>JASTWQ010000102.1:0-629883 GCA_035220615.1 Leptothorax acervorum | reverse complement strand
GTAAGCATGACTCCTGAGTCATTTCCAGTAGGACATGATTCAGTACAAGTACATCCGTACGGCACAGCAAACATTGCACCGTCAGAGACTCACGTGCACCTAAACCGTGTTATTATTAGCACATTATTGAGCAGCACACGATGAGTAGCACACGTAAATGGTATTACAATACTAAATTACAATATAAAGGAGAATAGAGGAAATTCTTCTTTGTGATCTTATCGTTTTGATTTCTTAAAAAAAATTATTGAAGTGAAACTTCTTTAGGCGCGGGGGGTGATTTGGAACGGAAGTGTTACGGAAGTCGCGTTACGGAAGTCCATCACGAAAAGTCGAAACTTCTATGAGAGTGATTCGGTGCGTCGCGTTACGGGTTCGCGTTAGTCCGTCACGAAAAGTTAAAAGAAAATATACGTGTGGCCTCCACGCGCGGCAGAAGTGAAACTTCTTAGTTGTGAGGAATAGGATAGTACCTATCTCGTTTATAATATCTGAATTAATGCCTATGTAATTCAGAAATCAAATTTTAATTATAAATTAAAGCCGATGCAATTTACAAATAAAAATTGATTTGTGAATTAAAGCCTATATAATTCACAATCAAATTTTAATTATAAAAGTAAGTTTCAGGTTATGAGAAAAATTTGCCCATATATAATATCATACATATATAATGTAACAGTTGGCAACTGTTACATTTATATATAATTATATATGGGCAAATTTTTCTCATAACCTGAAAACTCCACTTTTATAATTAAAATTGATTTGTGAATTATATAGGCTTTAATTCACAAATCAATTTTTATTGTGCAAATTGCATCGGCTTTAATTTATAATTTAAAATTTGATTTCTGAATTACATAGGCCATTAATTTCAGATACTCTAAACGAGATACTATCCTATTCCTCACAACTAAGAAGTTTCACTTCTGCCGCGCGTGGAGGCTACACGTATATTTTTTTTTTTTTTTTACCGCTATGGAAGTAATCTCGATTTCAGTATTTAACCAAGAGAAAAATTTAAACCCCATTCTATTATAAATGCGCTGTCTTAATTGCTATAAATATTATTTTCATAAAATCCTTATCCGTATCGATGAGACAAGAATAAATCCATGTATGAACTTTGTACAATCAACGATCCGTAAATAGTGAGTTACGATCGCGCGCAATCGGTTTGTCTTACTTCTAAACATATTTTCTGAATAAATCATTCGTTCTATATGTGCCGGTTGCTGTTTTTGCATGTAAATCGCTATTTTCGTGAAATCCTTCAGTCGCGTTTCAATCGATATATAAATTAAAACCTTGATAGCGCTTTTCGAATCGGTCGAGATTCCGCGTCGTGATCGGATTTAAAGCGGACTTTTCTCAAAAAGGGATTCCGAATCGCCGCGGTTCGTTGAAACGTACGTTGCCATCGATGCGACGAGCACTTCCGACGCGATTTAGAGCTTACGGTCGTCGTGTGACCTATATTGGCCACAAAGTGTTAAATTTACTATTATCTTAAAGCACCACGCTACGTTATAATAATTCACATGCTTCTGTTTTCTCGTAGGTCGCCGATGCCACTATTTTCGTTACGAATAAAATGCTCGTTAGATAGGAATTGCAGGTTTCGTGGACGATTAAGTCGGCTTCACCCTTTACCCTATACGCTCGATGTCATATCGGTAGTACAAATTCATTCATCGAGAATAATGCGGTATAGGTTTTCCACCGCCGCGCCCTTTAATCGTGACGTGGGTGACCCTTTCCGTTATGACGTAGGCGCGAATTAGTGTCATTGTTCAGATGTGTGACTCCATCAGCTTACATACATACTGCAAATGTGGATTTATCCCTCACGAGTGTGCGGGTAGGGATAATCTCCCTATCATTTTCTGAAGTCCGAAGAAAATGTGATTCAGACATTTCTTACGCTGAGGAAAGAAGTTAACTTGATTAAATATTTTCAACTAATTATTATTTTTGTAATTAAAATATTAAGTATTTGAGTCAAATTACGTCGTTAGATTTAAAATATGTCTAATTTAAATACATAAATCTTTCAATTAAAAAAATAATAATTGAAAATATTAGTCAAGTCAAACCACTTTTTTTTCTCAGTGTAAGCTTTGCTTAATCTATGAAATATACCTAAAACGCTGAAATTTTTTAAATTAATTTTTCTAATTGATTTTCCTGATTTGTCGCTGCAGAAGGATGACACAAGTCTACTGGCTCAGTTCTTTTACGCCGACGAGTCTCTGAACGCGGTTGCCTGCGAATTGGACTCCTTTGACGGCCGACAAGAGCCGGAGAGATGCACGACGCTGGTAAATCAGTTGCGACACTGTCAGGATAAGGTGCTGACAATCTGCAATCAGATAATGGACGACTTGATCCCCGAGAGCCGCGCTAATCGGGATTTCAGGGTGAAATTCCCCGATGACGTGATGCAGGAGAATTTGGCCGGGCAGCTCTGGTTCGGCGCGGAATGCCTGGCAGCCGGTTCCTCGATCATGAATCGGGAGGCCGAGAGCTCGGCCATGGAGGCCGTTAGCGAAAGCTCTTACTAAGTCGTTGGAGATTGTCAGAAACTTGTTGAGAGAGCACGCGCTCAAGGGCCATATGAACTTGAAGGTATTGAACGTATTAGTAAAATTCGTCAACTTATTTGAAAGACGAGTTGCCGTTGTTACAATTTTAATATTCTAAAGTCCTACGGTGCCATGCAGGATGCGAACGAAAGATATTCCTTAGAATCCGATAGATCTTTGGAAGGAAAATAATTATCGATTTTATTCATTTAATCCTCTTGTTTAGTGTCTAGCATATAGTTTACGATTTGATGATTAATCAAGAGTATTAATAGCATTTAATTTTTTTAGGCGCAAAATCCTCTCGAGTCGTCTCTGGAGAAGCTCATTGAGTCGTTGAAGATCTTCGACCGACTGTTTGCCGATTTCGAGTTGTGCTATGTCGGTGCTATGGTTCCGGTGAAGTCGACAAAGGAGTACGAGCAACAGGAGCTCGTATGTGTATTGTTTTCAGAGACTTTGCAGCGAGCGCTTGAACGCGGGCTGTTGGACCAAGCAGATGTAGATAACTATGAGCCAGCTTTAATGTTCACTATTCCCCGTTTGGCTATCGTCTCGGGACTTTTGGCACCGCCTGGGGGACCGTTATGCCTCAATTCGCCTGACACGATAAGCGAAATGTTTAGACCATTTAGAGTAAGGAATTGACTTGAAAATTATTGCTGATCATAATCTAACGAATTTGTTTAAAAGTATATCTTTATGATATGGATGGTATTACAAGTATACAGAAAGGCAAACTCGTAGCTTTTTCAATTTATAATACAATAATCAGTATTCATTTATTCTTACATTTCGTAGCTAAGTATCGTCTTCTTTTCACTTTGCCAAGATATACACACAAACACAATTAATTTTCAGACTCTCCTTCTCAAGATAAGAGAACTATTATGGACGTTAAACAACCGCGAGTTGTACATGTTGGAGAAGTTATTATGCTCGAACGAGGAGCCATCAGGCTCGATTACGCACTCGACGAAATCGACATGTCAGGACATACCGGATTTAGAAGAATACGTTCATAATTTTTACACCGGTTATCCGAACTGCAAGAATTTATCGTTGATTTCTATACTGTGACGAGAAATACAGGCAACAATATGGACGAGGTGGCGAGTGATGCGGTTCAATCGTTGGACGAGAGTAGCAGAGGCGATCAGTTACCGAACAAAAAATGTGAGCAGAGAAGAAATGGACGTAAAACGAAGAGAAATGCGGAAACCAAGCATGAAGATTTAAACATATCCTCGGACGAATGTGATAGTAATGTAATATGTGACAGCGCTGAAAAGATGCAGCAGAGTGATGAGGAAAGTGTTGGCGAACAAATGCAATACGAACGGGAGCTATCTGACGCTTCGCGCGACATTGGACAATTTCTTCACGACTGTGATTCAGTTTCTAATGACGGGAACGATGTTAGCGCGAGTCCCGAAGCGATGGTGCAGAATGATATTGGGATATTAGATTCCGTTGTAGCGGGAACTAGCACTTCAAATACTATTGAAGACACGCGGAATGAGGAAAGCTTTATTACCCCCGACTTAAGTAAAATCTTTGAGGGATATTCCGACAACATGGAGATTTCACAGATGCAGTATTTGTTTAATCAAGTCGCTCGCGAAAATACCATTGACAGGGAGGCGCATATATCCGAGAACACTTTATCTGATTCAGACTCCAAGAAACTTATCTCGGAGGCGAATAAAACACTCTCAAATCTTCTATTGGACTCTAGCGAATGTCCGAACGAGATCTCTGAACAAACAGACTCTGGCATATGTACGGTAATATCGTCCGAGAACACCAGCCTGTATGACAAGAGTCCAGAAGAAAAGAAAACTTTTGGTAACGAAGTTCAGCAAGAGGGATGCTGCGTATCAGACGAGGAAGACACGCAGGAAAATACTAGCTATTCTTGCTCTAATATGAACTCACCAAAGAAAAAGAATCCTGCCATTTCGGAGAACTCGTGTGTTTGCGGCATGAAGAACGTTAGCAAAACGTCTACTTCGAATCATTCGATCGAAGTATCCGGTCTGAATTCGAACGGAGAGAGAGAATCCGCTGGCAAAAACATTCCACAAATATCGTCGAACTTCGATGGCACTAACGAGGAATTCATTGGCGTTGCCTATGGTAACGGCCAATTGACTCTCTGTGATTCCAATCAATCCACTTTTCAGATAAACTATTCTGAGAATTGGGAAAATCTCAATTTGAATATAGACGCGTCGAGTTCCCGGAAGGAGTTCTGGGATGACTTAAAATGTGAAAATTGCCCGTCCACTTCTCGAAGTATCGAGAAGATTGACAGTAGATAGAAAGATACGTGCAGAATAAGGTGAGGAAAACGAGAGACGAAAAGCAACGACGGCGACACCAGCACAAACTGGACCGAAACACGCACAAAGCTCACAGTAGACTGGGAGAGAAGAGACACAACCTGCAGTTTATGCGGGTGGCCACAAGTACCGAGAGCTCCAGGTCGAATTCCACGGATCGGTGCTTAAATGCCCGGTTGACCAGCTTCGGCGCTAGTTTGCATCTTGGCAAAAACACTAGGCAAGTGCCGAATTTTGGCAGTCGCAGTCCTCACTTAAGCCCGCGACTTCATCACTTTGAGTCGCGCGGACAATGCTGTTGCAATCTCGGTACGCGTTGCGTGAACAAACACTCGTCGCCGCAAAGTAGAAAGTTGCTGGATCATAGAAGATCCAAGTCCGAGCAGATCGCCAAAATGAAGGAAAGAGGTGTTGAGAAGAGAGAGAGATACGAACGAGACAAATATGCGCGTTTAGAAAATAGCAAAAGAAAACTTGGAAGTAATCTAATGAATGACGGATTGGGTCCGAGAACGGACAAGAGCGGCTTGGTGACCGACATCGCAACTACGCCGCAGAACGTAGTTTGTCACGAATATCAAAGTGCAAAAGACAATAACACGCGCAGATCTGCGCGAACAGTGAGATTGGTCAACGCCTCGACAGTATCCGGCGTATCGTATTTAAATCCCCATCAATCTTTGAGCTACAAACCCGATGTAGCGTCAAGTTCCAGTTGTTCAAGCTGCTGCGACTCGAGTTCAGAAACCAGCGAGTTTCATAGCGACTGTCAGGACGACGAGGAGATTGCATTGGCGATGCAAGCCGCCGAGATTGCAAATAGAAATCAAATCAGAGCCAAGTTTCGGTAAGGGGATATATTGTTACTTTATTCACACACGTATTGTTGTACGAACGATAACATGATTATGCTTTGAGTCAACTTATCGACATATTTAAAAGATATTTTGATATATTTGCTAAATACTTAAATTTGAAAAATTTATTAATCTAGGTAATTGATTTGCTTTGAATACGTTTTTTATATTCAGTCGCTATATTTTTTTAAGTATATTCCTATTTTCTATTTTTTATTCATGCATATTTTTTTCAATATAATATATGTAGTCTCTTCTCTAAAATAAAATAAAATACTATTATTATTACATTTCCAGATCCTCGGAAGATCTTGTCCATCGCCTCTTCGTTTGCATAGCAGGTGTGGCAGACCAGTTGCAAACAAACTTTGCATCGGATTTACGGAACATTTTGAAGTGTGTTTTTCTCATGAATAGTGGTCAGGCAATTGAAGACACCGAAGAATCGAAGGATCAGAATTTAACTTCTGTGGCGAATGCACCAACAGACACGGCAGAGACAGAAAGTATTCATGAGCGGCAAGAGTCGTTACCAGAATACGAAGATGTAGAGGAAACCACTTTGATACACGACCGAAGTACGTATATGTTGACTCTTACGTGAATCCGTTTTTAAAATTTGATCTTTGTGAACATGTATTAACCAAACAATGATTTAGTGTTTATTAAATATTTAATGTTTAAAATATTCTTTCTAAAGGGCAAAAATCTAAATCTTAAGTAATATAACAAATACAAAAATTAAATGTTTTAACATCAATTTGATGTGAAATACGGTGCAATATAATTTCTTCTAATTATAATTTTGTCTAATTCTTGAGCAAAAAATTAGTCTTTTCGTGGACAGAATTACATTCAAAAACTTACTAAGCTTCTCTTAAGAAATATATATTTGTTATTTGACATATGTATAATTATATAAGAAATTTATATTAAATATAACCGTGTCCGTCTTTTTCGTTTGTACAGCTTCTCCTGTCACTGAAAGGGGGGAGGAATGCGTCGAGAGAGCGCCTGCTTGGGTGCCGGACAACGATGCGCCAAGGTGTATGGCTTGTCAGGCAGGATTCACGGTTGTGCGACGTAGACATCATTGCCGAAATTGTGGTAAAGTGTTCTGTGGTCGTTGCAGCAGCAACAACGTTCCACTGCCTCATTTCGGGCACACGAAACCTGTGAGAGTGTGCAACAGGTGTTTTCTGTATCAAGTGACGCCTTTTACGGTTTCTCAAGTCTTGTCCACCAGATGAACGTTTCCGAAGTGGCTTGTAAATCTGGTTATTTTCTATCGAATTCCCTACGCAATACATTTCCTTTCCAATATACAAGATATTCGCGCAAATTTTCGACAACCATAATTTTCATAAAAATAAGTAAACATTCTTGTACTTTATAGGAACAAGTGTCAAAGTTTTGTTAGAGCATGTATTCATATGATACACTCGTCCGGTGTTGAAAAGTTTAATTTAACGAATTAATCGCTACTTTGTTAGTTATTCAATTAAGAAATTGAAGTAAATTTTTTAAGTATTCGAGTGTTTACTCCTTCTGCTTTTTTATTTCTTAAGATACAAAGATACATTGAGTATGTATCGAAATATCTGGTAACCTTTCGATTTATTCAATTTTCAATGTATAATGTGTAAAAAAGAAAACTGTAGACAGACGGGTTTGTATAATAACGAATAGAGGAATTGGAGGAAAATTGTTGTCACTAGATTACTTATATGCGTTATTTTTACACTTGCGTGCACTTAATCTATAAATTAGATGTATAGGCGCTAATTGCTCATATTTTTACACATCATGATTAAATATTTCTCCTAAGAAGGTGTTAATCCAATTTGTAACAACTATGGCAATGTAATTTGGGTATATGGTGTAAGATTTCTTGTATATTCGTTTCAAAATTTTTTCAAGAAAACTGTTTATGTATTTAAGCGATTGTATACAAGGCAATTTTTATGCACGCTTCTGTACATTACTATTATTATTACTATTTTATATTATTATTGTCATTATTATTTAGTTATTATTATGCCTCATAAATACGATTCTTATCGAGATTTGTTGTTGAAATAATAATAATTATTATTATTAGATATTAATTTCTTATAGTTATATCGTTGTGCAGAAACTTATTATAAAATAGAGATTTATTTCTCTCGGAGAAGTGTGTGATAAATCCTTTCCCGTTCTGTATTCTAAATTGAAAAAATACAATTAATACAGATACATCATTAAGTTATCGATATATTTATAGCAACCACAATTTTAAATAATATATTCTTGGTACAGGTCATAAACTTATGATATAACTTATATATACAATTCAAAATTATTAAAGAAAGCGTGGAGCCACACACATATTTAAAAAGATTCGAACCTATAGGTAAAATATTTTAGTTTCAAAGAGTTTTAAATCAGCGGACAAGTGATGAGCGTTGTTACATCGCTATTTGTCTCGATATGAAGATTCTTTTTTTTCGAAATATCTCGATTTCTCGTTATAACAACCGAGAGATTGCACTCAAAATTTATGCATTTTCGACACGCTTGGGTTGACAATCGATAATTGATTCTCCATGGAAGGCAAGTTTCCTCGTGTAAGACTTATTACAGCATCACTTTCGAAGCGTCAAATTATATACATAATAGTGTATATACACCTGTGTAATGTATAGTGTGTACATACATGTATGCGAACGTGCGTACGCACGTTCAACCGAATAACGATAAAGAACGATAGAACGAAAATTTCGCGTTCAATAGTTGGGTCATACCGTAACTTCTTACCGCGAGATAGAATTTCTAAACGTCTACTGCCCGTTGAAGTGTTTTGGAGTATATACACAGGTGCGTTAGCACACCACCAGCTCCTGTGCCAAATTTACGACAATAAGTTTTCTCTTTCTCGCACGAATTTGGTTCCTATTGGAAAGCTCGTATAAGATACTTCCGATTACTACGAAACATTGTGTTACGTTATAGGTCTGGTGAATGCGAGTTTTATTCATGATACACGATCATTCAGCGTCATACGCTTGATTGATTCAAAAAGAGTGGTTGAATGTACAGATCTTTCGCTCATTGACGTTTCATGAATTTTGTCGCAATTTAATATAAATTTTAAATGATAGATCTATGTCGTTACCAATTTTGTTTCTGGTTATGTTTTATTATAAGGAGACGTCGATTTTCACAAGACGTGAAAATATGATCAATTTCATCAACAGCTTTTCTCATGTTTTCGTTATAATGCATTTTCGTGTTTAATGAATCTTAATTTGTTGTTAACATCAATATCCAAAAGTTGATACAAATTCGTGGTTTGTTAATTAATAGCAATTTTAAACACAATATTTAATTAAAAAAGAGTTTAATGAGTACAATTACCTATGTATAGAATATTGTATAAATTGAACGGCAAGTCGATTTGCTGCGGTTAACATCACGTAAGGCAAGGATTTTTATCGAAACCGATATATATCAATTAATCTGATCATTTAGACACATAATTATGACTATCGATTTTCATATGAACGTATCGTATATATATTAATGTTCTCTAAAATAACGACTAGCGATATCACTCGGCGCAACCGGATTTGGAAATCGTTATGTATTATAATACTTTTTACTATTTGAAGAAAAAGAAATACTGTACAATGTCTACGGAACAGTGCTTGTAAGTCGTGAGAAAGTTAGCAAGGAAGAGACAAGAAAAGAACTTATTTCTGTAAGGTGCACATCGAGTAGGAGTAATAATCTTTAGATTACAGATGTTTACACGGAGAGTTATTTTTTACACGTAATCAATGCCTTGCTAGAATATCGTGCTTTCAATTTCGAATGCGACGAAGACAGCCTCCGACTAAAAAAAAAGGCTAGCCATTAAGCGCGAAACCGCTGCTAAGCATCTCCCTTATATGCGTGTGAATCATTTTGGTAATCAGGTTTTTGTGCCTAAATTATCACAGGTACCGAACTATATTAATAGTGGAACGCTCCGACGCGCTCGAAATGTGATTTGAGAGAGATAACTTTAATTTGAAAGAAAAACTCATGTCTCTCTCCTTTCTTTCTTCTTTTCTCTCTCAGAGAATACAGTATAATAAACTTATTTGATGTTCTTTAAAAGGACATAATAATAAAGTACTAAACCTGAAAAAAGTATATAGGCAGCAGATTCGATTAGAAATTGCTATAGATTAGCGGTGCTTTATATCCGCATTGAATGTTTTTTTAGTAGTAGAGCTTGCTAGAGCTTGCTGCTACAGTTTAACAGTAAAGTATTTGATTGAATTAATTGGATCGAGATATGGCTCACTGCACTAACTTTCGATACAAAGATTTCCATTGAATAAAAATGAGAGGAAAAAATAGAACTTTTTTCTTGTGGAAGCAAAGAACTGTCGAGATAACGCGTGATTCTATGTAGGATTCCATGTAAGATACTTAGGTCGATTCGTAACATTGACAACAAAAAATTACTCTTTCGAGCACACACACAAGAACGAGATTAATCGTTTCTTATAGTTTTTTACTCTATCACATACGTCGCAATTTTCAGAAATTTACAATTAAAGTACATAAAAGGGCTATTTTATGTGTACTTTGGTATATTATAACTACGATACGTGACGTGTTGGAGAAGTTTTATTGCAATCAAAATTAAGTGTATTGTTAGGACTTTTAACTCTTAAAAGGAATTTGTTGTGTTGATTATAGTTGAAAAGATATCGGTGATTAATATAGAGTCTATTGCGTCAAAGTTGCGTGATTATTAGGATCTATAAAATATTTTTTAAATATGTTATTCAAACTTACGGGTTTTTAAGGTCACTGTATAACTAACCTGTTGTCAAAGTTGATAAATTCAGAATGGCAGAGCTAATGTGGCAATAAAATCGTTTTGGAAGGCTCGTGTATGAATCAAGTGTTGGGAATGGGCTAATTAAGAGCCGAACGCGGTACACAGTGCGCAAATTTTATTCTTGAAGTGATTTATTATTGTACGTTTCGATCCTATTATTGGATCATCTTCAGCTTCATGCTGATCTGGTTATAAATCTGAATTGTGCGTGGTTTTTTTTGCTCAAGGACGGACTAGCGCGGTGAGCCTCCTTTCGGTACTAGCCGTAAGGGGTAATTATATAGCTGTTGAATATCTTTTTGTGTGATCTCATTCCGTCCGTCGAATTGAGATCCGGCGAGTCACGCAGGATAAACTTCGACTGTCAGATTTATATGCAGATCAGCATGAAGCTGAAGATGATCCAATAATAGAATCGAAACGTGTACAATTACATGCAATAAATCACTTCAAGAATAAAATTTGCGCACTGTGTACCCGCGCGCTCGGCTCTTAATTAGCCCATTCCCAACATTTGTGGCAATAAAACTTCTCCAATATGTTACGTATTGTAGTTATAAATATATTAAAATACACTAAAATTATTTTTTTTTTTACAATTTTAATGGAAAATTTCTCAAAATTGTGACGTACTAGAGCAATTTAATAACGGGATCGTATTCAGTGTCCAAAAAATTACAGGAAACGATTATTCTCATTCTTGTGCATTTTTTTAACAGTATAATTGGCAAGTTTTAAGTTGAACTCCAAGTTTCACTTTATATATACATATAATATGCTATATGTATATACATATATGTATGCATATATTGGTACATGTATATTTGGTATATTTTGAACTAAAGAGTTGAAAGAAAGTCTTGAGAAGCATAAGGCACTGCGTCCCAATTAGGGACAGATATCCAATAAAGAAGAAGAAAAAGAGAAGTAGAAAACTATTTTTTAACAAATCTATTGTAATTCTTTCACTTGTTCTCTCTCTTTCTCGATGTAAAACACTTTGTACGATGCTTATGGGAAGGAGAATTCCAGTATTACCATAGTTCAGTGATCGCAGATTAGCCTGTGAGTATAAATTAAACGAAAAGAATAGAAGCGTGTAAAGAAGAAAAAGAAAAAGGGAAAAAATAGATGTAAAATATTGAAGAGATGAAACGAGATATAGAGTGGATCGAAAGTCACGATTTCGATAGTAAATTCGAAAGAGAGACTAATTTATTGTATTAATATATTATATATGCGAAATAAATATAAAAAATAATAAATGTTGATATTGACGGAATTAATATTATAGAAGAAAATTAAAGTTTATTTTAAATCAACTATTTTAACAATAGTTCGTTGATTAGCTACAATGCCATTTCTCTTTCGACATGGTGATTTTGGTCCACTCGATACGTCGAGGGGCTTACGATTTGCCAATTAATGAAGAATTTTCCATTACAAGGCAACAAAATGTACCCCTCTGAATTATTTTTGTATTATTTGCCTAAGTATACGAAAAAACGTATTCTTAGCGCGTTTGACGTTTGACGTCTGACGATGAATTGTCTCATAAAGGCACACAATCGTTTGCCGGAGAAACGATCGGTAACAACGTGTAACCAATGATAAAATGATGTTATTATTAAATTAATTAAATGATATTGACCATGGTACTTGACACCGAATTTCGATCGATATCGGAAGACTAACGATACATGATGTTATGTCACGTGTCCATGATTTTGAAGGAATGGAGAAATACTTGTAGCGAATGCAATTATAGATTGGATGTGTATATGCGTGTGTGTATGTATATGTGAGTGCAAATAACAACTATTCGCAATATTACATCATGAGACGAAATATGTCTCTTTAATATTTGAATGCACTGTGGTTTCGGTAATGGATGTATTCAAACACGAATATAAATAAAATTTGTTAATTAAAATGTTTAAGTCTATAGTCTTATTATATCTTCAGCTATTAAAATCGAAAACAGATTTTGCAAAGAGTCCTGCAAAGATTTGCTACAAATCTTCTATTTAGAACATGTAAGCCGGGATTCACTATAGGAGTGGAAAAGCAAAATATGGAAACGTAAAATTTCTTAGAGCCAATCAAAAGTTGCGTTGTATATTAGTTGCAGTTAGTATATTCTTTTCTGCTTCTACAATTCCACAAAAAATGTTTAAACAGAGAAAGATTTAAACAAAATAAATAAATTTATATTTAAGGAAAATTATACTATGACAAACAGAATGCTCCCAAGTTGTTTACAAATTGATATTATTATACAATGCAAATAACAGCAACACACGCTGTTATTAAAGCGAGAGATATAAAATAATAAATTTTTAATTTTTGTGTATTTCCAAATACACAAATTTCCAACTTATTGAACTATGCGCCGATTTTTTGTCGGACTTAAAAATACTTTTCATTGGAACATTAAGAAATTTCATACTCCCCTAATTAAATCAATAAGATTTAACTTTTTGATGCTAAGCATCTAAATTACACTGTAAAGAATTTAATGCGAAAAATATTACTGCAGCCAGGGCTCGAGAACCTGGAACCGCATTCCGCATGTCGTACTAATTAATTAAAACATCGCGCAATATTTAAATTTCCAATTTTAGAAATATGTTATTTTGTACATCTTATTTGACAAATTATTATTAATATTTTTTATGGAAATAATTTTCTGCAAACGTATAGTATACCTATATTGAAATAAAAATAATGTATTAAATTGGATATGACAACTATTTATTTGAAAATTGATAAATGGAGAAGTTTAAAAAATAAAAGCGTTTAAAATATATAAATTATATCAGGGTTTTTGTGCTACAACTGCTACAAGTTATACTGTGTTTTAGTATAAGTTTAAAATTATTGAATAAAATTAGAAATAAAAATATACAATCTGGCTGTTTGAATTATACCAAATATTAATGTCTATAATAATTACACTAAAAATAGAAAACAATTCCTCTCTTTTCGACCTTCTATAACTAATGTTGCACACGCTTGAATTGAAATAATGACGGTATGGTCTGTCCAACATAAATATTCAACCATAGTCCAGCACGTGTCATTCCGTGAAAAATGCGTGGTCGCAGGTAATATACGTAGAATTCTCTATTTTATAGCATAACTGTATAGTATACTATACAGTACTGTATATGTAATAATATACAATAATATATACAGGGTGTTTCAGGGTTAAATATCCTAATTTAAAATATAAATTTAGAACCTCAAAATAAAAGAAAGTTTTCCTCTGGAGATATGCACGTAAATGCCTTTTTAAAGAGATATTGACATCTAAACATGTTTTATAAAATTATTATCAAGTTATAATAAATTAATTATTATCTAGCGTGTTTTAACTACTTTGTTACTAGAAAATTTGAAAATTTTTACAATTATGTTCAAAGTAGCGGTCTTGAATAGACTTGGCATAAGTAGCAGTGGCATCAGAGCGGCACTGGATAGCTGTAATTGTCAAGGCTCAATGCGGACACATCTCGGATCTGCAATATTTCTAAAAATACACAGAAAAAAAAGAAGTGTCAAATCAACACTCGATATGCTTGTATATACGCAAGAATATATAATCTTGAAATAAGACTTATTTGCGTTAAACGAAGAAAATTATCGTAAAACGAAGAATTATATAGTTGAACCAAGAGAAAAGAAATTGAGAATATTAATCGACGATTACTGGCAATCACGATATACGCGTTTTTAAGATTTGAAATTTATTATAAACTAATAAATTTTTCAAATTCTTTTTCGTGTATTTTCATGTACACGAATTTCCAACCTACTAAACTGCGTGCCAACCGATTTGTCAGACTTTAAAACACAGTTTCGTTGGAGAATTAAAAATCCCCTACCCCCCTGATTGAAAGAAATTATTGCGAAAAATATTACCTCACCCTGGCTGAGGTAATATTTTTCGCAATAATTTCTTTCAATCAGGGGGGTAGGGGATTTTTAATTCTCCAACGAAACTGTGTTTTAAAGTCTGACAAATCGGTTGGCACGCAGTTTAGTAGGTTGGAAATTCGTGTACATGAAAATACACGAAAAAGGATTTGAAAAATTTATTAGTTTATAATAAATTTCAAATCTTAAAAACGCGTATATCGTGATTGCCAGTAATCGTCGATTAATATTCTCAATTTGGTTTAATCACTGGCGAAGTTAATGTGTTACTTATTCGTTCAAGAGAAAAGAAGTTGAAATAACACGTTAAAATTTTTATAAGAAGATTATAGTTATCTTGCGTATATATAAAACAATATAATCTTCTTATAAGAATTTTAACGTGTTATTTCAACTTTATTTTTCTTGGTTTAACTATATAATTCTTCGTTGAACGCTAATTTTCTTCGTTTAACGCAAGATAATCTTATTTCAAGATTTTCACGTTAAAACTAAAGATATTTTAAAATCAAGAATATTCTTTTCTTTCTGTGTACTAATTTTTATAATTTTTTTGAAGATGTTTGGTTAGACATGAAAAAGAACTCATGGTTTTAATTAGATGGTTGTCCGACACATTACGGCATAAGTCCACGGCAATAACTAAAATATTCATTATCCCGATCGATGGATTGGTCGTGCAGGACCTGTGGCTCGGCCTGGACGCTCTCCAGCTATTATGTATGTATAAACTGCAGAATTTTTGTTTTAAGCAAATATTGTCGTCAGGTGACAGCTGTATGTGTCCAAATAAGTAATATTTTTAATTTTTTAGTGTTTTTGATATAAAATCGCGGTTGTCTAGTATAGATTTTTGTGCGTACTTTAATTCTGTAAAAGATTTTTGTAATTCTATAAAGCCAATTAAAAGATCCATTGAGAAACTGTAATGTCGGTAATTCATACGACTGCAGGATCCCCTTAAGTACAAAGAAAACATCCGACAAAATCCGCGAAATTCATACAATGAATATTTTCGATTAAGTTTTTAAACTTTTAAATTTGCTTTCATATACCCACTATTTCAAAGCCTAGATCAATTTAAAATTGATGTTAATTTTTGCGATATATGTACATACGACTAATCTCGCTCTTATGAATTGTCATACATATATACACATTACTTCTGTTATAAGCTATGCTGTGATTTAGTATAAGTTTAAAATTATAATTATTCGATAATTAGAAATAAAAGTATAAAATCTGACAGTTTAAATTTAAACACTATACCAAATATATACATACACTATATACGAAAAATATCAGTATTTACATTTTATTTAAAAATAATCTCTCTCTCCTTAAGGTGGTTCATGCAGTACTTGCAAGTCAAATAGGCAACTATTTTTATTAGTGATAAATAAGTGTGATTTTTGTCCGTAAAAATCAGCATATAATTAGATTTATTATTTATGACATCTTTAATGTTATACGACCTCTACGTAATTAAAATATTGAGACAAAAGTCACTTCTTTTACTAGAGTTATGAGCATGGTCGGTATACACGACCAGTCAGCAGCACGCGTGGTAAGCAGTCTTTGTCGCCGCGATCTATATAACCTTTACGTAAAATTGTCAAATATGAGCGAGCAGCCTCGACGTAAGGGAAGTTTCGAGACAAACGTGCACAAACGTGGTAAACGTTGAAAGTTTTGAGATAAGTATGCGCCTTACGCATCAGCTGACACGTGCGACGTTGTGAAGCTGCCGCTAGTGCCGCTCGAGTCCAGCCATCAGTTCCGCTTCCGTGTTGTCGATTTAGTCAATCGAAAATTACGTTTTATTATTATATGGTTCGGTCAATGAACTCGGGCTTTCGTCCAGTATCTTACAAAATGTTTATTGCATCGTTTCGTCAGTTTTTGGTTCGTTCAAGTACATTTGAAGTATTGCAATTTTTGCAGCATAAGCGCTTTTGCATCGTTTTTCGCATAGGGTCTACCCCCACCGCGTTAAATTGGCAAAGTTTACGGACATATATCTCCGGAACCAATCGGTTAAAAAATCCGAAATTTTACAGACACACTCTAGGAACGTTAACCTTTCATTTCATATCACATTTTCCGGGCTAACTACATATGACCTAAATGCATGAACCACCTTAAGGGGATCCTAAAGCGAAGGCCGAACTCCGACGATGTCGCTGTTTTACCGACAAAATTACCGACAACCCTACAAATTTTCGCACAGCTCCAGCTTTTTAGAATAGATACACCGCCAAGGTTAGAGTTGACAAGTCGTGAAAACATCAGCTTTATACACAAATTTGGTAGCTTTCATGCACAATGCAACAACAGAGCCGCGTCCGTTGGAGTGTCTACTTTAATTCTGCAAAAGGAATTATAATTCTATACAGCCAATAAAAAGTTGGAGCTCTGCGAAATCATGGAAATCTCGGGCGTATACAGACCGAAAATTTTCTGGAAACTCCAGATTTTTATTGGCTGTATAGAATTATAATTCCTTTTGCAGAATTAAAGTAGACACTCCAACGGATGCGGGGTGTTGTTTGCATTGTGCATGAAAGCTACCAAATTTGTGTATAAAGTTGATGTTTTCACGACTTGTCAACTCTAACCTTGGCGGTGTATCCACCCTAAACGTAAATATAAATGTCATTATACTTTCTTTCTTCCTCTGCGTAAAATCGATCACACCCGTATCCGTTTGCGTTTATACTTTAATTCTGGAGAAGGATTTATCATTCCATGCAGTCAAAAAAAACCTGGAGCTTCCAGAAAATTTGTCAATTTGTCGGTAATTTTGACGGTAAAACAGCAACATCGTCGGAGCTTTAGGATCCCCTTAAGCTCGCGATTACCGGCTTCGGGAGTCTCGTTCACGGCGGCGGCAACAGGTTACCAGCACGTGCCACTCGCCGACTTGTCGAGTCGAGTCGACCACGGCCGCATCGCGCCCTGTGTGCGTGTGCTGCGCGCTCGATTGTCGCGTCCTTCCATAACAAAGGTTATAAACACTTATTTAAGTGAAACTTAGTACTCAACGATCTATCATACAAGACGGTTGCAATGGAGCTCCTTCAGTCGAATAGAGCTCCAGAGATCGTAGCAAGTCAACCATCAGTGTGGGATTATTATATTGTAATCTCTGACGAGCAGAGAACGGTCGTACATTGCAAAATTTGTTCTCAGACATATGATGAAACAGTCAAAAATAATATAAATATATTAATAGAACACTTAGGGAAACACTGCAAATCGATAATAGATTTATTAATTCAACGTTCTGGGCTACAGGAACCGTCAAATTTAGAAAGTATAGAGGCAAGTAGCAGAGAAGGATGTGCTCAAGACGAAATAATGGAGTAAGTGTATACATTTGTACATACATAAGTTAATTCGCGGTTAACTGGTTATTTTGAGAAATAAAAAATACGTACTACGCTATAATATATTAATATAAATATGCAACGAGCTCTTCAACATTAATGGACTGTATTATATGGGTTACTCGTTATTCTTATAGGAATCCAGAAGAAGTTGAAAGTCATCCACCATCTGGCAGTCGGATTCGAAGTGAAGAAATGCAGAGAGAAGAACTTCCCGTCTCTGCTCCCGCAGAGAGAAGAGACCCCGTTCATGAGTAATTATCGCCTTTATTATATTATAAATAATAAAAAGAATTTAATAATTAAATTTTAATTTTATATACATAAGTATATATCTACATATATTATATACATCTTTAGTTATTATATTTTAAGCATAAAATTATTTGTTTTTACGTTCGCATATAATAAACAAATTGGAGAAGGCTAGCAAACAAAGCTAGTTGTTGTTGCTTGAGTCATATATTAAAAACAAATAGTAATACACAAACGTTTTGACCCTAAATGTGGTCTTCCTCAGTGCACATTAAAAATAACAATATCATTTGAAATTAACCGATCTATTATTGTTATTAATATATATGACTCAAGCAACAACAACTAGCTTTGTTTGCTAGCTCTCTCTAATTTGTTTACTATCTCATAGTTTATTTAAATATAAATAGTGTTTGCGATCAACGCTTAAAAATTTAATGACACAAACATCAATATAAAATAACATTTTAACATACGATTAAAAACACGTTGTTTTACAAGATAAACAGAAACATAAATTTAGATTTTAACTGTCTGATCTGCAGTGCCTTTAAACTTTTTAAGTAGCACAGCTCATTCTGCGAATGTTCAATGTTCCATTCGATATCGGTCTTCCATTTGTTTTTAAAAATTTTACGAAATTTCCACATCGTATAAACCCTTGAAAAGACAGCACTATTCGGGTCGAAGATTTTTTCCAAAATATCGATAATATTTCCAGATAAAAATCCGAAAACAGAACAAAATAAAGAAGAAAAGCTGGTATAAATTTTATAAATATCGTTAACGTTATTCTTTATTTTGTTCTATTTTCGGATTTTTTTCTTGAAATATTATCGACATTTTGGGAAAAAATTTTCGATCCGAATAGTGCTGTTTTTTGTGTTTAATCAAAGATATCAAGGATTTACATCAAGTGGAAGTTTCGTGAAATTTAAAAAACGAATAAAAACCAATATCCAATGGAACATTAAACACCTACAGGAAGAGCTGTGCTACTTAAAAAGTTTAAAGTCACTGTAGATCAGACAGTTACAATAATCTAAATTTATGTTTCTACTTGTCTTGTAAAACAACGTGTTTTTAATCGTATGTTAAAATCTTATTTCATATTGATGTTTGTGTCGATTAAATTTTTAAGAGCTGATTGCAAATACATTTATAAATATTTAAATAAACTAAATAAACTAAAAGATAGTAGCTAAAATATATGTGTATATTTATGTATACAACATAAAAATTTGGTAAATATTTACAATTAGGGCCCCAACGAGAAATCAATCGCCACTTAAATATGTTGTAGGAGAGGTCTTTCTGAGTAATTCTACGCAAGAAAAAAGTGGGGGACGGCATTGGTTTAGAAGATATAGCAAAAATATCGTGTGGACCACGGGAAGAAAGCATTTTCAGACTCGCCTTCGGCTCGGGCGGCAAACCATCGCACTCGTCTGAAAAACGTCGCTTTCTTCCCTAGGTGCACAATATACTATTCCTATTTTTATCTGTAGCACACTAACATATTTTTACCATCAAAATCTAGGCCCTAGGGTATTCTATATTATATAAGGGTTATTTATGTCACAATGTCCACAAAATTTATTTCTTGACTGATAGATTAACTAGTTGCATACTAACTCGACATTATGGAATATTACAAATTTTTTTATAGGTCTGATTTAAGAAAAAAGAATCCTGAATCTAGACATATAACAATTGATGACATACGGAAACACTTTAATTCAATGAAAGGATATATTAAATGCCGTAAATGTGAGAAGAAATTTTTTAGAGACGAAAAAAGAGAAGTTTTAAGACGTCACTTAGCAAAAGAACACAAAGTATTTCACGTAAATCGCACCGATATTTCTGAAACAGAACTGGAAGAGGATTACATACTCATAAAATCCTTTAATAGGGCTTTATGTAAATATTGTACAAGCAACTTTTCTTATGTAGCAAATTGTGATTATTTAAAATTGCATTCAAAAACTTGTATAGAAGAAACTTACCGTAAGTACCGAGGTGAGAACGTTGAAAAATAACAAGTATTAACCGATTAAAATATTAAGAAATATAAAATAGACGTAGCGATGAAACAATTAATTGCTAAAGAAAAATGTAGTAGATAACAAGAGAAGGCTCAGAACTCGAAATCCATGGCACCGATTCTGATGAAACTTGGCAAGATTTACATAGAAATTTCTTTCGAATATAATGATACTCCTATTCGAGTGCAGATGGTCAATCGTTTTCGAGATATTTTAATAATAAAAGTATCGTCTTCAGTAAAGTTTATTAGAACATTCACGTACGAGTATTTGTAGTGAATATGACAGCTGCCTCATAATTTGTAAATTTAAGTTTAAACCGCCCAAACAATTAATTTTTTACATATAATAATGTTTTATAATAAAAATAATTGTTATATATAATATAAAAAAATAAATTATTTTAATATAAAAAATTTACATTATATATAAACTATAATATAAAAAGTCATGATGTAAAGTGTATAAATTATGAGGCAGTTACCATATCCATTACGCCACAGATACTTGTATATATATATACGTAAGTGTTCTAATAAACTCTACACTCTAAAGATGCAGATTCTGATCGAGCAGTCTCTTGTAAATCTTATGACTATGATATTATACAGTGGTTTATAATGAGGTTTAATGTAACTATACATATTAATATATTATATTATCCGATCCAAAATTTTTCTTCTGATTATAATGATCACTTAGGGTGCTGGGTGCATTCCGTGTTTCAGGCACGATACGCATAATGCATAATTTTTCCTTGTTCACCGAGTGTTAAACAAGGATAAATGGTGTATCATGCGTGAAACGGAATGCACCCTTAAGTATGAGCTTATCTCATACTCTAAACATTTAAATCAATTTCTTTTGATATACATATATATATATATTGTATATATATATACTATAAATTGTAGTTTAAGTATAAAAAAAGTTTTTGTTTAAATAAGATTATTATAATCAAAAGAAAAAAAATTTTTATTGAATAGTATACGGTGATTGTAAACCGGACTTTGTAAGCCGCTGTGTAAGCGTCATTAATAAATTTATCAAAAATTGTACCGAAATGTCCGGACTAGACGGACATCGATATCCGATCGAAAATAGAAGAAAATAAAACAGAATTAGCATGACATTTATCAATATTATTCAACCTTTTTTAATCGCTCACATTCACTAATCTTTACGCGTTATAAACATACGAAAAAATTAGAGATTTATTTTAAATATTCATTTGTTTAACATAATTAATTATGACAGAAATTTCTTAATTTTCTTTTCGTGTCTTATTACTTCGGCTTTTCTAATGATCTCTTTACATTACAACTTATATAAATTACACATGCACTCATAATATCCCAAAATTTACATAAGGTAGGTTAAAAGTTCTACATTAATTTATCTGTTATCTATATGTTATTGTTCCGAAAATAGTACACTAGACATTCTGCTGCTGATCATGCTCTTTGTGTCCAAATCTTGCTTTTCGCTAAGAATACAAAGTTATTTTCGTTTGACGTTTAATTAATTATTTAAATATACAAGGTGCGCAAAAAAGTCTGATATTTCGGAAAGCATTTTACGAAAAAAATGTTTTAGACAAAAGTTGTAGGGTTTAAAAAGATTTATTTACTGGCCTTATCAGTTTGACCTTAAAAACTGATAAGGTCAGTAAATAGATCTTTTTAATTTAAACCCTACAACTTTTGTCTACGCGATTTAAACATTTTACAAAACTAGTAATTCTTATGCACTTCCTATAATTTTAAACATTTATAATAAATAATACAGATCGAGCAGTGTAAATTAAATAGCAAACGGTAAAACTTTGCAAGCGATACGAGGTTAAGTAGCATCAACATTCCTTACTTAGGATTTAGCCGAATTAGAGAAATATTATTAATACAGAATACTCTATTTCTATTTAACCAAAATAAAAAAAATTTAACTAATTATATAAGTCACTACATGTCCGGAAGAAAAAAGTACTGTGTATCTCTCACATCAATTTATTAATAACAAAATTTGTAGCATAATATTAATTCTGTTACAATTCTCTGTAATCAAGTTAAATGCTCAAGTTTCCATTGACATTTTAAATAGTTAAAGCGTCACATATTAATTGGGGGCCATAAAAATATCTTGACTAATTCGAAGCAAACATTATCTTAATGATAGCACCAAAATGATAAAAAATCTCTTGGAAACTGTTTTGATTTCTGTAACAGCTTTTTTATTTCTTGTCAACTGTTACTTATACTAGCAATTATCATGAGGTGTATATCAAATATTTGTAATGTATGTATAGTTATGCTTCATTGTTTCTGCTTCACACGTACGTCCTCTTGACTCATCAATTACTTATTTGTTACAACTTTGTTGTGTGAAATACCTGAAAAAAGTGATATCATATATTACATTTTATCCTTATGTTAATAAATTACTTTGTTCTATTATCCGTTTTGTTCTATTATCATATCCAGGGCCTAAATTCTGTACACGATACCGACAATTATCGGTGTCGTTGCGCAGGTTTTTCATATCGAATAAAAGCTGCGCAACGATACCGATAGTTGTCGGTATCGTGTACAGAATATAGACCCAGAATTAATATCCTAAAAGATGCCAATACATCTATTGATTAATTACCTTAGTATTCATTTTTAAGCTTCAGGTGTAGCTAACGGAGCTTCTTTCTTCTCTTCAATAATAACGACGTCTTTTTTTTCACCATTGGATTTGTCACTTTCATCCAGTTCCTTTTTGGGAGCCACCTTTAAATAATATCACAGACAAAATTGATATATGTTTTACACATGTAAACGTAATTAATTTCGTATATTTATAAACTATTTCTAAAATGATAAAGAAACAAGAAAAAAGATATTACTATTTAATATAAATGCAAGATATGTATAACAATACAAAATATACATCTAGAATTGTAGCAGCTCATATAATGTAAATGTTTATGGAATTTTTCAACAAATTCATCAAATTTTTACAAAATTTTTTTTTATCATCAATTATTATTTAATAAGAATACGATCAGTTTATTATTCCACAATTATCCTTTTACCTCCTCTTTGCTAGCTTCATCAAAGTTCTCCACTAGGTCAGGTACCTCGTCGTCCTCTTCCAACGTAGTTTTCCCGACCGCACTTCCAGCGACTGTACTTGCTAATCGTTTCAGCTGTGTCAGACCCTCAGGACCGAGCTGGCTCAATATTCCCGGCAACATTTCGGTTATCTGTTTATTTTCTCCATGACCAGTTATAGCAAATGTATTAGCAGACAGACTAGCCTGGGCCTTCGGATTATTAAAATGGATGACCGTGCCATCATCTTTAATCATATTAACCTCTTCTATACCAGGGATTGTATTTACAGAAAGCTTTTTCAGACAACTCTGCAACTTTTTGTCATCTGTGGCAGCAGTTGCATGTACAACCTGCAAAAGATTAAGGAATAACATTAATAAAGAAATAACATTAAACGACAATGTTCCAATTCTGCCACAAGGTAATAAATAAAACATTAGACATGTTCTGCGTAACATTGTCCCCACATCCAAATGTTACTTTCTTCTTTTTTTGGTAATTTGATTACTATTCGTGTATTATAAGAGCTCTAACAAGTAAAAAAAAAACAGTTATCTCCAGCTAATATCTATTGCACAAATCAGACTACAAAATGATTATCAAGAAGACTATCAAAATAGCTCTGTTTATAAGAAATCTGTATAATAATAATCACAAGAAATATATTGTAAAACAAAGCAGACAGTAACTAACTAAACTAATAATTTCATTTCATTGTCCCTGCAAGGAAAGATCTTGCGATGTCACCATTTATTCTAATTTAAGGATCGGCATGCATATCAATGCATATTAATGACGACGGTGGATCGCGTCGAAGGACGACGGAGCAAAATGCACGAGGTAAGGTCGTTAAAAAGAAAAAAACAAACAAACGAATTAACTAAAGTGTAAGTATAATATCACGCTTACCTTCTTCTTGCGTCGGGGTGTACCCTTGCCGCCGATTCGCACTTGGGCCTGGAGCTTCTTGAGCTTCTCGGGATTCATGCTTTAACCTCTGTCGTGAACGAGGGAGATGGGCGCGCGTGAGCGAGGATTGACTTTGCGACTAGTGACGGTTGCTCCACGAGAAATTCTTCCTCTCACACGAGCGGGTCGACGTCGCGCGAGCGCGGGGACCGGCTACACACGACACGTGCTCACCAATTCGTCTTGAGATGCTCGAGAAAATGGAAGCGTACCGGGTACCCTCGTTCGCTCGCGATCCCCTACGTCAGAACTGACTTCCGGAGTCCGGACGACGGCGGCGGAGGCGGCGGCGCGCGGATCGTTTCCGCCGCGCGCCACCGGCACCGATTCGAAACGTATGTACATACATATATACCGCGTGTGTATGTACATACACCGGCTCAAATCGTCGCAAAAAAACGCGTTCAACAATATACCTCGATATTAAAATCACCTATTTGTTTCAAAAAAGCTATAAAAGATATGGAAAATGTATAAAATATTAAAACTGTTCTGAATGAAATACAGAAAACGAATGTATATTTTTATAATATAAAGGAAGTCGGCAGCAGAGATTATGATTATATACTTAACATTTATTATATAATTTTCATCTCATAAAGTCATAAAATTATATAATATACTTGTACATGTATGTGTGTTTGTGAATACATGTGTAAAATTAATATACATGTATAACGAATTAGATAAAATTGTATATCTGCATATGTAGTCTATTTTTCAGTAAATTTACACATATTCATATATATTATATGTAATTAATATAATTAAATAAATTCATTTTTAAGTTTAAATATTCACAAAACGTAGAGCCAATAATGTTAAATAATATAAATACGTACATCTTTTTACATAACAGCATAAAATCTAAAATATACATACATATATATTTACAATATATATTACATTTTTCAAACACTACAGTGCGATAATCATGTTAACACATTTGACGATTGTGATATTTGATGATACTTTTCTCATTGAGTTATTAAATTAAGGATATAGAAAGTTATAGAATGAAGAAAAAAAATTGCACAGCGGCAATCGTAAATCACTACGTAAATACAATGTATAAAGAAAAGATTTCTCAATTCTCATTAATTATAAAGCAAGATTGAAATTTGTCCGATTGTCATACTACGATTTAATTGTGAAAATTGTATCAGTCTTTGAATTAGTGATATAAAAGCATATTAATTAATATTTATGTTAGAATGGTATAATTACGTATTTCGTAATTTGTATTCATCATCTTTATATCATCTAATCGATTTTATTTATCACTCACACACAAAAAAATTTAATTTCGTTAATAAAATTTTAGTTATTTAAATTATAACATTGCATTTGTAACTGTTAATGAGACAGTAATTGTTCTTGTAAATTACATGTCACACACATAATAATATTTGTCCCTTGTCTCGTAAATCTTCAAGTATCGTTTAAACATTTATGATAAAAAAGTAAAAACTTGATAATTTTAGAAGTAACGATGTTAATCATTTTTTGAAAGAGCAACTTTTCTCCATTTATGGCTCGTTTCGTTCTTTACATGTCCAAATTCAAACCTAATTCTAAGCTCGCCAATCTTCGAGATTGGCAAAATATCCGGTATCCATTCTATCAAGAACGGTGTAGGTTCGACTTGATTCGGAGAAGTATTTCCTAAAAATAAACGAAACAAGAGCATATATTAAATAGAAATATCCCTAATATCATCTTTTCTATTAATGATATATTCTTTAAGCAATAATTTAGGCTGTCAAATTTCGATAAATCATCTTTACCAAGTAATCAGAATCATTCTTCGCGTATTGAACTCGCACTTACCCACTTTTAAATAGGTTTTCAGCTCTAACGGTTTAATCAACGCGTTGTTATTAGTCTTTTTGAAACGATCTATTTCCGTTTCCTCTCGTTTATACAATTCGTATGTTCCATCTGCGTTCTGTACGAAACTTCTCGTAATCTCCAAAGGTATATACGGTGTCTCAAAAATACTCTTTACGTGCAAGATATTTGTAATCTGCCACGTGTATTTGGTGAACGTTCCCAATGGTACTCCATCTTTCCTAACAAACGCCGTAGTTGAATTCGGTAAGCGTTTCTTTTTGCCGCCGCACGATATTCGTTCGCGTAAACAATCGAAGAATATCTGCGGCACATGGAACACTAGGGGATCGGGTTTGCCGTCAAACTGGAAATGCATCGTCTGATTTATTCGCTCGGTTATTGAAGCGAGCCACTTGATAAATGGCAAGCTCGTGCTAGCCTCATCCAAGTCGTCGCAAGTATTTTGATATTTTTTAACAATTTGCGACTTTGCCTTCGTCTTTCTTAATTCGATCGAAGTTAGATTCAAATTACTATTGTTCATATGCTTCTCATCTCTTTTCCGTTTTGTCGAGATTGTCGGTTGTGTTGTGTTACCTTCGGAATTTGATGTACTTTTGTTATTGTAATGTATCACTGCGTTTCTGTCGGCTATTTTAACACCACTGTTATTTAGGGCAACATTATTATCGACGAGCTTTGCATTAGTTACATCTAAGACTGTAGCACTGACATCGAGAACCTTCAGCGTATTCGGATCCAATATTTTTATGTTATTATCGTTTAATATGTACTGACTGTTATTGAGTACATTGTATTTGGTATCAATTATCCCTTGATCATCCAGTATTTTTATAGTATTCCCTCCTCCCAACTGAACACCATTTTGATCAATTACTTCTAAATTGTGAACCTGCGGAATATATGAGTAACCTAATAATTTCAATCATTTGTTTCTTTTCAACAACTTAGCGAAATAATTATTTTTTAATTCCTTTGAATTAATAAAAAAAATATTAATATAGTTTCAACATAAATATTTTATGCGTCTTACTTGTGTTATTATATTGTTATCGTCTAATAAACTACGATCGCATTCCACTTCTATGTTTTCGACAATACCATGCGGCAAAATCGAGGAATCCAAATTTATAGAGTCCAAGTCTAATCTACTTCCATCCAAGCTTTGTACAGTTAAAGTATCGTCACGAAAAATTAATAGATGTGTATCAGTTTCATCAGTGGTTAAACTATCGAGATCTAAAATTTTATATTATCATTAACGAAGAGTATATAATAAATTTCTGAATGTACAACAAACGCGCATGCAATCTCACCAATTCCAACAATTTTGTCTTCTTCTTCACTTTGCGGTACAGTTGCTAGAGACTTTTCTATACTAGATTGCGTTTGATCTAAATTTATATAATAACTAAACTCTTCGGATAACTTTGGGTCGCTAGCAAAAGCACAAATGCATGCGTAAAAATGCACGCATCGCTTTGATTGTGACGACGAAGTGCTATCGATTTTATCTCCTCCAATCTTTGTTGTATCCTATAAATTAATCAATTATTACTCAAGAAAATTCTCTAACTAAACTTTTCTAACTGAAAATATTATTTGTATTAATTCACGTAATTAATTAATTTAAAAATTCGATTTTATTATACAATCTTTCTTCAAATTGTTTAAGAAAAAATTTTTATGAAAATTATTACGCACATTTTGCTTACCTTAAACGTAGTACAACTACAGAAGTAACGATGTTCTATTCTATCCTTTAATTTACTAACAAAGAAAGAAAAGTGAAGATAGCCTAGGGGGTGTTTCGGGGAAGCTTTACATTTCACTGCCATTATATTCTTTGAGACTCTTTGTACTAAAGGACCAGAAGTTTCTGTCGCTAATAGCCATATCTCTTGCTTTGTTTCATTATTTACATTCAACGACGACAAGATAGAATTCTTCAAAGTTAATGGTTGCGCTTCCGCATAACATTTTAATGCCGTTTGAATGTGCTGGCATGCAAACACAGTGTTTGAATAACCTTTCTCCTAAAAATATAATTATAAAAATATACAAAAGTATAATACACAAATATAATCACAGGAAATGTTACAATATGCAAATCTTGTATAATATAAAACATTTACATGACATTTGAGGACACTGGTATGAAAGCTTCTCTCACAGCTGTCCACAAAGCACAATGCGGTGGTTTGTGAAATAAGCGTTGTAATGTCATTCGAAATGGTGGCATTTATCAATGGTAACTGTACAAAGCCCCGGTAATCAGGTCCCTTATCCTTGACTCGTACAGAGAACACTTGCACCGTCGAGCCTGTGATGAGCTTGCATGCTTCTGTGGACAGTTTCCGCTTCTCGCCAGGTTCTTTGAACACCGCGTCACAATATTTGTTCTTACAGCAGAGACCACGAGATCCATTGTAAGTTCCACATTTCGGACATTTTCGAACTCCACGAAGGGTAGCCTTTCCCAGATCTGACAAAAGTTTCTTCAAGCGTTCTTCATTGGACATAGCTGCTACATATTACAATAATATACATTAAAACAGAATTTTCGAGTTGTATTTTCCGCTTAGTTTATCTTAAATTTCTAATCAGTAGATTTTGAAGAGAGACCAGACTTTTATTTCAAATAAATTTTTTAAAGGTACATATCTTTTTCCTCCTTTTTATTTTATGCATTCGTTAGTCAATAGAAAAACTATTGAGCTGATAAAAAGTTTTATTAAAGAAAATTGCAATTAATTGATAAATTTCAAAACATGTTTTTAAAGACTGCTTACTGTGTCATTTTTTAAAATCATACTCTTTTTTCTTATTCAAACAAATTATAGCAAGCCTGTCCAAGTTTTTACTCGCAAGTAAAATGCTTTGCCTTTTCCATCATTTCATTGAACAAGGCAAAGAGAAAATAATAGAGAATAAACACTAGAGCTCCATCCAGTTGATCACTATGTATAAATCACCATGCGAGACTTAACAATATGCTGAATCAGTGCATTCGACTGGAATCTATCTGACCTGGCATAAATAAAAGGCCCTTCCATTTGATAAACTTGGATAGACTTAGCTACAGGATTTCAGAAGACTGCGGCAGTACAATTTGTATCTTAAAGCTGTTTGTATTAATCAGAAAATTAGTCAAGTTTTTATCAAGGTTTCTTATTTTAAATAAATTATGGAAGTAAATTAAAGAGCAGTATAATATGTCGCAATAGAAACGTGAAGCAAAGATGAAAGCTACAAAGATGCCTCAAAACGAGCTGTTATTATTTCTCCATTCATATAGGCTATAAGCGTGTACGTAACACTATAATACATGCTGCAACGTGGGAATAACTGGAAGAGAAGTTTCCCTCGAAAGTTGCATCGAGTTGCATAATAAAAGCGATAAAATGAACGTGCCGACGCTGGTGCTTCTGCTCTGAGGAGGAAAGAAGAAGAAAGGTAGAAACCGAAAAACGCATTCTGTGTCATTCGATTTCCATCGTCGCATTACATGGAATTGCATGGAATTACATCTCGCAATGACAAGAGCAACATTATCGATGTTACCTTCCGATATCAGAAGCGACGTGAGGATCACACAGCCGTGAGAGAAAAAAAAAATGTCTCTTTCACGACCGGATTACGTTTTGAGTTACCAAACCAATTTGCTTCAGATAGTAAATAAATAAAGCCCGTCACGAGAGTGGACTGTGGAGCAGAGGGCGTAAAACTCTCGCCACGGTTCCATCGAAAAGATAGAGGGTCGATCGTATCTTCCAATGTGCTTCCAATCTCGGATAAAGAGATCCGCAAGTTTGATATCACATATATATTTATTTTACGGTCATTTTATTATAAATATGCAAGAGACAATCTATCTCCCCTTGGCTGCGTTCCAAAACTGTACTCCGTCAACTCTAAAGAACCCAAGGTAGTGGGGAGAGAGTAAGCCCAGAGTAAGTTACTCTGGTTGAACGATTTGGAACGTGAAAAAGTAGTATTAGCAACGAATAAAATGGAAGCTCAACGATGTATAATACTGTATAATACTTTAACAATGTTTTAGGATTGAAAGTTAACCTTAACCTAACCTAATAAATCTTACTTTTTTTGAAAGTAACTCTCAATCCTAAAACAGACTAAAAAACCATTAAAAAAGAAATTAATATGCTTATTTATTATGTGTGATATATAAAATACTTTATCTAATATGTTTATTAATATTATATTTCTTACTTATCACAGCAACGACCAACGTTTCCGCGGTGTATAGAGGCAATTGCGCTTATTATGTTCTAAGATCCCGCGTTTATATTTAAATTTAGTAGAGTTTACTCTCCTAACCCACCTCGGAAGCAGGGTTCATAGAGTTAACTCCGGGGTTACTTTACTCTCACTTTTGGAACGAATAGGCTCCGCCCATATAGTTACTTACTTCGCGTTTTGGAACGGCGTAGGGTTAACCCTGCTACTCAGAGTAGAGTTTTGGAACGTAGCCCTTAAAGTGATTATTCTTACTCTTAACCTCTAATGGTAATTTTTTATTTAAAAAATGTTTTTATTTTTCAACATAAAATTGACCAGTCCCTTGTCCGTTTGCGTGTATACTTTAATCCTGGAAAAGGATTTTTAATTCTATAAATCCAATAGAAAATGGCAGCTGTGCGAATTTAAAATTAATTTTTTTATTTAAGAAATAATTGACCAATAGAAGTTCCTTTATCCCGCGGCCAATCTGATCGCAGGGCTACGTTCCAAAACTCTACTCTGAGTAGCAGGGTTAACCCTACGCCGTTCCAAAACGCGAAGTAAGTAACTATATGGGCGGAGCCTATTCGTTCCAAAAGTGAGAGTAAAGTAACCCCGGAGTTAACTCTATGAACCCTGCTTCCGAGGTGGGTTAGGAGAGTAAACTCTACTAAATTTAAATATAAACGCGGGATCTTAGAACATAATAAGCGCAATTGCCTCTATACTCCGCGGAAACGTTGGTCGTTGCTGTGATAAGTAAGAAATATAATATTAATAAACATATTAGATAAAGTATGTGTAACATCGGCCATCTTGTTTCTCTTTTACAGAAGAGAGCTTGTGGAATACATCATGAGGTTTGTTCGCCGCGATAAATTTAATACGCTATTCTGACAAGTATCGCGAATAAATGCATTCGGAGTCGTCATATGAGTCGCTAGAATCCGGCCGCGCGTACAAGCACGATTTCGCGATGAATATTTCGCGAGGAAATACCTCTTCGCGTGTTCGCGATGTGTCGAGCACATGGACCACGCCGTTCACCAAATGTCTTCGTAAACTCTATCATTATGTCGATGATATACTTTGCAGATAAAATTTCGCGCGAGAAAGACGTGATTTTCTCATCGACGAACGTTCCGCACACACGGAGACGCGTCACGATAAACTCTGTAATGAGATAACCTCACTTTTTCCTTTGCAGCTCCTTGAAGCTGCAGAAGAGGCTAGCAGCCTCTGTTATGAGATGCGGCAAGAAGAAGGTCTGGTTGGATCCGAACGAGATCAATGAGATTGCGAATACGAATTCCCGTAAGTTTCGCTCTTTCCCCGTACTTTTTTTCTTTTCACAAAAGTTATAAAAATTTATAAGCCGAACATTGTCAAGAGAATTGTTCATCGTTGCATTATTACTTTCTTAATTTATACTGAGATAATTATTAACTTATTTATTTTTCTTTCAGGACAAAACATTAGGAAACTGATCAAGGATGGTCTTATTATCAAGAAGCCTGTCGCCGTACACTCGAGAGCTCGCGTTCGCAAGAATACCGAAGCTAGACGCAAAGGTCGTCATTGTGGCTTCGGTAAGAGAAAGGGTACGGCGAACGCGCGTACACCTCAAAAAGTAAGTGCATTCCAACAGTTATAATCCTATGTTCTATTGTTTTCTATCTCTTTCTTTCTGTATTATTGGGTCTGTTTTCTGTTCCTGTACTGGCTGCACTAGTTCAGAGCTTATCTTTTTTACCTCCTTGAAAGGAAAAAAGAAATCTTTTTTTACTCCACATTGAAAGGAAAAAGATAAACTCTGAACTAGTGCAGCCAGTTCAGGAACAGAAAACAGACCCATTGTATACTGTATATATTAAGTTTGTTCTCTGTAGCTGAACTGGCTGCACTAGTTCAGAGTTTATCTTTTTTTTCTAATGTGGAGTAAAAAAGATAAACTGTGAACTAGTGCAGCCAGTTCAGCTACAGAAAACAGACCCATAGTATATGTACTGTACACCCTGTATACTGTATTACTGTATATACTTTATTACGGTATATGCTGTCTTAATCAAAAAGTCATAAACATCTATACGTGAAACTTATTATTAGTCAAGTCTGTGTAATCATTCGCATGCATCTCGCAGGATCTCTGGATTCAAAGGATGCGAGTCCTTCGTCGTCTCTTGAAAAAATACCGTGAGACGAAAAAAATTGACAGACATCTGTATCACTCGCTGTACATGAAAGCAAAAGGTAACGTTTTCAAGAACAAGCGAGTGCTGATGGAGTTTATTCATAAGAAAAAGGCGGAGAAGGCCCGTGCCGAGATGCTGTCCGATCAGGCTGAGGCTCGGCGTACGAAAGTTAGGGAAGCTCGTAAACGCCGCGCGGAACGCATTGCTTCGAAGAAGCAAGAGCTATTGCAGTCGTATCAACGCGAGGACGATGCCGCCGCAAAGAAATAGATTGCCTGATGTATCTTAAGAAAAATTGTATAAATAAAATGAAAAAGAGTAATCGAAGCGAATCAACCTTTTTTCCTAACGCTTTAGAATTAAGTTCAAGTTAATCTAAAAACTCAAACATTTATAAGAACAATTTATACAAGAAAGTGAAATAATTCAGGGACTTTAAAAATCACATCAAAAATACGATTAAGATATTCTGCAATTAAATAAAAAACTACAAGTAGAAAACTAGGAAGTGAGCAATTACTAAGAATGTAACAAGTTTCTTAGCTGTGAACAGATATAGATTTATAATGAAAAATATAAGTAAAATATAAGAAAGAAAAGCAAATAGATATAATTTTCCTAAAATAAAAATTTTTAATTGTTATTTATTAACTAAAGAATTTATTACAATTATTGAAAGAATACGAAAGAGAAGAAAACGAAATACAATAGTGACTTATTAGCTAATAATTATCAATCTCTAATTATTTTTTATGTAATAATAAATTAATTATTGTCACCTATATTATAAATAATATACATATAAATACATATGTATATGTATCTTCAACTGATAATTTTATTAAATTGCATCCACTTCTACAGCTGATAATCTCAATTCTACCTGCTAGATGGCACGATATTTCCATCATGGCGACAGATCTGTGAACACATGTGTCCTGAAAATTCACGATTCAAGGAATTTAATTCAGTAAGAGGGAATTAAGGAGCTTTCTCTTGCACATTGGTTTATCAAATTACGTAATAAAGTATAGTTTTACTGTTTAAACTCCTAAGAGAGCTGGTCGAGCAGGAGTTTTCTCTTTGCCAAAGCGCATCGTCGTCTCGCTGATGCAACAGCACGCTACACGATTGACACGATCAAGATTGAACTTTACAAGCAGAGGTATTCAACCCCGCGTTTGTTTACGCTCGTCGACGGATAGCGTTTCAATAGGTCTCTGACAGATGCTGATGATTATCCGACAACGGAAGGAACGTTACCACGGAAAGAGGAAGAATTTAAAGCTATTCGATCGTTGGTTCTAACGACGGACGGGCGAACATGTCTCAGAAACCTGCGGACGGGAGGTCGAATCTCTCGCAAAAGACGAGAGAGGAAATCAAGGCGGAGCGCGAGGCGAAGAAGGCCGCTAAGGCCGCTGCTAAAGCGGCAAAGGTTAAAAGTGACAAGGTGGACAGTGTCAAGAATGCGGCTCCAGTAGCCAATTGTAAGATCCCAGTGGGAGATGCGAAGGCGGACGTAGCAACGGAGAAATCTAATAAGGCAGTGGAAACGGACAATATTAAAGGTAAACCTGTGGCAGGTGGCTGTGAGACCCTGGAAGAAAGTATAAAGGCAAACGTAGCGACAGATGCGGCAGGCACGCAGCCTAATAGAGAGGCCTCGAAGGAAGAGGCAATTCAATCTTCGATTGTCGTCCAGAACGGCGCGTCCGAGGGCAAAACTGAAGGAAAGAGCAAGGCCGAGCTGCGCGCTGAGCGAAGAGCCAAGCAGGAGGCCCAGAGAGCTGCTAAGCAGCAACAGACCGTAGCAAAGGACAGTGTGAAAAGCAAGGAATCTCTTCCGAGAACCAAACCACCCCATTCAGATACCGTGGAAACGGTATCTGAATGCTCAGTGAAGAAAAGTGTTGTGAAGAATGCAATGAGTGAGAATGCGCATGAAGTTTATTTATTTAAACACTTGTATCAAGAGAGACAGCAATCATTGTTCAACATAGCCACGGTGAATTCAAGCATACACCCAGCGATAGTCAGACTAGGTGTTCAGTACGCAAATAAGATTGTCGTTGGCAGCAACGCGAGATGCGTCGCTCTTTTGGCCGCTATCAAACGGGTGGTCCAGGATTTCGAGAAGCCAACGCAGGCAGATTTCATTCGTGGTCTCGAGGCATACTTGAAGGTATCGCTGAAGTATCTGCACCATTGCAGACCATTGGGCGTCTCGATGCGGAATGCCATGCGTCACATCCAATGGCAGATGACACAGTTTTCAACATTGTCAGACGAAGAAGTAAGTGATCTTGTTTTAGTCATATCATTATATTTTTATAATTAAATTATAATTATTTTTTTATTCGGCACAAAGTTGTAAAATATAATTATATGTACAATATGTGTATACAAAATTTTAAAATATACAATAAATATATTTAAGAAACATAGGACTTGGAAGAATCTGTGAATCGCATATATATGTTTTTTTTTATTCGAATTTCTCATACTAGCAATTTGTTTAATATCTGATTGATCTGTTGCAGGCAAAAAATAAGCTACAAAAAGTAATAGATACTTATATTAAGGACCAAATGGAACTGGCTCAATCAGCGATATCAATAACAATACAGAGTAAAATATCGGACGGAAATGTTATTTTAACATACGGCTAGTGAGTATATTTTATAATCTATTTATACAGCATAATCCAAAGATTAAATACACATATATTTCTCACACTGTTTGCTTTATTATTTGATTTATTATTATTTTCTAAGGTAATATTATGTTTATTTCTATATTTCTATAAATAATTTTTCTAAGAGAAGAAAACATGGAATATATGATTTCTAAAAATATACCATATTTTTAGTTCATCTTTAATTCAGAAGATATTAGTGGAAGCACATGATGCAGGGAAGCAGTTTCGCGTGATCATAGTCGATGGTAGACCATGGCTGGAAGGGAAGGAACAGTTGAGGCGTTTAGCAAAACACGGGATTGACTGCTCGTATATACTGATTAATGCTCTCAGCTTCATTATGCCAGAGGTAAATAGTGCTTATATCGAATTGAAGAGCTTATTTCCAAATGTTTAATCCATAAATTTCTCGAAATTAGATTTTAAACATTACAAAGTTTATTGAAGAAACTCAATATAATATCACATATATGTATAAACGTATAATTTCTATTTGTTTTAAATACAGATTTGAGAACAGATAGAGAATATGACAATAAACTCTTCAAATATTTGCTTATGATTTTTTAACTTCTACTTTGCCGCCAAGCTAATTTATTATTTTACTTGTTTAGGTTAATAAAGTTTTTCTAGGTGCTCACGCGATATTAGCTAATGGAGCAGTAATGTCAAGAGTTGGAACTGCACAGGTTGCTCTAATAGCGAATGCCTTCAATGTTCCTGTTTTAGTAGCATGCGAAACGCACAAATCGTGTGAACGAGTGCAGACCGATTCCATCGTTCATAATGAATTAGGTAAGCAAGGAAGCAATTTTTATCACAGTAGATATCTTGCGAGATTGTATGTATATACAGGGTGTTTCATTTTAATCGCCCCAGGCAAATATCTCGAAAAATATGAAAGATACGGAAAAACGTTTTAGACAAAAGTTGTTTGGTTTGAAGGGGGACATAAGACGGTGTCATTGGTTTGACTTTGAGTGAACGTGCCAAGGTCACATAAAGTTCAACTTTGTCTTTTCAAACGAAACCCTCTATTTTTCATTGCATATTCTTGTAGCTTACCTCAAGGGCTTTCCAAAACACTGTATTTAAGTATTTTTTCATGAAGTACTTTTCGAGTTACAAGGGTCGAAAGTTACAATCCCGCCGGCATTAGCATTACCCAAGGTGTACCGGCCAATGAAGACAAGACCTAAGATTGATTCGGCCAGTGAAGGCAAGACCCAAGATTGATCCGGCCAATGAAGGCAAGACCCAAGATTGATCCGGTTAGTAAAGGCAAGACCCAAGATTGATCCGGCCAGTAAAGGCAAGACCCAACATTGATCCGGTCAATGAAGGCAAGACCCAACATTGATCCGGCCAATGAATGCAAGACCCAAGATTTGTCCGGATCAATCTTGGGTCTTGCCTTCATTGGCCGGATCAATGTTGGGTCTTGCCTTTACTGGCCGGATCAATGTTAGGTCTTGCCTTCATTGGCGGGTCAATGTTGGGTCTTGCCTTTACTGGCCGGATCAATCTTGGGTCTTGCCTTCACTGGCCGGATCAATGTTGGCTCTTGCCCTCACTAAGCGGATCAATCTTGTGTCTTGCATCCACTGGCCGGATCAATCTTAGGTCTTGTCTTCATTGGCCGGATCAATGTTGGGTCTTGCCTTTACTGGCCGGATCAATCTTGGGTCTTGCCTTCACTGGCCGGATCAATGTTGGCTCTTGCCTTCACTAACCGGATCAATGTTGGGTCTTGCCTTTACTGGCCGGATCAATCTTGGGTCTTGCCTTTACTAACCGGATCAATCTTTGGTCTTGCCTTCATTGGCCGGATCAATGTTGGGTCTTGCCTTCATTGGCCGGATCAATGTTGGGTTTTGCCTTTATTGGCCGGATCAATGTTGGGTCTTGCCTTTACTGGCCGGATCAATCTTGGGTCTTGCCTTCACAGGCCGGATCAATGTTGGCTCTTGCCTTCACTAACCGGATCAATCTTGGGTCTTGCCTTCACTGGCCGGATCAATCTTAGATCTTGTCTTCATTGGCCGGTACACCTTGGGTAATGCTAATGCCGGCGGGATTGTAACTTTCGACCCTTGTAACTCGAAAAGTACGTCATGAAAAAATACTTAAATACAGTGTTTTGGAAAGCTCTTGAGGTAAGCTACAAGAATATGCAATGAAAAATAGGGGGTTCCATTTGAAAAGACAAAGTTGAACTTTATGTGACCTTGGCACGTTCACTCAAAGTCAAACCAATGACACCATCTTATGTCCCCCTTCAAACCAAACAACTTTTGTCTGAAACGTTTTTCCGTACCTTTCATATTTTTCGAGATATTTGCCTGGGGCGATTAAAATGAAACACCCTGTATATATATTGTGTATATATATATATTATATGTATATATTCTTTCTTAAGAGTGATGATTATAATTTTTACCTAATGCCGCAATTTTCTCTACTTTGCATTATCATTTACCAATATTTTTCGATGTTTGTTTTAGGTAATGCAGACGAGCTCGTGAATCATCAATCGAACGGTAAAAAGTCTCTACTCTCGAATTGGCGAACGAAGAAATCGTTGAATCTTTTGAACATCACTTACGACGTGACGCCGGCCGATCTTGTGACGGCCGTCGTCACGGAATTGGGGATTTTGCCATGCACCAGTGTTCCTGTGATTTTACGGATTAAACCTTCCGAGATTTAAATATGTACATTTTCTCGAAAAAAAGATTGAAGCGGAAAACTGACCAACGCATCTAAAAAGGAAGACAAGCGAGACAAGTGTAGGAATTATTGAATATTGCATATAATATTTTGATGTAAATACACGCGCGGATTATTGTACTTTCTATTTGATCATTTCACACAAACGAAGCAACTGTATTAATCGAATATAACATGAGATTAATATCGATTAATACATTGCTGTGTGATATGATAGTTGAAATAAATTTTTTTAAACTGTGGTACTGTGGTACGGAGAAACATAATAAATTTCACTTAGAAACTTGCCGATACTTACTAAGTTTTCTAACAACAATTAATATCAATTAACGTTTTATATATCTAACGTGTATTATAATTTGCTATTTAATACAGGGAAAATTCAATGCAGTTGATATGAATTGTAAGAAATAAAACATCATTTCTGATAAGGTCTTTGAAATTTTATTTGTTATTTTATATATTTTACGAATATGCAAATCTCATTTCATGTGAATTTATAACGACATACGGCGCATTTTGAGAATAATTATCTAAACGCTGCGATACTGACGGAACCTACCGATTCAAATCTGATAAATTTCTCTCTTCAATATATGACTTTTTTGTATTCTGGCGAACTATCATTAACGTATATCTACATAAGACTGTAGAACAGATTATATTTGATTTCAAAGTTATATGTATATTTCGAATGCAATTACATCGTTACATATGAATTAATTTGATAGTAGATATTTATTTATGAAAAAAATATGCTAGCATTAACACACAATATGAGTATTTAGCTTGAAACAAAAAAAATATTTCAAAGTTATATTGTTATATATGTATTGATTTGATAGTAATATTTATTTATAAAAAAAATATGCTATCATTAATACACAGTATGAGTATTTAGCTTGAAACAAAAAAATATACTAGCATTAACACACAGTATGAGTATTTAGCTTGAAACAAAAAAATGCCAGCATTAACACAGTATAAGTATTAAACTTGTCACCAAAAAACAATTTGCTCATGCGCGAAGAGGCAATTGTCCATGCACTTCCTATTGTATTGCATTCTCACCACTCAATTTCGTCACTTTATCCACAGATGGTTTGCATCCACAGATTTCTAAAAAATGCAATGTTAGTGCAAATTTTTTATGTTATCTGTGTATCTACAACCTTTGGGGAAGACTTTCTTACAATTAGATAACTGATTTCTGAAGTTATTAAGTGGCAAACCATCAAAATTATTAAGTAGCACATGCAAAGAACCACTTTACAAATTCCCCTGTATCACATAAGAAATATATCACGCAGATGTACTCATAAATCAAAAGAAAAGAAAGATATAAGCACAAACCAAAGGAAAAGTAAAATATTGTAAACACAAACCAAAAGAAAAGTAAAATAAAGCACACAAGCCAAAGAAAAAGTAAAATATAAGCACAAGCCAAAGAAAAAGTAAAATATTTTAAACACAAAACAATATTGTATATTCTTTAAACTGTACCTCTTCTTAATTCTTCTACTAATAATTTCAAAGAATTTATTGTTCTGTCTCTCCTGCGAACCTTTTGCTGCAACATGCGTATCTTATGACGCAATGCCAATCTTTTAGTAGAAGAAGGCAGACTCGTTGTATTATTTTCTAAAGTATCACAACTTGTGCTTTTATCTGTTTCAGTATTCGGGTCAGATAAAAATATTATATGTAATGGTTCAGAACTTTGATGCGGATTTAATTCTTCTCTCGTTTCATTGTTTATGCTGCTGCTCTCTGTATTAATATTATCCGCAGTTTGATTTCCTGTATTGATATCAGAATCCTTTATTGGTATTATAATCACACTTTCTCTTGTATAATTGACATTAGAAATCTCATTTTCTTGACTTTTCTCTTGTGTCTTCTCATCTGTTATCTCTTGTTGCATCGAGAGCTCACAGGATGATTGAGTTAGAAATACTGATGGTACTGCGTTATCTTTTAAATATTTTACATATGCATTTGGACGATGTAAATAATCACTTGGAACAAAATGTTTACTACAAATCTTGCTGGCTTTTGTTGGAGTCCAATTTGGTCTGTTTATTGCAGCTGTCCAAGCCGCTAGTCTGGACGGATCTTTCAATGGAAAACTGAAAAAAATACGGTATAATGATTGTATTGTGCAGTTTTTTCACAGATAACAGTTAATGTACTGTTCAAAAATACATGTAAAATAAAATGTAAGGTTAGTCACTTACCCAAAAAACTGTACGCCGTCTCCTTTTTTAAACCGCGTTCGGCATTCACGTACGCAACACGTCATAGGCATGACTTACAACGATGTAATATTTAATGTACAGACAAAATTTTTCACTTGCTTCGTTACGTTTCACGGCTTTTTACAGTAACCGGCCAAGGGCCAATACTACACAAACCATAAATAGGCGTGTGGAGGGGGTAGAGTCCGGAAGAGCGGGACGCGGGTAGGCCGGGTATCCGGGTAGAGCACAGAACATATACTAAGCCATTTAGCCATACCCAGCCATACCGGAGTTCGCAACACGGTTGGAATCTTAACCTAACAAATGTTTTGTAATCATTTTACAGCACCGTTGAATAATACACTCGATTCGAATACACGTGATTGCTATGAATAAAAAAAAAATTATTAAGTCAAATTTGAGAAAGTGAGAAAATATATCGTGTAAATATATACATCCAAAAGGTACATTATCTTTTAAATAATGAGATTCGGTAACAGAAGTTTATTCAGACCATCATACATTTTAAAAAGGGATAAGTTTCGAAAGATTCTCATGACGAACCTAGGTTTAACATCTACCGATGTGGACAAATTTCTTGATATGAGGAATAGTACCATTGATTTGCCCTGTCATCGAGTATTAAAAAATTGTCTGATATGTCAGGTGGGTATATAAATATAATTTATTAATTCTAATGCGATGTAATTAAATACAATCTATTTTCCCTAAGAATAAAAAAAGTATAGTACGTGGATGAATAAATGACTTGATATTTTTTACTTTATTTATGATATAATTGATAGAGGATTAATAAAGGATTGCTAACTAAAGCTGTAATTTGTTAGAACAGTTTACCTGATCGTTATAAATTCACTCATTTTAGAAGAAATATGTCTTCAAAAATTTCTCTCTTTCAGAATCTCCTTATTTACGTTTACTTTTCTAGATTTTTAGTTTCTTTTTTTTTTACTTTTTGCACAGTTTTTAGTTAGGATGCAATCTTTTTTAAAATAAATGATGTAATCTTTTTTTTTAGCAATATACAATAATATCTTATTTATTTACTATAGAAATATAATGTCGAAGTGGATTCACTGGAAAAGCTTCACTATTGTCTGAAATTGCTCGACTATAAGTTAGAGCATAGAATTAATCTACTTAAAGATATAGGAGTGCCAGCTATGAATACATCTCTAATAAACAAGTAAGCAGGCAATCAAAAAAATTATTTATATTTTGTAAAATAAATTTCTTTCAATAATTTTTAAAATTTCAGAACAGTCTATCATTTGAACACAAAAGTGTCAAAGTTCAAAGAGAAAATTAATATACCAGCCGGGCAAAACATTGCTGCAAATATATTCGGCGGTAAAGTTCCTAAAGATATTTACCAATTGAAATTGAGTGATCAATTGACAGTCCGGAAATACTATCAGAGGTGCCTATTGTATTGCAAAACTCGGGTATTCAATTTGCCATATTTGAGCGATGAAATATTATTGCATAGTTACATGAAAATAAAGAGTATAAGTATGATTGCGGAGACGCTGAAAGTACTCAGGATTGATCTTCGTTATGACGACGAAATGGTAAGATATGAATTTCTTTATATGAAATTTTTTTTGATTAGTTTAAAGGAGTGAGAGCGAGTTTTCGTTCAATTTCTCAAGTCTGCTTTGAATTATTTTTTCAATTTGATTTTTTAATCTTTGTTGGGTCTTAGTATTCCTAAGTTTTTACTGATTCTATAAAATATATTTACATAAAGTTATTGTTAAATAGATAAGAAGGGATCCTTCGGTTATCGTCGCTTCTGCTGATAACATCAGGTCGCTGTTGAGTACTTTTACAGACATCTTAGGAATACCAATTATAACGTTCTTGAGAAAATACCCCTATATACTTTTACAAGACGTGGGTAATATTAAACGATTACTGATGTTGTTCAAACAGTACGAAATACCGGATGAACACATAAAGAATTGTATGAGAGTTTTTATGTTAAGTAACGAAGCCTTCCACGAACGAATAGAGCAAATAAAACGCCAGCCGGATCTGAACGTGTGGTATGGGCATCCGCGAATGCTGCAACTTATATTCTCGATACAAAAAACAAAGCTTCGTATAGAATATGTTGATATCATGGATTCTTTAAAGTGGGCCCATCCACAATCGTTCCTGTCTACAGCAGCAGTAATGGACAAGTAAGAGTTTATACATATTTTGCGAATGTAGTGGGAATATTGAGGACCTCTGTGTACTTTGATATATTTGATGAATATGTACATATATTTTTTTAATTTTATTTTTTTTAGAGCTATACAAGCCGGCATAGTTTCAACCCAACATAATTTAAGACATGTGTTAATGAAGGAATTGGGAGTGGACAAGAGTGATTTGCTAATGAGACATCAACATTGGAAAACGGCTGCGTTTGTTGATATCGTACGGATGTTGAAATACCTAAAGAAGCATTTTACGACAGACGAGATATGCCCGAATATACACATCGTACTTTATGAACAGTAATGGCCATATCTACTTAATAATAGAATTATCATTAAAATTAGAAACACAATTTAGAATATTCAACAAAGAGAGTAATAGTAGTTTAAATTATGAATTCTCAGTTTTTCTATTTTTGACTTTTTCAGTCTTCGAGCTTTCTTTCTTTTTTCTTTAATATTTAGTTATACTACGTAGTATTAGAATAGATGACTTATTAAATCTGTTTTTTTGTTCAGATCCAGAGTGAAAAAAGTACTGGCCAACTTGAAACGACAATACTCTCAGAGTACAGAGTACTCGTTTACTAATAGCCAATATCTTGCGTTGTGCCTGTATATGCTGGAGAAAGATAATCATTTCACAGGCGATGGTGTTTGGTACAACGAGCAGAACGCTAAGCAAGAATCTTCGGAAGAACAAAATACAGCAGAAAGGTTTGATGATAATATGAATACTGTGAAAGAGAACAGTAATAATCCGAGTATAGAAGATAACGATGATATTGATCATATTGATATGAACGATAAAAATGTGGCGCTCAGTAACAATACGCGTAATATAAACAGTTGAAACAACAATATACATAATGTACATAAACGTTTTTACTTGTATAGAATATCTTACAGCAAGTCACGTTACAGAAAACAAAGTTTGTATATATGTAAAAGTGGCATGAAAAAATACAGTAATATGTTTCAAACAAGGCTACGAAATTGAAGAATAAGCGAAGAATATATATATCGAGTTTGTTGATTCTCCTTTATTTATACAAATTATCTTTGCATACTACGTGCATAAAATTCGCATACTACGATACGAGATGAGATTATATCAATTTTGCCTCGTTCTTCATTTATTACAAATTATTTTTATACAGAAACTGAATATTGCAAGATACATAAAGCGAGATTATTTCGATTAAGATTTACTCTCTTCTAACGCAAAGGCACTGCGCATAAGGCATTAATTATTTATTATTCAAGGCACGAAAAATTTTCACGAATTATATTACAAATCTAATAATATATTTGGTTCATATTCTCTCTCTTTCTCCCTCTCTCTCTCTCTCTCTTTCTCTCACACACACATTAGATTCAGAAAAATTATTTTTCCGAAATAGGATAATTATTAATAGCACTATAAGAATTATTTTCATTATATTTGTTATCTTTATCAACCGAGAAGAAGCGTTTTCGGATGCGCATAAAGTATGGATAATCATCGTGAGATGTCGCTTCAAGTGTTTTAATTGGTCTTAATTCTTCATTTCAATTTTCCTTATACTTCAATTACTTCATTTTTCAGGCAAATGTGCTTTTGATCGCGCGTTAATCGCGCGGATCGAGACATGGTTATTAGAGCGGCGAAAATATAATTCTTCTTATATAAATATATATATCCCTTTCTTTCCGTTAAATAAAATATTTTGTATCCTCAGGATATATTTTTATATCCTTTTTTTTCTTCGGTATTCTCTCACGCACATAGATGCTCAACTCTATTTGGGCGACTCCGGCTAAGCTCCGATTAATTTAATCGACAATTAATCTAATATATAGTAAAATTTTCAGTTACATAATTTGTTGACTTTGTTGTCTCTATTTTTTTTCTTTTACAACAAACAATAAAGAATTAATAATTCTGTCCGTGGTAACCAAATATTTTTGTTAAGTTAATTGCCGATTAAGTTGATCGTAATTTGGTCAAAGTCGCTCTCACGCGTAAAAGCGACGCGTTACTCGCGATCACTCAAGCAACAAGTACAGAAACATCGCGGCTGTCGCAACGCGAATATTCGAGCTCGAGATCCTATAATAGGACTTATTATTATCCTTTCGAATAAAATCGAAATGCGCGCTGCACCGATCGAGACCTCACCAGTGCTCACCGTTTAAATAGCATTTTTTCAAATAAAATTTATTCCAATCTCTCAATCCTTATATTTTCAGACAGTCAAGTCTGTCAAAAGCAGATCTTGCCAAGTATCTGCTACAAATTTTATCGGCAGAAAAATTACAGATTTGATACAGGAATAATTAGTCGAATTGACGTCGATTTAACGTCGATGAATGGTCGATGTCAAATATAGGTTTATATTTTTTTCGATCTCATTAAAGGTATGCTAATTATGTTAATTGAGTAATTACAAATATTTTTATAAGATTTCTATTGTCTTTAGGCCAATTCTACATCGAATCGATGTAAAATTGAAAAGCACTATATACTGTATTCGATGTAGCGAATTGGCCAAAACACAGTAGAAATCTAACAGAAATATTCGCAATTGCTGAATTAAAATGAAAACAATTATGATAAAAACAATTTTTACATAAAATAATAAAAATATTAATCAGTATCCGACATCGATCTTTCATCGACGTTAAATCGACGTCGATTTGACTACATCATTTCTGGCTGGGACCGGTTCTGATATATCACATGATATCGGCGGAACGCCAACAGAAGTATAACAGAGAAAGTCTGCTAACATAATCAGAGATTGGCGGTAGAAATCTAGCAGATCCTTCAGGAATCACCCAGGCTCTGCGCGGTTTCTGCTGCCAATCTGCTCACATTGCCTTTCAAGTAGACTCTGCTGGCAGAACATTATACGTTATAAGCTGAATACGAACGCAGTTGATGTCAGTCTGCTGACATGTTTGATCAAATCTGCCGACATATCTATCATTTTGCTTTAGAGTCGAATTCTGCTCGTTCGCCATCGAGAGCTACGAATGTAAGTAGCGCCGGTGGGAGAGCCCGGTCAAAGCTAACGCGATCTAGTCCGCGGTCCATTTAACACTACAAAAATGCTTCGAAGCATTTCTTCTTCTACTTTCTTTCAATGAGGAAAGAAGAAGACAAGGAACGCTTCGAAGCATTTTATAGCATCAAATGGACCGCAGCCCTAATTGCAAGCCCAGAGGACCTAATACTCTTCGCGCTCGTCGCGAAAAGTCGCGGACAGATCGCAAAAGTCGCCTAGAAGATGAGATCTAGAGCGGAGGAGGCCGCGAGTCAGTTCAGAAAAGGAGGCAGCTGCACGTAGCTAGGCTGGCTGCCGGGCTCGCTCTTGACCATGACCTGATCCTTCATGGCCTGGCGCGCCTGCGGCGAGTGCATGCCGTAGTCCTGCTTCTGATCGGTCTGCGGGGGCTGCGGCTGCTGTTGCTGCTGCTGCTGCTGCTGGCCGTAATCGGCCGCGGCTTGGTCGTGCGCGTACTTGTCCGCGAGGCAACCGCCGTGCTCGTCCTCGGACATGGAGTTACCGAGATGGGTGGGCGGCGAGTGCGTCGCCACCATGGTCTGATAGTCGGCGCGGGTGAGAGGCCCGCCGGATGGCGGTGGGCTGTTGCCGCCACCGGGATTCATGTAGTCCTGATGGACTCGCATGGTGTTGCCGGCGGCGGCCGGCGTGGTGAACAACGCGGCGTCGTGCTGCGTCGGCAGCATGCTCGCGTACGACGAGTACGAGACGGTGCCGTTGTTGCCGAAGCCCGCGGCCGCCGAGTACGGCGAGTTGGACGGGTTCAGCAGATTCAGGTGCGGCGCCAGGTCGTACGCCGCCGGCGAATACGCCCAGGCGTCCGACGGCGCCGTCGCCGTCGTCGGCGACGCGAACGGGTTCAGGGTGTTGTTGAGCGACGTGAAAGAACCTGAGAACATAGGAAACGCGTTCTGATAAATTAAAAGAGAAAACAGTATCTATATGAGCTGTAGAGTTCAACACTGTTAAATATTGAAGAATAAAATTAAATATTAAAAATTGAATTAGATAACATTTTGTTATTTTTAACCACCATGTGTGTCGAAATTTATTTTAACTTAAATTAACATTGTTTTAGTTCAAAATATTGAGTAGGAGCAGTGGCAACCTATAGAAATAGTTAAAAATGACTCAATTGAGCATCTATAATTTGACACTATGAAATTTAACAGTAAAGAGACGTAATGTATAGAATATAATTATGTGTCAATAATTACGTAGTAATTTATGATGCGCGTGTGTTGCGTTTGATAGGACATAAAATATAGTTTTATATGTATATACAGGATATAGATATATATTTTCTATATGTGTAGTATATAGAAAAATAATATAATATATAGGTTGTAGGAATATATATGATTTTAAGATATTGTAATTTTTTTTTTAATTTCTCTCTCCTTCTCGTTGCTATTTCTTGCATGCCGTATTTTGATCTTGTTAATTACTAAGTTGACACCTTGAAAAAAATCTCATTCTTTTATATTGATTTATTTATTAACATCTCTCTGCTCTCTTTCTTTGAAAATATTATGTCACTTCTGAGAACGCATGTTTTACAAAAATGTAATTTTACCTGACAAACCGGGGCTGGCGGAACCTGCGGCCATGTAACCGGCGGTCTTGCGCGGTGGTTCTTTCTTCCGCCACTTCGCACGGCGATTCTGAAACCACACCTGCACGCGAGTCTCTGACAGCGCGAGCTTCAGCGCAAGTTCATCGCGCGCGAAGACGTCTGGATAAGGTGCTCGTTCGAAGGCTCTTTCAAGCTCTTCCAGTTGATAAGCCGTGAAAGTTGTTCTAAAGCAATAAAGAGATCGAATGTAAAAATCGAAAATTGCACATTATTTAGATATAGATAAACATTAGTTACAAATAAACCGAAAAAAAGAGAGAAATTTTAATTTAATATCTATAATAATATAAATGTAAATTAAAGATGTGTGTGTATTGATATTTTGATAGACTTAGGAGATTTTAATGATAAAAAATTAGCTTTTTTAATAATATTTAGATTTTTTTAAATAATTTTATAAAATACTTAAAAGGACGTTTAAATATAAAATTGATCACGCAGTTCTATCGCATGCAAGTACCTCGTCTTTTTCTTCTTGATATTATTGTTGTCAGTCTTCTTTTTCGAGTCCTTCTTGGCTGGCTGCGCCTCGCTGCTGACTGCAAAGTTAATATTCGCTTGTCAATCGGTAAGTTTAGATATGAGATCTACAATTTAGATCAGGGAACTACAACATGAAGAGCTACAGAGCAGTTTCTGTAGAAAGCGGAAATAAGAAGATATAGCAAGCGTAGGGGAGTATCTCGATGAAGGGGAAACAATTTTCATGATTGATGAAAGGGAGACGGAGAAGACAACCGAATCGAGCATCGGTTACCTGGCGCGAGCGCGTTGATCGGGTCGTCCGGCTTCCTCTTGAGCGCGTTACCAAGTTGCAAGCCCTGCTGAAGACTCGTCGAGGTCGGCGTGACGCTGGTAGACGTCGAGGTGGTGACGTCCTGGGTCTGCGGCGGCAGCGGCGCGTACATGCCGGACAACTCGAGCTCCTTGAGCTCTTTCTGCTGCTGCTGCTGTTGCTGCTGCAGGTGATGCTGATGCTGCGACGCGGCCTGATGATGCGGCGACGGGCTGTTGGACGAGTCCAGCTTGTGGAGCTGTCCGCCGCCGGTCGGCATCAGGTCGCCGCTTCCGTGATGACCGCCACCGTGCAAGCTCAGCATCACCTGGATACTGTGGGCACCGGTGGTCCCGCCACGCGTTCCGAAGTCCGAGAAGATCGGATCGTCCCACGAGGGTGCACCGTCCATCTTCGATAATTTCCTCCCTTAAACGGGGGAGACCTTTAAACGGAAACCCTCTCTCGAAGGATCAGACGATAGTATGCGCACTTCAAAGCGTAAATTTTGACGTTTTCTCTTACGATGTATCTTTCTTGATTTTAAAGAGAAACGGAAAAGTTTCTAGGTAGTCGGATTCGAATGATCATCAATTATTTGCTCCGGCTCTCTCTTTTCTCGCATTAGAAATTTTATTCTCATTCCGCGTTTCCATCTCACGTTCAGCTCGCACTAATGTTTGATTTATTTAAAAAAAAGTCGGATTGTGCGTAATCACCAAGCTTGCAAAACCTTGACTTCCGATTTCCGAATTTTAATCGACTTAGTCCAACGTGCGGGCAAGATGTCACAAATCACTTCCGTTATCTTCCGTGAAGCTTAATTCCCTCTTTCCGGATCTCCTCTGTCAATTTCACATCTTCGGCAGTGTCGAGTGACCAACACGGTTAAATTGAAATCTGAGAGCCAGCGAGATCCACCGTCTCACACCTTAGCATCGATCATCGAGGCTCTTCCGTGATTCTTTCCGCTTCCCGTCGGTGGAAAAAAAAAAAAGGGAAGAGGATCGGCGTCGCCCGATTGCCCGATTGCCCGTGATGGAGCGCGCGCGGCAATTGCGATCAATTGTTGCCTGGGTTATGATTAATTTTGATTAGTTTTAAGCGGCGTTAACTCGCGCGACGCGCCGGCCGATTATTCGCGGCGGACCTTGGAAGAACTGGACCGAACCCGCGCCGGCGATCGACGTTCTCCCTCGAAACGAGAGAACGACGTCCGTCCTCTCTTCTCTCTATCGGGACACTCTCGCCACTACTCCACGTCCCCGAGCCTCTGGCTAATCAGCCGCCACTCACACAGGCTTATATTTTCCGCGTCACGCCGGCCCAGACCGCCCCCATACCCGGGGCCCCGGCCAATCCTGGCTTCATGCGGGCGCGGTGATGCTGCCTCTCATGGTCCAGCGCCATCGTTCTCCTCGCTCCGCTGTTTCCGCGGGCCCCCGTGGTCAGTGGGCGACTTGTCTCCCCCCCCCCCCTCCTCCTTCTTCATTATCTCTGCTGCCCCCCCCCCCCCCGCTTCTGCCGACCTGCGCGCAAAAAACGTCTCTCGATCTGCTGGTGCGCGGACGGGGGTGGAAGTGACATGGGGTACGAACATCCGTGCGAGGGTTACACGCTGCAGGACGTTCGTGGGAATAGAAATAAGGGAGTCGCTCTCTCGCTTCGTGGGAAGTGGACGCGAGTTTCTCATCTTGACAGTCCCCGCAATTGCGTTTAGAGATAATATACGTAACGTGAGATGGACTCAAGAGATATAATATTGAGATAAAATATAAAGAAAAGTTCCTTGGAGAATGTTTAGAAGATCCGAACAATTTGGAAATGAAGGAATTTGCGCCAGCAGCAAACTTATCCCTTTTTTTCTTTCATTTGCAGTATACATGATATAAAGCAAACGACGTTTAAAGAAGCGTGTAAATGATTAACGTACAGCTTATCTCCTTACCTTGATCTCATCCTGAATTCCAACGTGTATTTCCTCTTCTTCTTTTCCTTGCATTATCTTTCTAATCGTTCAAAACTTTTCAGGTTCAGCACAGCGACGTGAACGTACGTGTAAATCTCCTGTCGATCAGCGTGGCCGTCATTAAAATCTTTGCGAGACAAACTCTCCTTTTTATAATTGAAATATATAAATATGAATTACCATGATCGAGTTAAGAAACATTCGAGACACGTGCAACATTTGAACGGCAATTAACAAATCTTCCGCCCTCGTATTCTTCTTCATCTCTGCCTTCTTCACCTTTTCTTCTTTCACCTTCCGTGTTCAACGTAATGCAGATCTGAAGCAGCGCGATATCTCCGTATAACGAACTCTTCTTTGACGGACGATCCACAGCTCGAGGTGGAAAAAATCGGTACCGTGCGAAAACGCGAATGGAAAATCCGCGCGTTGACCGACAATCCCGACATCGATCGGGATCGCGAAAGGTGTACGCGATACCCTCGCTACCCCGAGGAAGAGATCCATGTCTCTGTTGGCCGGCAGTTGGCGTAGCACTGAGCCCAGGCCACTCTTAAGCGCAAGCTCAATGAAATCAGCAATCGCCAGGAATTGCCTCGAATTGGCCCAATCAAACCAAACCCCCCGTTCCCCGTACGTATACGCGCGTATATTAACCGCTAATTTTCGTCGTCGGTAATTAGCGCGCGCTTGTATACGCGCCGATTTCGTCGCGCTCTCCGCGCTGATCGCCTGCATCGCGCCACCGATCGACCCTAATCATCTCCTCGGCATTACCTTGTCCCTGCTCGATCACTCCACCACTTTCCTCACTTTTGCACGAACTAATCCTAGATTTATATTACCCATTATATCTTCTGTCTCATTTTATTGGCTCCTATTGAAGGGATAGATTATTTCTCTGTTAACTTCTTTATGAAAAAGCATATATATTCTTCAAGATATAATAATAGCAAGTTTATAATATCAGGAAAATTATCTGGTTTTATTATTTATTATTTATTACGCAGCTACGTTAAAAGGTGCATTGCAACATCCGTAATGGTAATTAAACATATGTAATAATATCGATCTGAGATTATTATAAAATATATTCAAATATTATAATATATCGCCTATTATCAGAAAAGAAGTTTGATGCCAAGAAACACAAATTGTGTGACGAAGTTTATGTTCATTGTTTTAAAATTAATCTCGCATTCCTTTGGTCCTCTAATAACTCTTTAAAATTGAACTATTAACTTACTTCTGCATCTTTAATCGTTATACTTCAATAATAATACACAGTATTCAATTAAATAATAATATTTCACTTGTGATATTCGTTCTCCGGTCAAAGCACGCACGTTCGTCGATCGTTTTTATCTCGTAGAACAATCGACAGGGGGAATGCAATAATATGAGGGATATATGGTAATTAATATAAAGAAACTTTCAGGGTAAAGGTGCGATAATGCGGGTAACTGCGTTATCGTGATCCATCGTTCCGCCATTTTAACGCGTATAAACCTAACGTGACAGCAGCTTATCGCTCAATCTAAACATTTAGACGCTATATCAATTAATTTCCAGGCGTTCTTGCAATTTCGACGAACGAGTCACAGAGTTCTTAAAAATACAAATTCTTCTTTTATGTTTCATATATTTTTCCTCTTGCTTATATTATATTACTTTATTACATCTCTAAACTCTAATGTTATATTATTTTGGACAAAAATTACTTAGGGCCAGTTTTTCAATAGTCGCTTAACTTTAATCTTAGCTTAACTCACTCTTCGTCTCTTTCTATAACTATCCCTTTTAACAAAAATATGAAGAGTGAATTTAGCTAAACTTCAGTTTAAACGACTTTTGAAAAACTGGCCCTTATTGTTAGAAGTATATTATTATTCCTTATAGAAATTCCTTAGAAATATTGTTGAGATTTGTTTTATAGATCTTATATATATACGAAAATTGTAAAATATAAAGAACATTCTTTTTCTAGATCATATACTTTAAAGAGGCTTGAGACCTCGCTTGAGACCTTGTTTCTTATATTTGATCGTACTTCTAGGCTTTTACGATCGATTGCATTCCCGACTCATTGTCAGTCAATAATAAAAGATGTTTCAATGGCGAGATCCCCTGCGGCGGCTTAATTTCCAATTTCACGGCAGACTATAAGACCATGGACGGATCTCATGCGGGATGTTCGAGGACGTTTCGGGATATTTCTCCGCGTCAAGGAGGACCGGGCCCCAGGAGGTCGATGCGCGGCGGCGGCTGCGGCGGCGGCGGCGGTCGCAAGAGAACGAGGAGAAGTCGGTAACTTAACTGGCCTAAATGGGTTTAACTCGATGTGATTTTGCTGGCGAACCACTAAATTGAACGAATACGAACTAAACTGAACTCAACTAAGCTAATCATATCACATTACTAGCGTTATTAGCCGAGCGACGATATAAGTGAAGGTCCGGTGAGCGCCGGGCTGCAGTGTAACGCAGCCTCCTGCACCGGCCCTCCGTATATCCGCGACTTTCTCTCGCATCCGCGCGTCCGCCATTTTGCTCCTCGCGAAGATACAAACATGACCTACATAATAACGCGTGTTCGTCCGCCGTTCGTCGGACCAAGATCAAGATTCGAAGGCAGTTCAAGAAGGATTCGCGGTGTGATTCACCGCCATCGCGCTTTCGCGCTTTTCGCGCCGCGGCGTACCGGAAGTGCGAGTCGCCGTCGTGTGTCACCCAAGAGCGAGCGAGACTCCATGTTGTTCTTGCAATCAATGTATAGTGTACCGTCATAATTCGCGGACCGCGAATATTCGTGTAAAAAATTGCGGCGCATATTATTGAACGGGATTAAAAACTAGGAATCTACGAGGGAAGATAATTACTGTTTTTTTTAACTCTTTTCGAATCTTTTTTTTAAGTTTCCGTTCGTCAATTATCGCAACTTCGCTCGCACTTTCCGACATTTTCAGACAGCACAATGTCCAAAATCGGGACATAAGACATTTTATAGATGTCATTAAGACGTCTTTTAGACATCATTTTGTATAAGATGGCTTAAAGATGTCTTAAATTAGATATCTTAAACACATCTTATGTCCCGATTTTGGACATGTGTGCTGTCTGGGTTCATATCGCGTATCACAAACTTGATTGTCTCGCTGAGGGAAGACGGACAGTGCGCGTTTTTGTTACACCACGATTATGCAAATGACTGTATTGGTGACGGACGAGCGGCGGATGCAAGCGGATGATGGAGCGCGAGAAAAAAGGGACAAGAACGTGAAATGCACGAGGAAGGAGACGCGTTACGCTCCCCACTCTATCTGTGACGCGGTTGGACGAAGTCTGAAGAGAGATAAGAAAAGAAGACAAGTGTGATACGTCGTCGCCCCTCTACTTCGCGCGGTGGGGGATAAAGTGGCGCGGTCTCTTCAGCTCCACCTCTTCGCTTCAGCTTCCATCAAAAGCCTCGATACGTAGCGCAAATATAAATTATTTAGAGTAAATTATATGTGAAATTTACTCTAAATTATTTAGAGTAAATTATATGTAAAATTTACAATAAATTATTTAGAGTAAATTATATGCAGAATTTACTCTTTTTTATAGCTGCGCTCTGTGAACACGTTCAGAACGACACAATGAAGAAAAGTAGGTACATGTCATAATAAAGAACAGATAAAGATCAAAAGTGGTTTAGTCAAAAAGAACTGCAGGATGCTTATTACAGAACATTTTGGTTTGGATTCCGATCGGAATTATTTAGTTTTTTTCCTAGATTTCTATTGTGTTTTCTAGAGAAAACGGAATAATTCCAATCGGAATCTATTCCCAAAAATTCCATATACGTGCCCTGGTCTCTAAATATCTATGAACTGTGTGTAATAAAATCGTGTCTTTTTTATCTTTTATTTAATACAGAAATAAATAATTGACATCATCAAAATTACGCAATCATTAATTGTAAGTAGGTATGTTTTATTGAAATTTCGTTATATCGAGTCGTTAATTTTATTAAAGAACATACTTAAAAATATAACTTCTAATAAAATTGTATTAGTTAAAATAAGAATAATACACTGTTAAAAAATTCTGTATTAAAAATAATATAAAAAATAGAAGTTTTTATGCAGATACCGTATATGAAATTTAAAATACGAAATTGAAAATTAAAGAAGTGGTATTTTGATAATAAAAGTATCGAGCAGTATAAAATATTACTATGCTCATCTGTTTGTTCATATACAAATGTTCTCATTTTCAATCGAAAATATGTATTATTACCTTGCGTATTCCAAAAAATCTTAAACGGGTTTTTAATATTCAATGTTGTGTGTATTAAATTTCACATCAGTGATTAAAATTCATGTTTGTGTATATAAATTTGGTATAATATATATTGTATTGAATATACTATACAAGTGCAAGAATTTTTATTTCAGATACCCAGTTTGTAAACATTTACCGTGCGTGGTATCGTAAATGTGTTGTAAACTTAATATCTTTTTTAACAGTGTAGTATATAATAGTATACAAGAAATAATGATTTATATATTATTCTTTACACGTCGTATATGTATATATAATGTTTATGGCATATAACTCTTGTACAAATTTCACATACATAAGCTAATAATAAGTGTGGCGGCTCCGCAAGCCACCAGGAAGTAATTACCTTGTCGTTCTCTTCGTCGGCGGTAATGAGGCGGCTTCGCAAGTCACCAAGAAGTATTCGCGCCGTTCTCTTCATTAATACGCGAGAATGAGGCTATCGGGATTACGTCCTTCCCGTCGGCTTAACGCGAAAACATGGACATCGGAAATTCGTCCTCCCCGTCGGCACGTGCAAAGCACAGGTTAAAATTTACGATACGTGCGAGACAGTTTCAAGTTGACGAAGCGCGGAAGCATTCAAGACATTAATCAGCGCGAATTTCAAAACGATGATCGAGGGCGAGATTCAAGGGATGAAAGTCGCCTAGCAACCAAGGGTTGTTACTGGATTTTCGCAGTATAAAAGACGGGCAAATCTCCGAAGAAAGTTATAGCGAATTCGATTGGACGCACCAGTGCGCACTCAGTGCACATTAAAGCCGTAGTACACTGATTTAATCTCTAATATTTAAAGTAAAATGCAAATATTTCGACTGATAAAATGCCAAATACAAATTTTACAAAATAGTACAATAAAAAATATTAAGGATTTCGTGATTTAACCCGTTTATATTAAACATACATTTTACGTTGATTTGTATACGACGGCTTTAATGTGCACTGAGTGCGCACTGGTGCGTCCAACCGAATTCGCTATTAGTAATTCGGCAGCAGTCGACCAAGACGGATCTCCTACCGGCCTCAAGACGGAGAGCTCGAAAAAATGGCATCACCCATCCCGGCTCCCCGAGGCGGAGGCCGCTGTGCAAGCGACGCTACGCAAAAGGACTCGCCCGCTACCGCTCCAGAGATACGTGAGTCAGAGAAAAGTAATCCTCTTGGATTCTCCGAAGACTGGCGCCAAGCGGATCTGTGAAGTTGGCACGACATTTTACGAATTTCAAAAAGATACTAAGAGTTCTGGTAGCACTTTTCGTAGTTCTACAGTTCCTGATAAAAATTAAAAAGAGTTCCGCATTCCTTGTATTAAAAAATCGAAATTGAAAAAATGTCGTGCTAACTTCGCGAATCTAGCACGACACTTTCTCCTCTAAAGTACCAAAACGCGTTGAATATTATAATATTTGACGAGAGTTCCCGATAGTTCTAATCGAATTCCACACATATATACAATTATAGATCGATATTCCACCAATTAACATTTTTAAACAATTATGATGTCCGCGCCCAGCATGACACTTGATGACAAGTGTCGTGCTGAAGATTTGCCGCGGTTTGACGATTATTTTCGACAGTTCTAAAAGAGTTCTGTGCTTTAGAATTAGTTGTAAAAAGAGTTCCGGTGATTAACTATTTTTTAAACAATTTTAGCAGTTACGTCCAGCACGACACTTACAAGGGAACGGTCGAAAGTGTCCCTACCCGATTTGGATGAGCTTTGGATATGTTGTAGAGCATCAAAAAATATTAGACTCCTATTTTTTTTTTTGGGCTTATCTCGACGTTTAAGGGTTGAAACAACCCCTTGAAAATAACGGATTTTATAATTTTTAGCGAATATCTTCGAAAATATAACATTAAGCGTACAGCGCAACTGAACAGAAATAACGCAACACCTACCTACAGCGCGACGCCTATTAACCTAACCTAAGGAACTGTAGAACTATGAAAAGTGCTACCAGAACTCTTAGTATCTTTTTGAAATTCGTAGAATGTCGTGCCAACTTCACAGATCCGTGCCAAGCCGCCAATCGGCGCCAAGCGCCCAAAGATCCGACCGGCAGCGACAGTGAAACGACCGCCGCAAAGCGTAAAACGCTCGACCGGAGAGGTTCTCCCGACTCCTGGAGAAAAGCGCCAGGATCGCTCTCTACTGCCCTTAAACGCAAGCCCCGCTGCTGCAGGCGCCGGATCGCCATCAAAAGGTATTCCTTTTACCAGCACCTCATCGGCTCATCGCTCACAGGCGCTAGACGCCTCTCGACTAGCGCGCAGTCGCTAATAAGCGCTAGCCGCCTTACACAATCACCATCAGGCGCAAGTCGCCGAAATCACTCTTCTCCAATTCTTAGCGCCAGTCGCTTTATTCTCAAAAAGAAACCCTGTTTCTATTTAGGTACATCAACGCCAAAACTTGCCAAGGAAAAGCCTCTTAGCCTAGAGGTTTCCCCCATCGGCTCATCAAGTTCTTCCTCGTCTTACGATTTGGATGTTTTTCCGCTCATTTATTTTCCTCTTTTCTCACCCTTTCAACTGGTGTCTGAGAGAACTCAAGCCGGTTCAACCTGGAAGAACCTTCGAGACGCAGTGACACAAACTGACGAGAGGTTGACAGAAAAAGAAAACCAGCGAACTATCGGTACGCAGACGAAGCCACGAGGAGGCTGGCAAGAGAGAGAGAGAAGAAGGAGATACGAAGAAAACAAGAGGAGAGATAGAGAGAGAAGAGAAAGAAGAACTTACAGACATTAAAATAATATTTACAATTCTTTAAAGTTATCTTCTTCAATTAAATGTAATCCGCAATGTTAAAAGTTCAAACAATTTAAAAAATGAAATAAACTTGTTAAATCAAGATAATCAAACAATTCTTAGCGTACAGAAATAAGGTTAAGCGAACTTGGAGCGCTCATAATATAATATAAGCGTTAAGCGCTCACTCACTAACGTGTCTTAGCCTAAAATAAGTATTAAATTAATGTAAATCTATGATAAATTTGCGAGGGATACACTCTCGATTATTTTGTCAAATAATTATTATAATCAGACCCATTGAAATTAGCTCGAGCAAATCGTTACACAATTGTAATGAAGTTTCTAACCCAAATAAGATGCTATAAGAAAACGGTTGAAATATTTTATATACAATTGTAATCAATGTTATAGCAATATTAATTGTAAGTGCGAGTACAGAATCCTTCTGTATTATATGTATAAGATTTTGCAAATTACAGACGCGAGGTCGAATCTAAACTTCATCACGAAAGGAAACTTCGTCAGAAACGCACGCGCGCGCAAAAGAGAGAAAAAAAAAACAGAAAGAGAGAGACGCGGATGCTCGACCTTTGAACGGTGGACTTCATTTTTCTGCACGTCATTCGTATTTTTTTTTCCGTCGTAGGTTTGTCGTAGCGTTTAACGACGAACGTGCGATGCTGCCCGCAGCGTCGGGGCCTGGCAATTGAGCCTGTTAACGTTCAATTGGTCTAAATTGCCTCAATTGGACGTAATTACGCGAAGGCGACGAGGAACCTCCGCCATGTTTCTCTCTTTCTCTTTCTCTCTCTTTCTCTTTTTCTCCGTGCCGCAAATATCATCAATGAGATGTTACGCGTTCTCAAGCTCTTCCTGCCGACCACTACCGATATAGTACTTTTAACTGCCAGCCGGTACAGTAAGTATATTGAAATTTTTCTACTAAACTCTCCCAGCAAAAGTTATCAAATTTTATAATGTAAAGTTTATAAATTATTGATAAAACATTCTACATATTTTTAAAAAAAGAGGCAAAAAGTCTTTGTTATTATTACTTGTTCTAAGCCTGTAATTAGATATAAAATTGATCAAAAGAACACAAAATGATAGTAAGATTTCGGAAATCGTATATAGACGTTCACGTGTTCGCAAGGGCGAAAAATAAGGCGGACCTCAAGAGACATGTTTCCCTATAATATCCCGAATATTCGTCACAATTATCGTCGATTTTATGTTTGTAACTGATTGGTACGGATCGTATACAATAAAACCAATAAAACGTGAGAATTTGGATTTATTCATGTCCAAAGAGAGAATAAAGTTATCTGTGTATGTATTATATTTCTGGCACACGACCCAATATGTGAAGCAATTGTCTCGGCGTCTTATTCTGGGCTTTTGAAAATACGGGTTAGGTATAATATACATATAACTTCGATATCAATATACATATAATAACTAATAAATAAGATAGGAATAATTGATTTTAGAACATTTTAATTTTAATTTATTTATTTTTTAAGTTTAAGTATTTATTTATAGATTATTTTATATTTTGTAATATATTTTAAGTTTAATATTTTAGTTTTTTAAATATATTTTACTGTATATTAGAGTAAAATATATGATAGAACAATAAGCAACCAACGCACTAATAATTAATCAATCTATCAAGTACAGTAATTATAATACCGCCGTGAGAAATAGAAGAAAGAAGAAAAAGATGGAGAATTACGATTTCTTTCAAGAATAAAAAGTGGAATAAGTATTTCGTACTAAAGCGACACGAATCGCGAAATTGATATCCAAGAGCGCATATCGCGCGGTTTCGAGCTCGCGCAGATATATCGCCCTTCGAAGTGAGAGAAAATACGACGCTTTAAACGATGACGTCGCATCCTGATTAACTCTCGGCGAACACGCTCGCTTGCATCCGTCGCGTTCGTATCCCCGTTGCGTATTTGCGCATCGAATATTATTCGTATAATATATGATATCTTCGTCATTCTTTTAACTGACAGTTCGAATTTTCGCCCAATATCTGCTTACAATGAAAAGACATTGAAATTTAAGTTTAATAAAATCATTTAAGCCATATGTGTTTTAGCTTTTATCCAAAGAGATTGCATTGATAATTATGTCTCTTATGATATCTTTTTGTATATATCTTTTTCCATTTCTGTGACGTGATGTAATGCAGACAATGAGAGATTCCACGGCTATAGGATTTTCTCGCGGTCACGATAAAACGTCGAGAATGAAGTGCCCGGAATGGCTGCGGGTCGCGTGTCGGAAAGAGTCATCTCTCAGCCAGCATAAACGGACTTCAGAAGCATATGGTTTCGCCATACGGGGTCCTGGAGGACCCGAGAACAATTTATCGACGGAATATTTTCGTCAACGTGTGGGTGCTACCTTTTCAAATCTATACAGCCACATAACAATCACGAATGCTCCCTTCGAAATAAATTGTTCGTTCGTTCCCAGAAAAGGAGACATAAGTGCGATGGGAAAGTTCGATTTTCGATTGCTGTTTAGCGGGCGGAAAGTGGCTTATTTCTCAACGATTCAATGTATGCCTTACTTTACCGCACTAGTGCGGTAAAAAACCTCCTTTTTTTTCACGACTGATAGTTTTTCTTTCTCGATTTTCGACTGACATGACAAACCTGAACGTAACAAAATTCACGCGAGACAAAACGTCAATTCGTTACAACTGTCATCATTCAAGACGGATAAAATGGATAAAGAAAACGAGTGTCCAAGACCGTCCACGCCGGTGGAACTCGCGTAGAAGCAGCTGGATCTGCTACAGAGAATTTACTATAACCGAAGAAATCGAGAGATAAAATATACAAACATTTATGAAAAATTTATAGAATGTAGAGCATCTAAAAATACAACCTTATTTTCGGAAAATATCTTAATGACATATTTTGATGAATTGTCAAATCAAAAAGTGCGAAACCATCTTATTTGATCAATATTACATGAAGGGCAATTAAGAGCAGACGCCGATGATCAAGCGAAAAAATTATATATTTCTCTAATTACAAAACATACGTTTCGGTCCTTGTATTGGACTCTCCTCAGTGTCAAAAAATATATAAAACTGCAATTATACAAAAGAGCGCACGCAACAAAAAGCGAAAAACGCAAACAAAGAAGGCGCATGTGACGAAAGGCGAAGAAATGTGAAAGTTCTTAAGCGAGAGTCGTCTTTTTGATGTTAGTCAGTATCACGCGAAAAGACGACTGCCGCTCGCTTTTTGTCGCATGCGCTCTATTGTATAATTGCGGTTTTATATAATTTTTGACACTGAGGAGAGTCCAATACATTAAAAACCGAAACGTATGTTTTGTAATTAGAGAAATACATAATTTTTTCGCTTGATCATCGGCGTCTGCTCTTAATTGCCCTTCATGTAATATTGATTGTATATCTCGAGAGCTAAATCATATTGTTTATTTCATCTTATTTGAATTTAATTTCAATTAATTTTTTAATCTCAAATCGAACTTTCGCGACAGGCATTACAAAAAATATTGTATGTGGCATGTGCGGAAGACAACGAATTACGTCGCGCGTGAGGTTGCCGCATTCGCCTCAGCTTATGATGCATTCACACTCGTACTCGTGCGAATGCACCATAAGCCTTCGGCTCATGCGGCAACTTCACGCGCGACGTAATTCGTTGTTTTCCACACTTGCCACACAAAATATTATTGCAGCATTTGTTTATTAGCTTATCAAACTCGAACAGATTGTGATCATATTTTCTTTTACATATACTATAGGTACATGATATATGCATATTATACAATACTAATGTATTTATTTAAAACATGTGCGGACACACCTACTATAAGAAATAAATTCAAGATAAAATTGAAAGGAACAAAAAAAAAGAATAAGAGATAAATATATCTTCTTTTTTGTCTCTTCTTCTTTCTTTTCTCTTCTTTATTTTCTGTTCTTCTCCTCCTTTAGAAATAAACCATATTTAATTTGGATTCACATTTATATTCATAATCCTCATAAATATTAAAAGACCTAATATCTTTATAATAGAAACTCCAAACAATTTTAAGGTAAAAGAAGCAAGTTTGTATAATTTCTCGATTAAGTTAGTTTAGTAAGGGTTTTTTTTTTTTTTAGTAAGACCTAAAGGTCCCGATCTGTAGGTAGATTACAGCTTACTGTCGGACGCGACCTGCATTATATGGGTGCATTTTTCCGCGTTTCTGCGTGAATACGAGGAGCAATATCAGATCCGAAGATATGTATGCCCATGAACTATTCCCACCCGCAGTCATGTTATATTGTATTACGTAGGTGATCTTGTATGCGGGACGACGTCGGTCAGAGGCGTTTTTGCCCTCGACAACACGTCATGAGAAAGCGATTCGTCGTGAAATCGCGTTCTCACGAATCATGTGGGTTTACAAGTTGGCCGACTAAATGTGTGTAATCACGGGGGTGTAAGATATATATTTACAGTATTATCGGACGGTTATTATATTACAAATAATTACTATAATACATCCAGAGTAAGCCGCTAATATAATAATACAAAATGGGAGAGCAAGAATTATTCTTAATCTTACGTTTAATGCTGTAGAATAATTTAAGTAAAAATTAATTTACCTTGAAAGATAAAAAAGATATTCTATGACAATCTAAGAAAAATGTTGCCAACACGATGAATGTTGTAGGTGACGTATATCTTATGGGACGTCTCTAATATATATTTATATAACGATTTAATATCTATTTATATATTTTCATTGCAAAAAAGATATTAATTTAAGATATTACATAATAAATTTTTCTACTGGGTAAAATAATATATAGAATATTTTAACATTCTTTATAAACATATGATTGTTGTATTCATGTAATTCTGCTAGAATTTAGCAAGAGATTAAAATTCCAATTGAGACGAGGAGATCCGTATTTATCGACCGATTTAAATTGGATGCCCCTCGAAAGCGGCAGGTGGCGACATCTAACGACAACTTTGGGAAGTATTATTATTACACAATTATTTGTTATAAATTTATTTTCTCTTGCCAAAAAATTAATTAATTGAACAATCGCCAAACAACAATCAAGTGGCTTACAATTAGAGAAATACAATTAAGTCCTGCTAAAAAATGATATGCAAGACATAAGAAAAGAAATTAATATTAAAAAATGTTAAAAAAGTTACTTAACTTTTGAGCCGCAAAAAAGTCCTTTTGATATATATCTTTTATATTTAAAAAAAAACCTATTTATAAATTTCGGCTTAAATCGAAGCATGGACGTTTTCGGAAAAATAATCAAAACTTCTTTAATTTTATTATGTACATTTAAAACATAAAAAAGTGTTATTTTCTTCATAAAGCACATTTTCTCAAATTATCTTTCATTTCTTTATGTCTTTGTTTCTAAACATTCCTTGTATCTAACCAAAGGCAAATTCGACCAATTTTCTAATGAATTAAACTGGCGATTAAGTAAACTACAGAATCGATTAAAGCAAAATTTCTACCCATATAATTTATTGTACGTATCTAATCTAATCCTTTTTCTGTAAGTTAGACAACAAGAAACTAATCATTCTTTCCATATACTAACAAAATAGTGGAAGTATTGCATGATAAATTAATCGCTGACTATAAGCTAATCAGAGAGTTTAATCGAAGTTGCCTGTAATCTTCACAATTTAATCATCAAAATATATTTAAAAACAATAATATATTAATATTTATGATATTAATACAAAAGTTTAATATATGATTAGGATTAGACAAGATGGAAAGAACACATGGAGTTATCAAATACTGTATACTGTCTTTTATAATTATAATAATTATATATATCTCTCTCTCTCTCTATACATACTTTATTTAATTAAAGTATTTTAAATCGACCGTGACTGGCAATATATAACGTCTTTCCGATATGAACATTGAAAAACTGTGAGCCAACTTGGTTTGTCGGATTCACACAGCACTTTTTCGGATCAATCGTCGAGACATTATTAATTTCGACCATGGGTTTTGGTCAGTTGATGTAATTTCTAAATTAAATAGTTTAAATTTTTATTGCGAAAAAATATTACCCCAGCCAGGGTTTGAACCTGGAATCCGAAAAAGTGCTGTGTGAATCCGACAAACCAAGTTGGCTCACAGTTTTTCAATGTTCATATCGGAAAGACGTTATATATTGCCAGTCACGGTCGATTTAAAATACTTTAATTGTTATTCTATACTGGCGAAAGAAATTTATTATTCTGTTTATACTTTATTTATTTGGTGGTTCCCGATGCCCAATCTGATAAAAGAAGTCGTGACATTCAAAAAATGTTTCCAACATATAATAACCATATTAAATCTTCCTTTACGGCTGGAACCGGAAGGAGGCTTATCATTATCCGTTGTTGAGTATTATGGGCCACTGATAGACACATGCACGTCCTAACCGATGATTATTTGCTGAGGACAGCCCAAAACTAGGACCTAGAACGTACGAGAAAATAAAATCTTAATAATAAAAAATAATTTTGTGTACTGCGCCTGCAGGCTCTTAATTAACCCGCTCCTTTTCTTATACTTGTAGATATTCAGTATATCAAAGCCTTCTACTTCAATTTTATATTTTATTTATTTACTTTTCTTATGTTACAAAATTCATTGTACATATTTATCCTTATACTATATGTATATATTCACCAATTATTTATGCTCATTAATGTGTAAATAATTTATCTCATTATTATTCTTCAAATATAATTTAATATACCTACGAGTGTTACAGTCTTTTTAATTTTGTACGTATTTTTAAGTATTAAACTCGCTGATTTGAAACAAAGCATGTGAAAGTAAAATCGCGACATTGTCGAACGTTGCTCGGAATTGCTAGACGTCGGGACGTCAAATGTCTCGAAATATCACATAGAAAGACGTCGGGAAACGTTTCTTGCTCGCGAGGTCAGTCCACCGGGCCCGCCGTGATGGAATTAGCCGAAGTGAGAAATAGGATAGGGCTAACGAAGAGAACGCATAACGCAGCAGGAATAACACACTGCGCGGACGTAAGTATAGATTATAGAAACAAAATCTCGATCAATTTCCTCCTTCCATCTCTTTTTTCTGAAATGGAAAATCTCTGCAGATAATGCGTTTTCAGCAAACGCTAAGAAAAACAGAAAATAAATGCTGAAGTAAATTAATATTCTGGCCTTTGCTGAAAAATTTTATTTAATCCTTTATAATTAAATACATTAACTAATTTTAAGTAATTGTTTCGCTGTTTTAAGAGTTGCTCCCTGTTCTTTTTTTGAAAGCTTTTGAAAAGCGACAGGGAGTCGAAAGCCTGCCTGACAACAGCGATTCGTCGAGCTCGAAAATAGATCGTTTTCGTAGCATTCTGGGGATTCGTTGGAGAGTATTTTGCTGTGGAAAGTTAGCGCGCTGGCCAGGAAATCATCCGCTGATTAACGTTATTAATGTCGACGAAAAGTTCAATGGACAAACAACGCCAAATTAATTATGAAATCCTCAATTTGCAGATATGTGAATCAATAAAATATGATTGTCGCTAAATAGTATTTCCTTGATATATCGTCGCGAGTAAGACATAGAAATAGTGTTTAGATTAGAGACGAACAAATTTCGAGCGTTGGCTAGAAGTAAATAAGCATTTTTGTTGCCACATCCAAGACAAATAAGAAGCAGAAGGAAATATTTCATAATAATACATTCGCATTCCATGCGATAATATTTAAAGCTTTATATACCTATGCATCGAATGCACATATACACACACAAGCTCACTGTAAATTGATTTATCGCTAATATAAAATAAAACATATTTTTTTAAATTTAATATTTTGTAAAAGAGATATAGAATATATTCAAAAGAAAAAATTAAACTGTGATAATTTTGCTGTTGATATTTTCTAGCTAATCACTGTCTGATATATAATGATTATGCGGATAATCACTACGCGATAACTATTGATTGCAAGCGATAATCATTATCTGACAATGAGTTTCACACTGTTGATTTTTTAAACGTCAGATAACTCGTCGGATGATCGTCACGTAGGCGATAAGAACGGAAGTAAGCTTACGTACCTATAACGGAATTTCTAGAATATATATAAACGAGCAATAACGCTACATTCAATTTGACAGCTTTCGTGCGCTTTTAGAAAAAAAAAACAATTTCAGAAAGTTTATTTTTGCTTAAAAAAAACACGCACACGCAAACACATACACACACAAAGTATTCCATAAAGCCCATACAAGTACGGCGCTATCTCGAATTTATAGAAATATTGATTCTTTTGGGAAAGAGTTTGAATGAGAAACTGTTAAAAGACTGTTTCAAATCAATATAATTGAGAAAATTACGATAAATGAGAGATAATATATTTGGTATGTTTTAATCTCTCGTAAAGTAAGCAAGGTAGGTATCGGAGAAATTGCAATTGCTTCTTGGATAAAAAGAGCCCGGCTATCGATTCGTGAACGCGCGCGCGTGGTACAGCCGCCGCGCTCTTACATAATCGCGCCGCAGAAGAGATGCGGCGGATGACATTGTGTGCCATTTCGCGAGCATCTCCAAAGACATTAGCGCATACGCGCGTCACCACCGGGTGCTCGTTTTAACTTCTTCTACATTTCGATTCCAACTTCTTCTGCATCGCCCGGATGCAATATCGCTCTGCTGCTCGGCGCCTCGGCGGAGGTTTCGAATTAATTTCAGCCGGACCGAAGATCTTGGCAACCCCCGTTCTCTCTCGCTTCTCGGCACACGATAACATAATTAATTTCACGGTTGAATTCTCCAGACTGATTCATCAGATGTTTGCAATTACCTACAACTCGCAATTATGTTTCATCAAGCTGGCGCGTTCAATCGATCGAACCACACCTTGCGCTCGAACGCGCATTCATTCTTCGATAAAAACACGTCTATCGCTAAATCTGCACTTACAATATTCCAAGTTATCACAGTCTTTATTTTAGGTCTTTTGATTATTTTACTACAAATGTTACAATACTATTGCGAAATATATTACATTGTCGTTATATTATTTAATTTCATTATAGTACATTATTGTAGGTATATTATATAATTAATAATTTCAATTATTATATCTTTTTAATTATTAAAAAAATTGTAGTTTTACTTATAAATATAATACGATTATAAAACAGTAATAATATTAACCTTCTTAGAGAATAATAAGTTAAAGGAATGAATAAATTCTGTTTAATAAACGCATATGAGTCACGCGTTCACCGCTTGTTTCCTTGAACTCTTAATAGTCCCATAAGAAAGACAATATCCATCCAGATGACGGCCGAAAACCACGTGATCACTTGGACCGACTGTGCTACGAAGATTTATCACCGTCACGATGGCCGGCGCAAACAAGAAGAAACAAAATTATCGTCACGGTGCAATGTGCATTCGCAAATGTATTTCGATTCCGCACAGGCCCATCTTGGTGTTTGCCTAACAAAATATTCGGTGCTAAATCTAGTTCTCTGCTCATTAGCTGCTCGTCCGAGATGCACGGTTTCGTCATTATTATAGCTATTCATCCCTTTGAATCGGACAGCACGTCTAATTTCAATTAAAAACGCAAATGTGTAATTAAAAGATATTATAGTTATTAGTAGACATCGGATTTTTCATATGCAGTTTGGTGGAAAAGAGCAATTAATAACTAAGATTATGTTATTTATAATATATCCAACATATTTATACTGCAACATAATTATGTTAGGTATAAACATGTTGGATATTATAAGTAACATAATCTTAGTTAAATTAATTGCTCTTTTCCATCAATCTGCACATGAAAAATCCGATGTCTGTAAGTTACGAGTTTCTTTGATCCACGAGATCTCAAACTTCCTTTATCGCTTGCGCGCCGGTACAGCCGATCAACCGAAAAAGGCCAAAATCAGACCGTAACAATCAGGTGACAATTAGTGACCAACAGGCTTACTAGCAAATTAAGCTTTGATCGAGACTGTCAGCTCTTGTCATATACAAGCCTACAAGCCCGATAATGAGAATAAGCAAGGGAGAAATGAAGAAAATACTGCACTTGGCAGATGGATCGCCATAAACGAACGCCTACCGGCCATTGGCTCCTGTCCTGAAGACATTTCGTCTCGTCACCCACGTTTATGACATAACGTCAAACGACATAGATAGAATCGTTTACGGCGAAGTACTTGGCGCGGTATCTTGGCAAAGTACCTGACGGATAAACTCCCTTCTCATTTCCCTCTCATTTGGCGGACACCGCGCGATCGCCTAACGAGGTCACGGTCGTAGCTTCACTGTCACAACTTCGCACTGTTCGTTTCGTTTCGTTCGTCACGTGCCGCTGAAAATAACAGATTCGCGGACCGAAGCAGGTTCGTGATAAATTTCCGTGCTGAAGATACTTTTGTTACACAATTTTGTATAAGATTCGCGACTGATGGAGACCGTTAAATCTTTAGAAGAGAGATAGGCATTTCAAATTACATATGTATTTGAAGAATTTGGAACACATTAAGTTCACAAGTTGTAAGGTTTATTCGAGGTTGTCTCCAGTCCTAGTAGAAATTTAATACTGTAAGTGATTATTTGACTAGTAATTAATTACTTATTTTAAATATTAAAAGTAGGTACTGTCGAGTACAGCGTTTTTAATACTCAAAATAAGTAATTAATCACTAGCCAAATAATCACTTACAGTATTAAATTTCTGTAAGAAAGATTGAATCTCAGAAATTATGGATTCAATATTCTCGCCCAAAAGTCTGCGGATAACTATATTTTCGATAACTATATTTGCTATGAGAGCACCTGGCGATCCTTTAAATCTAAACGACGGATATATGAACCGCGTGTGTGCGGATCTAATAAGGATAGCTTGATGAGTCGAATTGCAATATTTCCTGGGCGGGGACTCTGCGAAGGCGATCAGTCTCGACGGCCGGATGTCGAGGCTGTTCTCCGAGAGACTCGGAACAGTGATTCTCACTCGATCGAGCACGGGCCGCAAAAATGCGCGCGTCGCGTCGTTATTTAGCGTCATTCCGCACGAGTGAAGTGTAATTTCGTTTAATTTGAAGAAACCGCTGCGAGCCGAGCGGTATTCTCAAGGTACCAGCGCGTTCTTGGCTCGGTTCGGTTTATTTCCGCGGAAAATGAATATGCTTGGTCCAACGAACGTTAGCAGGCATTGCGTAACGACAGCTTAGCATTGACAGTGGTCTCTCTCTCTCTTTTCCTTTCTTCACGAAAAAATAGGATTAACTACTATAGTAAAAATAGGGACACCTAACATTTTTTACCAGCGAGAGCCATAATTTAGTAATAGTATAACATAGCAAAAGCTCTCGCTGTAAAAAATGTTTGGTGTCCCTATTTTTGCTGTAGTAGCTAATATCCTATTTTTCCGTGTTCCTTTCTTCCTCCTTCTTACTCAATTTGAGCATGTCAGATCTGGAAACTAATACTTTTTGTCTATATACTTTACTTACGTTATTTTATTTTAACAATTTTTATAATTTCTGAATAATTATCTTTAACGAATTTTGTATTGTATGTATGTATGTACATATATATATGAATTATATGAAACGTGATGTCTCGTTGAAATATCGCGAGCACATTGTCTCGCTGACCCACCTGACACTCAAACGCGATTTATCGTCTTGTTTTTCGAAAATAGAAATAGACGCGTCGATATCGCGCCACGGAGCGCTTTTCAAAAACAAATATTTACCTTGCTTACCGCAGCCCGCAGGTAGATTTCCAAAAGGAAATCGCACGTGAAATATGCGGTGAACAAACGCGATAAATGGAAGTCAGGCTTCCACAAATAATAATCATAATTTCGATTTGCAAAATTCAACTCACCAATTAAGACGCAGAAAATCATAATTAAAATCAATAAGTATTCACTTTACTTTTATTTTCATTTAATGATAGCCATTTAATTTTCTACGTTGAATATTTTAACAATTAAAAGCATCCAATACGCGATATCAAAGCGCGAGATTCGCGTTGAGTCTTTTCTTAATTTTTTCTCTACATGTTCTATTTAAATTTAATTTTCTATATCGAGTATCAGAATATCTTGGGATAATTAAGTCCGCAATTAGAATCACGTCAAAGCGAAATCCACGTGGGATTAGTTAGGAGGTGAAGTTCCATTTTCTCGAAGTTCTATTTGCGAAAATCCCCTTAATTAATATCGCCCCGAGGAAAGATCCACTTTAGAGAGAAGAGATATATCCCGTGTAACGCGTATGGGGATCGTCGCAAGTGGCCCGTCAACGAAAAGATTATCCTATACATGGAAATAATCACGGGCAGGGGGGGCGATATACGATGGCGAAAGGTTCCCGATGATGAGAGAGAATTTTAATCCTCTCTGGGTATATTCTTATTAGCGCACGATAGGGAGGAGGGTAGGGTGGTAGGTAGGTATGTGGGTAGAGTAGTTTAGTATTGATCTACCCACGAGCGACCTTTAGTCGCCCCTCTGCTATTCCGCGGGGGTGGAAACGGGGGGTCCTGGATCGGCGCGACCTAGAGCAACCCGAGCGGACGGCACAGCTGATTTCGTAACAGCACTCTCATTCCCCCCCTTCCCTCCGCCGGAATCCCGTCGTTCCCCCGGAAACCACCGGTTGACCTATATATTTTCCGACGATATCGGAACGACGGAACGTGAAACCGCGCGGGATCGCGTCGTGTCGATTCAAAACGGCGCTACCAAAGCGTTTCACGTGGCGGATTAAAGTGACGCAAGAGAGAATTGAGAAAGTTATTGGTGAATCAAAGAGCGGATCGAAGACTGGGCTTAAATCGAAAATTTTTTAAGCAGCGAACTCTGAGAGTTTTCGCCTTAATGGACGAATTAAATTTTTAAATTGTGATATCTGCGAGAAGACCTCTCTGACAAGATCGCAAGGCTTCGCTCACAGATTCGAGAATCATGTCCTTCGCGCGAAAATAAAATCACAAAACGAGAAAATGTACGATCTCTGAACCGTCAAAGAGAGATAAAAAATTGTATACGCATTTTATAAGATTATATATTATGCCAGATTTACGTGATTTAAATTGTAATATACCGAAGAGGGGAGTGCTAATTTCTAAGATTAACTAATTGTATACTTTTAAAAAATATCTCTTACAAGTTTTTAATATAGAGTTGTGTTTTTAGATGGAAGCATTTCTTCAGGTATATATAAAACGATAAGTAATCTTTATTCTTTTTTTTTAAGACAAACGCGTTTAATCGTATCTACGAAATAAAAATGTCTGAAAACGGATGCAACTCGTCGAGAAGCCATACGTAATCAAAGAGTTAAGCTGGCGCATCCAATGGGACAGAGCTCGTAAACTCATTACCATTAGTTCACTAGATAGGTGACTGCCATGGCAAATGTGATCGCGAGGCCAGACCTTGGCCTTGGTACGTGCCGAAGAGCATCGGTTGGTTTATCTCTCTCGATCAGCGATAAAAAAACAAATAATCTTTCCAACGTGTTATTGACATATTGAAATATGTATTGAGTTGAAAGTTCCTTATAGCGCAAGGATATTTCGTTCCACGGACATTTTATTAAATGTACTTCTGCGAGAACATTTTCACGCTATATTTATAAATATTTTAATATTATTATCTGTATCTAGAGTAAAATTTAATCTAATTTTTTTTTACGATATCCGGCTTGTGTCGACGATTCGGTTCGTTTTCGCGCGTTCCATCGTTAATTAACGTCATCGGTCTTCTTTTCTTATTATCGTGATTTTACATATTAAGATATTTATATTTCAGTCTAAATATATATGCATATTATGAATGTGTGCGCGTATATAATCCTCAAAATCCTATTAGCATAATCGATAAATGTTAAATATTTTCAAATTAACGTGTCTTAATTTTACACAGCAATGTGTAGAATAATATTCCGCTATATTTATTTTTAAAATATAATTACATAGACCCGTATTCATAGTCGGAACTTATTACAAGACCGTCTTAAGTAATGTCTTAAGATGCTAATACGGCTCTGTGATTGGTTCATAACATCTTAAGATTGTACTTAAGACGGTCTTAAATATAAGATCCGACTATGAATACCGGCCTATGTGGCATATTTATATCTAGTAAATTATAAGGGTTAAACTTTATTAGCGCAAATTTCGCGAGTTTGATAAAGCATTCCGGTATTTTAAATTGTACCGTATTGTCCTCACAATGACAGATTACATTACAGTCTGCCACCTGTGCCTGTGGACCCTGTGGAGATAATGGATGCGTGAGTAGCGAGTAGTGAGATCGAATAAATGTTAAAGCTATAATATTATAAATTAAAATAAAAAAAAAACATGTACTGCATATATATAAACTTACCGTGAAAATGTTTTCCATTTTTAATTGTTTGACCTTTCGATCTGACAGTCTGCCCACTCTGCTTTACACTATCCTTAATCCTTACGACACTTATAACGCATAAGTGGACGTATATTTACACGCGGGTTCAAAAACCCCACGGTACGACGTGTTTTTCTATGTTTTTATCCTTGACACGATTATCCTTTGCCAAAAAAATATATCGCTCGAATAATTTTGAAATTAATGGCTCCTGCACGTAGAACGTTTATTGGGCTAACCGCGTGGCAAAAAGCGACTCCGTAGCAAATAAACTTCTGGTTCTAAGGAAAATCCGCACGTTGATTGGCTATAACTGCGTCGCTTTTTGCCGCGCTGCGAGCGTTTCCGCGTTCTGTGTGCAAGCAGTGCCTCGTCTATTTTTATTCAATACGTATAAATAACATACAAACTTCGAATTGCGGATCATAACATCTCTAAAATAATATAACTAGCATACGCGCAGGGGATGTGCGGATAGACATCCCCGTGATAAGGGTGATGCTTACGATAACGAGTTCAGATCAGGATCCGAGAGAGTAAAGGCCCGGACACATAGAAAAACTTAAGCAGTGAAACGTAGGCAGTAAGGAAATCAACAGTTTGGATTTGCTAATGCTTAAGTTATGTTTTAAGTTCTGAGCTGTGATTGGCTGATTCGCTTACTGTCTACGTTTTACTGCTTAAGTTTTTTTGTGTGCCATGGCCCTAAGTACCGCTCCCATTTACAACTATTATATTTCATCTTGTATTTCATAGTTTGCTCTTGCTCTGCTCTTGGCTGTCTCCTGTCTCACATCCCGTGTAAGCAATTTGGGATTTGACATTACATGACAGCCGAATATCTACATTAAAAATTGTTATCATTAAAAGGTACAGTTTGATATATATTATTTGTGATCATATACTATATTCTTGATTTCTTATATGTATTTAAAATTAAATAACATTTTGTGTATAAATATTTCAACTTTTTTTACACTACAAATCAGTTTCTTTTATTCTGATATATATTAAATATGAAAATTCTTAATATTTTGATAGATATAACATTTCTTTTTTATAATAGATGTTTATTTTTACTAGGTTATTATATTTTTACTTTATTGTATTTATTATTTTTTACTAGGGTTATAAAAATGAATTTGCGTGTTTTGTGGGATGTGTTTTTTTATGACAGTGATGATGATGATGATGGCGTGGAATATTATAGACAAATTCGAGAAGAACATTTAAAAACACAAATGTATCATGAACATGTTGTTTCGGCGTATTCATTACATATAATATGATAAGTAAAATATGAAAATTATTTGGTTAAGTATAGTTTCCATTGTACAATAAATAGTTAACCGTTACATTGTGTTAATTTCTTTTGTTATCTTTATCCAAAAGTATTTTCAAGTAATATAAAATATGCGATAAGTGATGGTCACTTATAATGGTAGTCTTTAACAATATAATTTCGTTATAGCATTATTTTGCGGACATTTGTTCGTGCCTTTTCTGATCTTTTTATTACTCTGTATTTTCTCTCGATTTTCATCTCTCCTCTTTCTTTCTCTCCATTCATAATATAGATCTGTCGCAGGAATTTCGTGTAATTCATTTTTTTGCAAATTCCTTAGAGAATCTAGCACAAAAAACCGAGGTATTGTGGATAAATAAAAATTACACAATTTTACTAGTATAATTTTACAAACCCCTAGTTCTGTGAAACTTTGAGTTGAATTTTTTATTAATTTATACTTATATTTATATTTATATTTATAATTTTTATTTATTCCACAATATTCCGTTCTTTTGTGGATTTCCTCGGGCAAAATTTTGCAAAAAAAAACAAACGAATTACACGTAATCTCTGCGACAGATCCAATCCCATTTTGAGCGCAAAAACTGTATACCTCTAATATAACAGAGAAAAAAAAAGAGATTAGGGTGAAAAAGAAGATCGAACATAAAGGGAAAGACGATTAATCGGAGATTCCATTTGTTCTCGCGAGTCACGAACGTGCACCGCGCTCTCGTGCAAATTCGCGACGGATGCTGTCCCGGAAGAAGTATCAGCTCGGGGCTCAGGTAGCAACCGAAAACTTTTTCTCCGCGGAAATAGCGGAACGGCGGAATTGAACGGCGACGATAGCGCGCGGGTGGGGGCCGCGTGCGGCGCGGCGATTGGCCGGGCCGGGAGGAGAGGCACTCGCGGCGGCGGCGAGCGGATTCCGCGCCGCGCCGTGCCGTGCGGTGCCGCGCCGCCGCGCCACTTCGTTTCCGACCCGCGTCACGTACGTGTCGCCGTCCGTGGATTCAAGGTGCGCTACCCGATCGCCCTACGATCTCTGCTCGTCGTCGCCTCTCGCCGTCGCTCGTCGTACATCGCCAGGTGAGTCACAAAGGATGTGCTTCCGCTCGGCCGCCGTTAACTTACGTCACGTCGATCCGTAAAATTTCCAGGACTCTCGCGTAGCGATCTGTAAATCCGTCAAATCCGGCCCATCTTTCGGAGAACTGGTTAACCGCCGCGGCGCGGCGGCGGTGCTTCCGTCGCCGGCCGGTTTCCCGCCGTAGAAACTAGAAACTGAGTTTTGCTTTCTGTCATTTTAACGTCTCGCACCGATCGAGACGTCGCACGTCGCGCGTTCAGCCTTGGTTGGTGTTTCCGCACAGATGGGCGGGCGAGAAAAGCGAGGCTTCGCCTCGCGTTAATACCGGATACCGGTTTTGCCGGCGCGTTCCGCTCGGCGGGCGCCCTCCCCGCCAAATCGCGATGCGTCCTTCTGGATTACCTAGGTTAGGATCGCCCGATAGCGGAGATCGAAATCTGATACCAGTGCAGCGATCCGAGCGACGTATCTGACGATACGTGACGATACGTTCGTTTATCGAGAAACGCCGACGATCGTCATAACTCGTAGCCTTTCTTTCCCTCGCGTGCCCGTGGTGTTCGAGGTCAACTCGCCCCGCGCCCGGGATTGTGTATTGTTTTCGATCTCTTGTTTGTACCGATTGAACGCGTTACTGACAACGAGATGAACCGTTACTCGGTCTCGAGAGGAAGTCCCTCTCGAGATCCTCGACCGGCGAAATTCCTTTTGTCACGCCGAGAGATCGATGCCGCTTGTCGAAGTGGCTGCCTCGAGTCGAGATGAAATTTCGGAATAAAGGCGTTTACGTAATGGGATAAGGATGACAATCGATAAGGCGCAACGTCGGCCGGCGTAGCTGGAAAATCGCTGCTTAGGTTTATTCTCTCCTTAATATATCGATCGCGAAGAGTTCGCTTTCTTTTTTTTTTTCTCCATTTAAAAATCTGGCAGGAAAGGAAAATAAAACGAGAATTTTGCAAATCTGGTATCCTCAATACGTTTTCATGTTTTCTCGATGCGAAATCTCCTTCGGCTGCCCTCGTATATTTGTGAGAACAAAAAAAAAGGACTAAAATAAAACCAGGAAATTCGCAGATACAATGATAGTTCCGAGGCCACTCCACGGCGCGAGGCCTTAACAATGAGACCAAATGTTCTACGTCATTCGCTTCCGATAAGGCAAATCGCGAAATCCGGCGAATTGCGTAACGAATTGAATCAGGAAACGCCCGATCTACCTCGGTCGGCCGGGCGATCGCGATGCCGTTGTTCCTCGGCGATCGATGATAATAATGACAGCATTTTTACGCGACTCCTTTTCGTGTCATCGCGCGCGATGACTGTACATTGGGGCGTCGTTCGCCGGCGAGCGAGATTCCAAGAAATGGAAATGACGCGATTTAAAACACGACAAGTTTGCATCACGATCGCGATCGTCACGCTTGGAATCGCGACAACAGTCCAGGATTATGAAAGCCCCGTATAGGCTCAGGAAATTGAAATCGCAATTTCGCGTGTAGCAATTCCGCTAATTTTCCGTAGCGCCGATAATTTCGATCGAGCGCTTTACACTGAAAAAAATTTTATTATTTGCAAGAAAAAATTGATTTCTGTGAATTTAGTTTCCTTAAATTCAAAGAAATACGAGGTAGATTTGAGAAAATATTGAAAATTCTAAAATTTAGAAAAATGTTTTCTCCCCTAATACTTCTTTGAGTTGAGGAAACTGAATTTATAGAAATCAATTTTCTTATACAAATAATGTTTTTTAGTGTACGTGAACGTGTTTTTCGCGAGAATTTTTATTTTTTAATTATATGCACTGTTATAAATCGTGACTATATTTGTATTGTTTAACGTGTCTTTTATTTTTATCCTTTAATTATACCATTTAAGTATGACTTTATATTTGTATTGTGTCTATTTTAGCTTTTTTTTTATATTTGAGCTGTACTTTAGTTTTTATTACATTGATTATTATTGTGCGCGTGTACATGTAGTACCTGGCGCGCGTGCATTTCTCGATTTGGTTGCTGCAGGATGTTTGTCACACGCGTCTGTGAGTTTATTCGAGGGAGACTAACAATAAGTTCAACGCTGTGCCGGCGAGAGTTAACTCACAGCTCGCCGACCCATCCATCGTGGCTAATATTATGAATTAGCGACGCGCAAACATTTATACGAGGGCAGTTTGCAGTCGTTAAATGAGCTATGCGCGACGTTACGTCAATCGTTTTACGACGAAAAAAAAAAAAGAAGTCGCGATACTTAAGCTGCATTGGTCGCTAACGAGAGGATATATTGACGTCAAAATATATCAAGTTACAAAAGTGTACGAATCAATCGCTATACAGGGTGTCCTATTTTAAAAGTTCCACCCTCATAACTTTTAAGAATCAACGTTTGGAGGAAAACGACTCGGATAAAAGTTGTATGGTTTCGAGGGGGACATAAGATGGTGGCGATGATTTGACCTTGGATGGTCGTTTGAAGCTCACATGAACGTCACCTTTAATTTCTTACATGGAACCCCCTATATTGTAGTATATCGTTTGAAAGGGCATAAAGTAAGAAAAATTTTGGCGCAAACCAGAGGTCGATACGTTGACCCGTTCGGCAGTTATTTAAGGTCAAAGTTGAAAAAAGTCAAATTTTTGACCCTAAATAACTGCCGAACGGGTCAACGTATCGACCTCTGGTTAGCGCCAAAATTTTTCTTACTTTATGCCCTTTCAAACGATATACTACAATATAGGGGGTTCCATGTAAGAAATTAAAGGTGACGTTTATATGAGCTTCAAACGACCATCCAAGGTCAAATCATTGCCACCTTATGTCCCCCTCGAAACCATACAACTTTTATCCGAGTCGTTTTCCCTCAAACGTTGATCCTGAAAAGTTATGAGAGTGGAACTTTTAAAATAGAACACCCTGTATACACGTCACGCTTCGTTATATCCACGACAGCTCTCGGCCGGAAGTTCACGATGCGCGTGACGTTTTTCCTTCCTATTCTACGTGCTAGATGAAAGAAATTGATTTGATATACAATAATTCCGGTTATAAGTGATTGAATTAATATTAAACAATTAGGGTTTTATATATCTCCGCTCCTCTCGGAGGATATCTTCTCGATCGCGACTCGTGATGACTCCTCCCACTTCCGGCTGATGATCAATATATCATCAATATATCGATTTCGCCGTCCCGTTGTTCGATCGCTCGGCACGCTGATCGAACATGCAAATTGTTAGGCGCGTTGCGACGAATTTCCGCTCGAGAGTGCATTGACAGATCGAGCCGTCCATGTATAGATCCGCGGAAGAATCCTGGCGGGGGCAGTTACGTAAGCTCAGAGATGCTCGTGGTTGATAAATTTCAAACCGTTTCATATACGGGGAATTTTTCCAATCAACCGGAAACAAAAGGTTATGTGCTATATATGTACAAGAGCGTGTAATTCTTCTTATGTTGAAAGTATGTGGATTAATTGCGAGTATATAATTATTCGAGGGCGACTATTATTCTATATATATATATATATAGCGTTAATTTATATATGTGTATACTAGCGTATATAAATTAACGCAAAGTCGTTCCTCTCACTTTAAAATTTTTTCTCCTTCGATTTAATTAGCGACTAATTATTAGCTCGTTGGCACACTCTGTATGATCAATTGTGACTGACAATGAGAATCATAATCGCCAGATATCGATACATGATATCTATCGCGCACGCCAAACGTTTCATTAAATTATTAATTATAAATTAATAATTATGGTAAAATTTAAATATATTAGAAATATTAAAAACTCTTCTTGCGACAGCTACATTACGTACATGTAATTGTACTAGTTAAAAATAGACGGCTTTCGAGTATACTTGTAGCTTCGCGGACGTTCAGAAATGACCATTCGCAGCTCGATTTTACTCATCGATCGGTCGCGTTCCTTCGAGTAATTCTAGATGAGATTTACACGTAGCCGTACGATATATGAGACTCTATTGTGAACATGTTCAATTTAACAATACAACGCATTGTTACCGATACTTGAAAGTAAGAGTATAAGAAAGTAACAAAGTAATCTTATACTCTTCAAACGTTGGTAAATAACGTTGAAAATTTTCTTTATTCGAAATATCGGGATTTTGAATGGATTCAACATTATATAGGTACTCCTTAAAAATTTGCAATGATTTATATATTGTTAATTTTATATACAATCGAATGTAGACAGAAGTCGATGTTGCTGCTATTATAAATGGCACGAAGATTTAATTTAAAGATATTGAAGTTAGAACATTATTCGTTACATTTTAATATTTGTATTAATTGTGTGGTATATATTGTATTCTATCGGTGTTGTCGCGAAAGGTATTTGCATCATGTTTTACCTCTTGCATGTGCCACGTGTTAAGTCGAGTTGCAGGCAAGCGCATTATCGAGTGACGTGGTTTCTAGATTCTTTAAGGCCAGATGTGGCTCGCCTCCTACTCGCGCATTACTGACTTTTATGCCTGACACGCTGACGTGCCTACGAGAGTGCTCGGCGAGAGAAGCGTGAAAAAAAATCTGTTTCGTGAGTACACGTCAATCGTAAATCCTTGACGCAAACCTGGAAAAATTTAACGCGAAGTTACTCCTCTCACTTTAAAATTTTTTCTCCCTCGATTTAATTAGCGACTTATTATTAGCTCGCGCGTTGGCACACCCTGTGTAATCAATTGTGACCGAGAATCATAAGCGCAGATATTGATACGTGATATTTATCGCACACGCCAAACGTTTCATTTATCGATCGATCCGTAATTCCGGAAGTTAACAATTCGCGATAACAAATTTGTTTTTCGGGATATGTTTTTTGCAACGAAATAAATGCAAAGAGAGATCTATCTCATAATTTTTATCTATATATTATTTTCTTGCCGATTTATTTAGTTATATAGATTATTTTTTTTTTAGTAAACATCTTAGATGTAGATTGTTATTTAATGGTTACATATATATATATATATATATATATTTTTAAATTGTTTATTTAATCCAAGTTTTATAATGTCGTGAACATAGTGGTGCTTATTTATAACAAGTAATATAACATGCATGTATATAGGTATAAATATTATCACGTAAAGACGCTTATTTATAATAGGGGGATTCAGATAAGTTAGAGTTAAACGGTTAAACAGGTTATGTCGGTTAAACTCACTCTTCGTCTTTTTCTAACCTACAAAGAATTAACTTTTTAACCCGACATAACCTGTTTAACCGTTTAACTCTAACTTATCTGAATCCCCCTAATTTCTCGCGGCGTAACCGTACGAGCGCGTTAATATCTTCCCGCTGATGTAACATACGTGATAAGATATCGTAAGGGCAAACACCTGTCGACGGGGAGAATCGACGATATTATCTTGATCTGTAAAATTAGGCGCACAGAAAAAAAAAAATTCTTGATTTGAAAATATCTTTAGTTTCAACGTGGAAATCTTGAAATAAGATTATATTGCGTTAAACGAAGATAACTTGCTTGAATAAAGCATTATATAGGTACATATAGTTCATTCAACCAAGAAAGAAATATAATATGAAATAAAAAGTTGAAATACTTATAACAAGATTATAGTAATTCTGCTTATATACGAAACAATTATAATCTTCTTATAAGAATTTCAACTTTTTATTTTAACATTTTTCCTTGATTGAATTATATAAATGCTTCATTCAAGCAAGTTTTCTTCGTTTAATCGCAGTATAATCTTATTTCATGATTTCCACGTTGAAACTAAAGATATTTTCAAATCAAGAATATTCTTTTTTCTGTGCGTGATAAATGTTACCACATATTAGTTTATTAGTTGCGCGGCAACACACACATACTTACATCAAAATATCATGTCAGATCTTCAATTATAATTTACTTGTAAAATTCAGAAACTTCTAATTGGACGGTGCACAATTAATAACCGATTTAGAATTCAAAGTATCTTATCTTTGCGTCTAGCGGATTAAACGGGTTCCTCGTCAGATGTTTTATGACGTAACGAGAAGAAGTAAAAAGTCACAATAGAGTCATGGATTACATTCTGCTTTATGTCGGCGGAATAATATCGAAATTGCGATTGTTGATTAGAGAAATTGATCAGTAAATTTAATAATTTCGTTACGTTATCAATTTTTTCTTCTATACTTCGGTGTTATCGATGAAAGCTGGATGGATGGGACTCGCGTCTCGGGTATAATATTGGTGATTGAGCCGATTGAGCGAGATTGTCGGAGGCTATAAAGTCTTCGAATAATTCATAACGATTCATTTCGTTTCTAGTTTTACGCACGAGGTGTTGCCTTGACCTTATCGTTACAGTAGAATCTAGATCTAGGGTAGAACTCGAAATCTCTCTGTTCAACTAATGCACGATTGTATGTAACTTAAAAGAAAAACTTGCGTTTAAGTGAATAAAATTAGATTTTTTTAATCGAGATAAATCCTGCAGTTTTTACGGAATTTCAGAAAGATAATTGTTTTAGTATTATCGAGATAAATTCTTACGTCTCTCGAGGCACGATTGCTCGCAAGGTATTCTCGCTTTCTAGCTCCCTTTTATTTTACAATGTCAGCGAAATTATAGAATCGCACTTCATTCAAGTGCAACGGACACGGATCTCTAGCGGGAGGAGGCGCGTCTGTCCAGAAATAAATTGGTTTTGTCCGTGGCCAAGCAGAAGCCTGTGTTGTTTACGATCTCAATTTGTATAGCTTTGCGTGCACACGCCGGATTTAGAGTGCCAGGTTTCCGTATTGCATAACGGTCGCGCCGCGCGATTACCAACTGTGTTTTCTCCCTCATCCATCTCTCGCCGTCATTAACGTTGAATCGTAAAAATATATTCGACGAGCTTGCCGTAGCAGAAACCAAAATTTAAAATATCGGAAGACACGATGAAAAATTTAAGGATGTTACATTTTAAAAAATGTAACTAAAGATACGATATTTTTTTAATAATACGCCAGAGATATGTGAGATCTTACTTTCCATGTAAAACGAAAAACATCGCGATTCAAAGATAATATGCTCATATCTACCTTTATCTACAATGATGTAATCTACGTACATATATCATCTCTCGCAAAAATCGTGAGAATGCTTTGCTTGTTTCTGCATTTATTCACAGTAATATGTAATCATATGTATATGTATATTTCGTATATCTTTCGCCAGAATCGCGTTTCCTCTGTGTAATTTTTCTCGCACGAGACTTTTCGAAGAAATTTTATTTTTCTTTTGTAGGTTCTATCGGTAGAATCGTATTCCATTCTTCCATTAACCCTTTGTTACGTAGTGTTCCTATATGGGCATTTCTTCGCAGTTTTTCTTGGTTTTTGTAACATATTTGGTATCGTTAGGTTCCTAAGACTTGTATGTGTACATGAATAACATTAACCGACAAATTTTTCCGTTTTTTAGCCTTACCACTGATAATTTTTAAATTCATCTATTACTTCCAAAATAAAATTTTATTACAATCGAAATTTGACACTGCAAATTTTGACTGCGGATTTAAAATCAGAAGCCAAAAAAACTCTTACATATAAAATTTTATACGTAAATAAGCCATAGTTAATTTTTTTTATTTTATTTGTGTTGAATCCGCGATTTCAATTTATTAAATTTTTATTTCAGATTTGCAATTTGCAACCCCAAAAACTTCTCTATAATAAAATTCAAATATGTTCAACAGAAAAATTTGTGCAACAAAGGGTTAAAGGTTGAGAACACCCATATGCGAGATCGTCGATTAGATTAATAGGGTGCAGATCGCTTATCGGTCGAGTTGGCGAATCCATTTTGTGTTGCGACAAGTCGTCGACAGATAGCGCTATGCTGCCGAGAGCCGCTTGCGCGTGTGCATGGATCAATAGATGCATCTCTCGCAGGATCCAAGAGAGTTTCCCCGGGAGAGAGAAATGCCCTCCTTCCTGGCCCGAAGGGCGAGCTTACGTCAATCGCAAGTTTCGCAGTCGGCGGAATCAATCTTGCGCAATTGAAATTTTTACTCAAAGAAAATTAAATTAATTCATTAATAATTTCGAATTTTAGTGCGAGGCGTTTCGCACTGACTCGCCATCTATCTTTGAAGCTCACTAAAAATTATTTTTAAAAAAATTATATTGACTCACACACACACACACACACACGTTTCTAAAATTGCTCCCCTTTTACAATTTTGAAGGACGCTTGAATTTAACAAAACATAATCCGATTTGTTTTATCAAATTACAAATTCCCTTCGCGTTGTAGACTGAAGATTCTGCTGCGAATTTTCGTGAAGAAATATTCGATGTAAAGAGTTGTGCATGCGAGGTCACGGACATCCTGAAGGAAACTCTCGAGAGTTAATCCTTTAGGCTTTGTTCGTAATATTGATCGTGCAATTAATTTTTCGTTCGCGCGAGTTGCAGCGAGAAGCGTATCGCCTATTTTTCTGTGGAAGTACCGATTTGTCTTCTCTCACCTCGGCGAGCCTCGATGGCTCGCAAGTGCGATTGCATAACGTGTAATCTCGCGGAGGTGGGATTAAAAATAAAGACAAGCTGCGAGTGATAGAGCTTTTTCTTCCCGATTTTTTACGAACAAAGTGTAGTCTCACTTTGCGACACATTTCTCATATGTGACGAATGTTCATTTGTTTGAAGTTTATTTCTGATTAACACTAGAACTACCAAGGGAGTCAAAATTACCCATTTGATATTTTTTAATAATTTATTACTCATTTTTAAAGTATCTTAATTTCTGAAATTTTCCTTGAAACTTTTATTGAAATAAGATAGACGATTAATTTTATTAATTTGTTTTCTCTTTTTCTCCTTTCTTTTCTAGAGATTTCTTCGGTAGAAATAAATATACAGGGTGTTTCAGGTTTAACTTAAAATATAAACTTAGGACCTCAAAACAAGAAAAATTTCTTTTCTGGAGATATTCCCATAAACGCTTTGTTTAAGAGATATTGACATCTGAACATTTTCATTATAAAATTTTATGAAATTGTTATCAGGTTATAATAAATAATTTAATAGTGTGCTTTAACTGCTTTATTACTAGAAAATATGAAAATTTTACATAATTATAAATTTTGTTCAAAGTGACGGCCTCGAACATTGAGACAGGCTTGGCAACTGCTTGACTTTGTTCAAGGCCGTCACTTCGATTTCTAGTAATAAAGCAGTTGAAGCACACTATTAAATTATTTATTACAACCTGATAACAATTTCATAAAATTTTATAATGAAAATATTTAGATGTCAATATCTCTTAAACAAAGCGTTTACGGGCATACCTTCAGAGGAAAATTTTTTCTTGTTTTGAGGTCCTAAGTTCATATTTTAAGTTAGGACATTTAAACCTGAAACACCCTGTAGATTAATCTCCGGTAGTTCTAGTGTTAAATTGATGTTTATTGCCAGCTTTACGAAATCCCTTACGCGATGCCCGCGAGTTCCAAGAGGATCCAAAAGAATCTAGAGCCAAGTTCCGTGAACTGTGCATTTACTAATTGGTGTTTATTCGAAAGAGGAATACCTACTGACGAGAGCCAATCTCGAATTCATATTAATAAACATATCACGCCGATTGCTACAGGGTATCGCAGAGAATTATTCCCGCGTTTGTTTTTGTTCTCTTATGTTCTCTTTGCTTCCTGGAATTACTTTCGAATGAACACTAGGCTTAAGCGGGGAGGATTATGCAAAGCAGATCCAAGTGGCGCGCAAATGGCGCGTTAATTCGTGTACGTTCGGCCGATATAATTTCCAAGTGTTCTATGCGTCATCGCGGAGGCAGGCCTGACGGTTATCGCGGAAGTGCGAACAAACGTACGCTCGCTTGGAATCCGCAATAATTCAGCTTTATTCCTTCGCGGAATTAAGCGGAACTGACCTGAAACGCTCGCATCCGGCGACTGGACACATCGTCGGCACTTCACGTCGCAAATATATGAGGTATACTATTCATGATAGAGGAAGAGTCCTATTTCCCTAAGAAATATTGACTATAGAGAGAGAATATAATCTTATATTATTATATTATTAACAAACAATATTGAAGGACACTAAACGTGACAAAAATATGATCTTTTAGGGAGAAAGAAATTGTCAAAAATATAATCTATAGAAAGCGAATAATAATTTATTAATAAGGAATTCGATAGAGAATGATAAATTGCCAGAAAAAATTTTTCAAAATTATTTTTAAGTATTTATACTGTCAAAAATCTTTTTCGAACAAGGTTTTGCACTAATGTGATCGAAGATTAATTTGCCGTTAGGGCTAAAGCAGGGTATGACAAACTCCAGGTACGATAAACATATTGTTATTTTCACAGTTGTTCTGCGTCTGTTATTTCAATAAAAAAAAATTTTTTTTTCCATTTTAAATTACCAATTTTATTGGTATAATTTTAGTCCAAGAAAACTGATTTTAAAACATTCTAAAGAGTTTCACGTTATTACGAGTTAATCTCTTAGATTAGTTGGAATTTAATAAACCTCATCTTGGTAATCGTGCTACATATTTTTACTTTAGTAACGGGTTAATGCGCATTCGAGCCCTTTTACTGTTATATTTTTGCACTAATTTGCACCAAGCAAACGCGTTGCAGTGAGAGCCTGTACGATCGATATTACGAATCGTCATCGTGACAGTTGTATCCTCTTAATACTCTGCGCAAACATCGTGTCGCAAACATCAGTCAGTTTCTCGCGAGATTTGCATCTCGTATACAAATAAAGATACGCGATTAATTATAAGCAACTGCTTGCCAGCATTTAGCGCAACGAACGTCACCGTTGCTACTTTTATCGATTTTAATTATTGCAATCGGAAAATAATCTCGGTTATAGATTACATTACTTATATTATTTATCTGAAAAAATGATATGCAATATCACGCATATATGAACACGCAAGATGAACGGAAACGATATCAAAGAATCACTCAAGATTGCCGAAAAATTTAGAAACAAATTATTTGAAATTTGTGGCCATTTATTTTTTACGGTAAAAGTTGATGTTTAAGAGAATATCGATTCATTATACGTATATTTTGTTAATGTTATGTTGTGTTTTTGTCTCGGTTTTTGTTATGTTTATAATTAGAAAACTTATTAATATTATTTTTATTTAAGGTTTATTAACATCTATGGTAATTTAAAAATGATGAAGACTATTCCGCTGATTGTGGGCGTCTTTATCGCAGCGATTTGTCCACTTATTTATGAAAGGTAATTAAGACGATAAAAGTAAAACGTTGCAAAGTAATGATTACCTGCTGCGAGACGTCATTTATTATTTTGCGAAGTTCAAATATTGAATCTACGCTTTCGCGAGGCGAAATAAATCATTACATAAGATGTACGGTTATAAACTTTGAAAAAGGCGATTAAAGCAAGGCTGCATCACGTCTCGACGAAGGTTTCGTCGTCATTATCTTTGATCGTGATCGTCAAAAGTGCATCAACAAATCGTTATCACTCCTGCCATCGAATACCCGGTGTCGCGATAATTTTATCTCACGGAACGCGATCCTAGAACTCGAGATCACACGGGGCTCTCGATAAATTATATCATTTCTCTAAGCAACAAGATAAGGGCAAAGAATGCCGTGTGAGAATTTTATTTCTCGAATTTGCGGTTAATTGCGAGGTTTTTATGTTAGAGAAATGTTATTTATGTTAAAATTGAGAAATGTACATTTTAAATTACTATAAATAGTAATTTAAAATATACATTTCAATAAATATACATTTCAACAATTAATATTAAATTACTATTTATAGTAATTTAATATTAATTGCATTAATATATCTAATCATTTAGTGAAAACATAATAGATTCTAACTGAGATTTTTCTGCAAATGGTTATCGCGTACACATTTTGACAAAGATTGCATGTTGCATTAAATTTACATCGCGATCGCTTTCTTCATGCCGACGACACTTTGGCCGCCCTTTCATAATCCCTGTACGAGTCTTTTGAACGTCCTCTGCGAGGCTGAAGAGGCAGGCAGTGAAGTGGTGGACGCGAGGCGCAGTAACGAGTCTTTTGAATCGCCGCCTCTCGCTTCCGGCTACAATAACGATGATAATTCCGCAGAATAACACGTTTCTGCATACGGGTAGACGAAGGATTAGCCAATTATTTTAACATCCTTAGCAGTAAATGCGTTACTTAGACGAAATAATAATAAGTACAAATCTACTGATAATTGAGAAAATAATAAATGATAAAATAATGTAAAAATAACAAATTGTTAAAATATTTATTATAAACAGTAAAATTATTTGTAATAGACTAGGAGGTAAATTCCAGATTTAACTCTAAAAATTGACAAAGTAAACTGGCAAAAGCCAATCTGATAAAACTTCGAGTTGAAACGTGTTTAAATAGAAGACATCACGTTTTTTGCGACTGCGCTCGATTTTTATCTTGGTCATTTCTGATTAGACAAGTGAAAGTTAGGTCGGCTTGGATTTTTTAATGACCGGTGATCAGAATAATTTCTGTTGAAATTTACAGCTAAATGGTAACGGTACGTATAGGGAGATTGTAACATTGAACACATTGTAATAATAACGCGAAAGCATACCGCACTCTGAGAAGAATACTGTCACAACTCAATAATTCACAATTTTCAGGAGAGAGAAAAAACAAGTTAATTTAATTTCAATTTCAATGAATTAATTAAATTTCTTTGTGAGATAACTAATGCAATTACAGTTATACGATATTTTGTTATAATAAAACTTATACTATTTCTTGAAGAAGTTTTCCACGATTCACTCATCAATTCACATATGATATAGTACGTGGCAAAAGTTGCATTTCATGTCCCGGAGGAGCACGAAAGTCACGATGCAACGGCGTATGCACAGCTAATTGAATGAAATGACATCTTACGGTCTGTCACACCTCCATCGCCGTCCATCCGGTCTGTAATCGACAATTTTGCCACCCACCATGCACCGTTCGCCAGTGCCGCGTGGTCGCGTTGGGACTTTAGGCCCCGAAATCGTCCGGATATCCGGATGAATCGCGCATTTATACAAGATCCGGCAATTGGATCTGATTTTTTCGAATTTGTTAAGGAGCGATGAGATCTAAAGTAATAAATAAAGCATAGAGATAATCTTTCAATATTGCTATTTATGTATGAGTTAAGTTCTAAAAATAACATCCCTTAAACGCGCACGTCTAACATCTAATAACTCTTTGCGGTCTTTTATAAAAATTATTAATCTATTCAGTAATTTTTTATTTTGATGTAATTTTGAATTTGCTGTCGTGAATGAGACTATCTTAAGCAGAAAGTATTTAAAAGCAAAGTAGTACATAATTGAAAAATAACAAGGCAATAAATTCAAGAATTAAGCCAAAATTTAAATTTACATAAACAGAGTAATACAAAAAGTTTTATGAAAGACTGCAAGTATTTAGACACAGAAGTGTTCATTTACAGGATGTTATTTTTACTTATTATAAATAAATGGTAATATAAAAAAATGTTTCTAGTTTACACCTCGACTTTTTTACTCGAAAAAAAATAGGATGTACGTTCGATTTGAATTGCGACAAGAACTTATGTGATTATTGTGATTAATATATGTATTGCGTTTTTACTTTTATCTTTTTGTTTACCGGTCTTTATGTATTTTAACTTATTACACTAAAGATACGTATGTTGAAGTATCATTGTAATTAAAGATACGTCACGAACACCCTGTTGTGGCTCTATGCCTCTTTTTATATTTGAGCATTTTAATATTAAGAAAATGTTCTTACGTTCTGTTTATTTCTTTAAATCTCGGTTCTATACCAGCACGGAAAAGTTGTTAGATCCCATTATCGAATCCTGTATATTCGAAAAAGCATATCTGTATATTTTCGGGCTCAAAAATGCGTATATCCAAAATTCGAAATGGAGAAAGTCGAGGTACTCGTAAGTGTATTAACAATGAGGGGAAGGGAGTATTGTGACATGTATTATCGTGTTGGTGTCGTCGCGAAATTCGGTTTTGCGTATGTCCGTCTAAGACCCTTTTTGACACTGCCGGAGGTTCTCGAGTTACCCGTAAACATTGAGCATCCGTTCTAGCGATGCTATCGATTTCACGAGTATACGATTGCAGCAGCCGCGTGTTAATATGCTCCCGCGACTTCGCCGTCGCGCTCGACTAAGCCGCGTTTAAATCGCCGAAATGCCGGCCGCTGACATTTCGCCGCGCTCCAATTCGGCGTCGAGATTTTCGCGGGGCCCTAAATACCTCAGATTTCACCTGGCAGCTTTATCTCGTCGAAAAACGCGGTTTCGCAAGTGTCTTTATTATTTTCTCTTTGCTTAATAATAATAATAATAATGCTCGTTTCGTCGTCAGGTATTTCGTCGTTGCCAAATGATTGCCAATTTAAAATTAAATTAACGCGAAATGTCTTAGAAGACTTTTATTACGTTAGGCGTTAACCGGTGATGATTCCTTGACACTTGAGTCTTGATAAGAGCGAAAAAGATATCGGCTTGTGAGATTATCTCTCTCCGAAGCTCTCCGTCCGCGTCGTGACGCGGCCAGTAATGTTTCAGCCATCGCGATATTATTAACAAAATCTGTCTGGTAAATAAACCCCTCTCTATACGTACGCAATCGTTGCAACGCTCATTAGGAGGGCGCGATTCGATATTAAATATCGGCGTTATTCGTGGACCTCTAACACAGCATCAACCGTATTAAATCCCAATTTTGCAACGTAACACCGAGTAGCGTAATATATTTCTCGATATTATAATTGTTACTGTTCATATATTCGGTTAATACCCCGACGGACGGCCGAGCGCGAAGGGGGAGGGAGCGCCGGGGGTGGAAATTTTCGGGGTCCGAAAATTCGTGAGGGCAAACGCGCGCATGCACGCACGTGCGTGCGTACGTGTGCGTGAGTTTCCCCGCTCCCGTGGGGGGGGGGGGGGGGGCACGCCGGCCGCCGGGGTGTGTGGGTGTAGGTGCGTGCTATCGACCGGGTGTTCTCCGTGCCGCTGGACGGACGGCGGCGTGCCCCACCCTGAAGAGAGTAGGGGAGCTCAGGAACGAGCGAGCGAGAGGGTACGCGCGTGCCGGCCGCGCGGGAGACTGAGATAACGAGCTGAGGGGACGAGAGAGAGAGAGAGAGAGCGAGCGAGAGAAAGAGAGAGAGAGAGAGACCACGGCACGCAGAATGCCGCCTCCTGCTTAGTGATAGCGTAGAGACTGTAGTGTTCACATCACACCATACACCCAACCAAAATTCTCGTTCACTGTTCCAAGGAAAGTTTGATATATATATATATACACATATACAATATATATATATATCCCCGCACAAATTAGCCAGTTAGTTTCTCGCACACGCACACTACACCACTGATCGACACACGCACGTCCGCACACGTATTTACACGATATATATAAAAATATATGTATATTTATATGTATATTTTATATTCGCGTCGCGAGACAAGTTGAAGGGTGCGCCCGGCCGAAAATTGAATGAGAGAGAAAAAGGGAGAGGTGAAAGAAAAGGGTACGTGAAAGAGGAAAGCGGCGGCATACGCGGGAAACGTGACTGATCCCCTCGCCGAGAGGAATCTCCGAAGAGGAGGAGGTGGTGGTGCTTCCGTTTTCCGGTTTCATCGCGTTGCGTCGTGTTTTCGACACCCGGCGCGTTTGTCCCCCCCCCCCCCCCCCCTCCCAAAATGCTCGACACGCCGTGAACGAGACGAAGAGACCTTTTTACACCCTCGGCGGCCGATTTTCCTCGTGACGATTTTTCTGTGCTTCGTATACCCGATAGAATTCGGCGAGATTTCGGCGCGTTGCGTTTTGTCGTTTTTTTTTTTTTTTTTTTTTTTGTGCGGAATTGAAGTGAGATCAGCGGAGTGGATGCTCGATGAGATTTTTCCCCGGCGAACATCCGTACGCGTTTGTGGCAAATTTTCCCCCTCTTGGAAGCCTAGTTCGTCGCGGGGCGACATTAGTGTGGACCTGTTAGAGCTATTAGAGTGCGTGCGACTCGGCGCGACGACCGGCTCTCGGCGGAGTGTCTCCTCGTCACGTTCAAAGCGTGTAATTACGCGTATTATACCATCTTCGAATTATAGCGGGACGAGGCCCGCTCGATTGGACAGAATTACGGACCGGAGACTGACCGATCCCGCTGACCCACCCCCCTTTTTTTTTTTTTTAAATAACCGCGAGCCGACTCCCTGATCCCTTTCGCATGTTAATTTTCTTTGACCGGCGATTCTTTTCATCGTTAGCTAATTGTTCGGTGGTCTTCATCTAGCGATGGTATTTGCTTAATTTAAGCCGTCTAATTTTACAGAAGTAACTAGAAAGAAATGAGAACGATATCCTCTGATTTCTTCCACTCTTTCCGGCGATATTGAAACGGTACTTTTTCAAGAATTCGGTTGATCAAACTAAATTAATCTGGAGAATGTCTTGTTCCTAATGCTAATTGGTCGATAGAAAAAGAGGTTTCCTTACAAGAATATAAATGGTAAATTTTATTTTATAAATCCGCTAGATTTCGGCTTCTAAGATACGCGACTTGGAAACGGTTAAAATTAAAAGAATCATCCCCTCTCTGAAGCCACCGTGAGGAAAATCTTGCTCGGTCTCTCGGGGAAGTGGCTGGCGGTGTCGGTGCGCGAACGTTGTCACGAGCGAGCGAGCGCCGTAACGCGACGCGAATTAACGCGAGAGGCCGAGAGCTAACGCGAGCACCATCACCTCGTGCATCCAGTAGATCACTCTGCTCGGAGAAGAGAGACACGCGGGAGCCGGAAGGGCGGCATCAGCAGCGGCAGCAGCAGCAACAGCAAGAGAAGCAGCAACAGTAGCGGCGGCGTCGGCGGCGGAAGGGCAGCAGAAGAGAGAGAGAGGAGGAGGAGGAAACGCACGGGCAGTAAATACGAGAGAAAGGTCTTTCGGTCGCGACCTTTGACCCACCGCGACCTACCGCGAGCCAGCACGAGTCCTTGTCGCCCGGGCCGAGGATAACTCGTCAGGATTCATCATCGGGATCTTCGGCCGCGGGGGAGGCGCAGCACGACCGAGAGCAGCAACGGGAGAGAACAGACGGAATCGCCCCGCGAGGAGGAGCCCGTTCACGACGACGATTCTCCGTCCACACCCGCGTTTCTCTCTCTTTCTCTCTCTCTCTCTCTCTCATCCTTGCCGTGCACCGGAAGCGCGCACTTACCTAACGCCGGCGTCCGCCCGGTCGTCGCGTGTGCAAGCACCAGGATAACGTGAAAATAGACTCGATCTCGCGCGTTTCAAGGGTGGATTCGGACATCGGCGAGATTCCCTTTGATTTTCTCGCACGATCTCTCTCCCTCTCTTTTTCTCTTTCCGCCCATCTTCGTCTCTCGCTCGTCCGGAGCGTCGTCTTTGTCGCCGTAGTCTCCTCGTCGTCCCAGCGACATGGGCGGATGTACTTCGAAGGATACCACGTCGGGCGACGAGTACGTATCCGTGAAAAAGTCTTCAGCGAAATGAGAAAGACCGTCTCTCTCTCTCTCTCTCTTTCTCATCTCTTTTTTTTACCTCGTTATCCCGTTTCTCATTTCTCCAAATTTTTGTTATCTGAGTATCACTCAGTTTTAGGTACATTAAGATTTTGTTTCATTCTAGGTGGTATTTTAATTGCACGATTTGCGTGATAATCTATTAAAGCGAGATACTTTAAATTATTATCCATAATAATGTATTCTGGGTGTGCCATTATTATTAATGTATTCATGAGAATTTTCTGTATATACGAGAGGAGTGTTTAGGGATTTTGGGAATTTAATGCATCCAACGTTTATATAAATTTCACATAAACGGGAGCTTTGAATGAGGCTCCAAACAGTCGAGACATGGCGATATCAACTTTCTGAGCTCCCGCTGTTTTTTTTTTCTTTTCCTTAATTCTGTCTAATGTCCATTTCTACCAATGCAGATTAACTTTAATCTCGGTTCAACTTACCTTTGACGTAGAACTACGTCTTTCTCGACAGTGGGTAGGGGGTAACATTGGGAGCACAGATGCAACGAAAACATGTCACACTTTGAACGTTTATTTCTTGGAAACTATTTATCTTTCTTTAATTCTTATAGAACTAGAAAAAGATGAAAAGTAAGTTAAACCGAGATTAAAATTAATTAAACTGCATTGATAGAAATGGTCATAACAAACTTGCCAGGGCTGGTCTCTCGGGTTTATGACGCCTTCGGATATTTGCGCGACGGTTTAACGCGACATCAATGCCCGCCCCGCATGTGTTCCGCCTAGAGGATCTCGCATGAGCTAGACGTGTCTCGTCTCTTCTCATTCTCGAAATCAACGATCGGCGCACAATAAGTACGTGTTTCGACGAGCGATGGGCGGCGTATGCTCATGCGAGTCGGCGGACGACCAACAAACCGTCCAACAAAACGTTCAACAAACCGAGAACGTCGACAACGTCGACAACGACGATGACGACGACGACGCGTACGTATGCTCATTCGGCCTTCGACCCTGGGATGCACTCCACGAACTGCAATTCCATTCCTCTCGCTCTCGCACGGATTCGATGGACCGAGAGTTGTGACAATCTGTCCATTTTCTCGCGTTGGAGGTATAAACGAATTCCCTTTCGGCAAAGGGAATTCACTTATGAACAGGGAATTCACTTATCACCCTCTATTCTTCCTCTCTTTAAACTGAGAACTTTCTCACTTGAAAAAATGGTCGTCATACCGTACTCGTGATTGACAAGGATTCAATTTTCTTAAAACTAAGAAAATTGAGTTTAGATTAACTCTTATTAATTTTTATATATTAATAATTTATTAATAAAATTTAATAACTTATTAATTTTATTAATAAGAGTTGTTAATTTGTAAGTGAGACCTTTCTCACTAAAAAATGGTCATCATATCGTACTCGTGATTGACAAGGATTCAATTTTCTTAAAACTAAAAAGATTGAGTTTAGATTAATAAGAGTTAATCTCAACTCAATTTTCTTAGTTTTAAGAAAATTGACTCCTTGTCAATCATGAGTACGATATGATGATCATTTTTTTAAAGTAAGAAAGTTCTCACTTTAAAGAGGAAGAATAGAGGGTGACCCGTTTATAAGTGAATTCCCTTTGCTTAGTTTTAAGAAAATTGAATTCAGATTATCTCCTGTAAAAAAGTAAGGAATTGCACAACTGTTCCACCGAGTCCCTTTTCGTGAAATTTCAACTTCAACTTAAGTGCATCCTAGGGGTACAAGTGCACTGCGCACCAACAACGAGGCACACGTGCTGCACCGATGGAATTTTAGAAGCATATGTGAAGTATAGATATCAAGTATACAGGGAATTGTAGAAGACCGTAAGAACAATGTCGCGTCGCTGAAAAGAATAAAATCGACGGGTACATCACGCCGGATGATTCAGGACGATTCAGAATTATTCGGATTAACACCAGGTATTCCGAGCGAAACGCGACAGATGTTAAAATACTTTGCACTCGCAATTGAACAACATTGTACATGAACGCAACTGATTCTACGTATTTGCAGCATCCATTCTTAATTCGTGTCTTCTCGATGTTCTGCACACTGTAAAGAGACCACAACGAGCAAGGCGAAATAATATCAATTGAAGGGTTAATTTGTTAAATTAAGGAAATTAATCCTGATATTAATCTTAAAATTAAATTGAGAAAATCAGGTATAAATTAATTTAAAAAAATTTTGTTTATTTTTACCAAATTATTGAGGAAGTAAAATTAGAAAATCTCAAGCTGATTGGATTGAGTCCTTCAATTGAGTTACAAAATCTTTTCATTATTACTTCATGACTGTTACGATGAAAAGTTTTCGCTGAAAATTTTTGACGTAATTCTTCAATATTTTGTTGCAGTAAAAAGAGTAACGACATGGTGGACGCAGCGGTTCTGGATAAGCTGGAGGCCGGCTATGCGAAATTGGCCGCATCCGACAGTAAATCGCTGCTGAAGAAGTATCTGACCAAGGAGGTCTTCGATCAGCTCAAGACCAAGAAGACCTCGTTCGGCTCTACTCTCTTGGACGTCATTCAATCCGGTCTGGAAAATCATGATTCTGGCGTTGGTATCTACGCGCCCGATGCCGAGGCGTACACCGTCTTCGCCGAGCTTTTCGATCCCATCATCGACGACTACCACGGCGGCTTTAAGAAGACCGACAAACATCCGCCCAAGGATTTCGGTGATGTCGACTACTTCGGCAATCTCGACCCCACCGTAAGTTCTTCTTAGAAACTTTGTTATTATTTATTACAAGTTTATATTAAAAAATAACGTTAGTGGTACGATTAAAACTTAAAATTATAGTAATTATTAAATTTTATAATAATTATGTAATTAAATGATAATTATAAAATCCTGATGATATTTTTTTCCCTCTTAATACAGGGTGAATATATCGTGTCGACTCGCGTGCGATGTGGCCGTTCCTTGGACGGATATCCGTTTAACCCGTGTCTGACGGAGGCGCAATATAAAGAGATGGAAGAGAAGGTGTCCAGCACGTTGTCAGGTCTCACCGGTGAATTGAAGGGTACTTTCTACCCGCTCACCGGCATGAGCAAGGAAGTGCAGCAGAAGCTGATCGATGATCACTTCCTCTTCAAGGAGGGCGACCGTTTCCTTCAGGCAGCGAACGCTTGCCGTTTTTGGCCCACCGGACGTGGCATCTTCCACAACGACGACAAGACCTTCCTGGTCTGGTGCAACGAAGAGGATCATCTTCGCATCATTTCTATGCAGATGGGTGGTGATCTCGGACAGGTAATTATTTAGAAACCATAACTTACAAGTGTTAGATAAATATATTTTTTTCTGACCATACAGGGTGTAATAACAGCGGCCGTATATATCAGGCGTTTTTGGGAGAAAATACGCATTTTCTTGAAAAATGTTTAATACAAAAGTTGCAGGGTCTTAATTAACGCATTACACAGTAGTATTAGTATAAACTTGAATAGCGTCAGTGTCTAAAAGAACTTTCACTAACATAAAAGTTTAAAAAATATCTTAAATTCTTTTGTAATATCCTTTTTTTGGGGGATATTTTGTCTGAAAATTCTATATTGCTTAAGTATGTAAGTGTTGTATGACATGATCTCTGTTAAACTATTAAACGTACATCTTAATTCCATTATCGAATTTAATTTAGCAATACGATGTGCTATTTTGACATAAAAATATTAATTAATTTATGTTCTCCAGGTATATCGGCGCTTGGTGACGGCGGTGAACGAGATCGAGAAGCGACTGCCGTTCTCGCACAACGATCGTTTCGGCTTCCTGACGTTCTGCCCGACGAATCTGGGTACGACGGTGCGTGCCTCGGTGCATATCAAAGTGCCGAAACTCGCGGCGAACAAGGCCAAGCTTGAGGAGGTCGCGGCCAAGTACAATCTACAGGTGCGTGGCACCCGCGGCGAGCACACCGAGGCTGAGGGCGGTATCTACGATATCTCCAATAAGCGCCGTCTCGGCCTGTCCGAATACCAGGCTGTGAAGGAGATGAACGACGGCATCGCCGAGCTCATCAAAATCGAAGCCAGCCTCTAAACCCCCGCCCTCTCTCCCTCCCCGACACACCTCGTATTCGTTTACTCTCCATCGTAGCCTCGTCGGACGCCACTGTATTACGTGACGTCACGCTGGAAGCTGTGTCTACGGCGTGAGGATTTTATTGTGAGAGTAAATCGCAAGAGCATGATTTAGAGAATCGTTGAACGACGATCTAACGCCGGCGGCATCAAGCTTTTCAGCCATTTTCGCGTTACCCGTCTTTATATATATATATATATAGATATATATATTTATATATATAAAATATATATATAAATATAAGTATCGTAATTTGCGCTGTCTAGTACGATGTAAGCTGTTCTCGTATTCGCGCCTTTTTTTATAATTATTCTTTTTTTTCTTTAATCAAGAGAAACTTAGTATTTTATTATAATCATTTTGTATTACAAAAGATAACAGTGATTATAATGAATTTATATCCCGTTGAATACAGGATAAAAAATCCGTAAATCTTGGGTATGTCTTGTTCGTCAAACTTTAATTTAGGTGCTTTCTATTATTATTTTTTTTGTGTATGATATCTATTACTTATCTTATTTTTGTCATCAATTTAATTGAACACATGTAAATTAACGAAGAGACAAAACATTACGCGATGAAAAGAAGTATAAGAGATCAGCTTGCATCGCACTCAGCACGTTGTATTCGACAGTATTTTAGTTTCGTTCACTTGTTCCTTTTTTTCGTTCTTACAATTAGTATGTAATTTTGAATGATTGGGAAATATTCTCGAGGCAACGTACTCGCAATTATCTCGTTTTTATTTCTTTCTTTTTTTTTCCCTTTTGTCGCAAACGCATTCGTTATCGATACATAGTCCCGCGCGTTTACACTTATTGTTAGTAGTGCTCTAGTACTAGTCCCCTGCAATTCGTCGTAATTGTCGTTATTAAGCAAGATAATAAGGAAAAAGAGAGGGAAGACGTCGTCGCTGTTTTAAGAGATGCTCGTTTGACGACGGTTTTTAAAATTGTCTGTGTTCTTGAGATCGTCACGGAACATCAAGGGTCGTGGGGAGTGCTGTTCTCAGTGCGCCGCGGTACTCTAGTCTGCGGATGGTGGAGAGCGCGACATTCATGTTTTTTCATTCTCTTTTTTACCACGTGAGAGGCCGGGAAGGAACATCTGCGCGACGGATATTAACGCACTACAAAACACACGCGAGCAAGCGTTGCGACATAATTATAGAGACAGTGTACTACCAGCAGATTCGACAAGATGTACGGTGAGAATACAAGTAATGAAACACGAAAATAAAAAAGACATACACATTATGTATTTCGTTGCGTGTTTTATTCTCCCAATTTCGGCTTTTTAATTCCTGATACTTTACTGAAACCTTGAGAGCGTTTATATCACCCGGGTAATCTTTCGAATCGATTGTCTGTGACATACTTTTAAATTAAATTGTTAATTTAATTATATTTATTTTTTATACTTTTACCATTATATAGTCGACGCATTAGACAAATTACGCAGTGAAATATCTTCAATTTATGAATCTATAATATTGAGAAATAGGATGGATTGATTATATCGTTCTTTAAAACTATCATATTTCATTAAGAGAAGCTCATTTATTCAGATCGTGACTTTATGTGAACGTGTTATCATGTCACCATGTTATGGTAATGGTACCTTTACATTAATAAAAGGCGATCGTGTCATAAACTATTTAAAAAATAGAAATATAATAAACGTAACCTTTAATGAATTAACGTAATTAAATGTACAAAAGAAATAATGGATATGCTAAAGATCATATTTTAATATTAAAAAACACGTATACAAAAAATGTATAATAAACATTTTTATTAAATGAACATTTTTTGCTGTATACAAATATGCAAAATTCTTATTGCGTAACAAAATATTGTTTGAAGCTTAAGATTATAGTGATTGTATATTATCGTATACAATTTAAAAATATTTGTTTCTTATACCATTAATATACATATAATTTTTACAGCACATATAAAATAGTGATACAAAGATAGTACTTTGTAATTAACGAAAATCCGAAATTATATTTACACAATTTATATTCAGCAACAAAGAGCGCAGTCTTGATGCTGATCGAGTAACAATTGTCTTTCATTCGTGTGTGCGTGTGTGTATAAAGGGAATAATTTATATTATTTATTGTTACATTACACGATATTTGGGAGACAATTTAGGAAGATAAATGCATTGCAAATCAATGAGTAACGATTTAGATGGACAGACAATTGCATTGTGTTGATAATAAAATAGAGAGCTCTTTGAGATAGAATTCTGCAATGGACACGAGAGTTCGATTACATCTCCGCGAATGTAAGCTCAACTGTAAGTATACTTGAATACACAGTTTAGTTATATATATAAAAATAATAAAGATAAATTATTCGTAAAACGATTAAAAAATAGGGCAATCGTCTAATATATAGTTGTAAGTCATAATCTCACAGTTCATGATTAATAAGATTCTACCCTGAGTATGTGTACACGGCGCTCGCCTTCCTTTACGTTGCATTCCATAGTTAAAAAACTTTCGAGATATTTGACACATAACGAAAAATCTTTTTGATGGAAATATAAAATTGACATGGCAAATCGCTTTAGTCTTCTTTTAAAAAGTTAAATAGATTGACTTAGGATTCCTGCTCGAAATACATGAAGTCCTAAAACATTAAAAGAAATACGTTAATATACTGTGTATATTAAAAATTAAAATGTATTTACACTAATATTTATTAGAAATTTCTCTTTGCAATTTAACTTTAATTCCTTAATTAAAACCAATCAAAATCAATCAACTATGCCGATATTAATATTAGAAATAAAATATTCCTTTTTTGCAGCAATATTTATTTTCATCCATTTCTTCTTTGTATCTCTTTTCTTAAATTCGCGATTGTTTATAGTATCTTCACGATACTCACTATTAGAATAGCCGCTCCCAGCAGTACGGCCTTCATCTTTACGTCGAGATCGCGCGGAAAGTTAATGCCGAATGTATCCGAAACGGTGAGCATCTCTCGTACAAAGCCACTCCAGTGCTTTCGAATCATGCCGACGCGATGCTTCCCATCCAGAGATTTGACCTGCGGATTTGATCATTTGCGAACAATGCTGAAAATCCTATAACGCTTTTTACGCAACAAAATCGCAATTCAAATAATCGCCAAGTTTGTAATATATTATTCATTATCATTTATTATTAAATTTTGTATCTTGTTTCAAAAATCTTATTTTGAAAACTGAAAATTAATTTTAAGAAAAACAATTTACAAATATTAATATGATATGTAATAATAATGATAATAATAAAATATCATAAGTGGCACAAATTTTGTAAGATTTGGAATGTTGCAATACCTTAAAAGTTACGTCAACACAGAAACGAAGAAGTGGTCCTTTTATCATCAACACTTCCTGACCGGATGCATCGCGAACATAAAACTTCGGTCGCCAAAGACTCCACTCTTGAGTAACGCTGCCCAATAGAGTACTTCCGGAATATACTTCTAAAACCTGCGAAACAAACTTAAGTCATCTGCAAATCAAATCTGGATCTTATAATTTATAATTAAACGTAAAAAATAAAATTTATCAATAATCTAATTGTAAGATTTGTTCTCATATAATAGACGTAAGGATTTACTCGTCCCAATGCGTTCTATATCCTTTACCTTTTAGCCATAAACAAATAAATTATTTCTCGAAATAAACGCTAAATAGGAAGTTGACATTGTCATTTCTGTTTAAAATGTATTGATCGCATCTTTCAACGAAGCGAGCAAAGTTTCGTCGAAAGGTAAGCTTGACAGATGGCTTGCACATGTGAAGAAACTTTGGCACGATACAAGACAGCAGTTCTCATCTCGCTTTTAGATCTCGCTTTTAGACTTGTTACTTCCAATATCATCTTTCTTATTTTTGTAATTTAATATAAAATTGTAATTTAAAGTAAATTTAAAAAGAGATTATATGTAAATTTTAAGTTTTATTGCTAGGATATTTAGTAAAAAATTCATTGTTATAAATAATACTAACTCATTGTCAGTCAAGAAAGAATTTATTTTAAATTATTATTTTTAGAATTTTTCTTACTTCACAATTTTAAATTAATTCAGAATTTATTTAGTGATAAATTTAAATATTAAATTGCAAATTAAATTTATAATTTTGATTTCTAATCTGAATTCTAAAATTTACTAAATACATTAAATATTTTAAAATTTTTAAAAGTTAATTGTCATGAACAATGGTGAACTTATTGATCTTTCTATTTAAAAAAGAAATTTTAAATTAAATTCCTCGAAGAATACAACGACGGAAGATATTTCTTTTCTAGCTTCTAACAATATATAAGATATTCCATATAGAAATAGCCGTAACAAATATACTGAATAAACTAATAACAAAACTACCTGAAGATAGCAAGGACAACAGCAACCGTCGCATCTGAAGGGTCGAACCATACGAAGAATCTGTTGGTGATTTCTGTCATAAATGGTGAATTCGCATGAACGATAATTTCCCAGGCACAATCGCCAACAGATTCCCGATTCCTCGGCCATGTAAAACACCGGCTCGCCCCTATTATTCGTAATAACATATTTGTTCTTAGTTTCCCATCCAGTAAAAGCTGAAAAAAGATAATATAATGTTAAAGCAAAATATGTATATAATAGTGCTTAAAACAGTAAAGGAACATGTAATGTCATGTAGTAAATAAACAAAAATAAGATATAATTTAATAATATATAGATCATACAATATATCTCTCTCGTATTCGAAGTGATAAGAAAATTATTAAGTATCAAATCGTAATTCTACAGTAAATATTTGTCGTAATATAAAAACAGAAAATGCGATTGTGTATATAGTAAGATTATAATTTCATATTAATTATAATAATCATGTAATTATACGGTTACGTACAAAATCATGCGTTTATCATAATACAAATGAGGAGACTATCGCGCGGAGTAAACGTAGCTCCGTTTGCTCGGGGATTAATCGTAAATCACACATTCGAGCTTCGCGGATCTGGAATATATGTATACATACATACAGGATGCCCTAAAAAGGCCAAAATTTAGGGAGATATTCCTCACATCTAAAGGATGAAAAAATGTTATATGAACATGGGTGCGGAAACGCTTTTTTCAGGAGTTAGAGCTTCTTTTCTGAGTATGCGACGTTACTAAATGAGGTAGTGACCTTATCTGCCAGGCAGAAATTAGAAAAATATTGACCTTTAATGTTATGGTTACTTGTCGTCCACAATGATTAATCGTAAATTGTTTCTTGTGTAAGTAATACAGTCAACAGTATTTTCAACATAACTCCTAAAAAAAGCGTTTTTGCACCCATGTTCATATAACATTTTTTCATCCTTTAGGTGTGAGGAATATCTCCCTAAATTTTGGTTGTACCTTTTTAGAGCACCCTATATATTTGCGCGCGGTCTCAAGAAGAGCAGTGTTATATTTATATCTCTCGGCAAAGTCGAGTGCTCACCTTGAAGCAACTCAATTTTCTGGTTCACGAAAAGATAGTCAAGGTCCATAAGGTATTCCAAGCCGGGTGGATATGTCATACTCGGCGGCGACCAGCCACCTGGAAGCATATAAAAGCAAAATATTCGATAAGCGATGTTAATTCGACGCGCTATTTATTGCTCATGTAAATAGTACCTATAAATACTTTGAAACCTATAAATATATACATATAAGCGGAATGACATTTATATGATCTTGGTAAAAAGAATAATTAATTAAAAAAGAAAAATCGATATAAGTTTACAAAAGCGTTAAATACATTGACCGTACGATTATTTTTTTTATTAAATTAATATCCTAACAGCACGTCACGTAGAAGAAAATATTATAATATAAATGATGTGTGTGCATATAATATAATATATTTTATGGTTTTATAAATCTATATCGATTTCTTTTAATCACATATAATATAAATTCCATTAATAAAGTTAATCCTTATTGATTAAAGCCACGTTTGACACAGATATACAGAAAGTATTCTGCACCTCTTTTCGTCCTCTGTCAGCAATCTGGTGTATCCTTTCCTCTTGGACTTGTAATAACGCGCCAACGTGCTTTGGCAGAGTGTTCTCAATCGTCTGCGGATCTGCTCCAGCTTGATTTTCCACGAAGTTTCGAAGTACTCGGATTCCGTTGCACGCGTAGAACGCCGCATGTTTCGATATTATTTGTAGACTTTTAGATCGCGCTTTTATAACGCAACACACGTTCGTGTCAACGTCTGGGACTGAAATTGAAGTGCCTTTATCGCTATAGGAATTAAACTCATAATTCCACTATCGCATCACACAAATTATCACCACAATCTCAGAGATATTTACAGACATTATGCAATCAAAGATTAAAGAGGCTGGTAATTATCTGAACTGAGAGAACGCGTTCCGCTTAAAATTCACTGCTCCAATCCAAGTAGCTTCAGAAACATTTGCTTGAAGTTCTTGCCACTTTCCAAGCTTCTGCCTAAAACTTTCGTCGTTGTTCCGAGGATTCTAAAATTCTATATTCATCCTCAAACTCAATTCTCTTCGAAATTCTTATCACACTTATCCATCATTTATCGAGATTGTTAATCTCACGAAAATAACTGTTGCCCCGATCCGAGACGTTTGCCAGCAGCGTTCGCGAGTTATCGCAATTAGCTTTGCTGCCTTTCTCCACCCTCCTCGAGACGCAGAAGATAAAACTTTTTCCACGAGTATCCTCGTTTCTCCCCGCTCGGATTTTTCTCCCTTTTTTCACTTATCGTTAAGAGATAAATATGAAAAACAATGTGATATATCAAAGCTACGTCGCATTTTGTGCTGCATACTTGTTTTCCACGCCAAGATTGCCAAGAAAATTAATACTGTCCAAAAAATTAATACCGCGAAAAATTCGCAATATCCGCTGCCAATATTTCCTCTATTATTACAATTCTTCAAGAGAATTATCCATCAATCGAAACATTATTCAAGTCGAGGATTTCGCATTGTTCACCAAAAGAATTTTAGCAATTCGATCTGTTGACTATTTCTGTAGATTCAGTTTTCACTTCCAGTTTCATTTACATACATTCCTCTTCGAAAATTTATTTTTTATCTTCAATTTTTTATTTATACACTCAATTTCTGGATCCCGATTTCACTATCCTTCTTCTCCTGTCTCCTCTTTTCTTCTATTTTTCCACTTTCTTTTCCTTTTCGTCTTATCACGACTAAACAGGTAAAAGGCAAACAATACACTGGTGGACTGGAATGATCGCACTGTGCTCTCGGTGCTTATCAGAACATTTCACGATTCAAATACTCAGCGGAATAATCTTTTTATCTCATATCTCGGAGAGCAACAACACGACGAATGGAAACATAATATGCCCGCTACGGCCGAAAAGTCCGTCGTCATCGTACAAACACGAATGGTAACGTTGTATACGACTGTCTGGATGACGATGATACGTGACAACCACCGAGGGCGGTCATTATCTACTTTATACTGATCGTCGCTCCCGGTGACCAACTATGATTGGGACATACCGTCCGTGAATCGTCCTTCTTCATAGATTGCACGATCGAGACACGATAGGATACACAGAGCTCGAATTTCTCGTGGCGAGCCGCAATTACGAGCGATAGGAGCAATATTTGGATTATGATCGTTGATGTAGAGGATCACGAATGTCCTCCGACCCTGTCTATTGTAATTAAGCGGCACGCTCATGAAACAGACGCGTGCCGTGCTAATAGCGCGTTTAGGTCAACGATCATAAATTAAAAATTACATTTACGATTTAATTCTATAATTATATTTGAAACCTCTCTCTATTGGTTTAATAAATTATATATTTAATATCTTTATATTTTGAAATGTTTGAAATTATGTACAAGTTGTATAGGTACATATAAGTAGTATGAGTACACACATGAAGATTTTAAAGATATTAATCTAATATTAAATTAATAAAGTAAAAATATATTTTAAATATACAAATTAATAGAGAATTCAAATAGCTCGTTACAAGCTAAGTAACAAGGCCAAAATACGAGCAAAATAAGGACGTCGTTTTAAAATAAAACTAGTTTATTTACAATAGTATGTTAAAAACAAGTTTAATTGTTTTTAATACTCTGTTGTACATAAACTACGATAGTTATTATTTCAGATTCAAATATAATTAGAATTGAATTATAATTTTTTTACGCAACATAAAACGTGATATAACGCAATTTTTGTATTAATTACACATGTTGACTCGAATACCAATCGTATTGTACAAATAGCATCTGTCTAGAATAATATTCTATATATTCGTGCAGAAAATTCCGTGAATGAATTAGACAGCTGTGGGTTCAACAGCCGGCGATAAAACTGTCGTAATCTCGCGTTTTGTAGCAAAAAACGTAGTTTGATATACGTATATATGTTCGAAAGAGCAAGCAAAAATGTTCGTATACACGCAGAAACTTGCGATAGTTGGACACATATACAGGGTGATTCATAAGCACATGTAAATACTTGTGGGTGTAATGTAGAGGTAAAAGTAAGACTAAAATGTTCTATATACAACTTTTTCTGAAATTGCTTTATTTCAGAGCTATGCAGCAAAGAAAAGATAACAACACAAACTAAAAGTCATTTCTCCCTAGTTAAAAAATTAGTACAATTTTTATAATACGTGTTCAAAGTGATTTCCCTGAACTCTAAGATAGAGACGTGCTCGTCGCCTTATGTCCATTTCTACCAATATAGATCAATTTTAATCTCGGTTTAATTTACTTTTTATCCTTTTCTAACTCTTAGAACTAGAAGAAGATGAAAAGTGAGTTAAACCAAGATTATAATTAATCTGCATTGGTGGAAATGGACATTAGTGATCTCTGAATGTCACAGAACCCGTTCAGCTCATTCCGAAAATCCTAACAGTTTCACAGCCATGTTCAATTCACTGCTGTAGTTTCTGCTCTTTTTGTAATCACTTTGAACACATATTATGAAAATTGTGGTAATTTGTGAACTCTGGGAGAAATGACTTTTAGTTTGTGTTGAGTTTGTTATCCCTTCTTTGCTGCATAGCTCTAAAATAAAGCAATTTTAGAAAAAGTTGTATAGAACATTTTAGTCTTATTTTTACCTCTACATTACACCCACAAAGTCATTACATGTAGTTATGAATCACCCTGTATAACGTTATCTTCTCTATTTCTTATAATAGCAGCGAAATTGCCCGACGATGACGCAGACTTTTAGATCGGCGCCAATCGGCGACGGATAACTAATGTTCCTCGATATTAATTTCTTCGGATCTAACGTGACTTTATCTGTGCTGGCTGATTAGCGATCAAGAAGCGCCGGGAAATACTAATCTCGCTAAGTAAACCTTGTGAATGCAGCTGCCCCGAAGAATTGCCGGGTCAACTAAATTTTCTTCCTCTTCATCTATGTAGATTCGAGGCGACGGAGAAAAGAGTAGAGAAACGCGGTAATCAGGTCGAATTAACCCCGCCGTCGCCGTGGTTGGCCTTAAATATTAGCGAGTTAAGTAGATTTTTATTCTGTCGCTCACGCTTTTGTTACGACGAAGAATCTAATTTAGCCGGGAATCTAATTAAAGCTAAAACACGTGTACAGGTGAAACTCCATTGTTACAAAAAACAGCGGCGGAACCGGAAGATAATACGAAACGAATTTATTTATTTTAAAGTACTTCTTAAATTGTTTATATTCACCCTTCCCGAAATAATGAAAGATTTCGGAGCAATATCGCTTCCAAAATTTCGATTAGATCCTCACAGATCTACGGGCGCTATATATATACTGACTCTGGAGGAACTCGTAAGTTATCGCAAGCGTCACGTGTTTCGCGGTTTGGGGCCTCACACATCGGATCTGCAGATGCGACGTGTCGGTTTTCTCAGCTTAAGCACAAGATCGAATCTCGAAGAATAACGTCTGCTCTTTTACCTGGTGGCAATATTGGCGTCGGTGCGATTGGCGGAGCTGTTGCGATCGGCGGCTCCATTCCTATTCCCGACAGCGGGGGATACGGTGCATGGTACTTTTGGCTGTTCATTCTTCTACTTCCGGCTTACCCTCGTCCCTCCTGTAAACAAAGCGAACAAAACCGGCAGGGTCAACCGATGGGCTTTCAAAATGGATTGCGAAAGATTATTTTGAAAATCGAGGAAAGATAGGAAAATAAAGCCCGGAAACAAGCGAAAGGGGGCCGTGTTATAATGAAATGTAAGAATATAAAAAAGATTCGAGATATTAACAAAATAAAAATAATAATAAACGATTCGATAACTTTAATTTAGATCTTTCTCAGCTTGAGAGATTGAGATAATACAGAATAAAAATGTGACTAATAATAATAATAATAAATTAATAATTATTTTTATGCCAAAAGCATAAAAAATTAATGTATAACTAAATTTTTTAATTGATACGTAATTTAATTTGACTTATGATAAATAAGAGACAAATACCATCTGATCTTGGATGTTAAAATCCAGAATGTTAAGATTTCATACTGACTTTGCATATTAAGATTAATTTACTATAAACTTTTAAAAAACTTAATTTTGGCGCTGTATAAACAACAAAAATAGTATTGAAAGAAACATGCATTTGCGTCTCTTCTACCGACGCGGACGGAGAGAATCCGAGGAGGAAGCATTAGTTCTGGAACGAGTCGACTGATGACGGAAGCTGGCTCGTTCGCGTCAGCTATGATACCAGCTGTGCCAAATAGGCTTGTTCCTACTGGTAGTGTGGCTGTACTGGCTGTACTTTTTATTTTTTTCTAATAAGAAAAACACTATGATACAGCGTACATATGATAGCTCGCGTACTTATGATACTGTTTGTGTTGAAATTCCATTGCATCTCGCGAATCGCCGGAGCAAGACAAAATCTTGTACTTTTTTAACAGCCTTGAATGAAGGTTTTATAAAGCGCAATTGACAGTTTCCTCGTACATTCGTTTCGGCCTTGATTTTTTTATCATTACAATTTTTACAAGTTGTCACGCGGCCGCATTCGGGGCTCGCGTATCCCGGGCCCCAAGTCGATATATGATATGGCTTCCGGAAAGTCACTCGAGTGTGAACAATTATTCAAAGAATTTTACTAGCCAAAGGCACACCGTATCTTAAATTCGAAGTACGAGACTTTTGTGTGTGTGTGTAAAGCTTATTTTCTAAAAAAATCTTAAATTCTTTAAATCATATAAATTCCGCGAATTGCAACTCTGAATTTATAAGTCTTAGACATAAGACTAAAAACTAAATCTTTTTTAGATTTCTTTTCTAGATTGTAGAAAAAAGGTTTAATTTTTGAAATCTGAGATAAAATAAAATGTAACATATAAGATATATATATATATATATATACGTAAACAGAAACCAGAGTAATAAAAAAGGAGGTATGAATTCTATCTTTGAAGTTCTGTAGGCACAGTAATATTTTCTATATTTAATTCTCTCGAACAAAATGCAAATGTCAAAGAAGAAGTATTATGCAACACCTGTTGACCCTTTAAAGCTTCACTTCGGTTGGAAAGCGCGTATATTGGATCTTACATAAATGAAATAGAAAAAAAGAGGTAAACATGTAGAAAAATTGTGCTCAGCAGTTAATCTTGTTCGATCCATGAATGTCTAAATAAGCAATACAGTTTCTTTGAATTAAACGATCTTTTTACATGATTCTGTTATTATAATCTTTATTATTTTTCTTATGTGCATGATATACAATACATATATTTCAAATTGTAAATTACTGTTCTGATATCTGAACTCTTCCTGCAATTAAAAAAGAGCTTATGGTTTAACATAAGTATGGCATAAAGCTCATGTGGAATGAAGCGAGGAGCACAGACTTCTGCATAACGCATAAGGGAATAGACCAATCAGAGCCCTTCAGTTTCAACGTGGAGATAGAAATAAAAGATTATCTTTGGGTCATTTCCTTATGCATTATCCATTGTGCGTTATGCAGGAGTCTGTGCTCCCGCTTGATTCCTCCGCGTAAAGCGGGGAGTTCCTCGCACGTACGTGCATACGTATATGCGCGCGCGTGTGTGCGTTAATGAGATTAGGTACTGCGTCTCGCATGCCGCAAGGTCGCGGGACCGGACCAGGGCCGGCATTATTCCGTCGCCCCGAGCAATGGTATTCCTCCCTTCCCCACTGATCCCATTAAAATTGAACTAATCTACAGCTACGAGTAGGCATTCACCTCGCCCGTAGAATTTTACGTCCTCCTTTCATTGCGGATATTTTGGGACTTTACAAGATAGCGCAGCCAATTGTATCTCCCTATCGGTCCTTGGTTGATTCACGACCGAAAAAAAAAAAAAAAAAAAAAAAAAGAATTTAAGAAATCTTTGTTACCCCACGTATGTACATAAATAAGATTTACGAGCAGAAGTATCTTACATGGTCGCCCTTATTTATAATTTAATGTCACGATTATTTCGATTGATGCAACCTGATGATATTTTGAGAAACACGTTCTTACAAAAAAAAAAAAAAAAAAAAAAAAAACAGCTATGAGAATGTGTCACCTGTGCAAAGGTGCAGTTGCAGTCACACGTACTCTGGCTTCGTCACTGTTAGGTAAAGATTATATTGAGTATACACGCGATCTCACATATACACACATCTTATGTAACCAGAGAGCTATACGATAACCGCGGTATGGTAGTAACGTGCACTTCCGGCTTCCAGGTGAAAGAAAAAAAGACCTAAAGCGAAGGAAAGAGATGCACGACACTCTCGAATGCCTCCTTCAGCGTGATCTATTACGACATATCTTATGCCTGCAGCACATATTGCGGAATCAAAACTCGCGAACCAATTGGTCGAGCAATTGGCCCGATAGTGGCACAGTTTCCTGCAACAAACTTGCTGACGTCACCAATCAAGGCAGGGATTTCTTGGATGCAGATCTTGTTTACGAAGCGACAGTGCTCCGATTTCACGGCATTTTTAAAAATAGCCTTGAGGTTCTTCATTCTATAATAACAGACTTTTGTGTCGCGTTGAATTGCTCAGAGAATCTCTTTGAGCCAAGATCAATTGACAATTAAAATTGCAACTGAAAATTAATTACAGTCGAGATCTGAATGGAACTAAGACGGAGTTCTGTAGTATTTTATGTATGTTATAAATATAAAGCTTCTAATTTTAGATACGTGATAGTAAGCATTAGTAAATATTCGTCGCGATAGTTAATAGGTGATTTTTTAGCGATCCTTTGGTATGGTTTGGTACTTACATATATAACAAAGTTGCTACCGGTGGTTGCTATTGGTGCTGGTGCAGTTTGTTAAGCTTTGGTTGCTTATATACCAGAGTCACGGCAAAAATCGCCTAATAATCGGATACGAGAATGCTTATCGGCAACGCTAGCGGGAAGCACCTGTGATTGCAGACAATAATTTTCGTACTCACGGCGGAAGAAGAACGGCCGGCGTGGCAAGCACGTCGAAAACACCCCCTCCCCCGCGGATCTTACAACAGCCAGTGGAACGAACTAACGGACAATGAAACCAACCGGTAATGAAACAACGGGAAAAGACGAGCCTCGGTCTTGCGGCACCGAGAGCTCCCCTGGACTGGGCGACCGCCGATTTTTCCACCATCTATTTCAAGGCAGTCGATTAATCCTCAGCGATTTTGTCACACGGCAACGCGCCAGTTTTCAGACACGCCGCGGTACAATTTAAAATAAAATTTTGTATCACGTTATATACAGGGTGCTCTAAAAAGGTACGGCGAAAATTTAGGAAGATATTCCTCCACACCTAAAGGATGAAAAAATGTTATGTGAACATGGGTGTGGAAACGCTTTTTTCGGGAATTATGTTGAAAATACTGTGTTGACTGTATTACTTACACAAGAAACAATTTAGGATTAATTATTGGGTAAACGAGTAACCATAGTATTAGAGGTCAATATTTTTCTGATTTCTGCCTGGCAGATAAGGTCACTTATATAATCTCACTACCTCATTTAGCATACTCAAAAAAGAAGCTCTAACTTCTGAAAAAAGCGTTTCCGCACCCATGTTCATATAACATTTTTTCATCCTTTAGGTGTGAGGAATATCTCCCTAAATTTTTGTCGTATGTACCTCTTTAGAGCACCCTGTATATGATAAAAGAGACACAGAAAACTTAATAAAAGATTAGGGGAATAAATAAATGTAGCATATATTAGCGATTAATTGTTTTGTGGGTAATTTTAAAGGTGCGTTAAACTAGCAATAAAAAAAAGAGATGAAGAAAATATTCGATTAAAAGCTGCTTTGTTGATTAAAAGGTTACAGAGTAGATTAATCTCTCTTTCTCTCTTTCGCGGTTCCTCTTGATAGCGCAAATCGCGTTATCATACATACAACCGATGATCATCGAAAACGGAAATAGTTCTTTAACGCGTATTCGTCATCGAGAATATTAATTCGCGTCGTAATGCGTGCGAGATGAGTCAGCCAGTCCGGTGGCGATTATGATAGCGGTATATGCTAACAATAAGCGAGAAGAAAGTGATCGCATGTTAAAAAATACATTCGTCTAACAATAAGCCTAAACTTGTCGAAGTAGGACACTCGATATATGGATATTTTTCATTTATATTTTATAATATGTCACGCTCAATGTAGTTTGTATTCAGTTGTGATATATCTTACACACAACTGTCAAAATAATTATATAAGTAACAAATAAATTTCTCTTTTACATTATTTTACAAAGAAATTTTTATCACATTATTTTGTAACAATATAATGTAATAATTATCTGTATATAAATATATTACTATGTAATATATTAATATAATAAATAATATACATAATATGATATAATTATATACACACAATAATTATATCATATTTTATATAATTATAACATATATTATAGTATGTAAAATAATTACATATTACACATTATATATTATATAATATATATCACAAAATAATAGTGATTTTTGTGCGTATGTATTCTTAATATATTTTCAATAGAAATTCAAAATTGTAGAAGCTGCTGCGAGACAATGTTAATTTTCATAGATTGTTAATTTCAATAGATTGACGATGTAGAAAAGAATAATCTTGAAATAAATCATAGGTACACCGATTCTGCAAAACTCTCATTCATTTGCAATATGCATCTCGACTTATTCTCGACTCACGAGGCGCAAATTAGTCATTAAAGAACTCATTGTTGCTACGCCGCGTGCATTACGGCATCGCGATATTGTGGCTCTTTAAGCATTCATAAAATCATACTACGGTTCTAAATAATGCGTTCCAACCCGCATGATCGGGGCGATAAGATAATACTAATGTTTTTTTCCGCGTAAGCTTCGCTGTTGTATTTTTAATTTAATTATAATATAATTAAAAATATATATTATATATGTATAGTATAGTTTATATATTAAGTATTATATATCATATTTATTACTATAAATAATTTCGACTGCATTATAATTGTTTATATACTTAATTAAGTATATAAGTGAGAACTTGAGAAGAATGTAATATTTGATAATCCAATCACTCCTCGATCACTCCTACTCGTCTGCCGCTCGTTCATTGTCAACGAGAGTGCCTTCCAAATTTTTAATTTGTTTAATCAGCGTACCGCTCGCGCGGTATAACCTCGGCGATATTACAACGTCACGAGTAACCACGCGTATGTATGTACTATATACATGTGTAAGCGGCGATGTATTTACATATACCAGTAATATCGTACTTTATAACACAATCACAACCAGATGCTATACCTATACTCACTCCTCCTCGGCTCCTCGGCTCCTCGGCAAGGTCGTGGCCGTTGGTGGCCGTCGTGGATAGCGTTGTCTCTGGCAGATATGAGAGAGTACTCGTATACGGTGGGAAAGCGAAGGGAAGTTCCTCGGCCGATCGTTTTCCTCGCTCCCCTCCAGCTCCATACCCTACGAGACTCCATAGTCCGTTTACTCCGTTTCTTCTGCACTGTTTTTACGATGAAATTAAAATCCCCGAACATTATTATTATCGTAGCGTTTCATAAAGATGAGGAAGTAGCACCACGAGCGTAGAAATCGCGGCTGAAACGAACTTCGTCGTTATCTATCTATTTAATTGCCGATTCTCGCGTTTCGAAAAGAAAAGAAGAAAAAGGCCGCGAGTGTGGAAGGCACAGCTAGGTTGAACACACGGTGTAAGTGTAAGTAACACCATGTGTAACACCTTGTTACTTACACCATGGTTGAACAGATGTCTCATTGTCAGGCCAGTATTCATGGTTGGATCTTATTTCAGGATCGTCTTAAGTAAAGTCTTAAGATGCTAATACGGTCATTCCATTGGCTGGATGGAGTCTCAAGACTGCCTTTGACCAGACTTAAGACGATCGTAAATATAAGATCTGACTATGAATACCGGCCTCAATTCGATCAGGTTAGGTTGCCATGGCGGCCATGCGATTGGCTCGAATACACCATAATGACCAATCGGCTTGCTATCACTTGAGAACGCGTCTTGAAGTGGTCGGCTTTTCCGGCATTCCGGCGTCCCGTCGCATGATCTACGGAGTAAACCGCGCTTTTTACTCTATATAATACAAATACGCAAAATTCTTATTGCGTAACAAAATATTGTATGGAGCTTAAGATTAATGCAAAAATTGTATATTATCGTATACAATTTAAATGTTTGTTTCTCATGTAATTAATATACATATAATTTTTACATCACATACAAAATAGTAATACACGTAGATAGTACTTTGTGAAACGAAATTCCAAAATCAATTACACAATTTACAGTCAGCAAACGAAGAGTCCAGTCTTGATGCTGATCGAATAACGATTGTCTTTCATACAATTGTTACTCGAACTGTGTGCGTGTGTGCGTGCATGTATAAAGGAACAATTTATATTTTATATTATTTATTATGTTATACGATATTTGGTAGGCGACATAGCAAGATAAATGCATTGCAAATCAATGAGTAACGATTTAAATTTGATAGACAATTGCATTGTGTAGATAATAAAATAGCGAGCTCTTTGAGATCGAACTCTGCAATGGACACGAGACTTCGATCACATCTCCGCGAATGTAAGCTCAACTGTAAGTATACTTGAATACAGTTTGGTTATATATAATTATATAAAAATAATATAGATATAAAAATAATATAGATTATTCGTAAAACGATTAAAAAATAGGGTAATCGTCTAATATATAACTGTAAGTCATAACCTCACAGTTCTCTCATGATTATAAATAGGATTCCTGAGTATGTGCGTACACGGCGCTCTTGCCTCCAGTTACGTTGCATTCCATAGTTCAAATTCTTTCGAAGTATATGATACATAACAAAATATCTTTGATGGAGATATAAAGGCTGACAAGACGAATCGCTTTGATCTTCTTTTAAAAATTGAAACAGATCGGCTTAATTCTGTCCTGGATCTCCGCCCGAAATACTTGAAGTCCTAAAACATTAAAATATATAAGTCAACATATATTGTCAACATATTAAAAATTAAATTGTATTCATAATATTTATTAGTTTCTCTTCGCAATTTAACTTTAATTCCTTAATTAAAACCAATCAAAATCCATCAACTATGCCAATATTATAAATATTACAAATAAAATATTCCTGTTTTGCAGCAATATTTCTTTTCATCTATTTCTTCTTTGTACCTCTTTTCTTAAATAATAAAGCGATTGTTTACAGTATTTTCACGATACTCACTAATAGAATAGCCGCTCCCAGCAGTACGGCCTTTATTTTCACGTCAAGATCGCGCGGAAAATTGATGCCAAATTTATCCGAAAATTGGCTGTTGAGCGACAACATCTCTCGTGCAAAGCCCCTCCAATGCTTTTGAATCACGCCGACGTGATGCATCTCATCCAGAGATTTGACCTGCGGATTTGATCATTGACTAACAATGCTGAAAATCCTATAATGCTTTTTACGAAACAAAATCGCAATTCAAACAATCGCCAAGTTTGTAACATATTATTCATTATCATTTATTCTTAAATTTTGTATTTTAATTTAAAAAATCTTTCAAAAACTCGAAATTAATTAAGACAAACAATTAAAGAAATGTTAATATGATATGTAATAATAATGATGATAATGAAATATCACAAGTGGCATAAATTTTGTAAGATAATTTGGAATGTTGCAATACCTCAAAAATTAAGTCACTACATCTACCAAGATCTGGTCCTTTTATTATCAACACTGCCTGGCCGGATGCGTCGCGAACACAAAACTTCGGCCGCCAACAATTCCACTCTTGAGTAATGCTGCCCAATAGAGTACTTCCGGAATACACTTCAAAAACCTGCGAAAAAAAACTTTAGTCATCTGCTAATCAAATCTGGTTATAATTAAACGTAAAAAATAAAATTTATCGATAATCTAAGATTTGTTCTCATATATACATAAGTAAGGATTTACTAATGTCCCATTTAATGCTGGATTTTAATAAAATTAAAGTTATGAGACAAATTCAAATACAATTATTTAGCAATTACATGTTTAATTTTTATTGCGTTGATGGCGTTCTATATCCTTTTAGCCATAAACAAATCAATTATATCTCAAAATAAACGCTAAATAGAAAATCGACATTGTCATTGCTGTTTAAAGGAACTGATCGCATCTTATAACGAAACGAGCAAAGTTTCGTCGAAAGGTAAACTTGACAGATGGCTTGCACGTGTGAAGAAACTTTGGTAGACACAATACAAGACAGCAGTTCTCAAACGCTGTCATACGCTTTTAAATCTCTCTTTTAGACTTGTTACTTGCAATATCATCTTTCATATTTTTGTAATTAATATAATTGTAATTTAAAATAAATTTAAAAAGAGATTATATCTGTAAATTTTAAGTTCCATTGCTAGGATATTTAGTAAAAAATTGTAGTAAATTCATTGTTATAAATAATACTAACTCATTGTCAGTCAAAAAAGAATTTATTTTAAATTATTATTTTTAGAATTTTTCTTACTTTAGAATTTTAAATTTATTCAGAAACTATTTAGTTATAAATTAAATTTTATTTAGTGATAATTTAAATATTAAATTACAAATTAACCTTATACCTAATGTTCATTTTTAATCTATTCTAAAATTTACTAAATTCATTAAATATTCTAAAACTTTTAACTTAATTGTCATAAATAATGGTAAATTTATTGATTTTTCTATTTAAAAAAGAAATTTAAAATTAAATTCCTCAAAGAATACAACTATGGGAGATCTTTTCTAGTTTTTAAGATATTCTAAATAGAGATAACAAATACACTGAACAAACTCTAATGACAAAATTACCGGCAGTTCGCAGCAACGAGTAAAGGTCCAACCATACGAAGAATCTCTTGCTGATTTCTGTCATAAGTGATGAAGTCGGATGAACGATACGGGCACAACAATTCCCAAAAGGTTCTCGATTCCTCCTCTATGTAAAACACCATCTCGCCCCTGATATCCGTAATAACATACTTGTCCTTGGGATAACGAAATAGAGCTAAAAAAAAAGATAACGTAGTGTTAAAGCAAAATGTATATATGTATAATAGTGCTTAATACAGTAAAGTAATATGCAATGTAATATAGTAAATAAATAAAAATAAGATAAAATATGTAACATTATATCGTATTCATTAATTAGTGACAAGAAAGTTATTAGGTATCCACTGAGCAATTATCAAATCATAATTCTGTGGACTATTTATCGTAATACAAAATAGAAAATGCGATTGTGTATAATGAGATTATAATTTCATATTAATTATAATAATATTGTAATTATACGGTTACGTACAAAATTATGCATTTATCATAATACAAATGAAGAGTCTATCGCGCGGAGTAAACATGGCTCCATTATTTACTCGGAGAGTAATCGTAAATCGCATACACGAGTTTCGTGGATCTGGAATACATATATTTGCGCGCAGTCTCAAGAAGAGCAGTGTTATACATATTTAGGTACATCTCTCGGTAAAATCGAGTACTCACCTTCAAGCCACGTATTTTTCTGGTCCACGAAAAGATAATCAAGGCCCATAAGGTATTCCAAGCCGGGTGGACATGTTACACTCGACGGCGACCAGCCTCCTGAAAGCATATAAAAGCAATATTCGATAAGCGATGTTAATTGCTTATTAAACGCGTTATTTATTGCTCATGTAAATATAGTATGGTATAAATTCTTTAAAATATATAAATATACATATAAGCGGAATGTAAACATTTATATGATCTTTGTAAAAAGAATGATCGATTAAGAAAGAAAAAATTATATCTATAAATTTACAAAATCGTTAAATACATTGACCGTATAACTTACGATTATTCTGTTTATTAAATTAATATCCTATCAGAGCGCCACGTAGAAGAAAATATTATGACATAAATGATGCATATAATATATTTTATGGTTTTATAAATCCATATCGATTTCTTTTAATCACATAATATCACTAATAAAGTTAATCTTTATTGATTAAAAAGTCGTTTGACACAGATATACAGAATGCTTCGATAATAACGAAAATCGCAAAATTTTCCTCTTGGACTTGTAATAACGCGCCAACGTGCTTTGGAAGAGTGTTCTCAGCCGTCTGCGGATTTGCTCCAGATTGATCTTTCACGAAATACATTTGGAAACTTGCGATAGTTAGACATAACGTTATCTTCTCTATTTCTTATAATAACAGAGAAATTGCCCGACGATGACGCAGACTTTTAGATCGGCGCCAATCGCGACGGATAACTAATGTTTCTCGATATTAATTTCTTTGGATCTAATGTGACTTTATCTATGCTAGTTGATTAGCGATCTAAAAGGAGCGCCGCGCCGGGAAATGATAATCCCGCTAAGTAAACCTTGTAAATTCAGCTGCCCCGAAGAATTGCTGGGTCAACTAAATTTTCTTCCTTTTCATCTAGATTCGAGGCGACGAGAAGAGCAGGGAAAAGCGGTAATCGGGCCAAATTAACCGCCGTCGCTGTGGTTGACCCTAAATATTAGCGAGTTAAGTAGATTTTTAATCTGTCGCTCACACACTTTACTTACGACGAAGAATCTAATTTAGCCTTTATAATTAAAGCTAAAACACGTGTAGAGGTAAAACTCCATTGTTACAAAAAACAGCAGCGAAACCGGAAGATAATACGAAACGCATTAATTTATTTTAAGGTACTTTTTAAATTGTTTGTATTCAACCTTCCCAAAATAATGAAAGATTTCGGAGCAATATCGCTTCCAAAATTTCGATTAGATCTTCACAGATCTACGGGCGCTATTAACTCTGGAGCCTCTGGAGGAACTCGTAAGTCATCGCAAGCGTCATGTATTTCGCGGATTAGGGCCTCACACATCTGCAGATGCGACATATCGGTTTTCTCAGCTTATAAGCACAAGCTCAAATCTCGAAGAATAACGTCTGCTTTTTTCACCTGGCGACAACACCTGCGTCGGCGTGTTTGCTTGCGACGGAGCTGTTGTGATCGGCGTGTTTGCTTGCGACGGAGCTGTTATGATCATCGGTTGCATTTCCACCTCCGACAGCGGGGGATCGTACTTTTGGCTGCTCATTCTTCTACTTCCGGCTTACCCTCACCCCTCCTGTGAACAAAGCAAACGAAACCGGCAGAGTCAACCAACGGGTTGTTAATGGATTGTGCAAGATTATTTCGAAAGTCGAGAAAAGAAAGGAAAATGAAGCCAGAATGAATAAAAATGAACGAAACGAGCGAAAGACGGTCGTGTTATAATAAAAATGTAAGAACATAAAAGATATTAACTTAAAAAAAAATATTAAACGATTCAATTTCTTTAATTTAGATCCTTCTCAGCTTGAGAGATTGAGATAATACAGAATAAAAATGTGGCGATTAATAATAATAAATTAATAATAAAATACATTAATGTACCTATAGCTAAATTTTTTAATTGATATGTTTAACTTAAGTTATGATAAATGAGAGACAAATCCTGGTTGCTTGTGGATGTTAAAATCAAGAAAATTTATGTTAACACTGCGCGGGCACCATGGGCCTTTTAAGGCACAGTCGATTTTTCATTTCAATTCAATACTTTATTTCATTTCAACACTTAAAAAAATGCAACAGTTCCGGCCTATGTAATTATAGAAATCATTTTTTGGAACCTTAAAGATAATACATGAATTTTTATAGATTTTTTTGTAACACAGAACCGCTTTCAAAAACCCTTTGGATTTAAAGGTCCCATGTGTCTGGGTGAATGCTCCAAAAATATGGTGTCCGCGCAGTGTTAAGATTTCAGACTGATTATGCAATTATGACATAATTTTCGTACTCACGGAGGAAGAAGAACGGCGTGGCAAGCATGCGTCGAAAACACGTGCCCCTCCCCGGATTCTAGTCTGATCAGCGGAATAAATTCTTAACGGGCAACCGGCAACGAAAAAAGACGAGCCTCGGTCTTGCGGCATTCGAGCGCTCCCTGACTGGGCGACCGCCGATTTTTCCTCAATCTATTTCAAGGCTATCGATTTATTAGCGATTGTCACGCAGCAACGCGCCAGTTTGCAAACATGTCGCGATGCAAACTGCAATTTAAAATTAAAATTTTTATCACCTTAGTAAAGGAACAGGTGAATAAATAGATGTAGCATGCATATATTATACTACACATATTATTAACGATTATAACGGTTTTATGGGTGACTTTAAAAGTGTGTTAAGCTCGCAACTAAAAGAGAGATGAAGAAAATACTCGATTAAAAGCTGCTTTGTTGATTAAAAAGTTACAGCAGATTAATCTTTCTTTCTCTCTTGCACGGTTTCTCTTGGTAGCGCAAATCGCGTTATCATACAACCGATGATCACGGAAATAGTTCGTCAGCGCGAATTCGTCATCGAGAGTAATTCGTAATGCGTGCGCGATGAGTTAGCCGGTCTAATGACGATTATAACAACGGTATATGTTAAGCGAGAAGAAAGTGATCGCGTGTTGCCCGCGATTAGGCTAAAAATATCTATATTCGTCTAAGCCGAGGTCTAAGCCTAAACCTATCGAAGTAGGACACCCGATATGGATATCTTTCATTTATATACAATAACATGTCACGCCCAATATAATATAGCGTGCACAATTAAATTTTTCTTCACATTATTTCACAAATAAATTTTTGTCACATTATTCTTCTACACTGGAGAAACTCACGGAAGACATACCACATCCTTCACATCCAAACGCACATGATACCCATTCCACACACATTTCAATCGCTATAATATATAATTATTTTGATATATATATTGGTCATAAATTAATCGTGATTTGTGTGTGTGCATTCGCTTAATCTATTTTCAATAGAAATTCAAAATTGTAGAAGCTGCTGCGAGACAATGTTCATATTTTATAATATAGATTGCTGTTTAATTCAATAGATTGACGATATAGAAAAAAAGATCATCTTGAAATAAATTTTATACCGGTTCTGCAAAGCTCTGTCATTCATTTGCGATCATCATTGCGATCACCCCGACTCACGAGGCGCAAATTAGTCATTAAAGAACTCATTGTTGCAACGCCGCGGCCGCGTGCATTGCGGTATCGCGATTTTTTAAACATTCATAAAATGAAAAATCATAAAGTAGGTACTACGGTTCTAAATAATATAATAAAGCGTTCTAACTCGCAAGATGTGGGAGATAAGAATACCAATGTTTTAAATTTCCTCGTATGCTTCGCTGTTGTATTTTTAATTTAATTATAATAATATCAAAAATATTCGGGGAACACGCTATCATCGCTATTGCGTCATTCTATCCTTGTTTAACATCTAATGAGCGATAAAGATAGAATGACGCAATATATAGCTCTATAACAGCAAGTTCCGCGAACGCATCCTCGATAACTCAATTCTCCTCGATCACTCCTACTCGTCTGCCGCTCTTCCATTGTCAACGAGAACGTTTTCGAAGATTCCAAGTTTTCAATTTGTTTTTAGAGACAGCTGGAGTCAGCGTACCGCTCGCGCGGCATAACCCCGAACCCGGCGAATTTACGTCGCAAGTAATCATGCGTATGTATGTATGTATGTACATACATGTGTGAGCGGCGCTGGATAATCTGGACATACTACGTCACTACGATGTTAGCGCGATTTTATGTCATTCTATCCTTGTTTTACATCTAATGAACAATAAAGATAGAATGACATAAAATCGCGCTAACATCGTTATAAGCGCGTTCTGAATACCAGACACTGTATTTACATATACATACTAGTAGTAAAACACAACGAGATGCAACTCACTTTGCTCACTCCTCACTCCTCCTCGGCAAGGTCGTGGTCCTTGGATATCCCGGAATGCTGGGATAGCGTTGTCTCTGGCAGATGAGAGAGTGACACTGAATGACACTCATATCCGATCCGGTGAGCGAAGGCGAAGGAAAGTTCCTCAACCGATCGTTTTCCTTGCTCTTCTCTATACCCTGCAAGTCCTGCAACCCTACGAGATTAAACGAGCGCATTTACTCTGTTTCTTCTGCACTGTTTTTACGATGAAATTAAAATCCCCGAATATTATTATTATCGTAGCGTTTCATAAAACGAACTTCGTTGTTATCTATCTATTTAATTGCCGATTCTCGCGTTTCGAAAAGAAAAGAAAAAAAAGACCGCGTGTGTGGAAGGCACAGGTTGAACAGATGTCTCGATTCGGTCAGGTTAGGTTGCCATGGCGGCACGCGATTGGCTCGGATACACTATAACGACCAATCGGCTCGCGATCAGTTGAAAACGCGTCTTGAAGTAGTATAGACGGCTTTCCCACAGTATAACCAGTACCACAGATTAATAGACAGATAGCCAATGGCCCGGGTGAAAGCGAGACCACTATTTCCGTATTTTGATTACCGACAGACTTTGCCCCTAGGAGCGAATCCAGGCTAATTGAAGGCGAGACGGGTGAGAGGTGAGGAAAGTTTCCTCTCCTCTCACTCGTCTCGCCATCAATTAGCCTGGATTCGCGATTCGCTCCTAGGGGCAAAGTCTGTCGGTAATCAAAATACGGAAATAGTGGTCTCGCTTTCACCCGGGCCATTGGCTATCTGTCTATTAATCTGTGCCAGTACGCTCACTCCGTCAATTGTTCTGGTATCTTGACCGCGACCAGAGGATTTTTGTATGTGTGGTAGTGTGCGGTAGTGTAACTGTTAAGCAACATGTTGATACGCCGTTGGCCCACTCATAATAATGGCGGCGAATTGAGAACCGATAGATCAAAGGTGCCGACAGAGAGTGAGCATACTGGACTTTCCCGGCATCACCCGGCGTCCCGTCGCATGATCTACGGAGTGAACCGCGTTTTTTATTCTATATATAAAATATGCAAAATTCTTATCGCGTAACAAAATATTGTATAAAGCTTAAGATTACAATGCAAAAATTGTACATTATCGTATACAATTTAAAAATGTTTGTTTCTCTCTCTCATATCATTAATATACACATATATTTTTTACATCACATACAAAATAGTGATACACTTTGTAAGATAGTACTTTGTAAAACGAAATTCCAAAATTACACAATTAATATTTAGCAAACGAAGAGTCCAGTCTTGATGCTGATCGAACAACAATTGTTTTTCATATAATTGTGTGTGTGCGCGCGCGTGTGTGCGTGTATGTATAAAGGGAATAATTTATATCATTTGTTACACGATATCTGGTAGGCGACATAGAAAGATAAATGCATTGCAAATCAATGAGTAACAATTTAAATGGACAGACAATTGCGTTGTGTTGATAAAGCAGGAAAGCTCTTTGAGATCGAATTTCGCAATAAACACGAGACTTCGATCACATTTCCGCGAATGTAAGCTCAACTGTAAGTACACTTGAATACAGTTTACATTTATATAAAACAATAATAAAGATTATTCATAAAACGATTAAAAAATAGGGTAATTGTCTAATATATAACTGTAAGTTATAAACCTCCCAGTTCTCTCATGACTATAAGTAAGATTCCTGAGAATGTGTAAACGACACTCTCGCTTCACTTACGTTGCATTCCATAGTTAAAAATCTTTCGAAGTATTTGATACGTAACGAAATATCTTTGATGGAGATAAAAAGGTGACAAGGACGAATCGCTTTGATCTTCTTTTAAAAATTGAAACAGATCGGCTTATCTCCGCCCGGAATGCCGCCCAAAATACGTGGCGTCCTAAAACATTAAAATACATAAATCAACATAATTGTCAACATATTAAAAATTAAACTGTATTCATACTAATATTTATTAGAAATTTCTCTTCGCAATTTAACTTTAAATCCTTAATTAAAACCAATCAAAATCAATCAACTAGCTATGCCGATATTAATATTATAAATAAAATATTCCTGTTTTGCAGCAATATTTATTTTCATCTATTTCTTCTTTGTACCTCTTTTCTTAAATAATAAAGCGATTGTTTACAGTATTTTCACGATACTCACTAATAGAATAGTCGCTCCTAGCAGTACGGCCTTTATTTTTACGTCGAGATCGTGCGGAAAGTTAACGTCAAATTTATTCGAAACGTTGACCCTCTCTCGCAAAAAGACTTCTCTCAGAGAAACATCTCTCAAACGCTTTTGAATTACGCCGACGTCATGCATCTCATCCAGAGATTTGATCTGCGGATTTTATCATTGAATAACAATGCTGAAAATCCTATAATGCTTTTTACGCTACAAAATCGCAATTCAAAGAATCGCCAAGTTTGTAATATATTATTCATTATCATTTATTCGTAAATTTTGTATTTTAGTTTAAAAATTTTTTCGAAAACTTGAAATTAATTAAGAAAATCAATTCAAAAAATGTTAATATAATATGTAATAATAATGATGATAATGAAATATCACAAGTGGCATAAATTTTGCAAGATATAATTTAGAATGTTGCAATACCTCAAAAATTAAGTCATTACTACATGTACCAGGAGATCGTCCTTTCATCACCAACACTTCCTGGCCGGATGCGTCGCGAATATATAACTTCGGTCGCCAACTCCACTCTTGAGTAACGCTGCCCAATAGAGTACTTCCGGAATACACTTCTAAAACCTGCGAAAAAACTTAAGACATCTGCCATTCAAATCTGGTTATAATTTAACGTAAAAAATAAAAATTATCAATAATCTAATTTCTAATTGTAAGATTTGTTCTCATATATACGTAAGTAAGGATTTACTCTAACCCCATTCAATGCTAGGATTTTTATAAAATTAAAGTTATGAGACGAATTTGAATAAAATTATTTAGCAATTACATGTTCAATTTTTATTGTGTTTTATATCCTTTTAGATATACGCAATAAACAAATAAATTATTTCTCGAAATAAACGCTAAATAGGGATTCGACATTGTCATTGCTGTTTAAAGAATTGATCGCATCTTTCAACGAAGCGAGCAAAGTTTCGTCGAAAGGTAAACTTGACAGATGGCTTGCACGTGTGAAGAAACTTTGGTAGACACGATACAAAACAGCAGTTCTCATCTCGCTTTTATACTTGTTACTTACAATATCATTTTTCTTATTTTTGTAATTTAATATAAAATTGTAATTTAAAATAAATTTAAAAAGTTTTTAATAAGATAAAAATTTAAGATAAAAATTATCTGTAAATTTGTAGTTCCATTGCTAGGATATTTAATAAAAAATTGTTATAAATAATAACAGTAAAAAAAAAGAATATATTTTAAATTATTATTTTCAGAATTTTTCTTACTTCTCAGAATTTTAAATTTAATAAGAATTTATTTAGTGATAAATTTAACCCTCGAACCCACACTTCAAAATAGTCCCTATCCCTTTTTGCTTGTATCTCGGGTTGTAACGTGCATCGATTTTAATTAATTCAGTTCTTTTTTAATCAATAGTTTAAAGACTGAGAAAAAAGAATATTCGGGTAAGAAAGTCGAAAAAGTTGTAGCACGAAAGATATTTTGCAACTTTGAAAATCGGCCAGGGTTACGCTAACCCAATGTGTGTACTGAGGGTTAAATATTAAATTGCAAATTAAATTTATAATTTTCATTTTAATCTATTCTAAAATTTACTAAATTTATTAAATATTCTAAAATTTTTAAAACTCAATTATCATAAACAATGGTGAACTTAGTGATTTTTCTATTTAAAACAGAAATTTAAAATTAAATTCCGCGAAGTATACAACTATGGGAGATGTCTTTTCTAATTTTTAAGATATTTTAAATAGAGATAACAAATACACTGAACAAACTCTAATGACAAAATTACCGCCAGTCCGCAGCAACCACCGAAGGGTCGAACCATACGAAGAATCTCTTGCTGATTTCTGCCATAAGTGATGTATTCGTGTGAACGATTCACGCAACACACTTGCCAACAGGTTCTCGGTTCCTGCTTTATGTAAAACACCAGCACGTCCCTGTTATCCGTAATAACATACTTGTCCTCGGGTAATTCCCATTGAGGAAAATCTAAAAAAAGATACCGTAGTGTTAAAGCAAAATGTATATTAGTATAATAGTGCTTAATACAGTAAAGTAATATGTAATTTAATATAGTAAAGAAATAAAAATAAGATAAAATATATAACATTATATCGTATTCATTAAGTGCAGATAAGAAAGTTATTAGGTATCCACTGAGCAATTATCAAATCATAATTCTGTGGATATATTTATCGTAATATAAAATAAAAAATGCGATTATGTATAATGAGATTATAATTTCATATTAATTATAATAATATTGTAATTATACGGTTACGTACAAAATTATGCATTTATCATAATACAAATGAAGAGTCTATCGCGCGGAGTAAACATGGCTCCATTATTTCCTCGGGGAGTAATCGTAAATCGCACACACGAGCTTCATGGATCTGGAATACATTTATTCGCGCGCGGTCTCAAGAAGAGCAGTGTTATATTTACATCTCTCGGTAAAGTCGAGTGCTCACCTTCAACCAACGTATTTTTCTGGTTCACGAAAAGATAATCAAGGCCCAAAAGGTATTCCAAGCCGGGTGGACATGTTATACTCGACCAGCCCCCTGAAAGCATATAAAAGCAATATTTGTTGTAAATCGACTATTTATTGCTCATGTTAATATAGTAGTATAAATACTTTGAAATCTATATATAAATATACATATATAAGCGGAATGTAAACATTTACATGATCTTGGTAAAAAGAATGATCGATTAAATGATCGAGAAAGAAAAATCGATATAAATTTACAAAAATGTTAAATACATTGATCGTATCATTTACGATTATTCCTATTATTAAATTAATACTAACAGCGCGAAACGCAGAAAAAAATATAACATAAATGATGCATATAATATATTTTATGGTTTTATAAGTCCAGATCGATTTCTTTTAATTACATAATATAAATTCTACTAATAAAGTTAATCTTCATTGATTAAAGTCACGTTTGACACAGATATATACACAATGCTTCGATAATAATGAAAATCGCGAAATACGGGTTCGCGGAAAGTATTCTGCGCCTCTGTTTCTTCTCTGTCAGAAATCTGGTGTACCTTTTCCTCTTGGACTTGTAATAACGCGCCAACACGTGCTTTGGAGAAGTGTTCTCAGCCGTCTGCGGATCTGCTCCAGCTTGATCTTTGCACGAAGTTTCGAAGTGCTCGGATTCCGTTGCACGCGTAGAACGCCGCATGTTTCGATATTATTTATAGATTGCGCTTTTTATAACGCAACACACCTTTGTGTCAACGTGTCAACAACTTAAATTAAAGTGCCTTTATCGATATAATTCCATTATCGCAACACAATTATGCCACAACCTGAGGGATATTTACAGAATATTATGTAATCAAAGATTAAAGGCAGATAATTATCTGAACTGAGAGAATGCGTTTCGCTTAAAATTCACTGTCCCAATCCAAGTGGCTTCAGAAACATTTGCTTGAAGTTCTTGCCACTTCTCAAACTTCTGCTGAAAACTTTCGTCGTTGTTCCGAGAATTCTAAAATTCTATATTCATCCTCAAACTCGACTCTCTTCGAAATTCTTATCACCCTTATCCATCATTTATCGAGATTGTTAATCTCATGAAAACTGTTACGCCGACCCGAGACGTTTGCCTGCAGCACTTGCAGCAGTGTTCGCGAGTTATCGCAATTACATTGCTGCGTTCACCATCCTCTTCGAGACGCAGGAGATAAAACTTTTCCGCCAGTTAGGTATCCTCGTTTCTCCTGGCACAAATTTTTCTCCCTTTTTTCATTTATCGTTAAGAGATAAGTATAAAAAAAAAAGCGATATATCAAAGCGGAGTTGCATCTAGTGGCATATAGGTACTTGTTTTCCACGTCGAGAAAATTAATACTGTCCAAAAAATTAATACTGCGAACAATTCACAATCTGCTGTGTTAATATTTCCACAATTATTACAATTCTTCAAGAGAATCCATCGAAAAGATCGAAACATTATTCAAGTCGAAGATTTCATTGTTCACCAAGAGAATTTTAACGATTCGATCTGCTGACCATTTTTGTGGATTCAGTATATCTCATTGTCAGTTCCTTTCATTTACATTCCTCTTCGAAATTTCTTTTTTATCTTTAGGTTTTTATTTATACACTCGTTTTTTCTGGAACCGATTTCAATCTCCTTCTTCTCCTTTCTCTCTTTTTCTTCCATTTTTCCACTCTTTCTTTTCCTTTTCATTTTATTACGACTAATTGTAAGCACAAGCAGGTAAAAGGCAAACAATACACTGGTAGATTCGAATGATCGCACTGTGCTCTCGGTGCTTATCAGAACATTTCACGATTCAAATACACAGCGGAATAATCTTTTTATCTCATATTTCGGAGTGCAACAACACGGTGAATGGAAACATAATGTGCCAGTGACAACCGAAAAGTCCGTCGTCATCGTACAAACACGAGTGATAACGTTGTATATGACTGTCTGGATGACGATGATACGTGACAACCACCGAGGGCGGTCATTATCTACTTTATACTGATCGTCGCTCCCGGTGACCAATTATCATTGGGACATACCGTCCGTGAATCGTCCTTCTGCATATAGATTGCATGATCGAGACGCGATAGGATACACAGAGCTTGAATTTCCCGTGGAAAGTCGCAATTACGCGCGATAGAAGCAATATTTGGATTATGATCGTTGATATGGGTGGAGGATCACAAATGTCCTCCGACCGTGCCTATCGCAATTATGCGGCACGATCATGAAACAGACGCGTTTCGTACTAACAGCGCGTTTAGGACAACGTCATACGATCATCAATTAAAAATTACATTTACGATTTAATTCTAATTATATTTAAAACCTCTTTTCTCTTTCTAGTTTAATAATTATACATATATTTAATATCTTTATATATTTTTGAATGTTTGAAATTATGTATAAGTCTCGGTATAAGTATACATATGAGTACACACATGAAGATAAAGATATTAATTTAATATTAAATTAATAAAGTATATATATCTATTAATAAAATAAAGGTATTAAATATACAAATCAATAGAGAAATCAAATAGCTCGTTATAAGCTAAGCTATGTAACAAAGTCAAAAATAAAAACTAGCTTATTTACAAAAGTATGTTAAAAACAAGTACAATCGAAACGTTCAATTGTTTTTAATTTTAATATACTGTTGTAAATAAATTAGTTTTTATTTTAAACCAACATCCTTATTTTGCTCGAATCTTGACCATTGACCTTCTTAAATGTCAGAGAAAGAGCGAAAGAGCGCGCGCGGAGAGAGATTCTAATATAATTAGAATTAAATTATACTTCTTAAATGCGACACAAAACGTGATATAGCGCAACTTTTGTATTAATTGCATATACATACTGACTCAAATACCAATCGTATTGTACAAATAACATCTGTTTAAAATGATATTCTATACAATATTCGTGTAGAAAATACCGTGAATGAATTAGTCAGCTGTGGGTTCGACAGCTGGCGATAAAAGTATCGCAATCTCGCGCTTCGTAGCAAAAAAACGTAGTTCGATATGTTCGAAAAAACAAGCAAAAATCAGCAAAAATGTACTTATACAAGCAGAAACTTGCGATAGTTAGACGTAACGTTATCTTCTCTATTTCTTATAATAGCAGAGAAATTGCTCGACGATGACGCAGACTTTTAGATCATTTTATATCGGCACCAATCGCGACGGATAAATAATGTTCCTCGATATTAATTTCTACGGATTTAACGTGAGCTGATTAGCGATCTAAAAGGAACGCCGGGAAATGCTAATCCCGCTAATTGTAAGTAAACCTTGTGAATGCAGTTGCCCCGAAGAATTGCCGGGTCAACTAAATTTTCTTCCTTTTCATCTAGATTCGAGGCGACGAGAAAAGAGCAGAGAAACGCGGTAATCAGGCCGAATTAACCGCCCGCGTCGCCGTGGTTGACCCTAAATATTAACGAGTTAAGTAGATTTTTATTCTGTCGCTTATACGCTTTAGTTGCGACAAAGAATCTAAAAGCAAATTCGGTTGGACGCACTAGTGCGCCCTCAGTGCACATTAAAGCCGTTGTACACTGATGTTATCTCTAATATTTAAAGTAAAATGCAAATATTTCGACTGATAAAATTCCCAATACATATTTTACCAAATAGTACAATAAAAAATATTAAGGATTTTGTGGCTTAACCCGTTTATATTAAACATACACTTTACGTTGATTTGTGTACGACGGCTTTAATGTGCACTGAGTGCGCACTGGTGCATCCAACCGAATTCGCTATAATTTAGCCAGGAATCTAATTAAAGCTAAAACACGTGTGCAGGTAAAACTCCACACGCAAAAAAAGGATTTGCTACTATAGGGACAGCTAACATTTTTTGCAGTAAAAGCTAAAAGTTTTGCTATACTGTAGCTAAATTATTTAGCTACTATTGCTAAATTATATAATTATTTAGCTACAGTAGCAAAACTTTTAGCTCTCACTGCAAAAAATGTTAGCTGTCCCTATAGTAGCAAATCATTTTTTTTCCTTGCATTATTACACAAACATCAGCGGAACCGGAAGATAATAAGAAACGCATTTATTTATTTTAAAGTACTTCTTAAATTGTTTGTATTCACTCTTCCCGAAATAATGAAAGATTTCGGAGCAATATCGCTTCCAAAATTTCGATTAGATCCTCACAGATCTACGGGCGCTATATTGACTCTGGAGGAACTCGTAAGTCATCGCAAGCATGTGTTTCGCGGTTTAGGGCCTCACACGTCGGATCTGCAGATGCGACGTGTCGCGGTTTCCTCAGCTTAAGTACAAGCTCGAATCTCGAAGAATAACATCTGCTTTTTTTACCTGGCGGCAACGTCGACGTCGGCGTGTCTGCTTGCGACGGAGCTGTTGTGATCGCGATCGGCGTGTTTGCTTGCGACGGAGCTGTTGTGATCGGCGGTTGTATTTCCACCTCCGACGACAGCGGGGAATCGTACTTTTGGCTGCTCATTCTTCTACTTCCGGCTTACCCTCGCCCCTCCTGTGAACAAAGCAAACGAAACCAGCAGGGTCAATCGACGGGTTATCAATGGATTGCGCAAGATTATTTTGAAAGTCGAGGAAAGGAAGGAAAATGAAGCCCGAATGAATAAAAATGAACGAAACGTGTGAAAGGCGGCAGTTATTATAATTAACTTAAAAAAAAAAAAAAAGAATAATAGTAAACGATTCGATTTTTAATTCAGATCTTTTTCAGCTTGAGGAATACAGAATAAACATGCGGCTATTAATAATAATAATAAACTAATAATAAAATAAATTAATGTATAGCTAAATTTTCTAATTAGTACGTTTAAGTTAACTTATGATAAATAAAAGAGACAAATCCCCTGTAGTCTTCGATGTTAAAATCCAGAAAATTTATGTTAAGATTTCAGACTGACTATGCAATTATAATTTATTTACTATCAACATGAAAAAATTAATTTTTTCGCTGTACAAAAAAGAATAGTATTTAAAGAAATTACACATGCGTTCGCGTCTCTCTTCTACCGACGGAGAAAATCCGAGAAGGAAGTATTAGTTCAGAAACGAGTCGACCGATGACGGAAGCTGGCTCGCTCGCGTGCTATGAATGCTATGATACCAGCTCGCGTACGTTAACGTATGATGTATGATACTGTTTGTGTTGAAATTGTTGGGTCATCGTCCCCGCGTATCGCCGTTCGCGGTATTCGCGTCGTAAAGGTCATTGTAACGCGTGTACGCACGTAATTCGCGTGCATGTGCACAGTGAGAAACAAAGAAGACCTAGCGTCGCCGATAACACTTTCTCTTCATTGATAAACTATCCTTTGTTTCGCGATCTGGCCCGCCTAAATTGATAGCAGCACAGCTGTCAAGTACCCCAAACGACGCGACGCTTGAAAATTACCTTGATTTCCACGGAAACGCAAGTTTCCTTATCGCGAACATGAGGCCTTTTTATTTATGATTCGGCGAAAGAGAAGTCCTCTTCTATCTTACTTCTACCATCCTTCCCTCAATCTTTCTTGATCCGGGATTTTTATTACGCATGATTCAGAGGAATTAACACGAAATTTTCGAAACTATCGCATAACTACGTGTTTTATTTCAACTAATTATGAAATGAGATTTGTCACAGCGAAATATGTAGGTATAAGATATCACTGCAACACTCGCAAGCTTATTTTAGATTTATATTTCATATCCATCCCTGATTTTCATAGAAAGTAAAATTCTTATAATAAATATACGCAAGACGTTAAAACTTTATAATTTAGAAACTAGAATATTTTTGAAAATTTGCATTTAGAATTTACTTGACTGCACTTTTGCTATATTTCATAGATTCTTATTAGTCGATTAATCATGAGTTTTTATTTGAATATAAAATCGTTGTGTTATAAAAGATTGATTTATTTTAACGAAAGCATTGCCGTAGAATAAAATTTATAACGCTTAAATTATCAAATTATCGCTTAAAAAACGGACGCAGTGAATAGTATCAGCACCTTATCAGCAGTACCCGATTACGGATTTACGAAGAATTATTCTGTAACGATTTTTTAAATATCAATTGCTCACCTTCTAATCTGTCGTTCGAAATATTCGTTTGAGGTTCGCATAAGTAGTGCACTAAAATTAAAGCTTATATAAATTTTACGTATATAAATTTTATTTAAAATATTTCAATATAATTATACAGTATACATGATATGTATAGTATGTACAGTACCTACGTAATACATATATAATTATAGTGGAATAATTTTAATAAAATTTATACAAGCTTTAATTTTAGTGCATTATACTACAGTATGTATACTATATATAGGATATATAGTATATGCAGTACATACTGTATAATTATATTAGAATAATTTTAGTAAAACTTATACAAGCTTTAATTTTAGTGCACTTATACTTACGCGGGTCTCAAACGAATATTTCTCGAATATTAAATGGTGAGCAATTGATATTGAGAAGAATATGTTACAGAATAATTCTTCGTAATTTCGTAATCGATTACTGCTGACAAGGTGCTGAATTGCTGATAGTGATCACTGCACCCGTCTTTAAAACGATAATTTGATAATTTAAGCGTCATATATACCTATTATATATAAGCACTAACAGTAAAATATGTAAAATTATTCATTTACTTAATTTTTGTTCTTTCTTCCATTATTAAATATGCTGAAATTAAAATTTGCAAATAAATAAAATATAGAATATTTTGCAATGAGCAAGGTGAAAAATTCAAACTTTACAAATGAAAGGTGTCCCTCTTCCTTTCTTTTTTTTATTTTAGACGCTATTTTTGTGCCGGAATTATAACGGAATTCCATTGCATCTCGCGAATCGCCGGAGCAAGACGAAATCGCCGACCGCCTGCGTCACTGAACGTGCCCCACGTGAACATTATATCGGATCGTACTACTTTTTTAACAGCATGAATGAAGGTTTTATGAAGCCCAATTGACAGTTTCCTTGTACATTCGTTTCGGCCTCGATTTTTTATCACTACAATTTTTACAAGGTGTCACGCGGCCGCATTCGGGGCTCGCGTGTCGGGCCCCAAGTCGATATCTGATATGGCTTCCGGAGAGTTATTCGAGTGTAAACAATTATTCAAAGAATCCTTCTAGCTAAAGGCATTCCGTATCTTAAATTCGAAATACGAGATTTAAAGCATATTTTCTAAATCCTAAATTCTCTAAATCATATAAATTTCGCGAATTGCAACTCTTAATTTATAAATCTTAGACTTAAGATTTAAAAAACTAAATCTTTTCTAGATTTTCTTTTCTAGATTGTAGAAAAAAAAAGGTTTAATTTTTGAAATCTGAGATAAAATAAAATGTGACATATAAGATATATAAATACGTAAATAGAAACAAGAGTAATAAAAAAAGAGGTATAAACTCCTTTGTAAGCACAGTAATATAATTTTTTCTATATTTAATTCTCTCGAACAAAATGCAAATGTCAAAGAAAAAGTATTATGCAACACCTGTTGACCCTTTAAAGCTTCACTTCGATTGGAAACCGTGTATATTGGATCTTACATAAATGAAATCGTATAGAAAAAAAAGAGGTAAAAATGTAGAAAAATTGCTCGAAAAATTGTACTCAGCAGTTAATCTTGGTCTACTCATAAATGTCTAAATAAACAATACAGTTTCTTTTAATTAAACGATATTTCTACATGATTCCGTTATTATTCTATCTCATAATATTTATTACCTTTTTTATATACATGTGTGATATGCATATACAGGATGGCCCACCGAAACAAGCTTAGGATAATGCCACACTAAGGTCATATGCTAAAAGACACGTTTGTTTCGTTCTCGGTGGGCCACCCTGTATTTTAAATTCTAAATTAAACTATTTCGATATCTGAACTGTTCTTACAATTAGAAAAAAAGCTTATGGTTTAACACAAGTATGATATAAAGCTCATGATGCATGATTCCTCCGCGTAAGTCCGATACTAGTTAAGAGTAACAATCAAACAGACAATGCTCTTTATTTTATTCGCTGTAAGCTCTCCCCCGCGCACCATCTGAACAGACGCTTTTATCTTCACGTTGACGCATGGGACACGTGTTCCTGTGGTACGCAATGCCGGCCGAGATTATAAGCGTCGAATATCGAAAAACCACTCGATTCGAGCGCAGAGATTCATGACTCATGCCCTTTTCAAAACGCACCGTCCGATCTCGCTGCGCTCACTCAGTGTCGCAGCTTCTCTTAAAAGTCACCTTCAACTTTTCCGAAGCGTCCATCGATCGTTGTTTGAATATGTAACCTCGTAAACTATTACCTCACCTACTCGTTGTCAATGAATGAACGCCTCGATAATGTCCTCGCGCTGTATCTGTAATTGGAATCCGCGAGAAAGAGAGAGTGAAAAAGATATGAATCGCAATTGTGGGCCGGAAATAGGAATTCGCTGAATGCGCCCGAGCTATGAAATGTATGTCGGAACCTAAATAAAAATACAAGACAAAACCCTCGTCGCAGCGAGATGCACGTCAAGAGCGTTCCCCGGTCATTTCCACGACGTTTGCTAAACGTGTAATTCCTGTGGATTTGTCACGGTACATTTCCACCGCGCTTTACGAATGATTATGCAACCCTAAATTCTTGCGATTGCAAAGGCGATGGATCTTGAAGAAAACGAGAGCAGATGAGACACTCTTTCTTCTACCTCGCTTTTACCTCAGCAGAGATCTTGGCTCGAGCTACATATATATATATGTCAGAGGAGGATCTTTGGAAAGCGTTTAACACTAGAACTACCGGAGATTAATCTACATTCTACCGAATTGATTTCTACCGAAGAAATATTAGAAAAGAAAGGAGAAAAAGAGAAAACAAATTAATCATCTATGTAATTTCAATAAAAGTCAGAGAAAATTTCAGAAATTAAGATATTTTAAAATGAGTAATAAATTATTAAAAAATATGAAATGGGTCATTTGACCCTCTTGGTAGTTCAGGTAGTTCTAGTGTTAAACCTTCTGGAAGGCGTTTCAACGTAGATTAACTTTAATCTCTGTTTACCTTACTTTTTATTTTTTCTTACTATTAGTTCTAAAAATTATAAAAAGATAAAAAGTAAGTTAAACAGAGATTAAAGTTAATCTGCATTGATAGAAATGAACGTTATTTGGACAAGAAGAAAAACCCTGAACCGAGCAAGCAGCCGCCTTGGTGGGTTCAGAGTTTTTCTTCTTGCCCAAATAATGTCCGTTTCTATCAAATGCAGATTAACTTCAATCGCGGTTTAACTTACTTTCTATATTTTCTTGTTAGTTCTAAAAATTAGAAAAAGATATAAGTAAGTTAAACAGAGATTGAAGTTAATCTGTATTGAAAGGACGTTATTTGGGCAAGAAGAAAAACCCCGAACACCGAGCAAGCAGCCGCCTTGGTCGATCGACCACCGGGCGCACAGTGGTCGGGCAAAGTGTGTGATGCATTGCTAAGTTATGTACACTTTCATCGACGGTGATGTCATCCGTTCCTCGCACGTATGTGCATACGTGTGCGCGTGAGGAGATACTGCGTACTGCGTCTCGCATACCGGCAAGGTCGCGGAACCGGACCAGAGCCAGCATTATTTCGCCGCCCCGAGCAACCAAACTCCTCCCTTCCCCACTGATCCCATTGAACAAATCTACCGCTATGAGTAGGCATTCACCTCGCCCGTAGAATTTTACGCCCTCCTTTCATTGCCGATATTTTGGGACCTTTACAAGACCGAGCGTAGCCAGTTGTATCTTCCCTATCGGTCCTTGCTTGGTTCACGACCGAAAGAGAGAGAAAGAATTTTTTTTTAGAGAAATGTATTGTTACCTCACGTACATGAGGATTTACGAGCGGAAGTATCTTACTTGGTCGTCCTGTTATTATAATGTCACAATTATTCCGATTGACCCAACCTGATATTTTGAGAAACACGTGTTCTTAAAAATAAAATTAAAAAAAAAACAACTGAGAATGTCACCTGTGTAAAGGTGCAGTTGCAGTCACACGTACTTTGGCTTTGTTACTGTATGAGGTAGAGATTATATTGAGTACACGTGATCTCACAGACACACATATATTCTTATATAACCAGAGAGCTATACGATAGCCGCGGTAGTAACGTGCACTTCCGGCTTCCAGGTGAAAGAAAGGAGAGTTAAAGCGAAGGAAAGAGATGCACGACATCCTCGAACGCCTCTTCAGCGTGATCTATAATTATCGACGGTATTTAACGATGTATCCTATGTCTGCAGCATATATTGCGGAATCAAAGCTCGCTAACCAACTGGTCGATAGGTAGCGACACAGTTTCCCCGCAACAAACTTGCTGACATCACCAATCAAGACAGGGATTTCATGAATGCAGATCTTGTTTACGGAGCGACAGTTTTCCGATTTCACGGCACATTTAAAAATAGCCCTAAGGTTCTTCATTCTACAAATGACAGACTTTTGCGTCCACATCGAATTGATCAGAGAATCTCTTTGAGATCAATTGATAATTAAAATTACAATTGAAAATAATTACAGTTGAGATCTGAATGGAACTAACAATAAGACAGTTTTGGAGTAGGTATCTTATGTACGACGTAAATAAAAAGGTTCTAATTTTAGATACGTGATAGCGAGCATTAGTATATAAATATTCGTCGCGATAGATGCGACAATAATCGGATAATGCAAGAATACCTATCGACAACGCTGCAGCGGGAAGCACCTGTGCATGATTACAGACATAATTTTCGTACTCACGGCGGAAGAACGGCCGTGGCAAGCACGTCGAAAACACGTGCCCCTCCCCGGATCCTAGTCAGCGGAACGAACTAACGGGCAACCAGCAACGGGAAAAGACGGGCCTCGGTCTTGCGGCATCGAGCGCTCCCTGACTGGGCGACCGCCGATTTTTTATCGATCTATTTCAAGGCTATCGATTTATCAGCGATTATCACGCGCCAGTTTCCAAACACGTCGCGTTGCAAACTGAAATTTAAATTAAAATTTTGTATCACGTTATATGTATGATAAAAGAGACAGAAAACTTAGTAAAGGAATAGGTGAATAAATAGATATATGTAGCTATAGCATATATTATTAACCATTAATGGTTTTGTGGGTGACTTTAAAGGTGCAATGCGTTATAAGCTCGCAATAAAAAGAGATATAAAGAAAATACTCGATTAAAAACTGCTCTCTTGATTAAAAGGTTACAGCAGATTAATATTTTTCTCTCTTTCGCGGTTCCTCTTGATAGCGCAAATCGCGTTATCATACAACCGATGATCACGGAAATAGCTCGTCAGCGCGCATTCGTCATCGAGAGTAATTCGTAATGCGTGCGAGATGAGTCAGCCGGTCCAATGGCGATTATAATAACGGTATATGCTGAGCGAGAAGAAAGTGATCGCGTGTGTTGCCCGTGATTAGGCTAAAAATATCTACATTCGTCTAAGCCTAAACCTATCGAAGTAGGACACCCGATATGGATATCTTTCATTTATATTTTATACTCGTAACATGTCACGCTCAATGTATATGTCGCAGCCTTATTGTATAATCAGCCTTTTTGTAAAACGGCGCCCTTTTGCGAAAGCATTGATCGTTTCTCTAATAAAACTGACGCATTTTAGAGTTTTTGCAAATTGCCTAGCCTAGCAATAGCCCATGTGTGCCAAAAAGCCTAAAGTGCGTTCAGTCTTATTGGGAAACGATCGTGCTATTACAAAAAGCCTAGCCTTATTGCAAAAAGGCTGATTTTGCAATAAGACTGCGACATATATACATTTGTATTTAGTTGTGTTATATCTCACATTTATCAAAATAATTATATAATATATAGCATAATTAAATTTTTTTTTACATAATTTCACAAATGTATTTTTATCATATTATTTTGTAATAGTATAGGAATAATTATCTATATTGTATATTATAATACAATATAATATTATATTACGTTATATTATAATATTACATGACATATTGTATTATAATATATAATAACCTAATTATTATATATAATTATTTTGATATATGTATATTATATATAGGTCATAAAATAATCGTGATTTGTGCATGTGTATTCTTAATCTATTTTCAATATTGTAGAAATTCAAAATTGTAGAAGCTGCTGCGAGACAATGTTCATATATTTTCATAGATTGCTATTTCAATAGATTGACGATATAGAAAAAAAGATCATCTTGAAATAAATTATACACCGGTTCTGCAAAGCTCTGCCATTCATTTGCGATCATCATTGCGATCACCCCGACTCACGAGGCGCAAATTAGTCATTAAAGAACTCATTGTTGCAACGCCGCGTGCATTGCGGCATCGCGATGTTGTAGCTCTTTAAACATTTATAAAATCATATACTACGGTTTTAAATAACGCGTTCCAACTCGCGTGATCTGAAGCGATAAGAATGCGAATGTTTTTCCGCGTATACTTCGCTGTGTTGTGTTTTTAATTTAATTACATTATAATTAAAAATATACTATTTTTTAAATTATAATGTATAATAGTATATTTTTAATTATAATGTATTATAAACGTAGTAATATTTTTAAAATTGACCCAACTGGCCATGTTTATTAGCAGGATGTTATCTAGAATTTAGAATTTATTGCGAAAAATAAATTCCAAATTCTTGATAACATCCTGCTAATAAACATGGCCAGTTGGGTCGATTTTAAAAATATTATACTACGTTTTTAATTATTGGCTGGCGACAAGTTCTTAATTTGTTATAATGTGTTATGTTATACATATAGTATAGTTTATATGTATATGTATTATATATAAATTATATTATATATTATTATATACAATATATTATATATTATATTAAGTCTTATATATCATAATTGTTATTACAAATAATTACGACTGATATAAATTGTATAATTGTTGTATATACATAAGTGAGAAGAATCAGAAGAATGTAGTATTCGAGATAACTCATTCGCACACAGATCGACCACGCCTACTCGTCTGCCGTTCGTCCATTGTCAACGAGAGCGTCTTTAAAGTTTTTAGAGCCAGCGTACCGTTCGCGCGGTATAACCTCGGCGAATTTACGACGTCACAAGTAACCATGCGTATATGTGTAAGCGGCGCTGGACACACTGTACACATACTACATTTTTACATGCTAGTAGCATCGTATTACATTAACACAAACACAACGAGATGCAACTCACTCCTCCTCGGCTCCCTCCGCTCTCCCGCTGCTTCTGCTCGGCAAGGTCGTGGTCGTCGTCGTCGTGGATATAGTGTTGTCTCTGGCAGATATGACAGAGTGACACTCGTATCCGGTGGGCAAAGGCAAAGGGAAGTTCCTCGGCCGAGATCCTACGTTTTCCTCTCTCCCCCTCCATCCTCTAAAGACTCGTCTGTTACTCTGTTTACTCCGTTTCTTCAGCACTGTTCTTACGATGAAATTAAAATCCCCGAACATTATTATTATCGTAGCGTTTCATGGAGACGAGGAAATGGCACCGCAAGTGTAGAAATCGCGGTTAAAACAAACTTCGTCGTTATCTGTCTATCTATCTATCTATATTGCCGATTCTCGCGTTTCGAAAAGAAAAGAAGAAAAAGGCCGCGAGTGTGGAAGGCAATAGGTCGAACAGATGTTTCGATTCGGCCCATGGCGGCACGCGGTTGGATTCACACGGCCAATCGGCTCGCGATCCGTTGAGAATGCGTCTTGAAATCGTCAGCTTTCCCGGGCGTTCCGTCACACGATCCGCGGAGTGAACCGCGCGTAACTTCATTCCATCGAGACTATTTATCCGTTATTGCGGAGCGAGATGCCTTTCTTTTTTTTTTGCTTATTTGAAACGGGTTCTGGAAAGGCTCTAATTACAGTTCGACTGCCAATAATTATTTTTAAACTCGTCACACGCACGTCAGTGCGTTTGAAGTTATAATGACGCTGCAAAAGAAGGAATCACGCGATTTTTCGCTTCGCTTCAATGTCGCGACACGGTCGTGGATACAGTAGGATATATGATCACTAATGCCCATTTCTACTAATTTAGATTAATCTCTCGGTTTAACTTATTTTTTTTTTTAATTTTAAGAATTACAGAAGTATAAAAAATAATGTTATAAACTGAAATTAAAGTTGATCCGCAGCGGTAGAAATGAACATAAGGGTGACACTTTTAATTATATATCACATCTATGCAATTAAAAAAACAAAATGCAAACTGCAGAGCGTTCGCCCTCACACCACACACGAGAGCAATAGAGCACTCATAGGGTTAAAAAGTGGCCTCTTCAGTTTTATCCCGCGCAATAGAACAACGCAATACGAACAACTCGCCTTGACACTTCAATGGTGACAAATAATAAATTAATAAATATATTTACAGATTACAGATGTGCCGTACATACATACATACGTAGAGAGATCATCACGAGTCGCGAGACTCGAGCGAGGCCGTCTACGGACATCTAGAGTACACGCACAGTCGATGATCTGCGCGACGACGTGACGTTCCGTTCGAAGAAAAGCCCGACGGCGACGATAATAAGATGGCGGCGTCGCGCACGTCAGGTCAGATCGCGAGTGAGCGCGGGTGGTGGAGGGAGTAACGGGGGGATGGGGGAGGGGGCGCGGGTTGGGGGCAACTGGCAGGAAGAGGAGGTAGACGGCACGGGCAGGCAGGCAGAGGCGGGCAGGCGGGCGGGCGAGCGGAGCGGACGACGAGCGAGCGCCGAGCGAAGCGGAGCGAGCCGAGCGGGCACAGAGTACAGACGGGACGGGAGTCTGTGTGTCGTCGTATAGAGGTGCCTGCGTATAGAACATAGAACGTGCGGCGACGAGGGCCCCTGTGTCGTCATGTCCTGGCGTAGCCGCGTAGTCGCTGTAATAACGAGGCAGCCTATGCCTATCTACGAGGCGGCGCAGGTCGATTCTCGTTTCGCGTGATCCGTTTTTTTTTTCCCTCCTCTCTCTCACTCTTCGTCCGTCAGGCAGGACCCGTCGCCGTTTCGTCGATGCCTTTGTTCGCGGCCGGGCGGAGGAGGACGGGCGCGGATTGTCGTCGCGACGACGAGGCGAAGACGAAGACGAAGACGAGGACGAGGGCGAGGTGGTGCCTGGTGCCCTTAGCCTAGCTAATAGCCAGAGCCAGTGGAAGTGAAGTGTGTACTCGCGAGAGAAGGTGCGATAATCTTGCTCCGTCTATCTATCCCTTTCTCTCTCGCGCTCTCTCCGTTTCTGGTGTGCTCCTGTCTATCTCTCTCTCACACACACTCACTCTCTCTCTCTCTCTCTGCCTCACACGTTCTCCTTCTCTCTTCGGGTGAAACGGTGCTCCACACCCCGGCGCGGTCCTGGACACGTCTAGGAGGTGGTGGCGACGTCGTAGAAGGAGGCGCGGAGGAGCCGACGACGACGACGACGACGACAACGACGGCGGCGGTGGCGGCGGCGAGATGCGCGAGTTCAAGGTGGTGGTCCTCGGCTCGGGCGGGGTGGGCAAGAGCGCGCTCACCGTTCAATTCGTATCCGGTTGCTTCATGGAGAAGTACGATCCTACGATCGAGGATTTCTACCGCAAGGAGATCGAGGTGGACAACTCGCCGTGCGTCCTCGAGATCCTCGACACCGCCGGCACCGAGCAGTTCGCCTCGATGCGCGACCTCTACATCAAGAACGGCCAGGGTTTCGTCGTGGTTTACAGCCTGACGAATCACCAAACCTTTCAGGACATCAAGGCGATGAAGGAGCTGATTACGCGCGTCAAGGGTACGGAACGCGTGCCGGTGCTGCTCGTGGCGAACAAGCTTGACCTGGAGCATCAGCGGGAGGTCGGCACCGAGGAGGGCCACCAGCTCGCGCAGCTCTGGGGCTGTCCGTTCGTCGAGGCGAGCGCCAAGAATCGCACCAACGTCAACGAGATGTTCGCCGAGATCGTGCGCGAGATGAACTTCAGTCCCGAGAAGGAGAAGAAGAGCTACTGCTGTTGCAGCGTCCTCTAATACTTAATCAAAATCCACCTTCGCCCGGATTGTTTACCCGCGTACTGAGGTGATGATGGAGATATACAGTGTGTACAGTGCTACGGGGAGAGGTCACGTTGATGTTAATTTGTCGGTGTGTTTCCACGCAGTTCTGCTAAGGATTCTCTTCGTCGCGGCTCTCACTCGGCCCGCTGAGGAACCTGCTGAGGGAAGATACAGTGTACAGTGGCTCTCGGGCAGACCCCGCGTCAGCGTGTTTCGTCGTCCTGGAAGATCTTTCCTCGATGAACCATCCCTTGGAAGTCCCATCGACCTTGAGATGCACCATGCATCTATCAAGGTCAAGGCTAAATTGCACCGGACGCTGTACGAATTTTTTCCAAAATGGGAGAACTGTGGTTCTCTTCTTTTCTAATTCTCGGAAGACCCGTCCGGCGAGCGGCGGCCGTTAAACACAGATATTTTATTATACGCGAATAGTATTATGTATGTAATATTATTGTAATATATATACATATATATATATATATATATATAAATAATATAGATAGAATTTAAGAGAGAGAAAGAGCGAGCGAAAGGTAGAATTTCCTCGGCAAAAGGACCAATACTCCGCTCGCAGGATAGGAGAAGGTGTTGAAAACCGTAAAACTATAAACTCGATTATCGGCTTTCTGCTCAATTTCAGACAGAACCATCGCACGTAGGTTCGCGTTCTGGTCCACAAATCGAGACTGGGTGCTGCGCGGAGAGAGAAAGATAGATAATTCGCAGACTTTGAAGGAATCACTGTGATGGTCGTTCTAGCATGGTGATAAATTCAGCGAGTAAGATGCTGAGCTAAATGTTTTTGAGCGAGTCTTAATCCCGTATGTCGCATAATTTGTATGCAGTCGTGCGAAGGCTATACGCGATCAAATCTATCTGATTCGATGAAAGTGGTTCGGTTTTGAGAGTACTCTTCTCTGTGCAATTGTTCTGTGTTAATTTAAGCTAAGGAGGCTGATTAGCGAGACATCGTCTGAACATTTTTTGTATTTTGAGACGTTAGTGACAATTAATACACAGGGTGTTTCACCTGATTTAATCACATGAAATATCTTCATCGTTCTTAAGGATAAAAATGTTTCAAAAACAAATTAATTCAATTTGGGGGTCATTCTAATGATAATGTTTGTCTCCTCGAATCAAACGATCTGTTTCTGAAACGGGCCCAAAATGTTTCAAGATATTTCAAATGGTCAAATCCAGGTCCATCCTGTATATGTCGGTTGTACAGTCCTAACATTGAACTATTTTATTGTGCGTATAAGGCAAAGGCACTGAGAATGAAGTTTTGTACGCGACACCTCAGTGGTTAATGGATAACCCAGCTGTTGTGAGATTTCTTGTGATCCATTTTGTAGCAAATACTAATATCTTACTTTTGTTTCGCTTTAATGTCTGTTCCGAGATGTTTGTTACAGCGCAATACCGTATTTGCAAGCTCTAGATGCGCAGAAGTGAGCAAACTAATGTCGCGGTGATTACAAAATCGAATTTCAATTAACTAAGGGCCGGAGCTAAAGACCTGCCTCTAGTTTGTTGAAATCTAACGTTGCAGATAATATTATACGATGACGGGAGAATATTAGGAGAAACGTTTTGTAAAGAGCTAGAACGTAATAATGTCAATCTAAACTTGTAATTTGTAAGCTTTGTACGGTTAAAAAAAAAATTTGTACTACATAGGCCGCAAGACTGCACATTCGATCACCATGGGATTGATGGCGGTTTTTTTTAAACGAGTGATCTTACACACCAATGACAGAGCACAATAGTAGAATTAGAAATCTCCGGAAGATGCGCCGGTTTCGCATTGATCCCTTCAACTGCAAAATCACGTACGTGCTATTATTCATCGCTCATAATGACGACACCGATGTGAAAAGTATCGTAATATAGAGCAAGACTGCAACTTTTTTTCAAAAATATTTTTCTTATCTTTGAGGCCTCGTGAAAAATCACAGGATCCGAATGCACTTCGCTAGAAATTTCCCGTAAAATATATTTAAAAGAGATTGACTGTGAATGTTCGAAAATGCAGTTACAATACTTTTCGTTGTTGGCATCGCTTTCGAAGAGAAGAAATCCATAGAATCTCGCAGCCTGAAACTGTCGTTGAGTTTCTGAATGTAAAAAGAAATCGATGGATGTGAGAGAAGCTAGAGAGCAAGCACTGGCAAGCAGCTCTCCTTCTCGTAAGATTAATCGATTTTGAAATTTCCGAGAAAATTACACACTTATTTTAGAAATGTAAAATTACTGTTCACCGAAATCGTAACGTCAAGAGATTCTAAAGATGCGGTAATAGAATTTCTTTTATAGATTATTTCACAATTACTTCTTGTTGCGTACTCAAATACAATTACGCTCTATAAATTGTCTTTAGATATTCGTACGTTTTATTTTTATACCTTACGTTGCTATTTAGGTAGACAGTAATATATTACTTGCATATTTCCGCTAATATACAAGTTATAGAAATTTCACTTTATAGTTCCGTCTTGTTTATTATTTTAGTAAAAAGGTTTGACAGAATTTTTTTAAAACGCTCGATTAATTTTGTAACCGTACTAGCGGCAGATAATGTGTGTAATTTTTCTCGTGTGATTAAAATCGTGTTATCCGATGTTAAATATCACTTCTCGACGAGCGCAGCGTAACAACGTTAATTATACATTATTCAATGCGTTGTCATTTAACCCTTGGCCGCATGAGGATTGTTTTTACCTCTTCATGATATTCTCTCAGTTTTTATCGAGATCGAATGTTTTCTTCTAGATTTAATTTTTAGAGGAACCTCAAACTGTCTCCTTTTGGACAATACTTAATTGGAATTTGTCGAGTTTTCGAGAGAATTATCAGAAGGCCATCCGAGGGTTAAATGCAGAAATACAGAATTGACGAAGATTGTTCGAAGATTAGTATCTTTTTACCGATTTTACCGAAGGATATTGTCACGCTTCTGCGACAAGATTGTATTTGTAATTTTGTACAGCCACCGCATCCTAATTTGTAACGCGGCGTTATAAATTTTAACGCAAAAAAATTGTATCGTCTGAGTCGTATACGCGCGATACTATTTTCCAACTTTCGGAGAAAATTGCGGGAGTTAAGAGTTGAAGGAAAAAAAAAGAATAAAAAATAGAAGATGAGAATGAACTGATGTACAGTATTTCTACGATTGGTAGTTAGAACGTTCTTAGATATCGGGAAGAGATAATCGTTCATATACTTCGAACACGCGTGTAATTTTTGAATAACGCAAAGATCCCTTTTCGGTTGCACTTTTTTCGAACGGTGCTCTCCGTAGTTTATTCCGGGCTTAGAAAGGAATAAAGAAAAAACAAAGAAGGGAAAAAGAATTTGCTGAAGCGCCGGAAACCGCGGTCGCGCGGCTTATCTCGCGGTTCGCGCGTCGAGAGATGCAAGGATAAGAACAGGGCGGAGTGGTTTCGCGAAGCCGCTACATATTTTGTCACAATAACGTGGAAAATTCTTAGTCTCGCTGTGATCCCGTAGTCGTTAACTCCGCCGCACCTTTTGTATATCGGATAACAATAATCGAAGTCTTCACCCGGCTTCGATCGGAGGGCCTCTTTATAAAGCGTTTTGATCGTCGTCGCCTGACTTGTATCACACTTTCTTGCGTTTTTCGCCCTGTTTTATACACACGGACACATACATAATATATATATACACACACACACACGGATGAGGTGCGGATCACAAAGGACGCACAAGGCCGTCGTCCGCCTAGATAGTTCACCAAGTATTTGATATACTTGAAAAATCTATTTATATATTTGTACGAGGAGAAAGAGAGGAGGTCGCGCCGTGTGTCTCTCGCGCGTCCAATTTACGAGATTGCACGCGCTATTTTTTCAAAGCGGCATTTGAAAATCGTTACCGCATGAATGATCTACGGCACAGACTCTAATAATAACAGAATAAATTTTATTTGGTGAGCTATCGCCGGCGAAGAAGCATCAAGAGAGAGAGAGACACAGAGAGAAAGAAAAAATAAAGAGAAAGGATTGCGCCTGGAGTCGGCCAGCATATCACATCTAAGGACCAGAATTGTTTCTCTCTTCTTCACTTTGCTTACAATCGGCGAATCAATTATCTTCCTACGTGTCGAAGAGAAAGATCGAAAATGAAAGATACAATAATTGCAAAGATGTGTACACCGTAACGATTCGCATACAGTTGCAGACACTTTGCGCATTTGTTACGTAACCGGGTCACGCACATATTAATTGGAGAAAAGATAGATAAAAAAGAACAAGAAAAACACCACGATTTAGATATGTGTATATCGGCCTTTCAGTACTACTACCTGCGTATATTATATACATATATAATATATATTATATAATATATATAATATATGTATATGATATATTGAGTACGAAATGCGTTATATATTTTTTACAATGTGAAGAATGTGTAAATATATTATATAGCGAGTCGAAGTATATATAAATATATATATAAATAATAAAAGATAATTATCTTGAAACTTCCGAAAAAGATGCGAAGTATTTCAGAGTGAATATCTTTTATTCGCAAAAGAAAAAGAAAATGTGCATTGCACAATGGACTAAGTGCAGTCTCGCTCTTTCGTGCATAATTGCGTAGAATGGTAATAATTGTGTAGGATCTTATTATAATTATATAATTTGAAAAATCACATGGGCAGGCGAAATTAAAATGCTGCAATACAGAATCATTTTTTTACTGATTTACGTTGCTATTTCTTTTCCGTCTGTTCGTAGCAAAATATTGTCCGCTAATAATTATTTTAAAATATATCTGAATTACCTCAATCATTATTGTACAATGTGAAAAATTGCTCGCTAATAATTATTTTAAAATATGCTCGAATTATTTAAAAATATCTTCGATCAAAGAGCATCATAAAATATTTTTTTTATTAAATGGACAATGAAGTGATAGATTTAATACGCTTTTATGTTGGAATACCAGCATGAGGATCTAGTCATGAGCGAATGAGTTACGGCAGTTACGCACTTGCAAGTCGCAATTACATTTGCATTCTTCGAATATTTCTCGAGCAGGAAACAATTACCGCGATTTCTTTTCTGTTTATTTTTTTACCCTATTGACGAGATATATATATATATATATATATATATATATATATATATATATATATATATATATTGTTTTGAGTTTAAAAATGTACCTATTCACAATGAAAGCATCGAAATTGACTCTTAGGTTCTGTCCATCTGACAATTTTTGACATTTAACATTTAAGTTTTAATTTTACAAGAGATAAACTTAGAGTCTTCAAAATAATGCACATTTTTTCTTTCTTCGCAATTTTTTTTGTTTTTCTTTTTTTGTCATAGCAATATGGTATTTGACACAAATATAGAATTTTTAAATTTAGAGCTTTCTACCAATTGGATATCCTGCGCCGAAAAATCTGAGCGTATACATTTTTTTTCGGATTCAAAAAAGAGCGTACATTTATAATCTTGCGGTTTCGACTGATATCGCTTTAAATCAGATTTTCCAAAAAAACTTATAAATTTACAGAAAATCAATTTATAATTATTTTTTTTTAAATTTACAACATAATAATATTCGTCTTGTTGTAAAGATATCGAATTTACTAGAGAATTATTATACACATAATTTGGTTTATACGATGAAAAAGTTTCGCATTTGCGATTAGGGAAAAAGACTTAATTAAGCTAACGCTTGCTATACGTTTTGAATAAAATTTTTTTATATTTTATTTCGTATCTCTTGCACGTGTATTTTTATTGATCAATCGTCAGTCCAACGCTTATTACATGTATATATTCGTTATTCGTTATGTACACGAGGTAGAATCAAGTTCGGTTTACAATAAAAAATCAAGATGATTTTCTCGCCATGACGGAAAAATCATCGAATGTCAGTCTTTTTGCACAGTTGAGAAATCTTTCATTGTCTCCATCTCCTTACACATCTATCTCGAAAAATATTAAATTATTACTAAAATATCACAATTGATACACGAAAATAAACACGAGATAAATAAAAATCGGTATAAATACAAATGAAAAGTATCATATTACTGCAATATCGAAATTGCAATTTTTCAGGAGAATTATTTGTGAAACGATTTTTCTTTCTGTAAAAAAAAAAAAAACAAAAATTTCAACATAGAAACAGTAATTGAATAAATATAAAGCATTGAATAAACATAAAACTATATATATTGGTGTTACAATGTTTGTTGCTTAAATAACATTGGAAAATTATTGTAAATCAAGATTCACACAGTGCTATTGCAAAATATATAAATGCAGTTATAATACTATTCATTAGACAGAAAATTTAACTCTCAAAAATTTTTCCCGTTTCTCGTGAGTGGCATCAGATTCATATATCACATCGATATTTAACGGTAAGTATAGGTATCATAAGACAACTAATATTCAGTTAAAAAAATAATTACGGAGAAGTTAATCGAATGTCTTGTAAATTTCAGAGAAGCATAAGAAAAAAAGATAAAAAGCAAATTTTTCGAGTTTTTTGTACTTTTAAAACATTCGATTAACGGTACGTAATTTTGCGAATTAAACACGGAGTATTTAGTATAAAAAGCAATCCATGAAAAACTACGGATATTATACACTAAAAACAAGTATTTGCATATTCAATCTTTTTTTCGCTTTCGTGCAAGAAAGATTTATTCAATATATCATTATTGAGGCAAACACTATTATTCTGATTGGAACATTGCAAAAAACTATTATTTTTTTATGTATAAAATTATTCCAAAAGAAACGGGATGTGCATGCAAATACTTTTCTCATGCTTTATTCGAAGCTATTCTTCTGGAAATGAGGTTCCGTATCTGCTCGACGTAGCTGCGAAGTATTTTCTTTTGTATAAAGTACTGTCAATGCATCTGCACACAAATTGATACTCCTTAAGCATGTCAACTGTCTCAGTTGAAACGGAATGCGACGAATGTCCGTTTTCTAATTCGTCTGAAGTCTCACTAAAACATATATGTATATATTCTATAATATTTTATAATATATATCTATGTTTCTACGTTTTGTAATGTTCTAATACCCTGCATAATGCTATACAATACTTTATATTTTTATAATATACAAAAACACTTTCAATTTATAAAATTTACAAGATTTATCAAAATAGAATATGAAATATCTAATTCACTTATAAAATAATAAAATACTATCAGATAATCTATTACATATTTTTAATTTAATAAAATTCTGTCATTTTATATAAATATTCAATCTTTTCAATAAAATTTTATTAGAATTATTAAAATATTAGTTATAACAAAGTTAAAATGTGAAGAATAACGGAAATGCAGTTATTTGATTAAAAAAATAATAATAATTACAGCAATTTGCGAAGCCGATCAAATGTCCTGTGTGAGAATTTCAGGAAGTTACTTAAAAACGAATTATTGTAGAATATTATATATGTATTCTTTTGAAAAACATAATATTAAAGGTTTGAAAATTTGTTTTTATATTGTCTCATTTTGGAACTGAATAATGGAAAATAGAATTCGTATAAAATAAAAAATTAAAAAAAAATTCTTAAAAACGAAACCCAAAAGAAAGAAAAACTATCCACTTACCCCTCGATTTCTTCAGATTGTGCAAAATATACCTCAATCAATTCGTTGATATTGTGGAAGTATTTTGCAACATCAGAATCTGATTCTTCGTACATGTTCTTAATGCGCTCGAGCAAATTGTTGTATATCTTGCCATATCGCGTCTCACTGACTATACTTTTCAGAGAGGATAGAGTCCTCGATAGAATATTGCAGATTGTTTCCCTTCGCTGGTCCCTTGTTCGGTACTTAAGGCGCAAGAGTGAATTGCAATACTGCACGAGGACACGCAACAGCGAAACGAACGTGTCTTTGGGAAAGGTGTCTGTGAACACTAAGGCGAGCTGCATCGCCTCGGTAGTAATGTGCAATACATTCTGATATGCCATCAATTCGTTGTTCCAACCAAAGTAAGCCGAAGATGTTGTCGTCATCTCGAGAGCGAAAATCATGTACTCTTTCTCGGTGGCATGCAGCATCATGTGACGCAATAACGGTCTCTGATTGATTTGGAATGAGTGTATATAATCGCGCATATTGGGTTCGCATTGCGGATTCGCGCACAAAAATTTATACATAGCGAAGTAACGTCGCTCGTAGTTCTGGATCACATCCCGCACGGTGCCGCGCAGCATTGTCTTTAATTTAGGCACCAGCAATATTTGATCGATAGGCTCCACGAAATTATTAACAAAGATGATCTCGTTCTGATTGTCTGGAGGCAGATTCAGACTGGCAAACAGAAGATTTAATATCATCGCTCCATAGTCCAACAAATTGTTCACTGTGTTCCTTAAGCACCTTGGGTTGCATTTTCTTATCATTGACATCTTCTTGGTTAATTGTACGATCAGCAATGCATAATTTGTGTTATGTGTGCAAATGTTCTTTCTCAGGATAGAGTACATGTGTATCAGCACAGATAGCAAGTTTGTGTAATTGAAAATGTCACCGGTCAGGCAGGGAATATAGACATTATTTAGCAGATCGTCCGGAGTGATTGCCTGTGGAAAAAGAAAATAAAAATGTGTATGTGCAGTTCCAACAAATTCAAAAAATAAAAATCAAGAAAAATAAAGATAAAAATTAATATTGTTATGGACATGTTTCAATCACTACTAACAGTAAATTTACTTCTATAATGCTTATATCTTATATCATTTACAACATCATATAAACATATATTACCTCATTTTCAAGCATATCATTCATAAAAGCTTCAAACTGCTTGTAACACCACGTAGAGTGATCATGTAGCCAGGCATCGTTCAGAAGGTATGTCAACAAGCTATTTTGATTGTCTAATTTCGAGATGAGAAATGTATGTAGAAAAGCTACCTGAGGCCTCTTGAACATAACATTTCGGTACTTTGTTTCTGTACTGCCCATTGTGACTCTCACCAGAGTGGTTAACACTTCCTTCGGATTCAACATAACAAAAATCAAAATGGTACGCAAGTTACCTTGATCGTGCATGTTTATATTGCTTTCTATAAACTTCTTGAACTTTTCGCTATTGAACAGATCAGCTAAACTATTATCGTGAAAATGCCGCAAGGTGTATTGCAATACGAGATGGGACATAGTAGACAGGTGTTCCTGTAACAACACCTTCAATACCGATACGTAGACTTCGTGCTTCTGTTCACAAGTATGCGCAAATATATAATGAAGATATTCAAGTAAAATCTGTAAAATACCAATATCCTTTCCACTTAACAGTTTTGTTTTTCTACTGATAAAATTCAATACAGACAGGTCCCATTTCTTATAACGCCTTATTAATTCCTTCATACCAATTTCTTCATCCAAACTGCCGTTTGTAATGTTATCGCAGAGTTCATGAAGAGTTAAAGTAGACTCTCCGGATTGGCTTGACCCTATAAGCTGCTGTAAGCAGTGGAGCACATGCTCGTTCGTTAACAAAAATTCATCTTGCTTCATAAACTCTATAAAACAGTAACATTCGATGATGATAGCGCGCTGTAGGGATATCATAGTGTTTTCCTCATCATCGACTTCTGCCCACTCCATGAACTCGAAACAATCAACTTGTTTGATTTGATCTTCAAGTAGGGTAACTAATTCCTGGTTCAGTGTTTTTACGATGGACTGTACCTTATCGAGTGGAAGAGCACAAAAGAAATCCGTACAGCCGTCGGGATTGCCGTACGTAATCTTGAATAATTGCAAGAATTTACTGTTCTCCACGAAATTTTTAGTCTTGTAGCACATGCACGTTTTGATACAGCGAAGCATGTATTTTAGAAAAATACCATGTTGCACATATTTTTCTTGGCTAGACGACTTGGGAAAAATAAATTTAGAGCTGGCAAGGTCTAGCAATGCCTGAAAATGCGTTACTAATTGATCGGCGAGTTCCTCCACAGCATGTTTCGACAGCATGCCTAAGTGCAGCCACATACATTTGTAGTACAACTTAGAGATCAGGAGAAAAACAAAGCGTCTATCCCGTAGATATTCCAGCTCGTTTATGCATCTGATCGTTATCTCCAGAATTTCTACGCATATATCCAACGGTAAGTGCATGAGCGACTCAATCAGGAAGTCCTCGCACTTCAGGTGCCAGATTATCTATATAGTATACATATCAATTATATGATTAGAATGATATAAATGAAATTTATACAATATATGATCAGATGATTAATATTCTAATGATTATAATTAATAATATAAAATGTACATATTTATAACAGCATAATATGCACATGTAACAAGTAAATAAAGTTGAAAGAAGTAATATATACATACAAATATACACTACTTTTTGTGTTGAATCACATTTTCATTTTTTCCTTTTTCTTAATTTGCACATTAATTTGTACAAATTAAAAAAAAGAAAAAGATCAAAATTTGGTATTCAACACTCACTATATCTGCAGTAAATTGAGCAAGCTAATATTAATACAAGAATTACCTGTATGAAAAGATACGGCGATAGAGGAGGCCAGACACCGACCATATGGCCAACCAACATGTCCTCCGCGAGAAGGTACTGTAAAGAGAAATTAGTGTTCAACACAAAATGGTTGTAACCGAGAACAACGGACTGTGGGACATCGCACGGTTCAGAACTGTCGTGATCAACGAATATCTTAACATTGTATGTATTGCTCTTTTTAGCAATATTTGTAACAGCTTCTAATAGTTCGTTGATGAAACATGAGGTCTCCTCTGTTGCTCGAGACGAAATAAATTTCAGTTGGCCATATTCTTTCTCTTTCTTGAATAAGAGCTGCTGCATTTCTTGGATAAATGTAATTGTACCCATCTTGAACAAAAACCTGATAAAATAATGGAAGATAAAGAAGATTACACTAGATAATCTTAAATATACAATAAAAATATATAAATATTATCTCATTTGTGTGTATGTGTGTTAAGTATAAATATAATAAAATAAATAAATATAATTTTAAAAATGTATAACAATATATAAATATATAATGTATGATTATAAATACAATCTACACTCTATACTTTAAATCACATTTTGAACCTAATTATCACAAAAAAAAACAAATTAAAAGAAAAAATTATCTAATTTAGATTATAAAATAAAAATATAGAATTTAAAAAAAATATGTATCTATATATATGATAATTATCTTGTTATTTAAAGGATTTATAAGGTAGATTTTTCATGTCACATGATGTTAATCAAATTAAAAAAAGAATTAATAATACAGAAACAATTATCATGAAATAGAAGCAAAAAAAGTAGATACCCTTTCTCCTTCTACAGAACGTTTAAATACTGATAAATAGACAATATAATAAGTGTTTAAATAATATAATAACATATACAATATAGTTCATAATACATGATAAGAATAAAACATAAATTTTGGCTTACCGAAATTTTCTATTTAACGGATGTCTGTCACTCAAAATTTGTCTCTTTTTACCATCACAAATAATCGCTTATGAACATTCTATATCCTTTATATGTATATCTCCCACCTCAAAATTGAAAAGTGCTATCAAGCCGATAATTATCGAATCGCTAATGACTAGTCAAAACAGCAAAATGTAGAAGACCAATTCGTCGGTGTATCGTCGATTTTTATCTTTGTTAGTCAAACGAAAAGTTGATGTATGTATTATATATACCTGCTATACGGACAGGATATTATAGGCAACCGCCAAGGCCAAGAATATTATGAATATTTTGATTTTGAGGTTAACACGCCGAGTTCTCAGACACCGAGCGCGTGTCACTACTGTCACTCGAGCATCCGAATGTTTCCGAATCTAACCGAAGTTCGTCGAATGGATACGATATGGGATTATGGGAAGTGGGAACGGGCATATGCCCAATATGGCGGCCATAAGCCGGCTCATATACACGCGGAACAATATGTGTTCACGAGAACACATATTGTTCCGGTGTATATGTATATATATAAGAAATATGACAAACATATATGATATATCGCTTATAGTTAATAATAATAATTTATCATTATCTGCGTTATCATTATCATTTTTAAAATTGAATATATAAACGCTACAGTATCGGTTACTGCTGCTCAAGGACAGCAGTAACGACGAACTAGAAACGACGAACCTAACAGTCTATATTCTTTATGAAGGACACAGTCCGTGTATAAAGTAAATTATATAAGATAATATACAGTTATATATAATCATGATTATATACCATATATTCCAGAAAATTTGTCCACATATATAATTATATATAAAAATATAACATCATATACGGGTGTGTAGACGGTCGAAATTAAAAAAAGTTAAATATAAAATGGTTGTTTTTTTTTTAGAAAATACCAATTATATTGTTCTACTGTTCTTTATCTAGGCAGTTTAGATTGGAAAAATGTTATATTTCTTCTTTAAGAGAGAAAAGGATTCTTAATGAGTCTAAATATTGTTAAATATATTACCACAAAATGCCTTTTAAAACGTGATAAGATAATGTAGTTAATAATAAATGAGAAATGCTAGGACTATTTCCCGTTACGAAATGCACAATTCTATGAGAGCAGTTGGTTGTAACGGCACGAAGTGAATATTGGAGTAGGTATATATTACAGCTATACGGAATATTTATGCATAAAAGCGACTTCCTCTCCGATTTGCTTGATATTTTAGTATGTTGTTGGGGATGTCTTTCCGAGTCATTTCATATGTATATACAATAAGGGTCGGACTCAAATAGCTTCGGAGATACAAGCTGAGAAAGGAGGTATTTATGCATAAAAGCGACTCCCTCTCCGATTTGGTTTATTTTTTAATATGTTGTTGGGGATGTTTTTCCGAGTCATTTCATATATATATATATATAAGGGCCGGACTTAAATAGTTTCGGAAATACAGGCTGAGAAAGGATAAAAATAATAAATACAAAAATAAACGTTTAATGATGATTTATTCAACACTATCATTAGGAATCTGAAGGATTTCAACCAAGTGTGTGCTTTGTATGTGCTTCAACTTACAAAGCACATACTTGTAAAGCGCGTCACTAATTCCTATAGGTTAGTGGCGCGCTTTATAAGTATGTGCTTTGTATGTGTTTCAACTTAGAAAGCACATATTTGTTAAAGCAGAGAACAGTTGGTATATGAAAAGTACATATTTATATGTACGATGAATAGTTGGTATATAAATACCCATCCCTGCATGCGGAGAAGTGCGGCAGTCCCTGTGTAGTACAGCCTGTTTGTTTATGTTTTCAAAGTGACTCTATTGGTTCGTTTACGCTCGGATTACCGCATTCTTTGATGCAATGGCTGAAATCTTTCAGATTCCTAATGATAGTGTTGAATAAATCATCATTAAACGTTTATTTTCGTATTTATTATTTTTATCCTTTCTCAGCCTGTATCTCCGAAACTATTTAAGTCCGACCCTTATATATATATAAAATGACTCGGGAAGACATCCCCAACAACATACTAAAATATCAAGCAAATCGGAGAGGAAGTCGCTTTTATGCATAAATACCAAGACTTCCACTCGAACTTCGAAGTAAACGGAAACAACGAATTCTATCAAGAATCTTATTTCATGTACCTATCTTGTATACATTAATCGATAATATAAATTAACTAATAAAATAAATTACATTTTGCCGTTATACAGAAGACAAACGGATTTCAATATACATATATGTTATCGTTTTACATTTCAATATGCGAAATTTTTGGTCGCGTTTTGCGTTTGCATGAATTACTAAAAAGAACGTAATTAATAGCTATATTAATAATTAGATTAATAGAATACTATGATCTTAAATTATAATTAGAAAATAACAAGAATTTAATTATATGCATCCTAGAGAAGTTAACAAAATTAGATTAATAGTAGAATAAGCTTATTTATGGGATTTATTCCGATAACTGGGGCGCCTTGATTTGACGGTGGTTTCTGGTAGTATTTTTTACGCTAAACAAAAAATTATATAGGTCTTATAGAACTAACTGCTCTAGTTTTCGAGATATGCAGTGTTAAAGTTAAAAATAAATAATACAAATTTTTTAATAATACTTCAGTTTCTATAAAGACCAAGTTAGTTGATCTGATGTTGAAACTCATGTGGAACTTTACAATGATAGACCTCGTTTCGCCCTGAAGCAGGGGTTATTTGTAACACTCGAATATTAGAGATTTGTATATCTCGAAAACTAGAGCAGTTAGCCTATAAAGCCTTGTGTCCACGATGCTAGAACTGTGTCCGAGTTTCAGTTTAAGCCAATGAAACTGCTACTTTTCTGCAAGAGCTGCAAGTTGATTGGCTTAAAACGAAACTCGGACGCAGTTCTAGCATCGTGGACACAAGGCTTAAGACCTATATAATTTTTTGTTCAGCGTACAAAATACTACCAGAAACCACCGCCAAATCAAGGCGCCCCACTTATCGGAATTTCACTAATTTATAAAATCTAATTACATCAAATAATAATTTTTTATTTGCGACTTATTCTGTTGTTATCGGTAAATATGTGCGCCTCGAATCGCATTATTTATTATTCCAACTGTTGAAGAACATCCCGTTTGTTCGTTAATTTACAGAGGGTCGAGAGACACTCAAACACTGGTTACGTGATTGATATACTTTAAATAATGTCTTTATTTTCGTACAACTAATGGGACGTTCTCTAAGCGCTCGCTTTCGTCAGACTGACTGGTAACTTGAAAGCTATCACGTACTCTCGTATGCTCAAGACATTGCAAGCGACATTCGTACGTGAAAGACGCGAAACCGTGCGAGATACACCCCCGCGGTTTCCCGCGGTCAGCTCCGAAGCGACACTCGATCGTAAAAGACGAGCGTCCTAGGGGGGATCAACGGGAGGAGAAATAGAATCGCCGTAGGGTGAAGGAATGTCATCCCCGGGCCGTCGCGCTACGTCCTCATCGTGGCCGCAAAGGCGGGTGTGAGTGGGCGCTCACATTCGTCTTCGGGCCTCCGAGCGTTCGGGGCCCGGTTGCACGTGCGGTTGCGGCGAGGTGTGGGAAACTGGATGGTTTAGCCCTATCCAGTCTCCAATTAAGTTACGGAAATAACAGGGTATATTCCGGAAATGCATAGGGACTGGTCACGTGGGTGGTTTAGCGGGCAGGCGATCCATGTACCATCGCGAGATGTACATTGTATCGAATCCCGCACTACCTTTGTCCCTTTCCCAGGGACAATGGTGTCTTCCCGCTCCCACAAGGGCGGGCAGTCGGGGTCAAACCCGGCTGTAGAAGATTTCTCCACGTAAAAAAAAAAAGAGTTATAAATAAAATTAGGAAACGGCGATTGCAATCGATTGCCAATTGTTATTTCGAGGCGTACGATTCATATATTTTCACATTCAATATAAATTCATACAATTAATGAAATACTAGCATACGCTACCAATCTGCGAGGAATCTGTCGTACGAGCGGCACTATGATTATGCGCGGAGTTCACTTGACGAAACTGTCGTGCGTTCTGTCTGCCAACGCGTAAATATGCGTGATTAACAGTGTCCCGCATATTTTCAGCGTCAAATAATCCTCTGAGAAATTTTCGATTTTATAGACTATTACAAATTTGGAGATATATATACACGGGAATGTTTCTTACGTCATTCGTCGCATTTTAACTATCGGGAATCATTTTTCGTGTCATATCCACTGTGTCAAAATCCGAGCTTCTTAGACCAAATATCGTTTTCTAATTAAACAAAAATATATAGGTAATTATGGATACTAATCCAAGGCATTAATACAATTAGTTAATATACTAAAAGTCACATCAAAATTCACATTTTAAGTTTCAGAAAAATAAAAGTATCGAAAATTTAATTTTTAATTGAGAATTTAATGTGGAATATCTGCATTGAAAATTTTGTTTATACAACAATATGTGACTAACAAAGAACATGATAGTTTTTGGATTCATTGTATGTAAAATTATAATATCTTGGTATTATTATTACGTGAAACACGCGTGCATATGTGACTTCCTCTGTATTTTCAAGCGTCTATTATGTACTTAAGGATTTAACATTTTCAATCAGGATATAATTTATTCTTAAAAGAACATAAAATATATCCCTAACATAATACATGAAGTACATCCTTTTGTTTTGTTCTTATATGGTACCCTATTAAAGCAGCAACAACATAGAGTGCGGTGATAGATATATCAGCGTGTATAATGCCTTGTAATACGGATTGTAATATTTATTTTAGTAGAAGTAATTGTTCACCATAAAATTTTATCTTGTACCAGAATATTATATCAAGAATTGACTATAAATGCGATTACAGAATATTGAATTAAAAATAGTAAAAGAAGATCAAGTGTTAATTTTACCTCAATAACATTGATATACATATATCTTCACGTAAAAAGTTTTATCTTCTCCTTGATTTTTCTTGCAATTTTGTTCTTCAATTTTTTCAGTATTTGCATCCATGGAATCTTTCTGATTTTTTGAAGGGTGAATTTCGGTACGAACTTCTCGAATAATATCTTTTTTTCTTTGTCCTTGGTTAATACTAGCTCCTTCAAGCACGCATTTGCCATTTAGACAGATCTAAAATAATACCAGATAAAAAATACTTATTATCATTAACATATATATTGTAATTATTTTAACAATAATTTCTGTAATTACATTTCTACAATAAATATTTCTTACAGTCTTATCTTTACGATATTAACGATAATAGCTACTTCTCAAAAGAATTCCAATATTTAAAGTAAAATAAAAAATAGCAGAACTCTCACCAAACCGTCCCCGCAAGAAGAACCTTCCGCTGCTGGCGCGAATTCTCTGCATCAGTAGCCCTCAATTCCAGGATATTCGCACTCCAATCGAGTGCAGATCGTATCGTCTTTTTGTAAAGAAAATATACGTTATTTTTCTTAAAATTTTTCCGAGGTAAAGTTGATTTTGCATATGAGAGTACATCGAGATTACAACTTCAACTTACGTTACATACTGCCGTAACAAAGACCTTCATGCACTGATCGTCTAGACATCAAAATCCCGGGTAAAACACACGCGCGTCACCGGTGGTCCCGTTACAGGCTCGTTGTAAAGACACTTTGCTCTGTCCTCGTTGAAATAATTATTAAATAAATATACTATTTATTAAAAAAAGAAAATTAAAATAATATGTAAAATGTATGCGCGTGTCATATAACATATTATACGTACGTAATGAAATTGTAGAAAGCATTTATGCTGCACGAGGATCATTCGAAGCCGTTTTCGTGCAACATATCAGTCCGCTGATCATAATGAATGAAGCCATCGGCAGCCGGATGTTCTCCGGCGCCTTTCGGATTGCCGTTGTGCCGTGCTCCTATTCCGCAATGCAAAATTAGATGTTTGAAAATTCATGTTACTCATACATGAATAATTTTAAAGCAATAGAATTATATTAGGATTAAGAAACAGCGATTACAATCGATTGCCAATTGTTATTTCGAAGCGTACGATTAATTTTCACATTCAATGAATTTATAGAATTAATGAAATATTAGCACACGCGACCAATCTGCGAGAAATCTGTCATACGAGCGGCACTACGATTGCGCGGAGTTCACTTGACGAAACTTTCACGCGTTCTGACCGCCGTCGCGAAAATATGCGCGATTAAGGTGGTTCTTGCAGTACTCGCAAGTCACAAAGAAAACTATTGTTACTAGTGACAAATATAAATAATTTAGTATGTAAAAATCAGTATACATTTAAATTAATTATTTTGTGTGCCATTCTCTGGCAGTGATCGAATCGAATTATGACAAAATTAAATATATTAACAATTCGTCCCAATGCTCGGTGAGACATCGCAATGCTTGTACATGCTTCGTAACATTGTCCGCCACCCGACGCAGCTCAACGACATTTTCTATCGCGATACTCGGCAGTTCAAATAAGACACGCAAATGCATGTGCACCATAGCACGTTTATTATCGTATCGTTGCTTCAATAAATTCCAGGCCACTTGATAGTTTCGATCGGATAATTCTAACGACTGAATCATATTAGCCGCCTCGCCTGTTACAGATGCTCTTAGATAATGGAATTTTTGCAGACTACTTAACGTATGATTGCTATTTGTGATTGAATTGAAAATCTTGTAAAACGAAAACCATTCTTCGTACCTCCCGTTAAATTTAGGTAAATTAACTTGGGTAGACGCACGTTACATGCGGAATTGGTTATTTCGACCGGCGACGCAGCCGGTGTTGATGTCGTGGCATGATTATAAGTGGAAAACGCGCGCTCATAACTCGAAATCATGCAGCGTATTTTAGCGGTTAACTCGTAAAACACTTCCTCATCGGTATGGTGAAGTCACGACCGATGATCGTCGGAAGCGACACATGGGATTCCGGGAACTGAACGAAATCCCCCGATCGCTTTCAATGTTCGCCTTGGCTCGAAATAAACATGCTAGATTCGTTAGGGTCATGAGGAAAATACGAAACAATGTATGTATATATATGTACATATATTTTGAAATGGTAAACAAAAACGATTTAAATTATACATCGAATTACGAATTGTCGTATGTATAGACTGACACATGCGGATATCTTTCCTTCCATTCGTTAACCAAGCAATTGCTAATTGAGCCAAGAATTGAGCAGTTTACAAGATATAATTCTTGCAATTTAGGACAATGTTCCATAATAGCAGAACATTTATCAGTTTCATAAATGCAATAAAGATATAACTGTTTCAAATTTTTGCACTGCGTCAGTAATTCCAAAATGCGATCTGTGAGGTCAAAAAATTCGGCCAAATAAAGTACTTCCAGGCATTGACAGGACGAAAGCAATCTGCTCAATCGATCCTCAGATTCTGCGATTCTGTAACGAAAATCATATAATTATTATATAGTATACTTTAATCGCAAAAATAAATTACGTTAATTTTTTCAAAATTCTCGAAATGCAAGAGAAGCAAACACAAGTTTTGATAAGGAATACTTACTGATCGGAGGAGTATCAAATTCTCCGGAGGCGAAAGATTAGTATCTAATTAACTCGAAAGACCAGAGGGAAGGTATCGCGGTCTCCCTCAATGCGAGAAAAGCGAATGTTGCGGGGTGTAAAGCATGCAAAAAGCGAAAAGCGACTCATCGCCCGACACGTGCCTCGTCATTTCGATGCAAGTCCAGGTGATTCCTTCTAGGTCTGCCCAACCAGGTAGCAAGCAGCAAAGGCAGGCAGCAAGAAAAGGCAAGGAAAGCAAAGACTAGCAGGCAGCAAACAAAGGCAGGAAGCAAAGCAAGCCAAGGCCAAGCAGGCAGAGAAGATTCGTGCATTCGTCCGAGATGAGAGTTCGCGATACGTGTAGTAGACGACGAGACTCTTCGATGTATTCTCAGGGACAACTTGACGATGAGTTTCGATGTGTGCTCGACGAGGACTAGACAGTGAGTGCGGGAGCGATCGAACGATCCTGCAACACGTGTCGTAAGCGAATAATCTGCTATTCTGCTCCCTATTCGACAAATTCTTCCGCGTCGGTGGATGAACGATGGCAGCACCGATTAGTGAGTAGCACGTGATATCATCAGTATCGATCGCGATTTACCGATGTCTCGCGTAAATAATAGAAACTAAGGGCTCAGACACAATGCGAGGAATAAGGAATAAGGAATAGAATTCATAGTCGCATTCTTTTTTAATAGAAGCGCATTGAAAAAGAATGCGACAATTGATATTTATTTCTTGTTCTTTATTCCTCGCATTGTGTTTGAGCCCTAAATCTAAGAATGCAAGCGAGTTTAACCATGCAACTATAATGTAACATAGAATCAAACTAATGAACAAAATTCACTAATAGAAAGCTATATGCAATTTTATATAAAGCGATGCGCCAAATACAATAACATATGTATTTAAAAAACAAAATTAAAAAGCATACACTTACCCATCATTAAATTCGATAGACACCTTTCGTAAATTCTTACAGTTAGCGAGAACGTTAGTACCCTGATATCTAAATTGACTAGTATTCTTTAAATTTATTGCTTCCAAGTCCGGACACGCTTTTCCCAACTCTACTGCAACTACGTCTAGGTCTATTATAACGTCTCCAGGTGCCAAATGTAATTTACGCATCCGTTGATTTTTTTGCAATATTTTGCAAAGACGTTGAGTTTGTATGTTTGTATCACTAAGATTTAAATATTCCAAACTGTTCAGCTCCTCGAGATACAAAAATCCTTTGTCATCTATGAGAAAACACCCATTTAGATCTAATTCTAAAAAGAATATGTATTAATTATATGCAATGTAACAATCTTGAAAATTATATGTATATTTTATTTATTTATATGTACCTTTCAAATTTTTGCATATCTTTGAAATTTTACGTATGGTAAAATTGTCGATATGTCGACAGTTACTTAATCTTAGGTGCGTTAAACGCCTGCCGCAATTATTAATAAATGTTACAAATTCCGTATTATCAAATGTGCTATCTGTAAGATCTAACTGTTTCAAATATTTACAACTATGTTTAAAGTAAGAAAATATTGTTGCAAAATTTTTGGAATAAAGCAGGTCTACACGTCGTAAGTTCAATCGCGCATAGAGTTCAAAGTCCCGTGTTAAATTATTGAAGCGCTTATTAACTTGATTCATGCGGCATAGCGTCATAACATCCAAGTATTTTAATATTTTTAGCAATATTTCATCCTGCAAAGATAAAATATAAAATTTTAATACATGAGATTATATTGTAATAAATATTATTACAAGAAATAGACTTCTATGAATACTTTACAGGAAGCGCAGATAAAGTGCATTGTGATAGCTCTTCGGATTCATCCGAAGAGAGTTTTATGCGCTTGGCACAATTTGAATGACTTTTTAATAAACCACGATGCAAGCATCTCTGTCCAAAAGGTTGCATATAACTAGGGATTACTTCTCGAGAAGACCCTGTATCGCTGCAGTAACATCAAAATGAATTAATTTTTATTATTAACAAAATAAAAACATATTGAATATTACTTAATGTCAACAATTATAATACCTTTTACGAATAAAGCAATATTTGGAAAAATTCTCTTGCAGATGAACTATATCCAGTTGTGCGTTTTTCAAATCTGCTGTTAAATTATCATCGCCATGATATGGAGATGAAGAGTACATGCAGTTAATTTTTCTTATCAGATTAGTTAAACACTCGTCAGAATTTCTTGAAGAGATCAAATTTGATGTTCCGATAAGCATCACAGCATCTAGCTTTGTGTAAGACTCGGGTGAGCTGATGCTCTTAAATACTAGTCTAAGCATTTTGGTTTTAAAATCACACGGCGATAAGGGTGGAGAAAATAATCTTGATGTCGAAGGTACTGGATGGATCTGATTGTGAGACGATTCATCCCACAACTTAAGCCACTGATTTTTAGAATCTTGAACCGAAATTTGAATTACGCTTCCAGGAGTATATACTTCGTAAATAGAGACTCTGATTGGATACACAGCTTCATGAAACTCTATATCTTTAAAATAAAAAATATAATTATACTATTTTCTAAAAAAACATATCTTCTTTAACAATATCTTATTTATATCAATTTAAATATTACATACCAATATAATTAGTTTTAGTCGTCTCATAATTCCATCCGACTCCTGCAAAATCCATCCATTTGATCGTAGGTTCTCTGTTTTTGTATGGAGAAGTTGAGATATCAGGATTCCTCTGTATTAAAATGTCACAAAAATTTTATATAAAAATATATAAAAGGAAGAATTTAAAAATAATTACAAAGATTATTTTTGTATTGCATTTTTTATAAAAAGTAAAGTTTGAGGTAATGATAAAAATTTTCCCATACATAATTATATATACGTGGTCAGCCAAATGTCCCTGGACCCCTAAATATTTCGAAAAATATGCATTTTTGTGAAAAATGTTTCAAACAAAAGTTGTAGGGCTTTAAGTACATAGTAACATTAGTATGCCTTCAATAGCACCGTCTAGGTCACATAAAAATTACTTTACATTTTTTAAATGAAACCCCCTATATTGCATTACATATTCTTGTAGCTTACCTCGAGAGCTTTCCAAAACACTATAATAAAGTTATTTTTTATTAAGTACTTTCCGAGTTATGAAGCTTAAAAGTTACAGTACCTGTTACAGTAAAGTTCATATAAATGAGAGTATAACATGATTCGAGGAGCATGATCACCTCAAAATTAGGATTGCTTTCCTAAATTCTTAGGTGTAAATCCGACCGGGCAACTTCCGCGTGGTAGATCTTGAGTGATGCTAATGCCGCGCCGGCGCGCAGTAAGTACTGTAACATTCAAGCCTTATAACTCGGAAAGTACTTAATAAAGAAAATAACTTAATTATAATGTTTAGGAAAGCTCTCGAGGTAAGCTACAAAAGTATGTAATGAAAAATAGGGGGTTCTATTTAAAAAATTCATAGTGATTTTTATGTGACCTTGACGGTGCTATTCAAGGTCATACTAATATTACTATGTAATGCGTAACTTAAAGCCCTACAACTATTGTTTGAAACATTTTTCACAAAAATGCATATTTTTTGAAATATTCAGGGGTCCTGAGACTTTTGGCGGACCCTGTATAACAAAACTGTTACATTTTGTATAGGCATATATTGTCACTCATTACCTCAAACTTCACTTTTTATAAAAAATGCAATGCAAAAATAATCTTCTTAATCATTTTTAGATTCTTCTCTTTATTCTCTTTCCTGTAATATATATACAAACACAGGAGATTATAGAAAAGAAAAAACATGTATAGGCATATTTGATACACATACATATAATTATATAAATATATGTATATATGTATTTATATATTTTTATATAAAAAATTTTTTACCGGGAAATAATATTAAGAAATATACACATACCCTCTGGAATTCGTCATCAGTTTCAAAAAGAAATGGTGAATTAAATATTTGTCCATAATTTGGAAATTTGGGTGGCCCAATTATGTCAGATGCAGTACAAAATATACTAAGATTCTGGTGGTCGCTAACAACAAATCTCTTTTTCACAAATTGATAGATGAAGTCAACACTATTTTCTTCTCCTACGGATACTCTGCCGACATACGGATGCCGATTACAACTCTCGCAATATAAAAGTTGATTATGGGATGTCATATTTTCTCCCTGAAAAAAGATAAAAAATATAGAGAATAATAATCCTTGCTTTTGTAGCATATACAGGGTGTCCCATTTTAACTTAGACAGCTGAATAACATGAAAAATTGCAATGTAATCAAAAAATGTTTTAGACAAAAGTTGTATGGTCTAAAGGGGGACATAAGATGGTGGCAATGATTTGACTTTGGATGGTCGTTTGAAGCTCACGTGAACGTCACCTTCAATTTCTTAAATGGAACCCCCTATATTGTAGTATATCGTTTGAAAGGGAATAAAATAAGAAAAATTTTGGCGCAAACCAGAGGTCGATACGTTCACCCGTTCGGGAGTTATTTAGGGTCAAAAATTGACTTTTTCCAACTTTGACTTTAAATAACTCCCGAACGGATCAACGTATCGACCTCTGGTTTGCGCCAAAATTTTTCTTATTTTACGCCTTTTCAAATGGTATACTACAATATGGGGGTTTTACTTAAAATTTTTTAGTGTCCCAGGGGACTGCAACTCAAAAATTTTAAATGAAACACCCCCAATATTGTAGTATATCATTATTCAAATTTTAGTTTTGTAATGTGGACCCCCCCCCCCCCCCCACATTCTCCGCCGGGGCTTTGCCCCTGGATTCCGCATCCCACTCTTTTTCTCTTTTTATTTACGATACGCGCGAACAAATTGTATTAATAGAATACTGAACGCTCTACAGGCATTACAAAGTCGAACATTTCCATAAAGGTGTTATGAAAAATATCGTGTTCACCACAGGGAGAAAACTTTTTCAAACTCGTGTGATTGCCGCCCTCGTCTGAAAAACGTAGTGCGGTAAAAAACTTTTGTTTTTCACAATTGACAGTTCTTCCTTTTTGATTTTCGGCTGACATAACAGACTTAAACGTAACGAAATTTACGCAAATCTCCCGCATTCCGTTCGGGTGTCTTAACCAAGACACCCGAAACTTAACTTAAGACACCCGAACGGAATACGGGAGATTCCAGGTTCGAACCCTGGCTGGGGTAATATTTTCGCAATAAGTTTTTACAGTGATTTTAATATTAAATCGATATCGATTTAATTAGGGAAGGGAGAGGGAATTTTTCCATCTTAATCTAAGTTGCTTAAATTTAAGCGTTTTGATAGAAAGACCGGAATCTTGGTCTAAAGTGTCCTGACGATTGTGACCGTCAGGAGTGATTGCCAGCTTCGTCGATTAAGAAATATAATTTGGTTATTTATACACTGGCGAAGTAAATGTATCTCATCGTGTTTGTAATTTAATCTTCACTTCGCTTTACAATTTGTACTTTGTAAGTTGTAAAGCGAGGTCCACCCTGCCTACCGGCGAAGAAGGTGCGGGAAAGGGGCCAAAGGCCCCCCTTGCACCCCCCGCGTGTGTGTGTAACCATTTTGATCTAAAGATTGAATTACAGCATGTGTCCAATGTCCAGACACTTCATAAAGTGCTACATTATTGCATGTTGCTGCGATATACATATATACATATATACACACACCACGTGTTATCACACATTATACATATGAAAAATATATTCTTAAAGAATCAAATATTATCTGATCATCGGTTTTTAAGTAAATAGTATCCACATAATTTATAACTTTTGGCTTTATATTTTTCGTGTTTGCAATAAGTAACAGAATATTATCTTTACTTGATGAAGACAAAGATTCTAAAAATTTACTTGCTACAAATAAGTTCATATTTCTTATCACAGAGTAGTCAGTAGTGAACAGTTCAAATTCAAATAATGTAACACTGGCCCAGCATTGTAGTGGCCCCGGCCTCTAAACTCGGGGCCACTTTTACCTCACTCAGTGCGCACTGAAAGCATTTTGCACTCCTAATAAAATGGGCAGGACTCAGAACGTGCGCACTAAATACGCTTCAAGCACTCAGTGCTGCCAGTGCCAGCGAGTTTTTCCCAATGGAAGACGCTATCAGTTGCTAATCACTCGCGTAGGCACCGAAGCCAAGCCGGCCCACGTGGCCCACGCGCGCGCGGGCCACGCGTCATCCCAAAAAATCAAAAAAGGTCAATAAGGTTATGTTGAGATATTTTTATCGCCCGTGATCGATATTACTTTTCGTAATGCAAAATTAATTGTCAATTCCTTTATTTTTATTTCTTTTATTTTTATTTTATTTTCTCTTTCAATAATAAAACCTACCATGCAGTAGCTATATTGTAATCGACTAATTTTCACGTTGAGGATTAATTTATGTGACTATTCAGGGGGTCGAATATGTATCTTCTTCCCTAGTGTAAACTCGTAAAAAAGTGAAAAATTCCATAAAAATGAAAAGTTTCACATAAATTAATCTTCAACGTGAAAATTAGTCTATTACAATAGCTACGGCATGGTAGGTTTTATTATTGAAGGAGAAAATAAAAGAAATAAAAATGAAAGAAGTGACAATTAATTTTACACTACAAATATGTCATATATATATATATATGATATATTTGTAGTGTACCTTAATTAAAAAATAAATACGTACCTTTTTTTAATTACTGTATATTTATATATAAAATCCTCCTTGTTTAAACTATAATATAAAGATTTATATAAAGGTGTCTTCGTCGACAAGCAAAATATATCACAGACCTTACAGCTCGACAGCTAGCGAAGAAATGGTACGAGAGCACGTGGAAAGATTAAATAAAAATGAAATTTCACGTGGAGGAAAAAGCGGAATGGAAGAGAAGTACAGTGGAGTGGGAGGTAACCAATCGGAACGTTTATCCAAAGAACGTAATTAAGGGGTCTGAAGCCTGGGGCCTTAAAGGTACCATTTTATGGCGCAGCGTGCTGCCGCAACAGATTGCTGCTATTGGTTGTGAAGTTCAACATGAACGAACAGCAAAGCAGCACAGCTGAAAACGAACACGCAATTACCTATTGATTTCGGTCACAATAAGTAGTCATAATTATTTCTAATGAAAAAATATTCCTTTCTGGATACATAGCTCTGTTATAAACAAAAAATGGTATTAAGTGAGATATAAAAATATATTTATTGTTATTAAATTTTGGTCACGTGACTGATTTGTTGCCGCAGCATGTTGCATATGAAAAAGCACCTTAAAGCCTTGTGTCCACGATGCTAGAACTGTGTCCGAGTTTTGGTTTAAGCCAATGAAACTGCTACTTTTCTGTAAGAGCTGCAAGTTGATTGGCTTGAACCGAAACTCGGACGCAGTTCTAGCATCGTGGACACAAGGCTTAAGAGACGCGCTCTGCAAGCACAAAAACTTCTTTATGCTCTGTAATTCCTACGGTTTGAACAACGGTGTACTGAATGCCGTGTCTACGTTACTCAATCAGATATTCCTCGCACACTTTGTGGTAAAAGCTAGAGTGAATCGCGATGCAGCATATCAAACTTTAAAAGAGAGAAATTCGAGCAAATTGCAAATATTTATGAATTTACGTCAATTACATCTAAAGATATTTTCGTATATTTTGTACGCACTTATATAAAGTCAAGATTATACATATATCTGCGCCCATGTGTTTTAGAATGGAGAAGAAGATGCAGGCAGAATTGGTTTAGCTATAATCTGACCGGTATAATATGGCCGGTTCTGTTAGTTATAGTTATGGGGTGCATTCGGAGAGCACGCTATTAGCACAATTATCGTCCAAAACCGTTCGAGGAGACGCTTTGTGGCGCTATGATATACGATGATGACGTCACTCTAAAGGCAGCGTTACGTCATCACTCGCGCTATTTTAGCTATTATTTTCGAGGTGAGGCACGAAATGCTATTGGCGCTTATTCTCTCCTCGAACACTTGATTGCGTATAGGGGCTGCTTTCAGAATACTGCAGATAACGAAACGTAACCAATGTCAATTCCAACAATGGACCAAGGACCAAGTGACGTCGAAATTAATCTGTTTGATGAAGAAAACGGAATAAATTATTCTATCAAATTGTTTCCACAAGATGCTGCGAGTGCAAAGAATGGTAAATAATTGATGATACAGGTTATGTGGGTAATATCCCAGCAAACACAGTTATGTAACCATTACATTGCCGTAATAAAACGAAATGTAACATGCAATATAACGTGGAGGTTGCAGTTATATATATGTTAATTGTAATTTCCCACTCATGTGACATTGTGTGGACATAATAGTAATATAACGCGTTATATTGACATTATATAAATTACTATAATTTTATGTAACTGTTATATAAATTGCTGAAGATGTATATAACTGCTATATATATACTACCAAACTGTTATATATCTGTTTTTGAAATAGCCGTAATGCTCGAAGGTATTTGTATCTATAATAACTGTAAAATTAAAATTTATATCTCTTATGCAGATACATCTCTGAAATAATTACATGTAGATCTATATAAATGTATTGACAATGAGATGCATCTATACAACAGATATAAATTATAACTCCACAGTTATTATAGATACAAAGAACGAATTTTTAATGTTTTAAAGGAAAAATGAATATAATTAAACATATAATTTTTATTGCACAAATGTTTTATTAATGCACACATTCTTCAGCTTTTTTTGTTTTACAGGTTTGAACTGTAGATTATCATTTATATTAAGGATTTATTTTCTCCTTTGTACGTGTTATCCAAATGTCGTACGTATAACAGCGAAAATAGTATACTTATTCCTAAAATGACCATTTAATCAAACACATATAAAAAAATCAAATTCTACTGAGTGGAAAATTAAGTAATAACCAAATCGGTAATAATTACATGAAAAGGTATAAATGATCAAAAAAAAAAAATACACAGATTGTACAAAATACGATTAGAGATCTTGGAATTAGTACCATCAAAATTTTTAATCCATGAAAGGCCATATTAAAACAGAAAACATTCCAATCATCTCAAATATCATATACGTGCAACAGATAAAAGAGTAGTATACTTATTCCTAAAATGGTCATTTAATCTAACATATATAAAAAAAATCATACGTACGTATCATATATACGTATAGATCGTTCGAGACTACAAAAATACCAAAGTGCTTATAGTACCCATATTGTTTAAAGATGTAATAGTTGCACATGTGTTTCGTGGTGTTGCAAGTAAACTCCTAACATCTTTAGGCAAATTTACGTGACCATGTTTTCTGAGAACTTGCAGTACTTTGTTAGCAATAGTATGTGGAACGTTATTTTGAATGATTAAAGTTTGTAAATCTGCCCGCAAACTTGTCTCATTATTTTCAAAGATATTATTTGTATAATCTTGTTCATATTCAATGTCATTGTTAGATTCTTTATCTGTATCAGATTCTGTATCAGAAAGTAAGAAACTAGGTGGCTCCCACTGTGGTTGCAACTTCATTATTGTTACTTATAACGTAATATTGTTCAGTATCATTATACTCAACAATATTACGTTCCCGCTTCTTGTGTCTGATCAATAGGCGCTACATCGATACATACCTTTCTGCTAGTTGTACTAATAAATCTCTATTATGACTATTATCTCTATATTTATTAACTGATTTCTTCGTCTTTTTGTTAAATGTCGAATATCTTTAGGCATGATGATCTTCTTTTGATACCTGTAAAAATAGTGATCGTTAAATAATCAGTTAGTCGAAAACGTATAAAAATCACTAAGTTTGCGCATTGGCAAAAATCTTAAATCTTACCAAATTTTGGCACAGCAGCTTGTGGGATCTTTTGACGCAGGGGGAAGCAATCCGCGCAGTTCCACGTAGGTTACTCACACAGACACACCCGGCCACATTGACCACCCGTCGGAGGCACAGGGCCCGACTCGGGCCCGCCGAGAGTAATAAGAAAAAGCTGTTGCGGATCCGCGGACACTGCACGCCGGTTGGTCTAACAATCTATATCCCGGGGATAATGATCTTTTTTTTGATACCTGTAAAAATAGTAATCGTTAAATAAACAGTTAGTCGAAAACGTATAAAATCACTAAGTCCGCGCATTGGCAAAAATCTTAAATCTTACCAAATTTTGGCACAGCAGCTTGTGGGATCTTTTGCCGCAGGGGGAAGCAATCCGCGCAGTTCCACGTAGGTTACTCACACAGACACACCCGGCCACATTGACCTCCGTCGGGAGGCACAGGGCCCGACTCGGCCCGCCGAGAGTAATAAGAAAAAAGCTGTTGGATCTGATTAATATGATCCGCGGACACAGCACGCCGGTTGGTCTAACAATTTATATCCCGGGGACACGGCACACCGGAAGGGAGAGGTACTGCAATCTCCCTCTTGCGCTGCAACGGCAACTACTTCACAAATTTCTTGAAAAAATCGGACCGGACGAAACACGTCCGGACACTCTCGCGATCGTTACACGACTTCGTAGGAGACTCCGGCCGAAACGTGGCAATACTTCCTAACCTCACCTACTGTTACCGCATGCATGGCAATGGGGCGCGTTCAGCAGACACCAACTGTTGTACAACTGTGAGTTTGGGTTGTTAACACTCTGCGTTGATTGGTTGAATCTACAAGTAAGAGCCAATCACGTTCGACTGCTACTGAGCGGCTGTCTCCTGAACGCGCCCAATAAACCGATCTTCTCTTCTCTGCCCTCCCCTTCCCTATCAGAATGTATATAAATTAAAAAAATAATGTATAATATTTAATAATTATTGATACAGAAAATATATTTTGACATTTGCATTAGTCAAATCGATTTTTATAAATAAAATAATAATAGATATCTATATGTATTATTTATATAAATTTAAATATATTTATATGTATATATAAATATATTTATATCTATATTTATTATTTATATAAATATATTTATATTTATATAAATAATAAATATAGATATCTATTATTATTTTATTTATAAAAATCGATTTGACTAATGCAAATATCAAAATATATTTTCTGTATCAATAATTATTAAATATATATATAGTCCGGGAGCCAGCGACCGTTCGGAGTTAGTCATTTCGCAAAAGCTGAAAATTTTTCCTAAGCTTTATTTAGTATCCGTAGTAAGTGAATGGACCTCCAGCTCGCGCACTTCCGGGGGGTGTAGCTGCGGCAGCCTCCCACACACGTAAAATAATAATACAAAAAACTAATACCGCAAAAGCCGATACTTGTTGACATGTTCATTATGTTGTAAACAAACGAAAAAACGTATCCAGCTGACTTAGAGTGGGGGATTATGCCCCAGCTTTGATTTTTGAGAATTTTTGAAAATATTTCTAAGTCGGACGAGTATCAATGAGGGAAGGCAAAATCGGACTCTGGGAGACTGTTCCTACGGGTAGTACTCGACGAGAAATGCATAATGGACCTACAAATTTTCAAAAAATGTTCCAAAATTTGTAGGTCCATTATGCATTTCTCGTCGAGTACTACCCGTAGGAACAGTCTCCCAGAGACCGATTTTGCCTTCCCTCATTGATACTCGTCCGACTTAAAAATATTTTCAAAAATTCTCAAAAATCAGTTAAAAAATATGTGCTTCCAAAACACGTTTCTCGTCGAGTACTACCCGTAGGAATAGTCTCCCAGAGTCCGATTTTGCCTTCCCTCATTGATACTCGTCCGACTTAGAAATATTTTCAAAAATTCTCAAAAATCAAAGCTGGGGCATAATCCCCTACTCTAAAGTCAGCTGGATACGTTTTTTCGTTTGTTTACAACATAATGAACATGTCAACAAAGTATCGGCTTTTGCGGTATTAGTTTTTTTGTATTATTATTTTACGTGTGTGGGAGGCTGCCGCAGCTACACCCCCCGGAAGTGCGCGAGCTGGAGGTCCATTCACTTACTACGGATACTAAATAAAGCTTAGGAAAATTTTCAGCTTTTTGCGAAATAACTAACTCCGAACGGTCGCTGGCTCCCGGACTAATAGGTATAAGTAAGACCGCGGAGTCTTAAAATAATTGTGTACGTACAATTCTAAATAAACCAAAATATGTATATTAACAACTTAAAAACGTATTTAAGACGAATTAATAAAAGCGAGTGTCAATGCTGGTCATAGTCCAAATTCTTATTTCAAGATTAGTCTTAATTAAAAGTATGTTTTAAGTTGTTAATATACGTACATTTATCTATTTGCCGTGTAATTATGATCAAATAAAAGTTGTAGGTAAAATAATGGCATAAAACTCAATAAATATAGTTAAAATAAAAAAGTCGTTTGTTATCCACACTTGGCACTCGCACAACTCGCATCATCGGCCATATTGCAATTTTATTCTAAAGCTGCGTTCGGGGAGCTTGCTATCGCTATCGCGCTATTGGCTCCCCGAACGTAGTTTATAGCGTTAATTGCGTCGCCCCGAATGCACTCAAGATGGTCAAATATTCACGGTGTCTATGGCCGGTATTCATAGTCGGATCTTATTTCAAGACGTCGTCTTAGGTAATGTCTTAAGATGCTAATACGGCTCTGTGATTGGTTCATGACATCTTAAGATTGAACTTAAGACGGTCTTAAATATAAGAAAACCGACTATGAATATCGGCCTGCATGTGTTGGCAATGCCAACTTGGCATAAAATGGATGGTACATGTCGGCGATTTTCTTAAGGTAACGTATCGGCGCCATTTTTAAGTCTATGATACATATCAATAAACAAGTAAGTAACGATAGAAATGTGCATTCTGTTCTATATCTTCCGCAAATATGTGATAAGAATTTTCCGAACATTTTCAAGAGATACGTTTTTTTGAATGCATTTGTCTTACCAAAAGCACCAAGTCTATAGCTTATGGTTACTAGAATGACACCTTTTGCCATAAGGTAATCAGGTTTATAGTGAGCGTCGTTGCCGGAACCAAAACAATAGCTTCCACCATGAATCCAAACCATAACTGGATTCTCTGTTCAATTATTATAGAGATCATACGGTATGTAAACATTAAGATAAGGGCAGTCTTCGCTGCCGACAATTATTTGAGGATATTCAAACTGTGCACAAATATCGCCACTTTTGGTAGCGTCTCGAATACCTTCCCAGGAAGCAGGAGGTTCGGGATCCTGATTTTGGACAACATAATGAAATATGATTTAATAATGAGTGAATTTACATTTTACATCGCAGTAATCACAAGATAATTACAATTGAGTGATTTATTATTCTTTTCTTGGTATACGAACAGAATAATTGTGATGCGTTAAAATAATTATGAAATATTTTTATATAAACAGAGACAATATAAATAAATCAAAAATTTCATTTATGGGCTCGATATAAATAAGCTACCTTAAATCTCAACTCGCCCACTGGTGGAGCAGCAAATGGTATATGCCTTTGAAAGAGAAATAACGAGAACCGAGGATATTATCTTCCAACTTTCCTCTCAGTTTTCCCTGTTCCACAGTCAGAATCGGGTAGACATTCATGTTGACAAGTACTGTTTACTTTATACACGGACTGTGTCCTTCATAAAGAATGTAGACTGTTAGGTTCGTCGTTTCTAGTTCGTCGTTACTGCTGTCCTTGAGCAGCAGTAACCGACTGTAGCGTTTATATATTCAATTTTAAAAATAATAATGATAACGCAGATAATGATAAATTATTATTATTAACTATAAGCGATATATCATATATGTTTGTCATATTTCTTATGTATGTATGAGCCAGCTTGTGGCCGCCATATTGGCCGTATGCCCGTTCCCAATCTCCTCGCAGTCCTCGCGATGTAATATTATATACTGATTATCATATAATCTCTCCCTTATGTTCTTGTCCTTACAATTAGTAGCAACATTTATTATATTTTGTCAGAAATATATCAGAAAAATTCATGTTTTAAATTTGTACTAAATTTATTTGTATCTATATCTATATGTAATTAATTGTACTAAATTATATAATTTATAGAAGATAACGTAATTTTTCTTGTGCGATCAAAATGATCGTATCATCCGATATTTATACATATTCCTGAATGAGTTAATTACCTGTAAGTTGTATAAATAATGTATAATATATATACTTAATCATATACAATATTATTCAATTCAATGCGTTTTTAATATAATATATAACTCAGCTTATATAATTAGATATACCTACATAATTAATAAAACCTTAATTTCTATACTTTTTATGATATTCTTTTAATTATTTATTATGACGTAGAGAGCTGTTGCCCCCTCTAGATTTAATATTTTGAAGAAACTTAAACCAGTTTTTTCCACGATTATATACCTATATAATATATATATATATCACGGTTTTTCAAAAAAGAAGTAGGATGATTAAGAGAAAGATATGAAACTAATTTTTGTTTTCGCATTCTAAATAAAATTCTTTTATTTATATTTTATTTTTAATCACATGCATTTCATTAATCAATCGTTCAATAAAATTATAGGTTCAAGAAAACCCGTTACATATGTATAATTTTTTTTACATGACACACACGCACGCGCGTGTATATATAAATTATAAATAAAGGGTATTATACATATATAAAGAAGGATATATGTACGCTAATTCAATTTGTTTATATTATAATAAATCATATACGCGCGCGCATTACAATTAGTTAATTACTATGCCTGTTACTGCCAATTTTGTTAACGTTATTTAATTTTATACAAATATTGAATAAAGATATACACAGAACGAATATAAAATTATATATATGCATTGGCGTTACAATATTTGTTGCATGTAACTCTGGAAAATTATGAAGAAAGATTCCGAGTGCTATTAAATGAACGCGTATAAATTACAATGCTATTCAGTGGACAAATAATTAAAATTTCCTGAATATTTTGCTCGTCTCTCATCTTAACACTAGATTCGTACATCACTTCAATACTAAGACAATATATTACAACTAATATTTTATTTAAGAAATAATTATACAGAGATTTTCCGCAAAGTTGATCAAATGTCTCGAAAATTACTAAAGGACATAATAATTTAAAAAAAAAGGTAATTTCTGTATGTTATTATACAGAAAAAAATTAATTTTTGCACTCTTATCTGTTATGTTACTTAAAAAACTTTCACAGAAATTTTAAAACGTTTAATTAACAACACGTAATTTCACGAATAACCATCAGTAGTTACCCAGATAGCAAAACGTGAGCAGCTAGGTAAAATCATGCAAACGTATTGCTAAAAACCATTTATGTATTGTTGCCAAAAACATTGCATAAAAATATGAATCGTAGCTCCGGCTGAGATTTACATACTTATGCTTTTGCAACAAAAATATAAATTGTTGGTGCAATTAACTGTTTGCAAGAACAATGTATAAATTGTTTCTAGGTTTCCACTTTTGCAATAATAATATGTAAACTGTACACCAATGGCATGAGGCCTCTGGGCGTAAACTGGGTATTGCTGCAAAAATGTAACGAACATTGAATAAATCGCTGTTTGAAACAAATTCAATACCGTTGCTGAGCATTTGTAGACGCAGCTTTACATGTTATTTACAAAAACACACTCTCGTCACAACATATTACAGACATATATTTCGTAAACATGACGGGCGTTTTGTTATCTGGGTAAATATGGAATAATCAATATAAAAAATATAAGTTTATAAAAATGACGATTAATATTTTACAGGCATTAAAGAGAAGATTTGCACACTAAATCTTTTCTTACGATTTCGTGCAAAGATGGAAAATACTATTGTTATGCATAAAACATTTTATAAAGTATGTTAATATAGAAGAAAATGTGAAATATATGTTTTCTGATTGAAATATGGCGATGAAGGTAGTACCATTCTGCTGTGTAAAAAAAATTATACTAGAAAAGATAAGCATATTTTTTCCACGCTGTAACAAAACGCTAATCTACTCTTCCAGATATAAACTGCGAAGTAATCGGTCTGAGTAACAATGCGTCTCCCGATTGGATAACTTGATGCATTCACGTATGAACAAGTATGAGTTGTACATCGCTGGAATTTTCTTCTTAATGTAAAAGTTACAATATTTCCAGCATGACCTTTCATCACAAATGCTGAAATATATAAACATTACATATTTACATTTTATTTTCTATAATATCCTATCGTCTACAATAAAATTCTATGAAATAAAATTTCCTCCATCTCTATGGAAATATTTCACATTATACGTTTTATGTCCTGTCACATTCTAATATGCTATTATCTATATAATATGTATATCTTTATCATATTTTCATGATACTTTCTCTCTTTTCCTCTACATTTCCAAATTGAAAAAAAGACAACGATAAAAATGGAGCTCATCAAGTAAAATAAAGGAAAAGGAAAGAAGATAGAAGCAAGGAAATAATAATATGATTTAATAAAAAATTAAGTTACTAAAAAGTGGAGATATATTATCATGTACTTACCATTCTAGATTTACTGATAGGGACGTTTGTTGAACATCGACATCCTCGAGGTACGCCGAAATCAATTCACAGATCTTGGAGAAATATTTATTTATTTCCATAGATGGATTCACACCTTGGATACACCTGAACAGAACATTATACCTGTTGTTACAGCTTACTATGCTGACAATATGATTCATGGAGCACAGAGCTCTCAGTAGGATGTGACGAATCTCTTCATGTTTGTCGGACGTCGTGTTCTTTGCAACGGAATACCAGACGAGCATGAGTCCGAACAGCAATAATACAAATGCGTCCTTGGAAAATTTCTCTGCATATATCGCGATGATATGCAACGCCTCGGCGGTGATGCGCATTACATTTTCGTACGCCATCATCTTGTTGGCCCAACCGAAATGATACCGAAATAGAAATATCAAATCAAACACGTATGTCGCGTACTCCGTGTCGAAGCAATGCAATATCATGTGACGTAGGAAAGCATCTCGATCGAGGTTGAAGGATCGCACATAAGTGCGTAACTTGGGGTGACAACGCGGATTCGTCCGCAATCGTTGATGCACCACGAAGCAACGTTTCTCGTATTCCTGGATTATTTCCAGCACGTTCATCATAGGCCGCATTTTCTGCATATCGAGTGGTTCCGATTGGTAAATGCTTCTGAATAGCATGTCTTTCTGTTCCTCTGTCCACACTGTGCGCAAATGCTGTATTATCTCATTTATACATTTTACTCGGTTACATGCCTCTTTTTTTGTAAAAATTGTGTTGCATCTTCTTAGCACTGATGCCGTCTTGGTCAACGTTGTTGCTAATATTACGAAATTAGTTCTCCGCGTGCAAATTCCTTTTTTCAAGATACTTAATAAATGTGATAGAATAGTATGTATATTTTCCTTCTCAAAATAGCTATTATTCAAATAAGGAATGTAGATATCGTTTATTAAATCATCCGGAGATATTATCTGTAAAAAATTTAAAAGTAAAAAATTAAAAAAAATTCCAAAAAAGTAGAAATTAAAAAAAGAACAAAAATTATAAAAACATATTTTAATTGGCGTTAACAATATAAAACAAAATAATACTTTATTCTAATAATAGAGATAAGAGAAACTACTTGTCATTCATGCTCAATTAACAAGTACAAATTAATTTTCATTAAACAGATGATTTTAGTTATTTAAATATCCTTTAATAAATAATTAAATCTGTTATCTGTTTAATTATATTATGCAATTTAAATGAAATTTATGTAACTTATTACGAGGAGAGCTTATTATTATAGAGTATATAAAGCATTATGTCACGTATTTGTTTTAATAAAAAGATTTGTATATCTTTTATATAAATAATTATTATAAAAAGACTAAACTATGTAATGTAATGTTAACAGAAATATTTAAAAAATAGAATTATCTAAATAAATAATCGGGCAGAAGTATTTCGTGTACAATTATATATAAAATATGTGCAACTGTTTCATAATATTTTAGAAAGAAAACAACATTCATAGGTATATCTCATTTACTCGAATAAATGTAACTGGTTTGTTTAAAGTCCCCACTATTAAAATATAATATGAGTACAGAAAATTTATTTAAATTTGTATTAAAATTTTATCTAAACATCCGATAAAGTTTACCCCCTTAATGCTCATTTCATTACTTGCATCTGAAATTCATAATACCTATTTTATTTACAACACAACATATAAATATATATTACCCCAAAGAAAATAACATTATTCATAAATGATGGAAACTGTGTGTTCCATATCATGCGCCGTTGCAAAACTATATCCTTCAAAATATACATCAACACATTGTATCCATCCTGAATGAGGACTTTATAACACTCTTTCACGAAGTAGGGGAAGGATATACATCTGGAAAATTCAATATTTATCTGATATATCACAAACGTGCTTAACACTTCCTTCGGATTTAACAGAATAAAAATCAACAGAGCACGACTATCTTGAGCAGAGATGTCACTAGGAGGTATTACATGCAACGAGGAATCATATGAAACACGTCGTATCAATGCATCGAAGCAATTCTTATCATACAGATATTCCAGACGTTTATCGTCAAAGTGTTCCTTTATATATTTCAATAAAATATTGCTTATATAGCGATCTTGTAGCCGAATCAATATTTTCAATACCGCTGTGTACACCTGGTATTTTTCTGTCTTATTTCGCGAACATGCGAATATATGATAGAGATATTCGAGTACAACATAGTAATTGGTAACATTCAATAATTCTAGCCTCTTGTTGATAAAATTCAATATACACACGTCCCACTCCTTATAGCGTTTAACCAACTCCTTCATATAATGCAGTTTGCCTTTGGCGATGCCCTGACAGAGTTCTTGAAGAGTTAAAATAGACTTCTCGGATTTCCTTGATCTTATAAGTTGCTCCAGACGGTTAAACAGATCTTCATTTGTCACCAAAAATTCATTTTGTCTCATGAATTTTATAAAATAGTGGCACTCCATTACAATGGCATTCTGTAGTGAGATCGTTATGTTCTCCTCATCATTCAAACTCTCCCAGACCATGAATTCGAAAGAGTCAATGTTCTTGATTTGTTTCAGAAGCAGAGTTGCCAGTTGCTGGTCGAATCTCATTATAATGGACTTTACTTCGTTGGCAGGAACCATGTGATAATAATTCGTGTGTTCATCAGAGTTACCGTACGTAAGCGTGAACAGTTTTGCTAGATTATGGTTTTCTGAGTAACTTTCAATTTTGCTATGCATGCACTTTCTGATATAGTAAAGCATGTTCTTTACTAAAATACCACGGGAAGTAAAAGATTTATTGTTAGCTTGTAAGCTGACGAGCAAGTCACACAATATTTCAAAATACGTCACTAATTGGTCAATGCGTTTAGTCACATTTTGTTCTGACAGAATGCCTAAATGCAACCACAAGCATTTATAGTATATTTTATAAATTAGAAGGAGAGTAAAGCGTATGGCTCGAGATATTTCCAATTCGTATTTATAAAACGTTATTATTTCCTTCAAGATCTCGACGCATATGTCCAACGGTATATGCACAAACGATTCAACCATTAAATCCTCGAATTTCAAGCACCATATTATCTGTATATTATATAAATAAAACATATATTATAAATGATTAATATATAATCTTATGAATACTATAATATAATATGTATAAAAAAAGAAGGTGATAATATATACAAAATACAAATAGGTAACTGCATTTATTACTATATGTATATTAATCTCTTGTGTTAGTACTTATTGTTAGTACAGACAGCGTCAATAATGCCTTCCCGGCTGCGTTCTGAAAATCTATAGTTTACACTTTACGTTACGTATACTATAGATTTTCAGTACTAGCCTATCTTCAGGTGGGAAGGCTCTAATAACGCCGTCTGTACACTACTCAACAAAATTAAAGGATTACTTAAAATCAGCGCTAAAAAGGACCAAATTCAAAGTTACGTATCTTTGTGAAGAATGATCGCATAAATATAGCGAATAATAGCAATAAATTTTGTTCTCCCCGTACGCGCCATCAAAGTTGAAGTTTATTCTTCAATTTTTCAAAGTCCATTTTAAATTAGCGCTGTTTGTAGTAAAATCTTCGCAGAGAAATGAGCCTTGAAGCATTCGAAAGCTAAGGATTTAAGCTTTATAAGCGTTTCTCAGCGAAGATTTTACTACAAACGGCGCTTAATTATTTAAAATAGACCTTGCAGTATTGAAGAATAAACTTCAACTTTGATGGCGTGTACGGGGAGAACAAAATTTATTCTCCAAATTTTATTAATTGTCTCGTAAAATTTAACATTTGCTCTTTAATGCTTTTTAATCATTACGCTACCATTTATTTTTCACTGACTTATGACGATTTGAAGTGTCGAGTAGTGCATTTTAAAGTCTTTTTCTAAAAAACTGTATTGCGTCGTCGCGTATTAACATTATCGAAACGAGCCTTGAAGCATTCGAAAGCTGAGGGTTCAAGCTTTAAAATGCTTTTTTAAACATCGCTCTGCGATCGTTTTTCACAAAGATACGTAACTTTGAATTTTTTCCTTTTTAGCGCTGATTTTAAGTGATCCTTTAATTTAGTTGAGTGTAGGTATTTAACTAGAGACCGAATGTGATAAATAAGTCGATTTTGATTAATACTCAAGCAAAACCAAAAAAAAAAATACATTATGATTCGGTAGTCATGAAAACTATATGGAGTCAAATGATGAAATAAATGAGATCTTTTTCGTATTGATATTAAATATTTTTCAAACTATGTCAAGATTGTAGTAATAGGAAATATGAAGACAATATTTCAGGCATCTCCTACACATACAAAAATTGGCTTAAAAAAAGAAATCAAATGTATAAGTATCGCGAAAGATATACCTAGTTAGCGTTCAATAAATCTGCAGTGTATTCAGATAAAGTTAATGTTATTTATTAATTATTATAATATATACATATATTAATAATTATTATTAATATATGATTAATATACTAATATATGAATTACCTGAAAGAAGAGATAAATTGATAGAGTAGGCCAGTGACCAACTATGTGACCGAACATCATGTCCTTCTTGAGAAGGTACTGCGAGGAAAAATTCGTATTCAATAGAAAATAGTTGTAACACTTGATGTATAATGGAATGTTATTCCTTGTTTCGAGATTGCTGTCCTCAACGAATAACTTAATATTACCCATATCGAATTGTACAAAACTGTTCACATCGCATAAATTCTTCATATCAAATTGTAAACTGTTTTTCAAAACGTCTCTAACCATACTTAATATTTCGATTATGATGGTCATCTTTGTATCTTCATACGTGATATATTTTAATTGTCCATATTGCTTCTTTAACTGTGATAAGACGGTACTCATTCTCTCTATAATTCTTTCTATAACCATTTTGAGAGCAAAAACCTAATAAAATTATTTAAAAGATATAAAGGAGATTTTAATAGCTGATCTCAAATAACATAAAATGTGTGTGTACAAAGACGGTAATACGTATACATAAAATATAATGTCTTAAAACGTAGAAAATTTACTTCCATTACATCCTTCAAAATATTGTCAACTTTTTTATTATTGCTCAAATAACAAAACTATGATACGCACCTGCTATATATGGACAGCAGCAGTGGTGTGGATTGACGATTAAAATATAACAGGTCACCCGCGAAATATGCGTTACTGACAATGAGCAATTTGTCCGCAGCAGTTCACATCGAATATTTTAAGATTAGGAATAAATTTTTGAGATTGCTTATTGATGCGAATGTTCAAACGCAACTAATATTACGATATCGAAGACTAATTCCTGCCTGTCTACCTGCCTGTCATGTATTTTGCAAACACGTGCGACTGACATAACGTACAATATATGTTTTTCGACCTTGACAGTAATCTAAATTCCCCTAAACTTTAAATTAACTCAGCTGATAATAAAAGCCAAACATTGGAACAAATTTAACTTTGCACTTGCAATAATTTGAACGCGATTGTTCAACCAGCTCGTAATAAATTTGTTTGCCTCTCCTTTAAGTAAGAATCTATAAGAAAGGATATAAAAAGTGATATTTTTATTAAGGAATTAATTAAAGAATTAATTATATTAATTCTTATTAATTTTAACACATATAAATTAAAGAATTCGGTTTACATAAAGATAAAATTCATAACGTGTGATTAAAAAGAATTATTAGTTCAATAATGCTAATGTTTCCCTACACAATTTAAATATAATTTTTTTATATTTTGTTACTAATAATCACTTGCATATGTGTTTTATTAATTAATCATTATAGTTTAATAATACCCGTCATATATATATGTATATATATTTTTTTTATACATGTTTATATATGTATTTAGTATCATATTCGTTAAGTGTGCGAGGTAAAAATCAGATAATTGCAACAATTTTCTTGCGGGCGGCAAAAAATCATCGAATGTTGTATTGCATAATTTCTCTTTATTTCCTTCGTCATCTTACCCGAGAAAGAATTTCATATATAATTGTATATTAAATATGTCCAAATATGTTGTTTTTCTCTTGTATAACTTTTGTTGGAACACACAAGACAAATAATAAGAAGAAAACTTATTAAATAATTAAGAAAATAATTTCGCATTGTTTTTTGTACAAAAAAGTGAAATTTAAAGAAATAAGAAAAATCGCCCATATAATCATATGTAAATAACATAAAATAATGTAATAATTGTAAATAGAATATAATTATATGTGATTATATATCAATTATTAGATATATAATCAAATGGCAATTTTACTTTTTGTGAAAAGACAATGCAAAAGTTATTTTTATAAATTGATTTTTCAATTATTTTTAGTATTGAATTTTTCTTACATATAAGAACAGAGATTATACAAGGGAAAGAAAACACATGGACATATTTTATATATAATTATATTTAAAAATTTTTTTCCCGTATACATATCTCATATCTAGGGAAATACAAAATATTATATTATTAAAATATAACTGTATATACACAGTTTATATACATAAAAAGGAATAAACACATTTTTTTAGACAGGTGTAAATAATGCTTGGTACAAAAATATAAAAGAAAGCAATGAAAAGTAATAGCAGTATTCGTAATTCGTAATAGCAGTATCCAAGTTACAAGTTTTCAAGAGAATAATTTATACACAATGGCTTTCTTCTTTGTAGAGAAACCAAATATTTATGAAAAATTTTTATGTAACAAATGTTGAATAAATATACACTGAACGAATATAAAATTACATTCGTTATTATTACAACGTTTGCTGCATATATTTTTAACAAATTGTAAATAAAGATACCTAGTGCTATTACAAAATGCATAAATGTAATTACAATACTATTCATTGGACAAAAAAGTTCTCCCTTATATTTTCCTCGTCTCTCTTGGTATTAGATTCGTATATCACTTCGATACTTATTGATATGCAACTAGTATATAATTAGAAATAATACGGAGATTTCGCGAAGTCGATCAAATGTCTCCAAAATTTCTGAGAATCATGATTTAAGAAAAGTGATAGTTTCTGTGTGTTATTACTCACAAAAAATTCAATTTTGCACTTTCATCTGTTGTTACTAAAAAAAAAAACTCACAGAAATTTTAAAGCGTTTGATCAGCAACACGTAATTTCACAAATAACCAGTTAAATACGGAGTAATCAATATAAAATGTTGTTTTTAAAAATGACGATTGATATAATATAGAAATTAAAAGAAAGTATTTGCACACTGAATCTTCTTCGATTTCGTACAAAGAAGTAAAACACTACTTTTATATACATAAAAAATTTTGTAATTTTATACAGTACCTATATCAGTGCGAAGAAAATAAAATGTATTCTGAATGAGACACTGCAAAGAAATAGTATCGTTCTGCTCTGTAGAAAATTATCCTAGAAAGGAATAAAATATGCAAATACTTTTTAACGAAACTAATCTACCCTTCCAGACATAAACTGCGCAGTAATCGCTCGGAGTAATGATGCGTCTCCGTATTGGATAATTTGAGGCATTCACGTATGAATAAGTAAGCATCATACATCGCTGGAATTTCCTTCTTAACAAGAAAACGATATCTGCCGCATGACTTTTCATCACAAATGCTGAAATATATAAATATTACATTTTATTTTCTATAATATCCTGTCTTCTACAAGACAATTCTATGAAATAAATAAGGTTTTCTCCTTCTCTATAAGATATATCTCATATTATATCTTTTTATGTTCTGTAACATTAATATGCTATATCTTTATAATATTTTTATAATATAACAATATATATGTATTATTAATATAATATACATACATATTATTCTATTATAATATAAACTAAAATAATATACTTTTTAAATTTCTTTTGAGACACAAGTACCTGTATCATATTTAAAAAAAATAGTATTTTGATGTTTTACATACAATTAATATTCAACGCGTTTCAATAAAATTTTAAAGTTACCAAAGTGCCCGCCTTGGTAAGTTACAAAGTAGAAAATAAAAAGTGATAAAAATAACTTTGGCCATTTGGTTAGGGATATATGCAGCTCTTCGCGAATTCGATAAAGTTTTCCATATAAATTGTGGAGAATTACTTAGAAATGTATTATTTAAAAATCGTTTAAGTGTTCTTTTGATAGTACTTACACAAGTACTAAAATATCGTTTTCACTCCTACATTTTTGAACTAAAAAATAAGCAATGACAAAAATGGAAGTTGGAACTCAAGTAAAATGAAGGAATGGTAGAAAGGGAAAGAAGCAACGGAAGAATAAAGATTTTTGTAATTAAAAATTAAGTTCGAGAGAAAGGAAAACATTATCATTTATAATTACCATCCTTGGTCCAAGAGTATTGTCCGAAACTCGCATTCATTGAGGTTCGCGGAAATCAATTCGTGGATCTTAAGGAAATATGCTGTTATCTCCATAGATGGGTTTACATTTTGGATTGCTTTAAGCAGATGATTGTACTTGTTGTTGTAGGGCGTTCCGCTGACAATATAATTCATGGAGCACAGAGTCCTCAGTAGGATGTGACGGATCGTTTCGTGTTTGTCGCATGTTGTGTTCTTTGCAACGGAAACGCAGAACTCCACGATTGCACACAGTAGCATTATAAATGTGTTCTTGTGAAATTTTTCTACGTACATCAAAACTATCTGTGACGCTTCGGCACTGATACGCATTACGTTTTCGTATGCTATCATCTCGTTGGCCCAACCAAAGTGGCACCAGGATACGAACGTCAAGTTAAACGTATGTAACTTGTATTCCGATTCAAAGCAATGCAATATCATGTGACGTATGAAAGCATCCCGATCGAGTTTGAAGGATTGCACATAGGTGCGCAACTTGGGGTGGCATCGCGGATTCGTGCGCAATCGTTGATGCACAACGAAGCAACGCTTCTCGTACTCCTGAATTATTTCCAGCGTGTTCATCACAGGCCACACTTTCTGCATATCGAGCGGCTCCACTTGCTGACTAATTTGATGATCACTTGGGAATAGCAAATTTTTCTCTTCTCTTTTCCTTGTACTTATCGGTACGCTCAATCCACTCGCTAAGCGTAGATCTCGTATTATATCATCTATAAGTTTCACCTGTCGATATGCCTCATTTCTTGAAAAAATTGTGTTGCATCTCCTTAGTATTGATGCTGTCTTGATTAACGCTGTTTCTAATAATATGAAATTAGTTCTGGGCGTGCAGAGTCTTCTTTTTAAAATACTTTGTATATGTGATAGAATAATATACACATTAGTCTTCTCAAAATAGCTATTATTCAGATAAGGGATGTAGATTTCGTTCATTAAATTATCCGTAGATAATACCTGTAAAATAATTTAGAAATAAAAAATTAAAATGGAATTCTAACAAATGAAAAATCAAATACAAAAGACGGAAATTATTATAATAACACATGTATTTCAATCGATGCTAACAATATAAAACAGAATAAAACTTTATTGGAATAATAAATAAGAAAACGGCTTGCCATTTATTCTTAATTAACAAATACAAATTTTTATTAAACAGATACCGGTAATTCAAATAATCGAATCTGTTTAATTATTATATGATTTGAATAAAATTCATATAACTTATTACAAAGGAAGCTCAATATTACAGAATATTATAAAAAATATTATACCTAATCTCTGTTTTAATATAAAACCTAGAAAGATTTCTAGCTTACAGAGATAATTATTATAAAGAGATTAAACTATAAATTATAATAAAAATATTTAAAAAATGGATTATTTTAAAAAAGTATTTTTTTGAAAAGACACATTTTGCGAAAAAAAATTGCTATTGCAAATGTTTCGTACTTTTAGGGAAAAAATATAATGCATACAACAAAATATTCTTGTATTCCTAAAACACCAAAACTATTGTCTAAACAATTTTTTCAACAATAAAACTCACTTTCTCTCGAAAATATATTTAACTAGTTTGATTTAAATTAGCTCCATTTGGATATGTATATATAGATAAAAAGAAATTACTGTGAAATTGACATATTTTGGCACGAATAAGGAATAATAGGGATAAAAGATAGAATTTTATCTAAACATCCGATAAAAATTTACTCCCCTAATGCCTATTTGATAAATCAATATAAATATTACCTCACAGTACATCATTTTATTTATAAAGGCCGTAAACCGGGTATGCCATATCATGCGCCTCTGCAAAACTATATCCTTTAGAATATACATAAGCACATTGTATTGATCTTTATTCAGGATGTAAAACGATTCCACGACATACGTCATATCCAAGGACAAATAACTTGTGGAAAATTCAATATTTGTCTGATATATCACAAACTTGCTTAACACTTTCTTCGGATTTAACAGGATAAAGATCAAGAGAGCACGGTGTTCGTGGGAATCAGCATGCTGCGTTAAGTACCTATTCCATGAGAATTGGAATGAATTCCGTCGTATGAGTGCATCGAGGCAATTCTCATCATACAGAAATTCTAGACAATTGTCATCGAAGTGTTCCTGCAGGTATGTTGATATAATAAATTGCAAAAGGTGCAAATTTAGCTTAATCAAGATTTTTAATACCGATGTATACACCTGGTACTTTTCTGCTTTAGTATGCACATGTGTGACCATATGATGAAGATATTTCAGTATAACACAAAAATCATTAGGTTTCAACATTTCTATCCTCTCATTTATAAAATCCAATATACACACGTCCCACTCCTTATAGCGTTTAATCAACTCCTTCATACAATGCAGTCTGCCTTTGGCGATGTCCTGACAGAGTTCTTGAAGAGTTAAAATTGACTTCTCGGATTTCCTTGATCTTACAAGTTGCTCCAGACAGTTAAACAGATCCTCATTTGTTACCAAAAATTCATTCTGTCTCATAAATTTTATAAAATAGTGGCACTCCATGACAATGGCATTCTGTAGCGAAATCGTAGCGTTCTCATTATCATTCACGTTCTCCCAGGCCATGAATTCGAAATAGTCAATGTTCTTGATTTGTTTCAGAAGTACAGTGGCCAGTTGCTGGTCAAATTTTATTATAGTGGACTTTACTTCGTTGGCAGGAAGCCTGTGATAATAATTCGTATGTTCATCGAAGTTGCCGTACGTAAGCGTGAACAGTTTTGCTAGATTATGGTTTTCCGAGTAATTTTCAATTTTGCTGTGCATACACTTCCTGATATAGTAAAGCATGTTCTTTACTAAAATACCATGTCGCAAGTATTTCTTCTCGATAGATAAATCATGAGGAGTAACAAACTTGGGGCTGACAAGCAAGTCGCACAATATTTTAAAATACTTTACTAATTGGTCGATGCATTTAATCACATTTTGTTCTGACAAAATGCCTAAATGCAACCACAAGCATTTATAGTATATTTTATAAATCAGAAGGAAAATAAAGCGTCTAGCTCGTGATATTTCCAATTCGTCTATGTGTTCAATCGTTATTTCCAAGATTTCGACGCATAGGTCCAACGGTATGTGCACAAGCGATTCAACCAACAAGTCCTCGCATTTCAAGTGCCATATTATCTGTATATTATAAATTATATAAATAAAATGTAATAGAAGTAATATATTAAAAAATAATACATAATCTTATAAATAATAATATAATATATAGATATGTTATATATATAATATAACAATTATTTAAAAAATATATATATAATTAAATATAAATACTTTATAGTTCTACATTATTTAATACAAAATTTTCCTCTATCACTACAGCAACTAAATAAATAGCAATTGCATTTATTTCTAGATTAATTTCTTGTGTTGATATTTAACTATAAGAGACCGTGAGAGACAAATGAGTCGATTTCGGTTAACAAATAATGAAATAAAAGAAATCTTTTTCGTAATATTTTACAAACTATGTCAAGATTGTAGTAATAGAAGAAATGAAGATAATATATGTATATTTCAAGCATCCCTTATGGAAAAAGCTACTGTAGTTGGGTGAAAAAAAGAACATGAAATTATAGCAATTATTGTAATATTTCTATAGTTTCGTGAACTTCTTTCGCAATCATAGTCTCTGTGTAGTATTTTTCTGTAAGGGATCTCTCATACTGCCACATTAAGTACACTCATATATACACAAATTAACTCAAATAAAAGAAATCAAACATGGTGTCACAAGATATAGTCAGCGTTCAATATATCTGCAGTGTAACTAAAAAGTTAATGTTATTTGTTAATCATTAATAATCATTATTAATATATAATTATTAATAATATATAAATTACCTGCAGGAAAAGATAAGGTGATAGAGTAGGCCAGTAACCAACTATGTGGCCGAACATCATGTCCTTTTTGAAAAGGTACTGCGAGCAAAAATTCGTATTCAATAGGAAATAATTGTAACACATGGTGGATATTGGATTAATATCTTTTGCCTTGAATTTGTCATCCTCAACGAATATCTTAATATTAAACATACGGAATCCTGGATCGTTTCTCAAAACACTAACAACTTGGTTTATTACTTCGTCAATGGAGGTTTCTTTTGAGAGAAGTTTCAATTGTCCGTATAGTAGCTCTATCTGATTTAAGAAGTTTTTAATGACCTTACCATTTACCTCTATAATCTGATTCATCTTGAGCAAAAACCTAATAAATAATATAAAATAATTTAAAGAATAAAAAGATCTTATAATTAGTAGTTAATCTTAAATGTCATAAAATCTTAACAGATGATTAATTAATACAACATACGGGTAATCTTAAATATAATACAACATACAGGTAATCTTAAAGAATAAAAATAAAATAAAATATATGGAAATGTATGTGACAATTTTTAAATTCCTTTTCCTAATAAATCACATTATTATAATTGTCTAAAAATTGAAACTAAAAGTACTAAAGTACGAGAGTTTAAAAAGTTATATAATTTTAATTTGTACACATACATGCATATAATTTTCTTTTTATTTGAAAAATTAGAATAAATAAATGTTTCACATTAATGTAAAGTAAGAAAAAAATGCTTTAAAAGTAAAAATGGAAAATTGCTCGCATAAAGATTCTCCCTTCATTTTCTTTGTCTATGATTACCTACTCATTATTAAAAAAGAGGAAGCTGGAAGCAAGTATATTTTAACCTTCCTACACAAAAATGAAATTATATTTTTGCTCTTGATTCTGCATACATAACTTTTAAAATTATTATATAATTGTTAACATAGAACTAAATAATTATCAGAAAAGAGAAGCTAAAACAGATTGTTCCTCCCTCTCTCTATTTAAATAATAATAAATAGATAATATAATAACGGTGTTTAAATAATATAATAAGTAAATGTAATGTAAATTTATAAGAATCATGTACTGTAGCATAAATTTAGATTTACCAAAAGATTTCCCTTTTAGAAAACTTTTTTCATTCAAAATTTGCCTCTTTTGTCGTCACAATCACCGATAAACATTCAATTTTTCGTATATTCCTCAGAATTTCTTATCACCGGCAACCTGATAAGCGGCGAATTGATTTTGACTGGTTAAAACGCAAAAGTCCAATCATCATTGCATCAGAGTATCGTCGATTCTCTTTATTGTTGCTCAAACGAAACTATGGTACATGCCTGGTATTTGGTCAGCAGCAGTGGTGCCGATCCAACCATTCGAATGCAATATTATATGCAACCGACGGAATTTGTCGCTGTACAATTCTGTACAGCTGCCTTGCTGTTTGCAACAAATATTTATAATTCACACTTCGAATATTTTAGAGTTATAATTATACTAATTTTTAAGATCGTTCAATGCGAACGTTTAAACTGATCCTGTAATATCGAAGGTTCTCTCTGTCTGCTCGTGGCGTGTATTTTGAAAGCACGTGTGTGACTGACGTGACAGTATAAATATATATATTATTCTCGACCTTGTGTGTGTGAGAATAATTTATATTATCCCCTCGACTCTTTAAATCTAACTAGTAACAAACATCTGCAAACATTGAAACGCGAATTTAATCCTTTGCATTCGTAATAATTTGAACTCCGTGTGGATCAGCCAGCTCGTGATAAATTCTTTTACCTGTTCTTTATAAAGAAATATAAGAAATCCAGATAGCAAAACGCCTGTCATATTTACGAGATTACATATGTGCGTAAACTCGTGACGAGTATTTGCGCAAATGTCATGTAAAGCTGCGTTTGCAAATGCTCACAATCAGTAACAATATTGAATTTAATTGTTTCAATTTAAGCAATGGTTTATTTATTCAATATTAGTTTGCACTGTTATAGCAGCAGTGTACGCCCGTAGGGTATATTATACATATTATTATTAATAGACACAATTTAGATATTATTAATGCAAACAGTTTGCGGTAACAATTTACACATCTATGCTGCAAAAGGACCATAAATATAAATCCTAAACGGAGCTACGATTCTCATTTACGCAATGTTTGTGGCAACAATACATAATATGTTTTCAGCAATAATTTGCATAATTTTGCAAACACACGTTTTGCTATCTAAAAAAGAAATAGATAAGATATTTAAGTTTGGATACATTGATGCAAGGAAAAATGGATCTAAAATCGATGGATGTAGAGAAACTTATAGAGCACACTGGCTCTAGTTTTTCTACATTCAGTCCTTTTGGTAGCTCAAAAGATTAATCGATTTAAAGATTTCGGAAATTTTATATCTATTTTAGAATTAATGTTGAATTACTGTCCAAAATCGCAATATAAGATTTTAAAAATATCGGGCTGCAGAATTTATTTTACAAACTATTTTATACACTACGCAGCGCTGCCATTTAATCACTCAAGCTATCTCTTTCCATATTACCCAATTATCATAATTTTTCAGATCAAATTAAGTATTAAAACATAAAATAAAAATCAATTAGAGTTATTACTTCTAAGCTTGCAACATAACATTCTTACAATAAAGATATAGAATTTTTATTAGAGAATTAATTAGATAATTAATTTTATTATAATTATTAGCATGCATAATTCGATTTAAATGATAATAAAATTGAAGTGTGATTAAGAAGAAAGATTCGATGGAAGTAATGTTTACCTACATCCTGAATAAAATTCTTTTATATTTTATTTCTAATATCGTGTGTTTTATTAATCAGTCTAACACAATGACCGATACATATACATACACTGCCGTCATAAAGTTTCCGGACAAGACCTATAATTAAATTCAAACCTGCTTGCTCGTGTTTTTCTTAGTCTCGCATTAGAAGGGGATTTTCAAACAAACATTTAAATTTCACTTACATCTCATATAAATTAACATACAAGTGAGTATTTTTTCGCTGTTTTACAGGATTAGAATAAATGATCGAAAATACGATTAGATTTATTTATTTAATTACTAAAAAAGTATGAGTTGTAAACTAAATATTGGCTTAAAATTATAAATTTGTTTTGTTTCTTACTAGTTGAATAAAATTGAATCATTTTTCTTATAATAATAAGCGTTTTACTTCATTTTTTGCGACTTATTATACCTTTGTCCGGAAACTTTTTGACGGCAGTGTATGTATATGTAGGTATGTATATGGTATACATATATACATTTTTAAGTATACAAAATATAGGATCAGGTTCAATTTCCACTTGAATGATTTTCTCGTGGTGGCAGAAATCCGTCGAATATTAATAGTTGTTTTATATTGAGCAATTTTTTATTGTTTTTTTTTCTTACATATTTATCTTGAAAATCCACAATTATTACTAAAATATCATATTGTATTAATATATACCTGAGAATAAACATATTTTTGTAAGGCAAATAAAAATCGGTACAGATATCAATGTAATATTCAATATAATAATATAATTTTATGTTTATTTAATGTTTTATTATTCGACACTTTCTTTCTAGATCAAAATTGCTCAAAAATATATTTAATTTCTCTACACAAAAAAAACTATTGTGTAAATAATTCTCCAAAAAAAATTACAATTTTTAATTTTTCTGGAGAATTATTTATGTAATTATTTACACAATAGTTTTCCTTTGTGTAAGAAACTAAATATATTTTCAAACAATTTTGATCTAGAAAGAAAGTGTCGAATAATAAAACATTGATTAAAAATAAAATTAGGTATATTCGTTGGTGTTACAATCTTTATTGTACATATATGAGAAAATTATTGTAAATAAGGATGCACAGTGCTGTTATAAAATGCATAAATGCAGTTACAATACTATTCATTGAGTAAAAAAATTCTCTTCAATATTTTTCTCATCTTTCGTGGTGGTAAGTATCTATTGTCTTATATAAGACAATAGATACTTATTTCGAAAAAATTCGAAAAAAGCGGAAATTTCGCGAAGGTGATTGAATTATCTCGCAAAATCTCAAAAATACGCTATACGCCGCGAAAATTTTGGAGAAACCATACGTAAGAAAAAGAAAAAATTTTCTATGTATTATTTGAAATACAAGAGAGTACAGAGACAGACATTATTTTAGTAGAATATATGCAAATGCAAATATTTTACTAAAAATATAAATAGTTAACAACTAATAGTACACAGATAAAATTAATTTTCTTATTCTTAACCGTTATGTAAATAAAAAACATTTTATAGAATTTTTAAAACATTTGATCGGTAACATGTAATATTGCAAATAACTAAGTAATTAAATTGCAAGAGCAATAACAGGAGTAATGAATATAAAAAAAACGTAGTCTGTAAAAAATAACTATCAATATTTCACAAAAACTAAAAAAGTACTTGTACTTGTCCTTTTCGATTTTATGCAAAGAAGGAAAAATCATTATTGTTACAAAATGCTTTATAAAATATATCAGTACAAAAGAAAATAAGATGTATATTGTGAAATACTGATAAAAAAAACAGTACCGTTCTGTTTCATATAAAATTATCTCAGAAAATACGATACGTAAATATTTTTTCCACACTTTATACAAAACTAATCTTCCAAGCACAATTTTTGCAGTAGTCGATTTGCGTAACTATTCATCGCCATCGGCCTGGCGGGTAACTTAATGCATTCACGTATGAATAACTGTGCGTTGTACATTGTTGCAATTTTTTTCTCAATGTGCGAACTATGACATTTGCAGTACGAACGTTTATTACAAGTGCTGAAATATATATATATATTTTTTATTTTCATTTTACACATTTTCGATTACGTTGTATCTTTTACATAATTCGATAAAATAAATAAAATTCGCTTTTGTTCTGTTAGATATATTTCATCTATTATACTCTTATGCTGTGTAATATTCTACTATCTGTGTTCTATCTTTATAATAATTATATATAGTTATATATATTTTTATACTCTCGTTTTCCTCCCCACCCCTCTTTCTTCCTACATACACACGCGTGCGCGCACGCAGGCACGAACATATAGTTTTTAAATAATAGATTATTCTATGTTTAATACTAACATATACATGTGTTATTCTCTTATAATATTAGGCGTTATAAAATATACTTGTTTAACATTCTCATGAAATTACATACACATTTTATTAAAGTTGCTAAATTATCATTACCCTGTAAGTTGCAAATTAAAAAAATAAAAATAAAAAAACGACAAGTATATATGTATAATATAGAAATAGAGAGATGGCATTTAATTAGAGAAAGTTAAATCTGCCACAGAAGAGACAATGACTCAGGAATTATTTTAGAATACGTATTATACTTCAAAATAAGTATTCTCTTGATATAATATATGGAAACACTGAAATATGTCATATTTATATTATACCTATATCTTTTTCGAATTGAAAATCAATCAATGATGACATGGAAATCAAGTAAAATAAAGGAACTAAAGCGGAAAAAAGCAAAAAGAGTAAAGATTTTTATAATTAAAGATTAAATTGGAAAGAAAGAAAATACTGTTCTTTACTTACCAGTTGTTTTCTCGGGACATTTTCCGAGGCATGACCAAATCAAGATGTACATAAATCCAATCTTTGATCTGGTCGTAGTATATGTCTGTTGGGCTTCTTAGGTCTGTTGGGTCTATTGGTGGGTGCGGATTTTCATCTTGGATACGTTCGAGCAAGTGTCTATACATTAAACCGTAGGGCGTCCTGCTAATTACAAAATTCATGGAGGACAAGGTCTTCAGCAGTACATGGCGGATTGCTTCATGTTTGTCGATCGTGTTATTTTTGGTGAACCTTCTGCAGAACTGCACGAGGGCACATAGACACATAATAAACGTTTCCTTCGGATAATTTTTTGCATACATGACGGCGATCTGCGATGCTTCGGCGGTGATGCGCATTATGTTCTCATATGCCATCATCTCGTCGACCCAACCGAAATGATGCAAGAATATGAATGTCAGTTCGACCATATATGTATCGTACTCCGACGGAAGGCAATGCAAAATCATGTGACGTATAAAAGCCTCCCGATCGAGACTGAAGGACTGCACATAATTGCGCACCTTGGGATGGCATTGCGGATTTGTGCGTAATCGTTGATGTACAAAGAAGCAACGGTTCCCGTATCCCTGATGGATTATATGAAGTGAGTGAATTCGAGATAATAGTTTATTCATCTCAAGCGGCTCAATGCCGCAATAATTGTAAATGTCTATCGCATTGTGCATCTGTGGGAATGTAGGCATTGTGCGTAAATATAACATTATATCATGTATAATGTAGATTAGAACGTAAATCGTAGATAAATATGCATTGAGTCTCCTTAACAGAGATGTTGTTTTAATCAATGATAGTATTAGCAGTGTAAAATTAGTTGCGATTGAGCAAAGCCTTTTTCGCAAGATTTTGTTCATATGTATTAACATAATATGTACAGTGGTCGTGTTTAAAGAACTGCCAGCCAAATAGGTAATATAAATTTCGTTCATTATATCATCCGCACTTATTATCTATAAAAAAATTTAAAAAAAAATTAAAATTTAAAAAAATTAATGAAAAAAATAAAAATTATCATTATAATGTGCATATGTGTCGATCAATGCTAAAAGTACATGTGGATAAAACCTTGTAAAGAATAATAATAGATAAAGAAAAAAATTCGCGACTTATTCTTGATTGACAAAATTTTTATTCAACAGATTTCGGTTATTTAAATAACCACATTTGTCTGTAAAATTATCTTGAAATAAAATTCCCGCATACTTCACTATAATACAATTCACAAAGAGAACTGATATTAAAGAATATATAAAACATCATATAAAGCATATGTTTTAATAGACAGATTTATATTTTATCTAAAAATAATTATTATTTAAAAAGAGATTAACTATAAATTATTTTTTCAAATGGATTTTTTAAATAAATATTTTCAAAAGTAGGTTTTACAAAAAAAAATTGTTTATACAAATATTTTATAGTTGTAGGAAGGAAATATGTTTGCAATAATTTTTTTGCAAAGATATGTTTGCAATTATATTGCAATATAGATTCCTGAGATCATTTGGAGACAAAAATCCTAATGCCAAAATGTCGAGGCTGACAAATTGTCATCCCGATATTCGTCAGTCTTGCGAACAGTGTACAAAGAAATAAAGTGAATAATGATTTCAAATATTTCTATCGAGTTGAGTAAAGTGTGAAAGAGCTGTTTTGACATGTGACATGTGACGTCCTTGAGTGCGTACAATTTTGACAAGCATACTAGTGAACTTAAACCTTTTCCGTTTAAACCCTGTAGCAACCTCGACATTTTTGCATTAGGATTTTTATCTCCAAATGATCTCAGGAATCTATTCTTAAGCGGTACATCCACCCTATATATATATATATATGTATATACACATATATGTAAATAAGTTCTACGGTGTAATTTTTATGTATTGTATATCAGAATGAAGATTAGTTATAATAATATCTTCAAGAATTTTCAAAAAATTTACAAGTTTCGCAGTTTTTTAAGAATTAAGAAAAAAATATTGCAAACATATTTCCTTCCTATAATTATAAAATATTTGCATAAACAATTTCTTTGTAAAACCTACTTTTAAAAATATTTATTTAAAAAATCTATTTAGTAAAATAATTTATAGTTAATTTCTTTTTAAATAATAATTATTTATATATATATATATAATGATTATTTAAATAATTATTTAAATAATTTTATATATAGAGGAAAGTTCCCTATTATGAGATAGGTTCCTAATATGAGATAACAGGGTTTCTTTTAAACTATTAGGTCCTATCTGGGCCTATTAGTTTAAAAGAAACCCTGTTATCTCATATTAGAAACCTATCTCATAATAGGGGACTTTCCTCTATATATATATATTATAGATGTATACAGTTTTATCCAAACATCTATAATGTGATATGATATGATTTGATGTAAAGCTGATAAAAATTTACCCCCATAATGCTTATTTTATTTACAACATTTATATATCACCTGATAGTCTATCGCATTATCCAAAAAAGCGGTAAAACGTGTACACCATTCTATGCGCTGCTGGAAAACTATATCCTTCAATATGTACAATAGTACGTTGTGACGACCCGTATTTAGGCAGTAAAAAGATCGCAATAAGGGCATATTGCAAGAGTTAATAAATTCAGGGCTTATCTCATACATCACAAATTTTCTTAAAACCTCCTTCGGGTGTAACAGAATAAAAATCAAGATGATACGCCATTTTTGGGTTGTTTCTGTGTCAGTATCCAAAAAAACCATTTTGTGATTATTGACTAAACTACCCTCCATGAATTCCACGAAGCATTCTTCATTATACAGACATCTTAAAGGATTGTCGTCAAAGTGCCGCTCCACATAATTTTGTACAATATAAATCATGTCCATCACTGTTAGCCTAATCAATATTCTCAACACCGACATGTACAACTGGTACTTTTCTGCTTTAGTACGCAGATATGCAAACATATGATGGAGATATTCGAGTACAACAAAAACGTCGCTAGTTTTCAATAATTCTATCTTCTCGTTAATAAAATCTAATATGGGTAAGTCCCATTCTTTGTAGCGTTTAATCAATTCTCTCATACCATTTGTTCTGCCTCTATCGATGTCCTGACAGAGTTCTGAAAGAGTTAAAATAGGTCGGTTGAAATACCTTGGATTTAAAAAGCGTTGTCTAATTAGCTCCAAGCAGCGAAACAGATCCTCATATGTCACCAAAAATTCATTCTGTCTCATAAATTGTATAAAGTAATGACATTCCATAACAAAAGCGTGATGTAGTGATTCCATAGTGTTCTTATCATCATCGACATTTCTCCAGAACACGAACTCGTTATCATCAGTTTGCCTTATCTGGTTCAGAAGTAGAGTGGCCAGTTTCTGGTCAAATCTTATTACAATGGATTTTACTTCGTTGGCAGGAAGCATGTGATAATAATTCGTATGTTCATCGAAGTTGCCGTATGTAAGTGTGAACAGTTTCGCTAGATTATGGTTTTCTGAGTAACTTTCAATTTTCTTATGCATGCACTTTCTGATATAGTAAAGCATGTTCTTTACTAAAATACCACGTCGCATGTACTTATCATCAGATAAATCATAAGGAGTAGTAACAAAGTTAGAGTTGATAAGCAAGTCGCACAACATTTCAAAATAATTTACTAATTGGGCAATGCGGTTATTCACATTTTGTTCTGACAGGATGCCTAAATGCAGCCATAGGCACTTATTATAAATCTTGTCTATCAAAAGGTAAATAAGGCGTTTATCTCGTAAAAATGTCGATTCGTCTATGTATTTGCCGTGTTCTACTTGTTCGTCTATGTATTTGATAATAATATCCAAAATTTGTACACACAAGTCCAATGGTATATGCAGTAGCGATTCAACCAGTAAATCCTCACATTTTAAGTGCCATATTATCTATATATATTACATAAGATACAAAAATTACATAAATAAAATATATTAATAATCATAAAAAAATACATATTCTCATAAATAATAATGTAAAGTATACGCGTGTATCAATACACGCATTACACATATAAATATATAATTATTTTTTATATTTGTACTATATATATATATATAATTAAATATAATTGTTCTACTATCCAGTACAATTTTTTATTGCCACTACAAAAACTAAACAAATAGACTACATTTATTGCTGCATTGACCTCTTATATTTAGTATTTAGGGGCGCGACAAAAATATGTCGATTTAACTTAACACGTCAAAGTAAACGAGAAATACATAATAATTCGATTATCTTGAAAACCACATAGAGCTGAATGATAAAATACAAGAGATCTTTTTCGTAATGATTTTAATGTTTTATGTGCTATACATATAGTAATGGAAAGAACATAGTAGAAGATAAAGATAATATAATACTTCAAACACTTCTCACACTTCCGTATCAACACCAACACCAAAAACTAACTGCGCTACACACATACATACACACAAAACTTAACTGCGCTATACACACACACACACACACATTGATTTAAGAAAAAGAAAAATATCAAATGTGACATCAAAAGATAGTCAGTATTCAATACAACTGCAATGCAAGCAGAAAATTAATGTTATCTATTAATTATTATTAATCCTTATTCATAGATGATTATTACTAATATATGAATTACCTGTAGAAAGAGATAAGGTGATAGAGCAGGCCATGAACCGACTGTACGACCGAAGTTTATGTCCTTCTTGAAAAGGTTCTGCGAGGAAAAATTCGTATTCACAAGTAAAATATTGTAACATTTGGCAGATATCGGAAGGGTATGTATTGTTTCGACTGTTCCGACATTGGCGTCTTCCACGAATATCTTAATGTCATACATCTTAAACATTGGATTGTCTTTCAAAAAGTTGGTAATGGTTCTTGTAACTGCATCAATAGAAAGCGACATCTCCTCTGTATCTCGGGACAAGAGACGTTTCAATGGTCCACAGTTTTGCTCTTGTTGTAATAAAAGCATTCGCATGGTGCCTAAATACTTATTATATACTATGTCTTCCATCTTGAGCAAAAACCTGATAATATAATTTTTTTAAAATTTTATATGTAGTAACTAATCTTAAATATTATAAAATATATAAATAGTATTATATAAAAAATATATATTAAGTATAATACAACATATGTTAAAAAATGAATAATAATACAAGATATATATAGAAATGTATATAAAAAAAACAAAACATTAAACGTATATAATCATGTTTCTTTTGTTAATTAATACTTCTATGGATCTCATTAATAAAATCATCTAAAAAACAAAATGTTATTTAACTTCAATTTAAATTAACTGTTTCAATTTAATTAAAATTTTCTTCATATTTGAAGAAATTGAAGTATTTGAATTAGACTAAACGTTTTACATTAATGTAAAATGAAGGGAAAAAATGCTGTAGGTATATGTGTTTTTTAATGTTCAAGTATAATAAATAGAATTGCGCTCGCATAGTTAAATCCTGCTACAAATCTCCCTACTACCTTTCTCTTCTTCCATGATTAACTAAAAAAAGAGGAAGAAGCTAGAAGTACATTCCAATGTCGCTATACCAGAACAGAATGGTAATTTTGCTCTTGATTGTATATACATAATTTAATTATAGAATTGTTAATGTAGAACAAGATAATTATCAAAAGATAGAAGGCATGAAGCACACACAGATTCTTTCTCTCCCTCTCTGAAGAATATTTAAATAATAATAAATGGATAATATGTAACAGTATTTAAATAATATTACAAATAAATATATTAACTTATAAAACAAGAATTGTATAATACACTATGCATTTTTGGCTTACCAAAACTTTTTCTTTAAGAGTTCTTTCTTATTCAAAGCTTCTCGTCTTCATATATCTCCCTCGGAATTCCTTATCGTCGGAAGATGCCGGTAAGCTGATAATTGGTGAATTGCTTACGTCATTACTGTCTGGTTAAAACTTAAAACGCAGAAGTCCGATCTCCATCGTCATCATTGCCGTTCGGCGTAACGTCGATTTTTGTTGCTATTGTTCAAACGGGATTATGGTACGCGCCTGGTACATGGACAGCAGCGATGCTGATCAAAGATTGGAACACCATAGGCAACCGCCGGAATTCGTGTCGCTGGATAACCTGTTCGCCGCAACGGGCGTCGAATATTTCAAGGTTAGAAACATACCGAATTACCTATTATTTTTAATTGTTTGTTGCGAGCGTTCGATTTTACCCAATCCGGCGATATCGTCAACGATCATGCTGTCTCGTGCCTGTTTACGTCGTATATTTTTGAAAACACAGCATACAGCTGATGAGATGATACATGTTTCTTGCCCTTCCGTGCCAACTTCTCTCAATTGTCAAACATTGTCAAATCACGATCAGCTGACGTCAGCTGATTGTTGAAACGAGAGAGAATCTAAAATGTAATATATATATATACCTACTTTTTTTAAATTATTTGCCTTACTTATGTAGGTAATTTGTAATTTTCTGCATGCAGTTATCATTTAATCATTTAATGTTATTTTAATATCTCTATGTTCTATATATATACTGCATATTATTTTAATTTGTAATAAGAACTTTTGAATTACCACGATGTGCGTGTTTATATATCGAATAAATAGAATTTATCGAATAAATAGAAGTAACATAATCTTACTGTATTTATATATAAATAAATATCTATTTTCCAGATAAATCACCTAAATTATGGAACGGACGCTACTTTGAAAGAATTACGCGAGAAACGCGGTTACACATATGAAGACGAAATAACGTGCTCCAAAGAATGTTTACCAAATTACGGAGAGAAGGTACGAAATATATTATCTATATTTTTAAATTCGCAATTATTATTACTCCTTATAATAAAATGTCAAGATTTTTAATTGACGCGATATGTTTAACAGCATATATTTCTTCGATATACCTTTAATTATATTAACAAGAGATGTGCCGACATTAAATAAATAAAGTATATTTAATTTATTAGTTTTATATTCAATATTTAAATATATTTTGTACCTTAAAACAAATTAATATTATATAATCAAAATATTATCCCTTTCTCTTTCCACATTATAATATATATTCTTTCATTCTGCGTTAGAATTCAATCTAATAATAATTACATTTTTAATTAAAAATTATATTTCAATTCGATTTTACTCGATCCGCTTCGATTCGGGTGAAATTTTGTCAATTTGGTTCGATTCGGATTTAAAAAGGGAAATAAAATTTGATTTAAATCAAAAATTCTTGATTCGCACATCTCTAATATTAATATCATTCGGTCCGAATTTCTTTAGTTGAAAAACTTCTTCACCGAACATCTTCACACTGACGAGGAGATACGTCTAATTCTGGATGGCTCGGGCTACTTCGACGTGCGGGACAAGAATGATCAATGGATTCGGATTGAAGTGACGGCCGGCGATCTAATAATCATACCTAGTGGGATTTATCATCGCTTCACTCTGGACACTAACGTAAGAATATTTATAAAGGCATTCTCTTCCCCTTTACGACTGATCTTTCGACGCACATAGTTTATCCTCCTCTCGCCAAATTATTTTTTAAAACACGTAAGGAAAAACTTTTCCCTCTTTTCTTTTTAATAAATCTGTGCTAAACGAGTGTATAATTCAGAGTAAATTTAAGATAAATTTTGTGATTTCCAATTAATCCTAAATAGATCTCTAATTTCCGAAGAAACTTTTAGAATTACATAAAAGCAAAGAGATATTTTGTGGGAGAACCAGTTTGGCTGCCGTACAACAGACCAGCTGAAAACATGGATTGCCGCAAGCAGTACCTTAATCGACTACAGAAAGGCTTTGAAGTACCTTTTCCTTAATTGATAACCCCATATTAATTATACATAAGCTTCCATAAGAAAATATATTTTTTATATCTATCTTTCACTAAACTATTATATATTTGAAGTTACCAATTTATATTATCATATTTGAATATTAAACATATATATACAAGTATATGTATACAACCATGTAATAATCTGTGAATGAACGGTATGAAGCAGTCATACGTACAATTTTTTTTTCAACATCTATCTATTTTGTAGGTATATTTAACTTTAAATAAAAACGAAAATCTCTGTTTTAATTCGCTCGCATTTCAATTTATGACTATGTCCTTGTTTTTGTCTTCTCACTTTTAAAATCTCCTTTTCGCGTTCTCAGAATCTTTAACATCCAATCGTGATAAAAGTTTAAAGAAAGCTTTATTTATTAATGAGCTTTATTAGTACATAGTTATTGTTTACATACATGCAAAGACTTATCTATACGAATACTGTTGCAGTTTTGAGTTTTGGAGTAATCGAGACTGCATTTATGTGATTATTTATTTAAACTTATAGTCTTTTTCGATATGTCCAATTATTAGTAAATTTTATAATGAAAGTGTTACATGACGAAAGCTTTTATCATATATCTTAATTTTTTGACAACAAATGAATATTAATGTCCAACTTTTTAATTGATTTGTTCAATTATAAAATAAATCTTAATCAAATCGTAAAAAGTCATTTCCCGAAAGTGTCTCAAATATCGCGGTTAGTCCCTATACAATAAAATTTTTTAATCAATAATACTCTGTACATTAAAGATCTTGGCAAACACAGTTTGCTTTTCAAAAACTTGTCAAACAGTTTGACGGCATCATGGAAAAGTATTCTAATCACAGAACAACTTTTTAGAAGCATTATTTGTACAATAATTTTTTTCTTCCTAGAAGTTTTCTCGCTTATCAGTTACAATAGAAAATAAATATAAAAAATGACATAAAAAATTTCATAGATTAAAGTTATACTTTTTTGAAACACTACTGGTAAAAGCATTTTGAAAATTACGATTGTAACTGAAAATATGCAAAAATGCGTTTATAATATCTTTCTTATTGATGCCGTCAACTTACATATATTCTATAAACACTATACAAACATTTTTTCATCTCGCGAATATTTGTCAGTTTTTTTTCTCAAAATTTTATCGTTATTGTACAAATTTTATATAAAATTATTTCAAAATGATGTGTCCTTTTTCTTCTCCGTCGTGGAGCGCATGCAACATTTTTGTTTGTTTTATAATATTTCTATATTTAAAAACCTCTTATATTAAAAATTTGCACCAAACACCACACTTGACGTGCAGCTCTTTTGAGAACCTTCTTCCATGACACCAAATTTCTTGTACTCGCCCACTTTCTTCTCAAAGAAATTTGTCTTGCCCTCCAGAGAGATGAAATTCATAAACGAGAACGGATTCTCCGTATGGTAAACCTTAAATTATCATTATGTAAAATAAAAGCGTGATAAATATTAAAATAACGATAAAATTTATAAATAAGTTCTTCTATACATTACTTTTTCAAATCCTAATGCAACGAACAATCTGTCCGCGACGAATTCGATGTAGTTACACATGAGTGTGCAATTCATTCCTATCAGTTCGACCGACAACGCCTGCGTCAAAAATTCCTTTTCAATTTCAACGGCGTCCATTATGATCGACTTCACACGCTCGAACGACGGCTTTTGTACGATGTGTGTAAACATTAAGCATGCGAAATCACAGTGTAATCCCTAAATGTAAACAGTAAAAATAAAGTAATGAGTATAAATAATGTGTTAAAGAAAACACAGAATGAAAATATATATATTAACTTATGATAGATAAAAATTATTTATTAAGTAAATTAAATAACTTCTGTGTAAATATAGATGAAATGAAAATTAATTTACTGACCTCGTCTCGCGAGATGAGTTCGTTGCTAAATGTGAGTCCTGGCATGACTCCTCGTTTCTTCAGCCAAAAAATCGCTGCAAAACTGCCGCTGAAGAAGATACCCTCAACTGCCGCGAACGCGATTACACGTTCAGGAAACGTAGCTTCCTCGTGATTGATCCAGTTCAATGCCCAATTGGCTTTCTTCGCCACGCAAGGAAGTGTCTCGATCGCATTAAATAAGAAATCTCTAGAAATAAGATTAATCAATGTAGTTTCTGTGTAATTAAGATAATACAATTAAAATATAAATTTAATATAAATATAAGAGTAATATACAATTTATGTACATTCTAAAAGTATATGTAAAAAATTGTAATACTATATATAATATGTGAATATGGAAATATATGCCAATTCGACTTACTTTTCTTTCGGATCCGAAATATAAGTTTCAATGAGCAAAGAATACATTTCAGAATGGATATTCTCTATAGCGATTTGGAAACCGTAGAAACAACGTGCTTCAGCGATTTTCACCTCCTGACTGAATCTCTCAATCAGATTCTCGTTAACGATACCGTCGGAAGCGGCGAAAAATGCCAGGACATGAGATATAAAATGTTTCTCGTCGGAACTTAGCTTTTCATCCCAATGCTTCTTGTCCAACTGTAAATATTACAAGAATTCATTGTTATCATTGAATACGAAATATTTATTAAAATCTATTTCTATATTTTCTACTTAAAAATTTTTTAATTACTAAACTATTAAATATGTTAAGTTTTTAAGCTGTATATTTTTATATCTAGAAAAATATATTACAACTTAAGAGTTTACCTTGTGAAGCTGTACTTCTTCTACGGTCCAAAAGCAGGCAACGGCCTTTTTATACATATCCCAGATATCAGGATACTGAATAGGGAAAATTACAAAGCGGTTTGGGCCTTCCTGAAGCAGTGGCTCTAATTCTGGATTGAAGTCGTCCTTGAGTTGTACCTTTCGTACAGCTTTTGTTTTAGCAAGCTACAAATTTATTGTTTTTGCTAAATATCATAATCAATGAAATTTTAATATAAAATAAAATGTATAAAACAATGTATGAAGAAATAAAATATATTCAAGAACAAAATTGGTATATGAGTAAATAAGTTATACCTACCCCAGTTTTCAAACCATGATCCTGAGATATAGTTGGAGAAATGCATGATTTCTTTGGTGATGTCTGTAAGAAAAAAAAAACTGTTAATTTAAATTTAATATACACTATAAACAAATTTTTTTTCAATAAAATATAATAAAAGAATACAGTTAACCATTCACTGCATTATTAACATTGTAAATATGTAAATTATATCATCAGAAATCATACGATTCAATGAATTACTTTGTCAATTCAATTGTCATTGCACTCTAAACCAATACGCAGTGTTACATAAATTATAGATAATAATTTAAAGAAACTCGAGAAGAAACTCTTCCGCAATTGCATTAAACGCATTACCTACTCATTCAAAAGAAATCTATACGTATAGACAATAAAATTGCATAATCTTGTGCAAACAATAAGAAACATTTCTGAGCAGACCACTTCGGTATAAAATATTCTTAATATGATAACAGATGACAAAATAATAAACAGAATTTTAAAATATTTTGCACTGACAATGAGAAATATCTATAATTAAATACATTTAGTTTTTATTTTAAGCTCAATATCATGCGGATTTTAAATTGTGTAATTTATTAAACTAATGAATCTAAGTATCTAAATTTATCTCTATCGGGAGAAAATCTTAGAAGGCATATTTATCATATATAGTTGTTTATACATAAATGTTAATATATTTCTTATTATTATTAGTTCAAGGAATGAGAAGTGTTCATAAAGGCTGCAAAAATATTCATAACCTAGAGGAGTATCAGAGTATAGTAGGTGGAGGAATTCAGCCAGTGTGAGAATAATGCAGAGAAATTGTTTACCTCTTCATTCATCTTAGGTTACCGACGACGATAACATCGAGAATAAAATCGCGAATATATTTAATGATAAAACATTCTGATGGAAAACACTGGACATCCTAAGCTCTATATTGAACACACACAGATATACAACGCAGCTACCGCAGCTACTCCACGTATATATAGTTAATGCAATGTACACACAAGCCGTTTAAAATGCACGCGTCAGCGCGTGCGACGTGCCTCGAGTCTTGTGACGTCGTAGGACGTGTTCGGACGTGTTTCGTCCTGAGGGATTTTTTGAGGAATTTTCTGACGCCTATTGTCCCTTTACATTATCGGCCTTTATGCCATCGCATCTAAACACATCTGAACATATAACTATTTAGAATAGAATAATCCCGAAAGGATACGGGCGCCACTAAAAGCGAAGAAGAAGAAGAGACATGCGCCTCGACCAGGCTTTTTAACGTTATCACTACCTTCATTATTGATCTCCGGGTTTCGAAACGCGCGCTTTCCATTAATGCTCCGCATTAGCGAGTCTCCTGAATCACGCACTCTCCCATCTTGTTGATGAATGGAATCGCGGCGAATTTACGTTTTCGCGCAAGACACGTGTCCGGCACATAACCGCCCGTCGGAAAACAGGGAAGTCGACTCCGAAATCCGAATACGACGAACATAGAAGGAGGGATTTGTAGGACAGTGTCATCCTCTTGGAATTACGCAATTCTATTTGCGGAAGAGGCACACCTAAAACGTATAGGCATACGTTAGAATTCTCCTACAGCGAGTTATAAATTAATCTTCACCCAGATAGCACAGCTGATCTTTATATGAATTCGAAAAGATCTTCAGCTGATCTTTTTGAATTAATAAAGATCAGCTGTGCTATCTGGGGCAGTTCTCTCTGAATGTTTTCCTCTTAAGGAGAAACTTACTTCGAATTGGCCAGTGCTATTAAAAGGAGTCACATCGCATTTTATAGTCACGCATCTATTTCTTTTTTTTTTTTTTTTATTTTAACTGCAAAAATAAAAATATAACATCCTTGCTCCGAAATCTTTCCTTTTTCTCTTTCTCCCTGAAATCCCGCACACACATACAATTTTCGTGTATCGCATACCTATTCGTGTACACACAAACTTTTTTTCCCTCAATTATCACCAGAAATTTCATTCATCTACCGCATGCTCGTCCCCTTTCAAACGCAGCTGTTTCTCAAAGCACATTTAAAGCGTAAGCGTGTGGGCGTTTAGGGATCCCAAAAGGGACTGATCCCACAACTCAACGGATTTTTCCACTCGCGCTGTTTAGTGATAACACCGATAACGAAGACACGCGCGGTAATTAAGATCGCTAAGTCCCCGTCTACAATAGATGCTTTAAGTTCTAAGCCCTAAGAAATTGACCAATCACAATCGATTATTCTCCTCAAATTCGACTGTGATTGATCAATTTCTTAAGGCTTACGGCTTAAGGGGTTAGGCCACTGTAGCGCGCATAAAATTACGTGCATTTTTAACATTTTTTTTTTGTAGGAAAAAATAATTTATTAATAAACGCAGTTACAGTGCTGTTAAATGTCATTAAAAAAGTATCTAAAAAAATTTTTTTCGAATTTTTTTGGTCATATAATGGTCGACTACAGGCAATTGATCGCTTGGCGTCTTTTAAATTGGCGTGACAAATAACTTCGACAATTCTCATCCGATTGACTTCAAATTTTGATATGATTTGTCTAATTACATTTCGCAGAGAAGTACGTAGGATATTTTCGATTAATTAAAAACTTTTAATTTTATGAGCAGTTTTATACGAAATTTTTCACTACAAATTTTACTTTTTACTTCAAATGTCTACCATTTTCGAAAAAATCAATATTTCGAAAATATCCTACGTACTTCTCTGCGAAATGTAATTAGACAAATCATATCAAAATTTGAAGTCAATCGGATGAGAATTGTCGAAGTTATTTGTCACGCCAATTTAAAAGACGCCAAGCGATCAATTGCCTGTAGTCGACCATTATATGACCAAAAAAATTCGAAAAAAATTTTTTAGATACTTTTTTAATGACATTTAACAGCACTGTAATTGCGTTTATTAATAAATTATTTTTTCCTACAAAAAAAAAAAATGTTAAAAATTTATGCGCGCTACAGTGGCCTAACCCCTTAAAAAACCTATTGTAGACGGGGACTAATGAAACGTTCGATCTGCAAGAATAAAGACAGAAAATGCGGTACGACGGAGACGGGTTTGTGGGCCTGAAGAGAGAAAACAGCGGACTTACGTGCAACGACACGTTCTCGAGGTGCTTGCGGACGTTTTCCTTCGTGGATTCGTGCAACGCCATCGTTATTCTCGGTTTTTCCAGCTGGGCTCAGGAACGCAACACGGCAACGGCGAGGGTGAAGGGCGAGGATGACGAATGACGACAGACGATGACGGTTGACGAGCGATGCCAAGAACCGTTCTGACAAGCGGAGCAGGGAACACTGGCCGACCAGGCCGACTGGCACCTTACGCGGGCGATTATTATCTCGATCGCGTGTCCCGATTGGCCTCCCGTGCCGGTGTTTCGCGCCCAAACCGCCGCCTGCCAATCAGCTGATCGGGCCTTGCCGCCAAATCTTGCGGGCTCTTGCGTCTCCCGTCTTCTCCTCCCCCTCTCACGTGTTTCTCGGCCGGAAATATTCCGAAATGAATTTCTCGTGAACCGTACTGCTCGTAGAGGACGGCTCGCCGACGAGAATCTCTCCCGCAACGCTCGGCGACATCAGTGGTCTGAGTGATCTTCCCGCGCGTTTCAATGAGACTGCGCACTGCGCAATAAGCGCATCGCGGCCCGCGGGTAAATCGTCATCGAGAAGGGACAACGTGAAAACGTGATGGCTAATAAAAATCCATTCGTCTTGCCCCTCTCTACCCATCCGGAGGCTTTTCGTTCTTTTTTTTTATCCATAGCTATGCGCGATTTCTGATTCACACTCGTTTTTTTTTGCACGAGAGTCGCGAATGATCAAACTCTTTTCACCCTTCCTTTCTCTGCCTTCGATTAATTATGCGTTTATTCTGTTTAAAAAATGCAGAAAACACAGCGTGGCTATACAATTTCGCGAATGATGACTCGTGCTTTTACAAATACCGGCGCGTCCCGAAACTCGTCGAAATGAGTTTCAATCGCCGTCCGCTTCACTTGGCGCGAGGTCAACGCGGTTATTTCTTTGAAGAGAAAATACGTTCAAGATGAACAGACCTAAGCTTTACATAAGTAACATACAAAAATATGGATCAGCTCGGTAATTCGTTACCGATTCATTATTATTACGACTGATCAATCGACAAATTTGAATTAAATATTCTTATTAATGTTGTCCTTATTAACGCTACATCTGCATGCTACAGTTGCAATGACAAACCTATTCTTCCTATTTTTTCGTTAGCTTGAAAGAGCGGAGACATCGGGTGATCATTGCAATAAACCATATTTATTTGGATAATAATTAGAATAAGTAAATACAATAAAGAACGCTTTTAGCAGGCCAATTTCCCGATAATGCTCATGAACTCTATGAATGTCTTCTTTTACCTGAAAGTGATGCATTTCAAGATATACGCGCATCATTAAAAAGTTTCAATAACAATTGATCAATATTTAAGGAAATAACGATCTTCCAATAAATGCGTGTTTGTATCGTTAAAATAATTAAAAGTATTGCGAATACACTGTACATAGATAAATCACGCTAAACTCTTAGGAACGGTTAAAATTTCTTTATCTCTTTTTTTCCTCTTTTACTTCATTCGCATGTAAACGGTATTATTTAATTATGTCGCTCTCGTCAGTCTAAAACAACGAAAACCCTATATCTATTTGCGTATAACTTGAGATTGCATTTGCACGATTCTGTTCGAGAGGAAAATGATTATCCATCCCGGATATTACGGCTCAGACCAGTGTTTCTTGTCATCTGTCGCGCTTGTGTGCTTGTGTGTGTGTTTTGTGTATGTGTTGGATGTATGGTACGGTGTATGTGGGTGCTTTAAATGGCATCAATATCGAAGTCATCCTCGGAATCATTGTTCACGGCGGCAGCGACTGCGGTGACGGCGGCAGGCTTCGGTGTGGCCGACGGCTGCTGTTGTTTTAAGGATTCTTGCTTGGCTCTATCGTCGTATTCGATCTAAAATGGAAAATTTGAAACATGTCAGACATGTCATAAAGTTATAAAAAAAAAATAGTTTAAAGGGCGTAAATAATGCACAGGAAGTTAAACTCAATGGATCAAAGTAATCCAGAAACAATATAGTTTAATTTTGCAAGTCGAACCATTTTTAATTTACTTATCCCTTCCCGCAACAAATAAGTAAAACAAAAAAGCTTTTATTGTATATTTATAATTAGTAATAGAATTTTTAAAAATAATTAAAAATTGAATTAAAAATTAGTATTTCTCTTAGAAGCACAGTGAGATTACCTGCACATCGTCGTCTTCTTCCTCGGATTCAGACTCCTCTTCCTCTGCAACTTTTAACCATGTTAAAAATGGTGCGGCTCGATCGTGAATCTCTTGCGACAGGTCCTTTGAGACAGGTCCTTTTTTCTCATTGAGACATTTCTTGCTGACCTTGTTCGACCACTCGTCAAATGCCTTCTCCTCCAGGATATCAGCGTCATAAAACAACTAGGAGTGCATGCAAATATTTGAAGTAATTTAATAAGTCAATGGCGATATCCAAGAATTACGACATATATTAATTCCTACTTTCTCACTGAATTCCCTAATAAAATATTTCAAAATATTTTCTATCAATTCCCAAAGTTAATTTTTTTTACCTTAAGGATTCCGGGAACCTTCGGCATCAGTGCCTCCTTATGCAGCGCGATCACCTGCTCGATTCCTCTGATCAAATATTTCTGCGCCTTAATGTCGTCATGAGTGAAGCGCAGCAGTAGCACTCGATATTTCTTCGCCTGTGTGGCAATTCCCTGATCGAACAGCAGCTCGGCAAGGATCAACGGCGCCTTGGTCTTAATCTCGAGACGTTCCGCCTCGGCCACGAGCTCCTTGTGATTGTTGTCGAGCTGGCGAGCATCGCGACGGCTTTTAACCAGTTTGTAGAACATGTCCATGCGCTCCTTTTCGCTCTTCTCAAGGTCATCGCTGATGGTCATACCTTTCGCACCATCCGTCAGGTCTTGGAGACGAGCTCTGACCGCCTCCTCGGACACGTCCACCGCCCATTCATAATCATCTCCGTCGTCCTTGATTTTTCTTTCTGGCGGTGGTTCTACCACGATGTCTGCAGAATTGTTGACGTCATTTTCCGGAGAACCAGATCGATCGTTGCCGTTAGTGGTGGCCGTGGCGGTGGTGATTGTAGCTCCAGCGTCGCCATTGGCGCGTTTAGAGCGTTTGCCGCGTTTACCCTCCGTCAATGAGCTGCCTTGCATTGCTGGATTCAAGCTCGGCGGGTTTTTCAGGATGTACGTATTCAACTTGTGATTGCTTTCAAGAAGACCATGATGTCCACATGCCTTGCAACCCTGCGAGATCGTGCCTTTCTTCGAACTAACCATCAGTTCGGTCTCCGGGTTGTCGCAGGCCGGGCAAAGGACATATTTTCGGATGAAACCATCCAGCAGGTCCTGCAGCTTTGTCGCGTCGTGCGAGCCGTTGACGATGAAACGCTCGTTTTTGAAGTCAAACTGGGTCTGCGCGCCCAACTCGCAACCGAAGTATTTGGTTGGATACGTAGCCGGACGACTGATCGCCTTCGCCACATCTACCATGTTGACGATCACTGTCTTAATACCGTTCCCCTTGCCTTCCACCTTTGCCTGGATTCGCGGCATCTTATAGCGATAAAAAGCATCGCTGACATTGCGATTGACGTTCACGCTTGCCATGGTGACCGATGTCTTCGTCTTCTCTTGCTCTTAACAAACTTAACTTCTCCGATCGACGGGGATCTCTGACGAGACGTCGTTGTGAAAGTATTAACGAATCGCAACGAAAATATCAACGCTCAAGCAGCTCGTGAGATGACGTTGGCTCTGTTCTATTCGATCTTTCTTTCTCTTCTTTCTCAGGTGGGTAATGTCTTTGTCCTGGTTCTTCTAGATCCCCTCTGTCGCACGTTTCCAGCCAGCGGCAGTTTGATGGCCGGCAATAGCCAGTAGCAGGCAATGGATGCTACCTGCTCGTGGTAGCTCGTAACAGCAGCGTGTCGAGTCAGGGTGGTTCTTCCTTTTCTCAGGATTGTAGTCCTTATTAGCAGTAAGGCGTGCCGCGCCGCTACCCGCTGACGCCAGTCACGTTTCTCTGAATGGCTGTAGCTTTCGATGCCTATTACTGTAAAGAGGAAGAAACTCGCTTTTAATATCGCAATAACTCAAATTGCCATTAATCTTTGATTTTAATCGCTAATTGAATTAAAAGAAATTGTTAAGCATTTTGTAACAAGATTTTTACATACATCTGAAATCTGTAGATCTCATTGTCAGATCTGTAGATTTCAGATGTATTTTAACAGGTACAAGTCTTTCTCAATATTTTTAGACTTTTCTTAGAATTTCAGACTTGAGCGGGAATTACAGCATTCTTTTGAAGACACTAATCAATTTTTTCAATAAAATTCAAAATAAAAAAATTGACACTAACCAGACTGACTCACAAACCTGGAAAATTTTGAGGTCCTGTGCTTGGGCAGGACCAGATGGAGGTTTAGGAATCGTTGGGTGGTATCTTGATGCCTCGGGTGTTGCCTCGGTTTGGCGGTGGCGGGCGGGGTAGGGGGGTAGTCCTCAATGATCATACACGCTGCCTGTCCGTCGCTGGTTGCCGTAAGAAAACCTGGCAATCGGTGGTACCAGGTTGGTGATGATGTCGACGTTAACTCGCCGGTTAACTCGTCGCTCGAAAACAAACGGTCGTGGGTGGCGATGGTGTTGCCGTTTGATGATCGCCAGTCGGATAATAGTGTTCTACTGTCGCCGCCGCCTTTGCTACACGCCGATCCTTTCCCTCTGGATGATATCCTGGATGTTTCTGCAAGAAAAAAGAGCAAAAACTATCTTTAAACTGTCCTAATCCAATTTATTCACCTTCTCGATTTTTTGTTAGATTATAACTTCTGTAACTTTAATTTTTTTATATTATCCCGTTGCTAAAATAAATTAGAGATATTATTTTTATATATTTAAGGAAAAATCAAAAGAAATTAGTCGAAATTTTGTTTCAAATTTGGAAAATTGGGAGAAATTAAATGGACTTATTGTTACTTAAAATTTATTTTAGTATAAGAAAATTTGATTATATATTAAATTTTAGAGATAAAAATAGAACTTGAGAAGTCATTTAGAGTTAGAAATTAAGACATTTGTTTAGAATACGTCAATTTTATCTGCACAACTTTAATTAAGATAATATTATTCTTATTCTTATTTTTTTCCTTTAACCTCGATCTTATTGGGACCATTTTAATTGTAGGATTGAAGGTGTGTCTTGGATGCGAAGGAATCCGAGGGTGAATCTTGCGGGCTGCTCTTATCCATGCGAGTTAGGGGTCTGCTAAAAGCATTCACGAGAGATGCAAAACCATGAGGATGAAATTCAGGATAATTTTCAGACGGATGGACGATCATGGGACCGGTGTACGTTTCATCTGGCTATGATGCTAACGATCATTCGGATGATTTTCGTGCGGGACGAGCCGTATTAAGAACATGATAGCGATGAGCGCCAAGTCGGACTGAACGAAGTTGCGAAAACGAGATTGCGACGAGCAGATATGATCTCTCTCGATAATCGAACAAATGCAGTCGCAATAAATGAAGATTCGCTCGAAGTATATACGCTGAAAAAAATTTATTATTTTATTATTTGCAAGAAAATTGATTTCTATGAATTCAGTTTCCTTAATTAAAATAAATATTAAGGTAGATTTGGGAAAATCTACCTTAATATTTTAAATTCTCAGAAAAATGTTTTCTCAAATCTATCTAATACTTCTTTGAATTGAGGAAACTAAATTTATAGAAATCAATTTTCTAGCAGATAATAAATTTTTTTTCAGTGTACGATTGCACCGAAAGTGTGTGTAATAAATTAAGGGGTAAACTGCTGTCGACACAAAATATATGTTTGCGGACGTAACTCGATTTCTCTGACTTATTACAATGTTTATTCGATCGATAAATTCTGTTTGTGTCTCCTAAATGACGAATTACTCGCTACAATAATATAATAAGATAAATATTTCATAGTAATAAATTGCTCACAGGCACGCCTCGTGTGCGAAGAATTGTCTTTTATTCGCGCACAATCACTTCGTGAGAGTCGTGAGACCGATCGAAAGTTTGTATACGGGGCGTTGCGGTTGTCACGAGCAATTAAATTAACGTCTTGCGATACTGTGAGGAACGGCACTTCTCGTGGGACATCCTCTATTGATTTAGTATCCGAGATACCTGAGAGCGCGACTCACAAGGACGATCGCGTTTCAATCGTAATATAGTATGCAAGTGGTGTGTAATTCTCCACCCGATTACAGCCGGTGCCTGGTTGTTTACAATAACTGTGCGATATTAATATTGATTCTTGCGCTCCATTTACCGTGCTATAAGCGGCGCATTCGTGGCTACTGTTAAAGACACCTCAAGGCGTTTCAAGACATAGCGCAGCGGCTCTTAAGACAGGCTATGAAATTATACATTGTTCTTTAAAGCCTTATGTCCACGATCCAAGAACTTGGTCCGAGATCTCGGACGGAGAAAGAATTAAACCAATCGCATTTTGGTCAATTGGCCGAATTGTTTAAATGCGATTGGTTAATTCTTCCTCCGTCCGAGATCTCGGACCAAGATCTTGGATCAGTTGGATCGGTGGACGCAAGGCTTAACAACGGCATCGCATATTCGTGAATGATGGACCGCGAGAATTAATTGGGATGATAAATTGAATATTGCAGCCCGTCGCGGTTCGACAACATCGTTTTCGGACGTAACAAAACGTGTTAAATGTGACGTGTCAAATTTCGATACTCGGGTTCACGCATGGAGCCGTGCAGAACTCTCACCTTCCCGTTCCCCAGCGACGGAACTTACGCGGCAATAATCTAATAGTATAAATCTCGGTTAACCCAATCGCGAGGTGGTGACCGTTCGGGGGAGGGGGAGGGGGGACTAATATATACCCTCGTATGGAAATGCGTGCACCGGAAACGGGCCGGGTTACCTGCTCGGTACAGACGCATAAGTCGTGATTTGCGACGTTGACGCGGCTGCTGTCGTTGATCGCCAGGTGTATCCAGACTTCTTCCTCTTCTCCAACAGAGCACCCTCGTGAGCAGAGAGAGATATACGTCGAAAAAGGACGAGGCTCGGAGACGGAGAATGAGAGAGAGAGAGAGAGAGAGAGAGAAAGAGTGGAAAAAAGTAGAGCAGGCAGGTTTGTCGCGTCGCCGAGAGAGAATCGATTCTCGCGCAGGGGGTAGTTCGCGAGAAAGAGTGCGTATGTGTGAGAGAGAGAGCTGAGGAGGTCGGCCTCTCGCTAGCGCAACTAGAGTGGTTACTCGTCTCTTCGTAGTCTGACGGCTCCTCGGGACCCCGGGGTCGGCCTATACCCCGCGACTCGCGCACGCGTCCTTTCGCCGCCACCGTGTATATTGATCCGGACGGCGGACGTCGACGACGCCGCGCCGCGCCGCGCCGATCCGGACGCCGACGTCGCCTCTTCTATAAGGAGAGAGAGCAGCCTTCGGGCAAGGTCACGCTACTCTACTCTCCAAGTGGCTAACCGGCAACCGGCTCGCTATCGAGAACTCTTCTATAATAAATTTTGGAATTAACATTTGTGTGTATGTGTGTGTGTGTGTGTGTTTGTGTGCGTGAGATTAAATTAATCCCGGGGCGAAAATAATTAAATTAACGAGATAAAATTTCCTAGCAGTTGATCGAGACCCTGGTACGGTACGACGACCCGCGAATAGCGCGAAAGATTCTAGGAAGAAAAACCCAGTGAGATAGGTCGGGGTGGATTGACCCAGGTCCAGGTCGCGTCACGGGTTGAGCATGACTCTCTGTTCGATTGTATTTAATTAATCTTGTGTTTAATATATCGGGCGTTTGATTAAATTTAGTAACAAAACGTGCTTGTATAGAAGTAGTGAACAAATTTGACCAATAATTTAATAATCTCATTTTTGATAATAATATAACGTTGATAATTCTTAATAATATTTTTGTCATTTCTATATATTTTGAATACAGAACAGATGTTTTGTACTTTATAGGATTTATATATTTATATAAAAGGTTTAATATTAATGCCAATTCGTCCGGATTGGCAAATCCTAAGACCAGCGTTTCAACATTTACATTTATATAGTTCTTTATTCAATGAGCCTTGGTCAGCATTTGAATATACCTCGAAAGAAAACTTGTTATTCTTTATCGCAAAAAATTCATATGCTCGTTAAATGTAAAGCCGACAATATATAGATTCTCGCGGTCGGTTTTAGCAACCATTAGCAATTAGACAACTCCGTTTGGGAGTTCTCCGTTCGGGAGCGCGACGTTCTCGATGCGCCGTAATTATCGGCCCGGGCGATCCTCGATAAATACTTTCCTCCGGCGAAACCCGTTCTGGCACGCTTGCCTCTGCTCGCGATTCGGATTCGGAGAAAGTGAGAGCAAGTAATGCTGGAACTCATAACATTGCTTCATCGCTGTGACCAAACAGCACGCATACACACGCACGTTCTAACATAAACGGTACAATTATTTTATTCACGCGAGAAAGACGGAGTTTCGTATGCAAAGGCATTCAGGGATCAAGAATGTTTCGTCTGAGCGCGATAAATTGGATCGGAGAAATATCCTTTGTGATTGTGAGGGATCGCGTTACGGAAATTCCATGCACGGGTCGTGAGAAGACGACGCTTGAGAACCGCTGCCGCCTGATAAAGCGGTATTATTTTGCATCGTTATCGAGAACTGTATGCCGTACACATGCTTAAGGGTCAAAGTAGCAGGCCATCTTTGGCAGATAAACGCAAAAAAACACACAAGTCCACGCACGGACAAAGGAAGAAGATTTAGAATTAATCCTGCCTGACGCAATTGTCTTGAAATATTTCGAGGACGTCCGTCTGGATGTTCTCCAGAATGTCGCGAAAATAAACGAAAATATCACCTTTTAATTCCAATATATTTATTATTGTGATTATTCGTAATTTCTTCGAATTAATCTTCAATTCTTAACTATTTTTGCATTTAATCGACCTTATCGAGTCAAGATTTTCATTATCTAATATCACGATTTTATATCTTCTGTACACACGTAAGAAATATGAACAGTACCTGATAACATCAATGCCTTTTTCCGCGGAGCAAACTTTTCGAAATTCCACAGACTCAAACTCCAAAGACCGGCGCGGCTGGCCCGATGCTTGCGTGCGCTCGAGGAAGTTCATATTGTCGATAGGAATGTATTTACAAACATGAGCGAGTTATTGCTGATCGTGACGAGGTTGAACAACACGGACTAGAAAATCGGCGCCGAAGAAATGTTATTATCTTGCGAGTTTTTTTTATCGACGTATTTGCAGTAGTATAGATCTACACTCTACAGCTATATAATCTAATCGCAGCATTGCACATACTGGATGTCTCCTAACTAACATCACTATCGGAAACCGTGCTGGAAATATACCTACCGGGGAAAAATAGCGAGATACAGCTATAGATGGAGTTTTGCAAAATTGAAATTTTTATGCCGATATCGGCTGAAAATTTAAAGGAATTCTTTGAAGATCGATCCCGGATCAACCGGATTTATGTAAAAAGTTCCGATCAGTCGGCACCGTTGCTATACCGACGTTAATAAAGCAATAATACTCTGTAATTAATTATACATACGTTGTAACATTAGCATTGATAGGTATATAAATCGTGATTGCCATTGAACTCTCGGAATAGTTATTAGATGACACAGCAATCGGCAATTCGCATGCGAACGTCACGCGAGAGAACGTTTCGTTCCTTTCTTTCTTGTTCAAGTTCAACGTTTCGAATGTATTTACACAGAGTATAATATAAAAGGTTTTCTCTCTTTTGTGTAATATTATAAAATAATTAACAAATACGCAGGCTACACAAATGTCAGAAGGAACATATCATTACGTTCTCCAACCGTTATCCTCATATGGCGAGAAATTAATTCTGCCGAGTCACTTAATTATCTTAGAGTGTGCACAATTTCCCAGCCGAAATCACCGGAATTGCAAAAATGTGTAATTAATGGCATCTAAGGGGACAAAGTAAATTCAGCAGGCTTCTCGAAAACCCCCATAAGGATCCTAATTCCTAATCCTCTTAAAACAAATATCGGAGTTCGATCACAGACTTAAAAAACGTACAGAATAATACGTCATCATGAGTACGTAAATTTCACGTATAAGTTTGAGACAAAAAACCGAGAAAAAAACGATATTAGGAACTTGATAATTTCTAATTCACTTCTAATCATTTCTAATACTAGAAGTGGGCTCATCATTTATTCAATGCTTCGAAATACGTAATATACGTATAAAACAATTATTTGTAATAAATGGGCGACAACCAACAACAACATAGCTGGTCATATACTTAAAACAACTTTTCCTCGCATTTGACTACGAAATAACACTAATGTCAATTGCTCTGTTTGTCTGAGCTGAACTTCTTGCACAGATCATCTTTTCTCTTTTTCTCTCCAACGTGAACAGAAAAAGTGGAAAGATGAACCGTGCAAGAAGTTCCAACTAAAACGAACAGACCTAATGTTAGCTATCAAATCCTATCCGTCAAATGCTAGCAGTATAGCTGCTCGTAGAACGAATTCCTCGTTCTCTTGTTACAAAAGAGAGAAACCACGAAATAAATGTCTTATTATAGTCACGGATACGCATTAGAATACAGATGCGATGGGCTAGTTGGAGAAGTGCTTGCTAAAATAGATCAGCTTGTTTCGCACTGCGCTTCCTGCACTTCGCTCCTTTCCTCCCTTCTGTACATGTGTTCCATTCTAGCATTCTCGATGCAGAGGGTACAAGAGCTACTACGTTGGACGAAATGTTTAAGATAAAAATATATATATACGTTCGAGGCAAAGAGGCCTGTTTCCCTGTTTGTTTAGTTGCCCTTGCCTCCTTTTCTCTTCCACCTACAGAAAAGCCTGAACGGCCCTCTCCAGCCGCGCTCTCCGTGTCGTCTTCGAATTTTCTGTGTTCTCCATGTTTGCGGAATTTTCCATAGAAGCGTGACGCGAGCTTACGTTATGCACGCCTATTTTTGCGCCAGGTCTAGGTGTAAGAGCGCAGCTGAAAATAGCAGATCCGCGAAAAGCGCGGACCCAAGGGTCCGGTGCTGGCCACTGGGGTCAGGACCGGCTTTCAGGGAAGCTCCGTTTCCTCCGCCGGTGGTATGGTAACGTGCCGTGCGACACGCGAGTCGTCGTCATTGCGAACGGAGGGAGAGAGAGAGAGAGAGAGATAGAGGACACACGCTCATTTCCGCAGGAGAGCGAGGGGTCCCTGGCTCGCTCGCTCGTTCGCACGCACGTACGCACGCACGCACGCATGCATGCACGTCAGCACGTCCCGTCGTGCCGTGTCCAAAATGGCTGGTCGCTAAAATTAGCGAGCGAGCGACGTGGGTAGAAAAGAGGTTATGGCACCGGAGGAAAAAAAAATTGATGATTTAATCGACGCGATTGACGTTAAATGGACGTCGATTAAACCGCCGTCGTCACGTCGCGGTCGGTTCTGAATCACTGAATTATCGGGCCGTTAAAATCTGAGAGTACCGAGATACAAAGGGGAGAAACTCACCTCGTCGTCGAAGTAAAGTCATATAAGATGGTATCGCCCTGCTGGACGGCCGCTTTCTAGCGTGAAAATCCTCCGCTCGGAAGAGCCGAGTTTCGAGACAGACGGATCGCCCTTCCTTCCTGTCCTGGGGTGCAACCCGATAATGTCGTGTCGCGATACGAGGGTCCGCGTTGCCGATGGTGCCGATCGATGGAATGGACGGGTCGAGCTGGTCGAGCTTTCGAGATGGCTCGCTTGCGCGAGAGAAAAGGAGAGCGAGAAAGAGATAAGGATAGAGCCGGCCTTCTGGTTGCTCTACGTTCGTCACTCTCGGTTGCCTCCCAGCGCCGTCGACAAACAGGGTTTACGCTACTGACTGCTGTTCGCGGAGTCGCGCGGAGATCGACGGTTCTCGATTAATCGGAACTGAAAAGAAGACGAGAGAGAAATACAAATGTTGACCGAGATCGCTACGAATCACATTCACTGCGCGATGGTTACTACCTGAATGTAGCTGTGAGCGACTGAGCGTCACGAGCGGTCACGAGCGCCGCGAAAGCGGCTTATTTCACAGCATGGTAATACTGAAGGAGAGGGGCTTCCTCTCCGATTTCGATGAAATTAGGCTTAATCGACGCGTTTTTGCACTAAACAACCGAATCTGGCAGAAAAAAGTGTCGCTCTGCTCCGCGAAGCGAGATATTAATAGATAAAGTTGACGACTATCAGGTTATGAAACCTGTCATACCGACGCGATGTAAGCGACTACGACATGCTCCGCGGCCACATGCGCATGCTCAGTGGCCGTACGCGCATGCAAAAGTGCGCGAATTTGAAGCGTATGTATACTTATAATGTATTACTTGAATTTCAATGATAAGTATGTATTAAATCTTCGCCTTACTAAATAGATGAGTCTACATTATACTAAAAATAGATACAGAAAAGATTAGCAAGACCCCTACGCAAGGTAGGGCGTTGCCCCTCTCTCCACAACCACCCTCCCGGCCAACGCCCGTTCCACGACAATTTTTTCTACCAGATTAAGTCTTGTTTTCGTAATAGATGTTGCTTTTGCAATAGAAAAGTGTTATATCAAAGTCGGGGGGGCTCCGCCCCCCAACCCCCGCCGGGGGGCTTCGCCCCCCTGGACCCCCCATTGGGAGCTTCGCCTGGACCTCGCTTTACAACTTAACATATAATACGTGAAAGCGAAGCTCCCAATGGGGAGTCCAGGGGGGCGAAGCCCCCCGCGGGGGTTGTATTTAATAGAAATTTCCCTACATTTCTCTACAAAAAAAGAATTCCCCACGCTTTCTCTACGCCACCTAAAATTTCCCTACAAATAGGGAAATTTCTCTACGTCTGGCAACACTGACTGAGAAATACAAAATCACATTCATTGTGCGATGGCTACTGCCTGAATGTAGCTGTGAGCGACTGAGCAGTGAGCACTGAGCGTCACGAGCGGTCACGAGCGCCGCGATTGCCGCGAAAGCGGCTTTATTTCACAGCATTCCATACTGCGTATGTTGTATCGATATTTGTCGGTAATATACATATATATGATATGCAGATTATTAATTTTTATCGTCATGTTATTGATCGGCCATAGATTTTTCAATAGTTTGCTTGAGAATTATATATATATAGGCCGTTTTCCATAATTTAGTGACACACAAGTTGGCACAAACGTCATTCTATCTTTCTGTGGCAATTGGCATTCAATGAATAACAAAGACAGAACGACATTTGTGTCGTTTGTGTCAATAAATGGAAAACGCCCATATATAATCGGCGAGATGTTATTTAAAAAATTAATCATGGACAATTAAATTATTGGGAATCGGGAGTATCGGGACTATCAATAGGACCGCGGATCGATATCGACTATCGATATAAAAGATCCCTCACGATTTTTATGGAAAAAAAAAACGTTTTCCAGTCTGGAGAAATTAAAATGGGCCACCCTTTTAAAAAATGTCAAAATGTTTTTCGCTTATTTCTAATATGTACGATAAATGCGAAGTATTTTCGTTGTTTTAGCTGTTAAATAATTTAAGAATAAAAGGGTTAAAATACCGGTATGTTTAGCTCGTGTCTCATTTCTCGTTAGTCGCGACGGCATCCGGCATCATCGACATTCGACGGCTTCGACGCACTTCTTGATGTTCACGTGTGCTCATTGAATCGCTGAGTTCTGCAAACAAAAGCTTACGCTTTTACCTTTAAATTAGGAAAATCATTGATAGATAAAGATAGTATTGTTCGTTCTTACATGGCCGAAACAGATTAAGCCCATGTCGTCTCGCTCCTCCGGTCATCACTTGTGGTTTCGTCGAGTTTAACCTCAAATCGAAGAGCGATCTGCGCCGAAGAGGCCGAAAAATAGATAGACGTTCGTAAAGAACACGACTGGAACTAGATCTTGCGAATCTCAGTTGGAAAGAAATGAAGGCTGCGATGACGGTATTCAGAAGCATGCGGACCAACGAGTTCGCGGCGGCGTTTCGCGCGTGTTCCAGGAGGTACTGCACCACAGAGGATTACACGACGACGAAGAAGGTGGTCCATCCGTATTGTCAAATTCACCCGTGGAAATCGGAGAACGAGTTTGCGAAAGATTTGCTGAAGAATGTTATTTACAATGAAGGTGGAAAAATCATTCTACATTTGGGATCTATTAAATACTTGCATCTTCCAGCAAGACCAATAGTTATTTTCGTTATTATAAGATTGATGAATTTATTATTGGTCCATTTTGTGAAATTTAACAATCCTTGCTTTTGAATGTAATTTCAGCATTATTGTAACTGTTAAATGATGTTTATTTGCGGTAACGATTAATATTATAAAACTTTAAAAGAAGTGTTACGTCGCAGTTATTCCACTTGCGTAGATTATTTTAGCGTGTAACAGTTTCCTTTTATTATCAGAGTAGATTTTTTTTCTTGACGCATGTACAAAAGTTGTATTATTTAATAAATAATAAGAAATTTTGAATTTATTTATTAGAAGTAAAGTATGTTTATATATTTATGTATTTAGCTGATAAAAGTGATATATTTTAATATTAATCTGCAAATACTTTCTTACAGATGGAATAATTGCAATAAACAAACCATATGGCATACCTGTGCTTAATGCTGCACCAAAAGTTACAAATGAACGTATGCTGTTAACTCATAAGATTGTAGGAGCAGTGAATTATTCTGTACAAGACGTTTTGCCATACCTTGCTAAGGAATTAGACGTACCAATCTTAATACCGTGCTTGGGATCAGAAAAGTATATCAATCTTCCACCTTCTTTTCCTTAAAAAAAAATTATAACATTTTACTTATGAATTACCTTTTTTGTAGATATATGAGTGGCGTATACGTTTTTGGAATTGACGACAAAGCGTGTCGACAGGTAGAATTTGGAAGAAATCGAACTAACGGTAAATATAGGAAATATTGGGCGGTCACGATCAGAGTTCCGAACGAGATTAAAGGAAAATATCATCTAGCGATGATTTTAAAAAAGTCTGTACTAGGAGACAAAAAGGTACATCTATCTCCATGTACATGCTCTCTACGAAATAATTGATGTTCATTGAAGTAACGATGACGTGTGCATTTCAGCCTATTATCTTGACTCAGTGGGCTAACAACGCGGTGAAGAGAGGTGAAGTCAAGATATTAAACATAGATTATAAACTCTTATCCAATTCGACACATAATTTGAGTTCCCTAATTGAAATCGATTCATCCGCGAGAAAGTGGAATGGTATCAGGTTGTTCGCTTCCACTATGCTGTACAGCCCGATCCTCGGAGATAACGTTCACGGATCGCGTGCACAAGAAATCATGGGTACGTGGTTAAGAGTCGATCCATTCGCCGATTCCTGTTGGGATATGCCAAAGATAAATCGACAACTGCTAGATCTGCTAGATGTGACACCGAGTCAACAAGAAATTGTTCCAGCTCACATACATCTAAAAAGTGTGCACTTAATTCTCGGCAAAGAGAAAAAAGATGTAATAATAGATGCACCTTTGAGAGATCCGTTCGATTGGACCTGCAAGCAGCTTATGTTTAAGATACCGGGTGAAGCGACGAATGCTCCGAATGCTGTTGCAGATAATGAAGAAGAGTTAGCTTGCATGTAATTATATGATAACAATTAACTCACATACATTTCTTGCTAATTGTAAGTATTGTAATTGTAATAAAAAAAAGATTTTAATTAAATTGATAATATTTATTTCTCTCTTAGCATATATTCTCATACATTCGATCGATCAGCTGGATAACATAATTAGTAACAATGATTAGTGAGCTAGCACATGTTTGCCTTTCAAGATTCTTCTTTGGAGAATTCTTCTACCATTCGGTGTCGACAATCTCGCAAGCCATCCGTGCTTTTTTATGCGTTTTCTTTCATTGGGATGAGGGAAGTGATATCTCATTATGTTTCTCGCAAATGTTAAACTCCATGGGCTCCATACCACAGGTGTTGTCGCAGTTGCTGTTGATGAAAGTTGGCTTGTGGCCCGTCTGCAAACATGTTAACAAAATGTGATGTTAATACATAATGTATCTATATTTTGTTACCTGTCGTATTACATCTTATATCAATAATGCCAATAGCAGCGCGCGCTTTAAAAATTGAGGAAAATCAAATCTCTTCTTTAATGTTGAATGTCTAATCGCCAAAGAAGACGTTACTTAATCCTTATTAACACGTTCACCGGTTCATGACGATCACCGGTGATCTAATACGCAATTATATTTGTAAGACGATTACATTTAGTACTCGGTAATAATAGAAAGACATAATAAAACACAAATTACAAATAAATATTTTTACTCAATATCATTTAATTTCGTATTTTATCGTTTTTTTTGCTTGCAAAATAATTTAGTATGAAATAGAAAATTAGCTTAAAAAAAGTGCTTGACGGCGAATTGACGCTTGAATTGACGTATTGAGAATTGATAATACGATTACAGGAAGTCACTTCTAAAAATGTTTTTAATTATCGAGAATATAGATAAAGTTTAATATTTACGGTAAAGATTGAAATATGCCCGAGATCAATTTGCCGAACATGTTTTCAGATCGCAAGTGTCCATTCACGAGGTGGAATTTAAGGTTAAATCTACGATCTACCAGTTACCACAGATTATACAATAAAAATCTACACACAGTGAAAATCGTCGAACATCGAACGTTTCCGTCAATTTCCGTGAAGCGACAGTGTGCTGTTGCGTGGCGCACTCTGGTAGCGAGAATTGAAGTTTTTCGGATCAGGTTTGGATTACCGGCATTACCGCCAAGTGTTGTGCGATTGACCAATGGACCCCGTTGTAAAATTCTGAATTCTGCGTCGTAAAGGTATATATTATAAAATAAATTATCTATAATATGGTCATGTTTTTATTTATAAAAACTGTAACGCGCAATTTTGTCATTATTAATGCAATTACGATAGATTTAATTCTCAACCTCGAATATTGACAATATAAAGGAAAGGAGTAAATGGCGACAACCGGTAAAATATCTCAACGGCTGTCGCGATTTTCTTAATCGGAAATGCAATTGTCGAACATAATTGTCAAATTAATCTTTCAAATAAATCTTTCGAATGAGTCGACATCGAATTCAAATACGTTTCAGGCGTGTTAAAATATTTACGTCTCGATGGGATCTTTGGATACCTGTCAAAACCTGGCTTATATGGCTTCAGATGCTTCAATCGGTCTATTAGCGAGGACCGTGTTCACTGATTGACCCATTCTAGGGTTCACAATGCCTCACGGGCTGCCGAAGGGCGCAGCAGCATTAAAAGTACAGCCCTCGAGAATGCGACGGGGCAAAGATTTCCTCGGCTGTTCGATACAACATCCCAAAAGGTACAACGCGCGTTTGACAAATTTTCAGGCACACGAGCGAGGAAGTATTATCGCTGGGATAAACGGGAATTACAAATTATTATATTATATATTAGGGCGAAACTACGAGCCTCTCTTAGACTGTCTTAGAGAAACATAATGGATTGACTCCACTTTTTATAATTTTATAACTGCATAACGCATATTTATAACTTTATTGGATCACTGTTGAATTCATATAGTGTCAAATTATACTCAATTTGTTATTTTTAAGTATTCCTATAGGTCACCATTGCTCTTACAATAAGAAAAATATGTTAGTAATTTAACTAAATAATGTTAATTTAACTAAACCAATGGAATAAAATAATACTATTTTGTGTTAAAATAATAAATTTTTACACATGAAAGTTAAAAATAACAAAATATTATTTAACTCAAGGTATTGGTATATAAATTTCATTTTTTAGTACCTTTTTAACAGTGATTTTTCCTGCTTTTTATTCAATGGAATTTCGGATTTGCTGTTTAGCTTCTGTGAGGCTCATACATGAGACATCGGCGGTTTTAATAGCCCGCAGTAGACTCGTTCGAATTTTACTGCCGCTTGAATCTGCTAAATCCCGAGAATGTTAGTTTTACAATAAAAATAATTTGATTTTAATTTTACAAAAGTTCTAATCAAAGTTGTAGCGTTCTATCGCAATTAGCGAATTTATTGTCTTATTGTTAATGTCTTCGATGCAACGCTGATCTCAAACAACAGACAAAAGACAGACTAACACCTAACACCCCATTTCTTCTTTAACTTTAATTCTGCATTGTTTGCGATACTTGGAAATAAGCGCTCGTTTAGTTCACGTAGAAATTCCGCGACTAAAGGCCAGCAACAATAAGCCTCGATCATGCATTAAAACCACTCCCTCAGTTTCTCCGTGTCGCGTCCTCCGACTTCTCTCCCCCGGAGAGATTCTTTCTTCCGTCGAATGCGCCCCGTGGTGCCGACCTACCCCATGGGAGGATTGATCTCGCCTCGATCTCGACGGTAATCGAACTGCCGTGACCCCGTTGACACGTCGTGTGTAGCAGACACGAACAAACACGCGTGCATCCATGACGTCACCGCGGACTCATGGTGGTCGTCTGATCTTGAGCCCACGCGGGGCCTCTGCCCTCCCCGACGTGATTTCGATGCATTTCGGACGCGCGATTACGTTACATCACTCGGGATTTGATAGAAACTTGGAGCATCGACATTAAGTTTTCTCGTTACATAACTTTAAAAAATAGTGAACGAAGAAAATGCGCGCGTAGTTCGACAGGAAATACTTATTTTCTTTATCAGCATGGGAGCATTTGAGCCATTTGAGGCATATCTTTTTAAAAGTTACCGAGGAACAAGTCATTTCCAATATTACGATTTTACATAAACGCCTTAAGGTATAACTTATCGCGTCCACCTAATTGACAAACTTCCTCTCCGTGCATCTTTTTACAAGTCTCGCGTAGTTGCGTTAGTACGAGAGTATATACCGTCGTCGACGATTATCAGATATCGGTCGATTGTCGAGTAATGGTACCGTCCCTGTGCTACTCGTAATCAATTTAATGAGCGAGTTAATGCGATATCATCGGGGTTTGGTTACACGGGAAAGCGGTGCATGTGCTTGCATGCCGTACGAAGGGCGCGCTTAGGCACTGTTAGACTATGGACCTATCCCGTGGGTGGATAATTTTTTATCTGCGCTCGTGATGGAATCGCTGTGACCTATTTGCTATGTCACGTGGAACGTGTGCACGCGGCCGTTCCTCGAACGCGCGTACACGCATCGCCGAATATATTATCACGTATGTCTCGTTACGACATCGATTAAACACGACGCGGCTTAAAACAAAATTAGCTGGTTCTTCCCTCGCGACTTTTTATCTTAATACGCGGCGATATTTAAATACTTCCACTCCGAATCTCGTAATTCTTAAATCTGCATATTTGTTAAGTATCTGATGTGTTTACCGGTTAAAAGATAATTACTAATAATTTATCAATTATATGATAAAAAATAATTTAGTATTTTACATATGTGTAGTTTTTATACCGTTAATTGCTATCTCATTTGACAATAGGCAAATTGAAAAATATTGCTTGATTACTTATTACAATTAGTAATTGAATTAACACTAAGCTGATTAATGCGTGTTTTTATTAGAGTATTGAAAACGTCTCCAACAATACGCGAGAGCGCTGCGCGTTGTTCAGAGAATGCAAAGAGAACGTACCTACCTTCCTCCTTTTTAATTATTTCTTTCTTTAATTATTCAAGCGCACAGATAGAGAATCCCGAGACAAAGACAGCTATTATTAACGCGGAACAAAGAGCGTGGCTAGGTCTCTTTAGGTTTTTATTAGGATTTACTTGGAATGGAGTGCATAATTCTCTTATACGAAATCGAAAAAAAAGACGAAATAATATATTTTTATACATGAATGGCGTAAAAGAGCAATATAATTTTTTATATAACTAATCAATCGGTATATAATAAAAGTCTCAAATTTAATAATTTTTTTTGCATGCATGTCTCACAATCAAAACTTAATTTTTTTCTTGGTACTCTCCAAAAATATTATCGGCAAAAACGCACCGGGCACCGGGAAAAGTTCTCAAGTATGCGATCGGGCACCCGGTATATTTTCAACTGTCAGTTGACAAGGTACAGGATGCGCCTTTTCCGTTGCAAGAGTTCTGAACCGGCACTCCCATCCTATAGAATTGCGCTCAATCGTCCATTGATTTAACATGAGCGTGTCATAGCGCGGCCAGACTTATTATCGGTCGGTTTGCATATAAACTTTGTTTTATTATACAGCGTGAAGTACGTACAATCGTTCGTACTGCGCGTGAAACGTATTTAGCTGAGCGTTTAATAAATTCGACTGTAATTTCGGTATCTCGATTGTTCCAGATTTTAACACAATTCGGCCGGGAAGGATACAACGAGGAAATATTTAGCTAGACCGCGTACAAATTGCTGCGCTTTTTCTCAACTGCAAATCGATCGAATCCATGGAAATGGCCGGGATGCGGCCCTTGACCGTGACACGTGCATCTCTCAACGACGATTTACTTGTCAAATAATTCTTCGTACGACCGCGGGGCTCGCGATTACCGCCAGAGCACACGCAGTAACTTATGTGCATGCTTACGTTACGTCGTCGATATTTCATTGCGCTCGCAGTCGGGTGATAAAAACGTGCGGTACCGAAAAATATTGCCGCGCTGCGAGCGTGGCTGCTTTGTGGTCCGACCAAGTCCGGGAAAAGATCTTAGAATACAGGAAAATGTGGCGATATTTATGCGATATTGGCTTCCTTTAAAAAAAAAAAAAACCTAGGAAAGGAACAATCTAAAGAGAGAGATTTTAAAATGCAAATAAAATCAATCTGAGAGACATGTATCGAAATTTCAATTATATTACGTTTTTTTTTCTTCGAATATTTCTTCTGAATTAAGGTTTGCTGATAATAAAACTGCGTTATCAAAGAGATCAAATGCACAGAACTTAAAAATATGTTTGAAGGTCTCGTGATCGTCGCAAAAGATTAATGCACGCAGTCTTTTACAATTCGGTTTCGAATACGTCAACAAGTTGTCCGTGCATCTCTTTAAATAGTTTAAATCAATTCAGATTGTGAGTTATTTCGCATCGGTTATTTTTCTCGTATAAAGTAGGATTGAATTGAAAGGAAATATTAACATTATACATCTTTTAGGGCCGGTTGTTCCAACCTGTTGGTAAACTAACTAATAGTTAAATCATATGTATGTCTTTGTTTTTCCTTCAAATTAGACAAAGATAGACATATATATTATGATTTAACTATTAGTTGGTTTACCAACCGGTTGGAACAACCGGCCCTTACACTCTTTCATGATTAAATTATCATTTTATTCAATTACTTCTTTAAAAATTTCTTTAAGACCTCCTCAATTACCAATATATTCCAAACTGTGTACACGACTGATATTACGTTCTTCTTAAAAGAAAAATCCGTATAATTTGGAGCATTTGTGTAAAATTCGAATCGTCCCATGTAAAGCTTCGACTACGCATTCCCATTTATCATAATATTTTATTATTCACACGTACGTATGGGATTTTTATTATAATCTCGTCATTACAAAGAGTAATTTTGTGCTACTCTGTTTATGGTTTAACGGCTATACAATCCTCTATTCAACTGCGCCATGAATCGACCGACCTTTCGCGCCTTGTTCCATTTTTCCATGGAGCCTTACAGACGTTTTAATGCCGCGGTTTATATACGATGCAACATCCGCCCCCTTCAGACACAGTATACCGATCTCATTGTGTCGACGGCGTCGCATTGTCAGCGTGAAAAGCTCTTTATGCGGAAGTACGTCTTCAAAAGTTCCAGGTACGCATCAGCCGAGCACGTTTTCTTCGAGTTCTACCATGCGGACGCGAAGTATTCGCTTTGGACTTGCCCTTTGTCGCGGGGGAATCACCGAGCACCCTGAGACACGTCGCGGGAAATTCAGCCGCGGAAATCTGACTCCGAACGGGCATCTCACGTCCTAGGAATTGTCGTCTCTCGTCAGCGGGTAAGCTCTCAAACGCGCCACGTCCGCGCTTTGTGACAAACGGAGCGGAGTATTTTATGAAAATCGACGAGTTGACAGGCGACGAACGACGGGAATTAGATCTGTTAGTTTTGGCGACATTTCTCATTTTTTTTCCCCCTTTCTTTCTTTTCTTCCTCTCAGACGTGCAGTGTAAAGAGGGAAAGACGACATGCGCATTGCCTTCGATTCTAACAATTCTCAAAATACATATATGCTGATCGATAAAATTAAAGGTTGACTAACATGCGTTGGATATCAAAATCGATAATAAATTCTATTGTTTTTAAAAAAAAAATAATATCTGACAGAGCGTTGTCTCAAAAGTCTTGCAGATTTGAATTTTTTATAATATCGCATCTTTGTTGATAATTATGCTTTGAATTATTAATTACAATTGATTAAAGACTAAAATGCCGTACAGATACGCCGTATACCTATCCATAATTTGCATAAATTTAGCTACGTCATTATAGTAGAAGCGTATGAGGTCTAGGAAGTACCGCCGTAGTATTAACGATAACTTGCAGGGATTTGCTCTGTCAATTCGTCGAACTTAACCGCACCGTCTTATTATAGATGCGCGAGATGCACCGCGGTCTCGTGCGTTTCAATCAGCGCACTTTGAGCCATTCGTCGAGTAGTGTTTCGTGCTATCCAGAAGCAGGAAGATAGCAGGCATCTCTCTCCCAGTAATCATTCGTAGTTGCAACCGGCATAAGCGTGCGCATTCGACGCGGCAATTACGGGCGTTTTCGAGCTGAAGGGCGCACTCGGCGTGTCTAATTATGTAAATTGCGATCGAGTCAAATTAATTAACTCCGCCGACTAATTGAAGGCACCCGCTGCTTGATCGATCGATCGTGGAGCCCGGCGAGTTCCGAGATGCATTGACTGTATAGACGGTGAGGAGCGGCCGCCTAGCCGCCCTTTATCTCGTCGCGATCGATTGCCTTCACGATCGCGATCTCGCTTCGCCGCTAGACAGTGCAGTGGCGCGATTCAGTTAATACGCCGCACAAAGGTGGTTTTGATGACCGGTACCGTGCCGGTGAGATTATCGCAGTGGGTTCTAACTACAAGATCGATCACCGATTTATATGTCAAGCGCATCTGTCGCTGTGTCGTGATTATCGCGCGAGGACGGAAGGTTGTTACAGGATTTTTTTTCGTGTACCTATCTATAGCCCTCTAATATAAAAATTTTATTCTACACTGAGAAAACAAATATTTGGATCCAAAAAAATATTTATTAGGTGGCTTCTAACAGCTTATTTACTTAATATAATACAATATTTATTTAGAATTAGATAAAATATCTTAGAATTAGATATATATTTTATCTAGTTCCAAATTATAAATATGTGTACTATATTAAGTAAATAAGCTGTTAGGAGCAAACCTTATAAATATTTTTTTGGATCCAAATAGTTTTTTTCTCAGCGTATATAAGGAATCTTTTAAATAGTGTACGTTTAGTCAGAAAAATCTCCATTTATAATAAGAAATGGAATTTCACCAAGAATAAAACTGTAAACACTACGGTTCTCTTGAACTTCAGTAGATTAGTGGTTTCGCGTTGGAACGTTTCTACTTGCCTCCCATCTCGTGTTCTCGATGCTTTTTTCGACACATGATGAAAGGGAGTGCGCGCGGGCGAAAAACGAAGCGATTTTGACCCCCGGCGAAACGATTCCCCGAGTCTCCCTCGAATCTGTCCGTGTAATTGCATGCGCGCGGCCGTCTCGTGTAAGCCGATGCACCGCGTGGGCGATACAGCCCCCACGGTGCACCGTGCAACGTCGGAGCAATGGGGCCCGTTACTGGGCGGAAGGAGACAGGAGGAGTAGGAAAACATATTTTCGATTTTCCAATAAATCTCAATTTGAGCGTATGCGCGTGCACAACCGTGCATTTCATTTGCCAAAGCAATTTCATAATGACGCTTGAAAACGATGATTGCCCGGAGACCGGCTCTCTCATTCTCCCTTACTCTCCGTGTATTGCCTCTGCCGAGAGATATAATGCGTATAAGTAGAGCGGCTTTAAGCCGGAGCATTACCGTTCACGATGAAATAACAGTGATTACGTTGCCCGCGATATAAACTCGCGACGCCTATCACGATCGAATAGCGAGAAGTAAAAAGACATTGTTGAACACGGATATTATACCTCCAAATACCCAATTGCAATTGTCACAAAGATAAAATTATTTTTAATGTAAGAGTACTGTTTGGATTAATTTATAAAGTAATCAGCTTATTGTTAGTGGAGTTTACAAAAATTGTTAAATTTGACTTAATATTTTATTTTTTTATTATAATAAATTCAAACTAAATATACTTTTTTTATAATTATTTCACATTTTCAGAACAAATAAAGAATAACAGGTAAATACAAAGAAAAACAAAATCTTAACCCTACTTTAATCATTATCTTTCAAAATATGTTTTTATTTTTTATCGTATGCAGTTTTATTTGAAGTAATTGAAGCTTATGATTATTTGTCACTGCTTAATTATGAAAGATATTAAATTGTCTCTCTATATATTATATACATATATTATCTATAATATTTATTAACTTTCTACCATGCATAAAAAATTATTTTTAAAAATACCGATAAAAAGGAATAGAAATACATTGTAGTATTTAATGACAATAAATCTCATTTAAACGATTCGCAATTGCACAATTACAACGTGCTCTTCTAATTTCTACATTAATATTTCCACATAAACATATAATATTATCATAAACAAACGTCTCTCAATTCTCAATGCTTGAACATGTAACGTTGCGCTCGCAACTAAAAGGTCCGATATATTACATATTACGTATATCACTGGTTATTGATCAATCGATATTTCTTACTATATAATAATGACGATTTTAGACGCAGGCATGATTGTTTATACAATAAATGAAACATTAGTTAAAGGTCGAACTTCTACTAACATAAGATTTTTATAAGAAAAACAAACATTGACGACTTATAAGTCGTCAATAAACAGCAATTGGTTTAGCTGAAATTTTACCTGGTACTTAAACTCTATATATTTGTGGCGATCATGGCGCAGAAAGATGTGCGCTGGTCTAATGAGCCGAAGATCCGAGTTCAAATCCGACCAAAAATCATCGGCTTTTATTCGATCGCCACCTCTCGGAAGGGTAATGGCAACCCACCGAGAGTGTAGGTATCTCTTCTTCTTCTTCTTCATGATGATTAAAAAGTACGCCTATTTATATGCGCCTATCAATAAGGGCTATGATATAACAAACCAATTACTAAACTGACACTGAGAAGAAGAGTCATGTACCATTTCACCAAATTCGCAATAGATGAGTAATTAACTAATACGTCTGAGCGAATAAGCGCACACTGAAAATCCAAGTGTGTTATTTTTGCACGCATAAACGACTAAAAATGACACATTTGATTGAATCTTTTTTTTTGTGTGTGTTAAATTACGTCGTTTAACACATTTAATCGTACATTAAATTAAAAGTTAATACGTTCAATCGTGTTAAATGACGTGATTTAAAACGGTAAGAAATGTGTAAGAAGAGCTTCAGCTAAAATAACACTTGGATTTGCAGTGTACTTGCATGTCCGGCAACAGCGCTTAATTAAGTTATCTTTTTTTTCCCTTTTCTATTCTACGAGACTTACAAACTGTGCCAGTGTATCAGTGTGTGTTCACGTACCAGACTGCACATCAGTAAAATTAGTAAAATATTGTTGCTATTCTCTGAACTCTATGTATATTACCCATTTTCTTCCCTTTTCGAAGAATATCTAATCCTATTCTTCAATTGCCTCGATTTTCTAATTATTAATTTCTGTTTAAATTCGAAATTAACTTTTTCTTAATAAATATTCAATCACGTAGATGTTTGATTGTAGATCAGTTTATTTAACATTGAAAATTAAAATACACTTTGGTAAATTAAGTCCCAAATATAGTGCGTTAATATACATAGATTTATTAAAGAATATAATAACAAGTTATTATATTCTTTAAAAAATAAATTTTAAGTATAAACGTTTAATAGAATTTTAATTTAAAATTTTTGTCTTATACAAGTCAATTATATTATACATTTTTCACGTTTTAAAATTTATTTAAACATATGTATAGTTACCTATAAATTAATATTGTATTTAAATGTACGAATACAAATATGCATTAGCTCCTTTCACTACTTGTTCGAATAGATATACATGTAAACTTATATTTCAGTAATTATACATATAATGCATTTAGATTCATGATATTTATCAAGTTCACGTTTCATAGATCCGTTGTTTTAAGATGGATAGGTTTAAACAGATCAATAATAAATTTTGGGTATAATTGTCATTAATTTACTTTGAATATGCAGATGCATTTATTATACAGATACAGAGCACGTTACGAAATAGTTTATTATGTTATTTCGTGACATTACGGAATCTATATTAATATAGAACGTATTCATTTATTGACGTACCCTTTATATTTTATTTAAAAAAATATTGTATGGCGAGATTGCAAGTATGATTAAAAGCAGTAATAGGAAATATTTTGCAAATAAAAAAGTTCGGTAAAAATAAGCGATGGTAGACTTTTTTTTTCTGTTTAAGGAAGAATTATTACCAAAAAATGTATTAAAAGCATTCACTCTTATATGTATATTTTCAGAGTATTTTGTCGAGGAATAGAAGTCGCAAGTGGATATCGGGAGTGTTTGAAGTCGAGTATGTCGGAAAATGTCGAGTATTGAGAATCGGGACAAACGGGAGTGCCGAAAATCGAAAGTATTTAAAATCGGGAGTGCCGAAAATCGAAAGTATTTAAAATCAGGAATGCCGAAAATGTATTGACGATCGGGAGTGTCGTTCATAGTTTCACGCGATCATAATTAGTTTTTTCGGTCGATATATTTCTGCGAGTGTCTTGGAAAATGGAGCTGTCTTCGACCGTCAACTTGGATGCAGAAGCTGGCGAAGTTAGTCAACGAACATTGGATGGTAAATAAATTTACTTTGTTTTTTGAAATAATTGCTAGTCTTATCTTATTATTAATACTTGTGCAATAAATAACTTCGAGAGAGAGAGAGAGAGAGAGAGAGGACTAGTTTCTTGGCTATAAGTCTTTTTAGAAAATAATTAATTTAGGAAATAAAATAGAAATAATTTTTATTCTTTTATATTCAGTAATAATAACAGATTTGATTAAAATAAAAATATTTTTAAAATAACATTGAAAAAATAAAATTAAAATATAATTTAGAATAAAATAATCTGCTATCAACAAAAGATAATTGTTGACCTATAATTAATAATCGTATAAAACTTGTTTCAGGTGCAGCATGTAGCACGATGCCGATGCAACTTGGTGAGTGAATTTATTTGTTATGCATAGAGTAATGCCCGAGTTTGCGTAAAATATACATTTTATATGTGTATATATGAACTCGCGAATCGCGAGAGTATTCGCGAGCGATAGATGTCGAAAATTAAGTCGAATAAAAACTGGCAATTAATCCAGATTCATATCATACAATTTGGAATGTATTATTAATCAACTTGAAATATGAATTATCAAAATATATAATATACAAATTAATATTGCTTATATACGAAACAACTATAATCTTCTTATAGTAATTTCAACTCTTTATTTCATCATTTTTTTTTGGTTGAACTATATAAAACTTGCTTCATTCAAGCAAGTTTTCTTCGTTTAATATAACAACAATATGATCTTATTTTAAGATTTCCACGTTGAAACTAAAGATATTTTTAAATCAAGAATATTCTTTTTTTCTGTGCACTCTCAGGATTCTCTCTGATAAAATAATTTTCCTATATAATATATATGTTTATTTGCATAAAATGTCCCTACACCATTTCTAATTGTATGTACACGTAATAATAGGGTTGACTTTAATTAAACTTAATTTGATTAGTTTAGGATAGTTCAAAAAGTAGAACTAAAAAACAGATTTTCTAACTATATAATTCTAACTATATGATTTCTAATTTAATTATTTTTTTCATATGTAAAACAACAAAAACTTAATAATTCTATTTATATTAACCAAATAGCACAAATATTTAATAAGTTAATGAATGATTAAATTAATCATCAGGCAGAACATTATATCAATTTTTAATCTCCAGTAATTGAGTTGCATATCTTCTCGTTATCGCATTCGCGATCGGCCGAGAACTTCGATAACTCGTTACACGACAGACACTTGATCGCATTTACGTACAAGCAGATAGTAGCCGATACCCACTAAGAGATATTGATTTCCATACTTTAATACGCGTGCAGAAAGTACGAGGGAGCCGTCCGGCACGCAAATCTCAAATGTGCGCAATAAACGTAACGTGTATCCAGTATGTCCGGACTAATGCGATATAATTTATCCAAACAATTTTTTTCTACGAAGAACATAACTCGTGTGATAAACCCTATGAATTACAGGTAGAAACTATTCGCGCTGTTGCTAACCCCTCATATTTTACTTGAGCTACGTGAATTACAACAAATGCCTGTTCACTCAAAATAAATCACATTCCGTCACTATAAGTTACGTAATGCACTTCACGGCACGTACACAAAAATGATATTTAATCTCGCAGTTTTTGCCAAAAGAGCGATTCACAAACAATTTTTATTTAAAGTAACGCAATTTTAATGCAAACAAATTAAACACTACAAAAAAATCAAAATAACGATTAAACAAGCATTTCACTCCGCTTAGAAACAACATTTCGTTCTTAAGATGTAAATAACAGTCTCTTTTAGATGTAAATTTTTATTATTCTGACGTTATATAACTATTGGAAGAAAGATTGGTTACAATCTTTTATGGCCAAACGAATACATGTAGATAAGACGTGAATCGTAACGATGCTTTTATCTATATGGCGTGTCGTGCTAATTTGTTAACGGGACATCCTGGCTGGCGTATATCGAGCGATTTTTTTAATCAGTTTTCAGCGCACTGATACGCGCTATTATTAGAAAAACCTTCAGAAGCATACCTAATCATCGCTCGGGTCAGTGCACGATATCGAGACGCATTAAAAAAAATTTGCTATCGACAGCAAGTGTCTCGTATTTAAAAAAAAAACATATGCGGACTTGACTGTAGCCAATTCATAAATTCACTTAGTCAATGATAACATAAATATCCGCTTAACGAATGCGCGCTTCTCGAATGCACGTCAACGTCAATCACATACAATTTAACTTTTAAATTCGTCGCGGTGCTCGTTGGCAACAAAATAATTAAATCAACAATCATAGCGACAATGTAGCCGGCAGAAGGAAAAATATCTGATAAATAATATTGAAAATATGTCTAATAATAAGAGATGAAAACGGCTCTCAAAAAATGGATATAAACTTATTATTTTTTCTAAAATAATTGTGATTGTCACAAGTTCTTTCTTAATAATATAAAGTTAAGTAAAATCGATTCAATCAATGTGAATAATGCAACATTTTTGTAAGTATACAATAAATATATTAATGAGATGAAACATTCTTTCGTGGAAGATGCTACCATGTATTTTTCTTGGAGCTGAAGAGCGTGTCCAAAAATAACTGAGTTTCTTATATAAAAGGGAGCAAATATATTTCTGTTAGAATTAAGAAATATGCTTTTTGAACTGTTTAATTACTAAATCTTCTTTATATGTTTTTTCCAAAATATCGAATTTCCGAAATATCTTCAATTTAAAATAATTAAACATTGATATTTAATTGATTGATTATATACAGATTGATTATATTTAATTGATTGATTATATGCAGAAACCATTTACAACGCGTGTTCTTAAAAATTTCTCATTGTATGCACTTCACGAGTCTGCGAAATGAGTTTATTTAAGACACGAGATAATGTCGGAAGGCGCGTCTGCAAAACGAGAGAATTGCAATAATGTAAACATTTTAAATGATAATTCGCAGAAATCGCAGATGCGAACGGTCCATTCAGTTGGTCATTTACATAAAACAGATACAGTTAAATCTTTCTCATTTAAGGTTCTAACTAAACTTACAGCTAATTTTAACACTGCCAATGCACAGGCATAACCATTAGCTGCGTTCAGCAGCGACAGCTGCTTTGAAACTGTTGTAAAATTCGTGAATTTGATTGGTGTATACTATTAGTTCCGATAAAAATTAAAAGCATGCACGACTCAAATTCCTAAATTTTGCAACAGTTGCAAAGCAGTTTTCTCTGCTGAACGCAGCCATTCTGCGTTATTGAAACAGAATCCGTTCTTCAGGATGCTGCAAATTCCAATTGACTACCGTCTAATTATTCTCACATATCAATATCTCACATATAAAAGAACTAAAACAATTTTCAGAAATTTGTAATTTTGGATAAGTTTCGCTTCTGGACATAATTTTATTAATCCCTGTTGTTGATTAATTACTGTTCTTTCACGATTTTAAAAATGTAAAATTTCTATAAGTTATTATATTGTAATATTTACACATAAAAATTAAACGATGATTTATATTTAGAATGACGAAACTACAAACACATATCCTATTTAAAACGTGATCTTCTATAAATGCCAGTATATGACAAATTAATTTATCGACCGGAAGATCCCGCAGGGATGACTGATCCGCACAATCATTTCTTCGAGCCCACAGATCCAAGCTGGATATTTTGCGGACACTCACATATAAGTACATTTAATTATATGTAGGGTCGCGATCAGAGTAGTTGCAACACTTTTTTAAAAATAAGTTTAGGAAAATAAGTTATAGTTATAAAGTTATAGTTATAGTTTTTAAAAAATAAGTTTAGTTTTTTAAGTGTTGCACCTACTCTGATCGCGACTGTACATCCATCTACACACATTTTTGTGCGTGATAGCGCAATTATAAACATTTGAGGAAAAGTGAAAACAAGATAATGCTTAATTAAAAAAAAAGAGATAAAAATAGCAGAGAATAGAAAGAAAATTATATATGTATTCAATACAGACAGAATAGACGAAAAGGCCGAACTCATTTTATATTGAACAGAATAACCTATTTAGAATAACATATTTGTTGGATCGGTCAAATTAATCGTCAAGACGTAGATGATAGAAAATTTCGACCATGGGTTTGGTCCTTTTATTTTGACGCTTATATACCTAGGTAAGCATCTTATTGAAATAATTTAATTTTATTGCGAAAAATATTACCTCAGCGAGGGTTCGAATCTGGAACCTCCCGCTATCCGTCATACCAATTCGACCACTGAGGCATATGGTAATATTTATCGCAATAACACATATTAAGGAGACTAAATAATAATAAGACAGAACACCAGTTTTTCAGTCGACGGTGTATAATAAACAGGATAACATATATTTACTTCATTACTTCGCCAGTAATAATTAACAGAATTAAATTTTAAATCGACAGACTGGAAATATTTCTATCGTCATTACGATGTGACCATTTATTACAATTTTCTTATTTATCATTTTATATCCCTTAATTAAAAATAGAATCGACCGGAAGACTCGCGCCTTAATTTCCGCGTGATTTTGCAACGTCCGATACAGCATGCGGTAGTGCGGCGCGGCTCCTAACACGCGCAGAGTGCAACGTTTTGCCGCAAGGTCTCAATAACCGATTGCATACAACGAGTATTCATCTCAATTGGCGATTATGGGTTCATAAATCCATTTTGAGACCATGCAAGTTGAACGATGGGTACTAAAAAAGTGCTCATTCAGTCTGCCTCCCTCAACCTCGGCTACATTACACCTTAATCCGCGTCTTCGCGTGCATTCCGCGGGCCGTGTGCGTGGGCCCAGGCTCTCATATGCGTGTATGTACATACGCACATCCGGCTAATGTGGAAATTTCAATATCGATTTATTGTTCCGCTCCGGCACGCCTCGTAGACCCGCGATACAATTAACAAGCGACGATCGCCACGTCGAATTTCCGGTCGCCTCTTTCGCGCGCCTTTTTTTGCTCCCGTTGATCGGCGAGGCGAATTCGATTTAACAATACGAGGAAGTATTTAGCGAGATACTAGTATAAAAGTCAGTGTTTGCGTTTAATTGAGTCCGCTTGTGCATGAAAAGGGAATAAGCACATCCCTTTATATTCGTGAAAGTGATGTAAAATATTAAAATTTTCTAAAGGATAATTTTAATTCATAAAATGTGATGTGCATAAGGTACATTCAAAGTCATGTTTTATTTTTCAAACACTTATTCGTGAATTCTCCCTATTTTCGAAAATATTATAAAGTTTCAAGCTTGTACCATAAGTTGCGTGCACTCGTGGATCATTTTTCTGCACGATTTTGCTCGTCTCCTTTTTACGATGAAGCGCGATACGCGTTTTCGTCGGCGAGATCCAAGAAATTTCACGAACGCGTTTTACCTTCGGCGTGTGAGGTCTAATTCCGTCTTGCTCTTTTTTCGGGGGAGACTTCCTGTTTCCGTGAACCCCAATCTGGACGATCAGTACGTTAATCGATGCTTTCCAAATAATCGCCTGCACAGGAAATCATCGGTTAATGAAGATTTTCGATGTCCTTTTTTTCGAACTTACTTATCGTCGGAAAGATATACGGAAGTAGCTGCGAGATGAACGTAATGGTACATCCCTGTCACGAAAAAAACAAAAATGCCCTTAAGTTTAAATAAATAGTACAACATGCTGAACAAATTCAATGATGTCCATTTTATAAATTAAAGCAAACAGAGCGAATATTTACATATAATTCAAAAATATTATGTTTTAATTTAAAATTTTATTGACATTACTTAATTTTAAATTGCAGTTTAATTATTGTAATTTCTATGGACGCAGAATTATTTTATTTTGCTTTCAATTTTTATTTAGATTCCTCTTTTTTATTGTTATATGTGTCTGTGTAATATCTAAAACAGTTAGTCATCTTGCAGTGTCGAAGCAAAAATATTCTATGAATAGTATTTAATCGCAAATTATCTTCAACATTCTTTATGTGATTCGCGACGTATCAATGGCGATTATGTAATCGGTGGTCTGAAGGCTGAAGGTCGCGTCAACGGACAAAATATAATCAAATACATATGTCCAGCCTTTGTTCCAATTGATTTGCCATTTGAATGGCCGGATATTTGTTTCTCGAGCACATACGGGGCACTCCAGAGATTCGTTTCCTCTCGAATAAATCAAATCTCTTGGATGTTATTGCGTTTCTTCCGGTCTCCCGCATTCGAGATCTCACATTTCCTGGATCGCCTCATCCTCCTGCCGAGAATTTACTCAACGACATATATATCTATGTAAGGACATCAAATATATAAATCCAAGGGTAGAAGAGAATATACGCAACGTATATTCTTAAGTGAAATGACAATTGAGGAGATTAGCTTATATTTATAGAAATATTTTATCTTTTTTATGACGGTGAGAAAGATATGAAATTACAACCTAGCTATAGCGTAGCGATTTAAAGACTTCGTAATATATTTTCATATTATCGAAAGGTATATATCCGAAGGTTTCTCTTAAAAGCACAAATAGAATATATATGGATTTCTTATGCCGGTTATATGTTTACATCGGAAAAACAAGCAGATGTTCTTTCGTACAAATTCGTCGTACAAAGTACCTAACTACATAGTACATACTCGACGTAATAGTATTAGAACAACTATTTAAAATCTTCAAATTGATTCTTTATGTAAATAGTTTTATTTTTAAGACTGCGCGCATATTTTTTATATTTTTAAAATTATATTTATATATCGTGATCTTTCGACGTATCAGCGAAAATTACTATAATAGATGATAATGATTGCAACGATGTTCGCGCAATCAGCGTAACGAAGCGTTTACTAACATAATATCAGGAAAATTTTATAGCACCGTCAAGTAAAAAAAGGCGATAGAATTAAGCGTGTTCATACGGCGCGGATCGGTACATTATGACGCTGCGATCTGATCGGATCATGTGTGCGGCGTGTATTATAATCTCGAGGAAGGGCTGTTAGCCGATAAATTCTTCATCTAGGTGGAACCACTTACAAAAGGGAACACCTTTTCGTGATTGCATGCTTACGGCATGTGAAATAGTGTCCAAATTACAGGTCACGACGTATAATTCGACGAAGCGTTGAGCAGGATCGCGCATTGTCGAAAAAAAAAAGAAAAAGAATTGGGCGCGATCCGGGGAACAAGCGCATTTATTTTTCTTCGTAGACACGCGAAATCACGCTTTTTTAGCCACACGAACTTACCCGAGACTCGCGCTAATAAGATTACGTATTGACAGCTAATCGATTAATTACACGATGTTTCGGGACAAAGTTGTAAGTAAACGACACGAAATAAATGATATAAAGAATTGACAGCTGGAAACACGTAGCTCAAGATATTTTAATTAGGGAAATAATTAAATGCGTATAATTCTACCTATCAGTATCAATTAACGATGCAGTAATTCATAAGCTACAGCAACAGTAACGAAACTCGTTTAATATTATCCAATTTCTGTTTTAATTGGCCAAGTTAATCAAACGTACCATTGTTCCGAACAATTAAATTAATCCTCTCAGTCGATCGTGATTTGATCATTGTAGACTGATTCGTGTTTGTAAATTACCATACTGCGTTAAAACGCGGTAATCAATTAGCGATTAATCAGCGATTGGGTTTCAATCTCATTCGGTATTTTGTCGAATCGCTTGCCGTAGCGATACACGAGAGGCGTCTGTCACTTTCGAAAAATTATAATAACAAATTCGCTTGAAATATTACTGGCGTAGCAAACGCGCGTGGATTTCTCCTAAGGAGGTTAATCGGAATCGCGAGGAGTCAGTTTTTCCTTTAAGTTTCACTACGTTTGCACGCTTACACCGAGTGGTTCTCTCTCTATGACATTAAGTACTATTCCAATTTTTCACACGGCGAAAGGCTTGACACTGGTCGTCGATATGAAAATTGAGAGTCGATCCTCACCGATTGATCGACGAATAGTAAAAGCCTTTTTGCAAACAGATGTCAATAAATTACTGCAAACTGCAATAAACACCGTCTTATACGGAGGACAATTCAAAGTCTCTCCGAGAGAAATCGTTTTCGTTTCTGTAAAGAATAAATTTATAAATCGTTAAAGCTGAGTTATATATGTATTGTATATACATTACTTGTCGAATCAAATCAAAATTGAAATTATTTGAGATTAGAAAGCTTTCGTTACTTCTGTATTTAAATGTGAAAGAAATTGACTAATTGCAGGTTGTAGAACATGAATTGTTGCATTGTATAATGTAGATCGATACTAAAGAGTAACGTGTCAAATTACGTCAGAGATCGATGTCATGTAACGATCTACCGTTTCCGTGGAGTTATCGCGTTGTATCACGAGTTATCGTTTGTACACGCGTTTAGTATGTAAATGTTGACGGAGGCTGGGATGAGAAACGGCCCGAAAGACTATGATATAACCAGTTAAAGGGCCATTGGACTAACACACGAGCCACAATCTGGCCCCACGAAGCAACGAGACATTGTGGAACGCCTCTTGCTTGTTTTGTCACCTAAGACTCCTTGCAGTCGGAGCTTTTTTAATGCTCACCTTAATTCCAAACATCAGTTTCCTGCTATCTCAGTTTATATTTCACTTGACACTGTATAATCTGTAGCTTTATTTATTTCAAATTTTTTTCTTGACTATTCTTTATCTAATTATTATTTTTACAATTAGTTTGTGTTTACGCAACGATAATTTATGATGACTTATTATTTGCAATCTGTTAAAATTTTTTGAAGAATTTGATATCACGATCTTGTTAATTATATCATAATATCATTATTTGATATGTCTCTTATCCTCTAATCTCGATCGCGTATCTTTTATCTAATACCTTTTAATCTAATAATCTACCTGTAATCAATAACTATATTTTAATCTGACTTTCTGGTTAAAAACTTGAGATTTTAATCGGTAATGGTAAGAGAGGGTATGTTCCACCCTATTGTTAGCGCATCAATTGAAAGCCGCTGTTAAATAAATCGCGGGGGCGTTTATCGGCGATCCAGCCGGCATGGGCAGTCTATTTTCGAGATGGAAATCCTTAGCGTCGCGTGTTGCTTTATCACCGTGAAACCGCAACTATGCGGCTTCGCGGATCACAATGCTTTATAATTAATAAATCACGGCGTGACTGAACTTTTATCGGGGACCCCGACCACCACGAAGGACGGTTATGGATGTCGCACTTTACAATGGCATTCGACAGGTAATCGCCATGACTGGTTCTTTGTTAGCAGGTCCGAGCAAGACGGTCGATCGCTCGACAAGACGCATCCGTGTAATGGCGCAAATTCGACGGTAATCGGCAAAACCAGAATGTGGAAAACCTGCATGATTTACGATTACGATTCTATGTCTGTGCTAGATCTGCGCATACATGCATGATTTGACTTTTGATATAAAAATTATAACGTTAATTCCACACGGAAAAAGGTACTGAAATTCAGGATTACGTAATGATTTTGTCTTCTTTACAGTTCATTTTCTGTTCATTCGAACGTTAAATATTCGGCGTTGTGTAAGGCGCATTGTTTTACGACCTACGATTCTATGGAAGTTTCAAGCTGTAAAATGCAGTAACTGCAGTCCGTTATGCGGTAAATAAAAATGCTCAATGCGCTTGGGGCGGGCATCACCGACTGGATCGTTTGACGGAAAATAAATAAATGCTTGAAGCGTTCCTCGAATTATTATCATGGATCGCGTATTTATTTAGTGGTATTGCTCTTAAGAAGAGTGCAACCGTACTGAATTCAGTCATGTACGATGATTGTAGAATCGTACATATAATGTTAACTGAACATTTTTTATATCTCTAAACTTTTTATACTTGTATTTTCTTATTTTTGACCAAGATAAAAGCTTCTTTATTCTATCTCTCTTGAATATTATAATTTATATAAATCTACATATTTTAAATTTATTTATGCTTTTTTCAGAATATTTAAAATTCTGAAATTTCTATGTATACATATATTACTTGTGATACGTTTCCTCAGATATTTATTTATTATAGGCAGGAAATTAATTGTTTACAAATTGTTCAAAGATTCCAAAATTGTGCACTTAAGCATTGCAAGTGAAAAAAGCTATGCCCATCACAGTGGACGTTGATTGCCAGTGGGTTAATTACCGGGCTTAATCGCCCAACGTAATTGGTTCTGCATCACATTGTATATCGCACAGAGCTCGCACTTTATAAGACACACTTCCAGTTCTCCCGGCTCCGTTGCGATTCGTCTCGGCATTTTACGCGCGATCCGTCGCGCTAGTAAAAAAAAAAAAAACTCGCGGACGATTCGCGACGAGCGACTCGAAGGAGAAAAGGGGGTGAAAAAGGGTGTACGGAAAAACGGGGAGAGATAAAACGGAAACGTCGCTGGCAAGTGGCAACGCGCTGCAACGTTCCACCCGGGATGATAAAGGAAAAGCCACAAGTCTAATCTCGTAGGTACAATTTTACGGCCGCGTCTCCGTACCACAATTACAGTTCGTTGAACCTAGAGCGAAGGGCGCGCGAGAAAGGAAAAGGGGCACGTCGGGATTTCCGTCGGTGTATTTAGCGCGCAGATAACGCAATTTTAAACAATGCTTCCGATTATCTAGATGAGATTCAACGGGGAAAATAGGTGCGATAATGGCTGATAACGTAGTCAACGCGCGCCTCTGTTTTTGTGTAGAAATCATTTGCGCCGTTTCGGTTGCTTTCGTTTTGAATGGCCCTCCTGATGGTATTCTCTGAGAAAAAAATGCGAGAGGAGAGAGAAAGAAAAAGAAGAGAGAGAGAGAAAGAAATCGCGATACAATTCTACCTCTAAAGGTATGAATTTGTGCAAAATATAAAGCAATTGCTTCCAAAAGAAATGCTTTTAAAGTAATTAAGATATGACATGCGGTTATGAATTCATCTGGCTTTTCTGTGCAATTTCAGACAGTTAATTTCAAACTAAAACGAGTATTTAAAATTGCTAATGATCTAAAGTACATTAAAAAATTATTAATTAATTTACGGATATATTTAATTAAAATCTGTTTTTTGATAAAATAACGAAACGAAGTTCTCCCATCTTTCTTTTAACGTGAAAATGGGAAAACGTTGGAAAAACACTTAAGACGTTACCGCTGGAAATACTGGTCGAAAAATAGTACGTAAAAGCGGTATAAGTTGACATATGAAGGACACATAGTTATTTAGATGTGATATTGTCATATCAAGATATTTTTCGATAGAGATTGGGAGCGTAAATAATCGTACATTCGTATAGATAATCGGGATGTTTGTTATATATTTTGCCTCTTTATCTACAAGCCAGACGATTGATCGGCAACGCGAACAGTTGCGGGACTTGCGGGTTAAACGCCGAATTATTGCCGTAAGTACGTCTCGCGGGATGCCTACCTACTACGCTGACTACGCAGCGCGACGCGCGTAGCGTAGAGGGATGCGTGCGCGGACCTCCTCCCCTCCCCCCCCCCTCCCCTTCTCTAGCTCTCGTATGGTCCACCACCACACCACCCCGCGGACCTATATATTTCCCGGAGAGTCTCCCACTTTCGCCACTATCACTTCTGTTGCGGCGGCGTTCGTGCGCGCCACACACGCGGCCGGCCGTTCTTCCTGCCGAGTTCACGCGGAGGCCGGAAGCCGCGGGGTACGTTTTCTCGGACGTATATACGCATCTTCGCGTCTCCTTCGTGTGTTGCAACCCTCCCCCCGATATCTCCACGTTTCGACAAAGTGGTGCGGTTTCTCTCCCGACGCGTCTCCCTCGTGAGGGAGAGCAATTGTTTGTGGTTGCGTGCACTTTCGCGGATCGAGACCGGCCGCGCGGCGGTGTGCAACCCCTTTTCCGCGCGGGGGTGCGCAAGGAGTTTTACACGGGACATGTGTGCCACGTGGGTCGAGACGGAGGATCCACCTGCTGCCGCTCCTGCCGAGTGGGATTAGGCGAGCAGGCAGCGACGGTGAGTGACGCAGCGGTACTCCGAAATTTTGGAGTATTATTATATATTTTGCCTGATTTTTGTTTATTTGCTTGCATTTTGAACTTAATCAGGCCGTCCATCGATCTTTTCATCGATCTACGAGAACTCCAAATTCTTGCAGTTATAGCGAAAAACTAAGAAAACGTACAAGTACACTTTGCGCTTTGTTCAAAATTGGTAGCAATATAGTGATCAATATTAGTATTGATGAAAGGCGTGAGAAATATTATTTGTTTATAAAAATATCTGTAGGAATATTAGAAAAATTGTTTACAAAAAATATTTTTTCGATTAATTACATGACATCGAAAGTACATACGAATATTAATATTAGTCCTCGGGATGTTTCCACATCTGCTGGAAGAGAGCAGTGCCAATTTACGTTCAATTTTAATTTGTGCCTGCATGGTTCTTTTTTCAAATATTCTACATACGCGTATATTATTTTACTTCTCGAGCGACATAATGCTTGCGCTAATTGTGCAGACGTGCAGACGTATCTTTGAATGTGTTCACGCATTCAAGGGCTGTCTGGTGGACAAAGAGTCGAAGACGTCAAACGCGTCGGCGGAAAGACGCCGCGGACGTCGCGAGACGTAGCCGAGGAGAGCTGGGACGAATTTACCGTCGATTTTTCCTGTAATTTATCATAGAGCCGTGCTTCTCTCCGCGCGCTCGCATATTCCTCGCAGCTGTTCACACAACGGATCCTCGCACGTTGTCTTGCAACTAGAAAACCGCGGCGTAGACACCTCTTTACACCCGTCAGATAGCGACTTAATATATCAACACGCCGTAAATTGTGTTACTCGGCACTTCTAACAACTCCTATCTGACCGATTCTTCCGCGAGTGCTCTCTCACGCATGTAATCGCAGTTTTTCCGATGGCCGGTTCAAAACAAAATAGTTACTTAAAATAGAACCGAGAATATCGCAAAGCATTCGCGAAAATAATTATCTCGGTAAATGATATCCATTGTGATCGTAATGTGCATTTAACTGTTATGGATTTATTTAATACTTATTGTTAGCAGAGTAAACATTATATTTAAACAATATAAAGAGAAACAAGACCGTTTTGATATGAAATCAGTCTACAGACCGTAAATGGCATTTTCTTCTAAACTGATTATAGGTATTTAAAAATTTCGTATTATCATATAGAAAAATGGCATTGCGGTAATTACTCCGACTTTGCGGTTTGATCGTAGCTATCAATATTATCGCGAACATATGTAGAAAATTACTAGAATTATCCTTTAAAATGCAGATAACATTCATCTGTCTGTTGCAATCTTGACAGTGATGCAATTTCCGGATCAATCAGCGTTATCGGTCTTTCTAACACAACATGATCATAAATAATTATCGCATTTTACTTGCTGCAGAAATCATTAATTTTAATTATCTAGATGACTTTGCTAACAAGCTTCCAATGTAAAATAATCGTGTTAAATTGCGTTACAGAAATAAGACCGCCTATTTAAAATCAATTTATAAAATCAATTTATCTCACGCTTTAATTACAATGTTCCACAAAGTGGCTATACATTATTAGAGTCTAGAAGAGAACGTATTGAATGCGCTTGGCCCAATTTTTTTTATACATCGACATACATGCACGTATATTTGCGACACGCGTCGATGTCGAAATAATTGCTGAATCGTCGAGCTCTCCAAGTCGTGTACACGTGTTTCCAGGCGTGGCGTGAAGCTTTAAGAGGAATTCAGAGCGAATCTAATAAGCGCCAGCGCGACGACGGATGGCGCATTAAAGCTTGGTCGCGACGCGACGTTTGGGCGAGAAAAAAAAAAAAGAAACGGGAAGCGCTTAACCTTCTGAAAGTTAAGGCGATCAGTCGGCTCTCGTCTCGTTCCTCTCGCGCGTCCCGCCTCTATAGCCTTTCCGGGGCAGCGTGATTTGTTGCGTGGCGTCTGTCTTACGCTCTTTATACCACTTGCCCTGTTAATGACTTCATGTTCCGCGCATAGGATGGCCTGAGCCTCGGAGCAATTCTTCCATGGACCGTTCACGAAAATCGGAAGATGAGTCGCCGCCGCCGTGCATCTTCCCCGGATTTCCGCGTCGACGAGATCGTCGCCGATCCGCCGTGATCAGGCTGGATTTGAGGTAAGTAGCGCTATTCATTCTTATTTGAATTTATTTACGCCTGCGTGGGTTGCGTGAATTTTTCATATGTGTGTATCTGTACCTTGGACGTAAAGAATCGTATATCTCTATTATTAGAAATTTTGAGAAAATGCAGGATTTAAAGTTTATTATTTCTATGGTTTCTTTAATAGAAATTTTTTAAAATATTGTACCTCAGGAACTAGTATAATAATAATTATAAGAGACCCTTTATAATTATGCAATTTAAACTCCTGGTATATTTGAAAAAATATTAACTCTAATTCTGACAAAAATTGGAGATGCGATTCTTTACCTCTAAGGTCCAGATATAGGCATAGCACATGCAGAGATTATAGCACAGAGATAATCATTTACAACATACGCGCGAAGAAATATCCTATTTCTTACGTGTATTAAATTTTTAACAAAAACATGCTGTAGTGGATACATGATGAAAAAAATTGTACCTGAATGTACAATTTAGAGCGGGCATGACTCATGTGTCGAGCTTTAATTGGTGTGAATTTAGCGTGTCGAGACTTATCGTTCCCTAACTCGGTCATGTTTGAATTAGAAAGTACAAACGTCAGCAAAGTATCAGCAAAAATGTGAAGAATATCACGGGCGTGATTAAAAATACGGAAATATTTGAAACTCCCAATCTTTCGGAAGAAAAAATCTCAAAATTCGAAAATTTATCCGTCTTCGAATGTCTCAAAGTTCAAACATTGAAAAAACACTTGACAATCAATGGACGTCGAATTTTTAAAGCCAAGGATCCAATGACGTTAAACTTTTCGAAGATAAAAGGCCAGATAAATTATTCAAGATATTCGCGTTAAGAATACATTCGAGCCGGACATCCTGTGTGGCATCGCGCTCCACATTTGAATAACACGCAGGCCTGAGATATCGCTTGAAAGCGCGCTTTCTGCGTGCAAAATATGAAGCGCGCTCGCGGAAGATACATCGAGAGTAACTCGCTGCACGCGAGTGAGTTACGATATAATTAGGCGCCGCGCCGGTATGCAAAACGGCATGATACTCGGTCGTTATAGAACACACAGGTGGCATTGATGAATTTATAAGCGCGGTTGAGGATAGCGATTAGACGTGAAACGTATATACAGTAGCTACTATCTCTTAATCTTTAAGTATTTTCTGTCAAAATATAAAATCAGATATCTATAAACATAATTTAACAGAATAGAGTAGGCAGTTTCCGAAGAACTTAAAAGTATTTTATTTAAAGTTTATAAGAATAATAAACTATAGATTAGAAATATAAATTAAAAAACTAGACAAATCAGAAGTTATAGAAATAAAGTACCTATTGAAAAAGGACACGTTAAAATTTTCTCAAAATTTATTACGAAAACTCGCTCCGGCGCGAAGAGAAGAGCCGCCCGTTTGTTCTTACATTATATGAGTAAACAGTTTTACCTCGGATTGACAGGTTCTTATTAAGTCGTGCAACTAGCGTCGGCCAAGATCGATCCGCGCGATACGCGGATAATGATAGCGTGCAATTTGAGCCGCGATGCATTTTGCGACCGCGGATTAATTTTAAACGGGACGAAGCGACAAGACCGGACGAGCGGGAAGACTGTTCTCGCGCGAAATAAGACTCTTCGATAACTCGTCGTCTTAACGACGGGGGACGTCTCTCTTTTCCCCGTTGCGTTCCCCATCGCGGGCATATATCGCCGGGTGGTTTATTTTAATGCGGACACCTCGCGTAATAATTCTCTCGATGTGCGCGCATCGCGCGCGCACGCCCGCAGAACGGGACATCAATCCTCGCTCTCGTTGCTTTCGATGCTCCGGGCAGAGGGTCCCTTGTTATCCACAGCCATCTGCCTTTATGCCGCGCGCATGCCGATGCCGTTGCATAATTACCGGGTTTCGATCAGGCGAGTGCACCGCCGCGTTTCCGCGTCTCTCGAAAAGAAACGTGCGATTCCGTTCCCCCTGCTGGTCGCGCGTCTCGTCTCCCGATTCTCTTCTCGAAACGTTCTCTCGCGTGGAATTCGTTCCCTTATACCCAGATCTTTCCGCGTTGTCCGTTAATCAAAAACAAAAGAGCTGTAAGATGTGAAAATAACGATGTAAAATGAAGTTTTTAATTTTCCGGATTGGTCCAGTTGAAAATAGGAGCTGTAAAATAATTTGTTCTGTTTGTTTTGTATCACTATAACACGTAATGATTTTATGTCAAGTTTTCTACGGTTTAATATTATGATATTAAAAAATGTAATGTATACGCGAGTCTTTATTTGAACGCATATATATATATATATATATACACATTTCTCTTTGCGATCCCTTTCTCTCTTTTTCATTAAATTACATAATTTTATCCGGTTTTAATTTTTTGTAAACAAGTATTTTATGATTATTAAATCTGGCTATTTTCCCGGCGCGGGATATCTTCATGCGTCAGAAACGTAAGAACGCGAATCTCTGCAAATTTCTCTGTTCCCTTATCTCGAATTTCTCTGCGGTATGCGCGCGGAACGAGTGCTAATTACTCCTGTTTTAATAGCGGAGTAACTCGGCGCATAAAAATTTCCGTATAGCGGGGTTATTAAATTCCCGCTTCAACAATGGAAGCGGACACAAAGCGAAAAATTATCCGTGCCGTATTGCGGTTATCCTCTGTCTCGGGCGAGTGTTTTGCTACGCCGAAATAAAAGCGCCTGCACTCTTTCTGGCAGAACAAGTATATAACATTTTACAACACTGCATAGAGTTAATTATATGAAAGTATATAATAATGTGCAATATCTCGCTTTTTATTGCGACAATGTCGAAATGAATTCTGATGAGTGAAACTCTCTGGAATTCGACATGATTTACGTATTTTCTCCGGAAATCTCAAACAGCGATTGATATTCACAATTCATATTTTTTGTTATAAATTATTACAGATTTTTACAAATCGCGCAAATTAGTTATTATCGGTTGAACCATCGAGGTCAATCGACTAAAGTAAAAACAAAATATTTTAACATGGATCCATTTCTCGAGATTATTCACCGCGGGGGGTTAAACGCGTCCGGCTACCTTGCGAATGCGCTTTTACCGTGCTGCGACGAATAAAATCGTCTAGCGCGGCGAAACGATTCAAGAGCCCGCACGTCGCTCGTCGACGTTGACGTCCGTGAAGGTACAATAACTCGTGCATCATCCGCCTGCAACGTTAATCCCCTGCCGGCGAGGGGATGAACCCCCCCTTCCCTCTTTTTTCCCCCCTTCCCCCCTCTCCTCCGAGGAAAAAAGTAGAATCGACGCGAACAATAAGCAATCTGTAGCAGGTCCGTATGGTAATTATGTTGAGTCTGGACGTGCGCGGATACGATTACTGCAATAGGCCTTCCGCGGATCACATGCGGTATACATTACATACGGTATGCGGTCGTTTACCGGAACGTGTACATAGGGCGTCCCAGAATCCACGCACTTTCCCTCAATCGTGTATCTTCGAGGCAGGATCAGGAAGAATCATGATTTCTTCGTGGTTTTATGTAGCTTTTAAGTTAGGTGCAATCAAACGATATATGAGCGAATTCAATTTTTGTGATGTAAATAACTAACAAAGCTTTAAGTTATATTATAACGTTAGTGATAGTTATAATTAATATTACAATAGTAATTAATATTACAAGAGTTCCACTTAATATGTTGCAATATGTATTAATTTTATTATAATATTAGAATTTTAATTTCGCAGAGTTTCAATCCGAGTTTGAGAACTGCCAAGATACAATTAGATTAGAAGTGGAAATATCAACTCCAATCTGATCAAAAGTTTTGAAATATCTGAAAAAAACTTGATATTCCTGATACTCTTTGTACACGTTTATGTGTTGCATATATGTACATTGTTGTGTGGAAATTATATAGGGTGACGCAGAAGCCTTCGTTATTGTCTCTTTTGCATTGAGCTCTGTTATCGCGCTGATAAAGTTTCCTTGGCCGGAATGCACAGTATAAATCGCAAGAATAATTTCTTTTAGAAACAGAAGAATTTCTTGTTTCTTATACCGATTGTGTTCATAAACAAAAATTTGTAAGTAAAATTAGCGAATATTTGGAAATAAATTAGCCGGTCAGTTTGAGATTAAAGCGATCGTCTCAACGAAGAAATCATTTCTTTCTTTTTCAAAATATTACATCAAACCCGATTTGCGAATCACCGTGTACAGTTCGTCCGCAGAGACGACCGCGAGCGAGGGGCACTATAAGCGCACACGCAACGAGTCTATACACGCGCTTGTCGTGTGCAACGTGTATCGGGTCGTGCGAGTGTCGAGCGATAACCTGGAACGAACGAGGGCGGGCGGCCGTGTGTTCGCGTTTCCGAGGTGCGAATTCAAAACCAAGGCAGAACGCGACGCGATTAATATCGATTATTTACGACGCGGCCGCGCTCGTATACGGAGGAGCGAGAGGGTTTAATCGCGCGCGGCGAATCGCGCCGTACGGACACGTGAAGCGCAACGTGTGCGCGTTACACGTCCATTAGCCGCGCCTCGAAAACGAACGCGTCGGAAATCTGAAGGGCAGCCGGCACGCCGCCACGCCGCGCCGCGCCGCGCTGCGCTGCGCCGCGACGTGCGAACGTGGCTTTGATCTTCGCCGCTGCTGCGCGCGCGAAACGCGCGTTTCCGCATCGTATGCAGATCCCGTCGAGGTGCATCCGTGCGCAATTGGATCGCGAGCGTTTAGCGTTTTGCGCATCGTGCGCCTCTTAATCCGTCAGTACTTCGGACGGACCGTGTCTGGAATCTGGCAAGCAGCTTTCGGTGAATACGAACGAGATCCCACGCGATACCTATCGTGCATGCAAAAAATCATTTTTAATGAAGCAAACGCGATCCCATTAGCCGGACACGTTTCCTGTTTTCCCATAATCGCTTCATCTTGATGAAGACGTTATTGCGCGGCGAACTAATTAATTTGTTTTATAAGAAGAATTATAGAGAAATCGAAAATCGTGTAAAGAAGCAAAGCCGGCGGCATCAAAGTCTCCGTCGTACGCACACGCGTGCGCCTATCAATATAGCAACACGCGGATTTGAAACAAAATTACATGCTCTCAGTGTCGTCCACGTATACGCGATTAATAATCCGCTCTCGCGACGGCCGTCGATTAACATCATTAAATGGCGTAATAGAGCGTCGTATCTTGGCGACTTTCAAAGGCTCTAATGACGCCCGAGGCGGACTCGCCGGGTAATTGCAAATCGAGCGTTTCTATTCCGCGCGAACGCGCGTCGCGATCGATTTATTTCGAGCCGGTACCGAGAGAAGCTGCCACGAGAGGAAGAGGAAACGATCCTATCGGTGCCGAAGACAGAATCGCCGCAATGAACTCGCGCTCATCTCTCGTGAGTACGTACAAGGAATACTATTCATAAGTCGAGCGGAACTTTAAGAGCAGCTCATGGCGCCTCTTGGCGCGTAGTCACCTCGTAATTTTCATCAGCGGATCTTCTTTTTGCAAACGCGTATTTACGAATATCGGCATTGCACGTGCTTCTAGCCGGTCTCGACGTTTTACCGAGGCTTGGGATATGCGAAGCGAAATTGCGAGCCGCGTCAAGGAAAATGATTTATTGCGCGTTAATCTCGTGGTAGCTTCGAGGTAATAAACGATACAGAGTTAGTCTTTCTTATATTAATTTCGAATATCATATCGTCACGATTTAATTTTCAAAGCATTCTGGGAGGATGCGAAAATAATGTAAAATATGTTTTATATACTTCTTCAGGTGGTGTATCTACTCATATAAAACAAATAGACACAATAAGAATAAGAAAGTAATGTCTTTTGATAAAAACGCATTTCTATGAGAAAAACTTATCTTGGAGAAATAATTGTCAGGCAGTAAATCCTCGCGCGATTATCTTTTAGCTTTTTCTGCTTTTTGTATAACGGTTATCCTTTGTAACGGTTGTCCTTCTCGTTTCATAAAGGGATTATTAATCTCCCAAGAATAAAATTCGCGCGTTGAAGCAACGGGCGGCTTGTAGCTTTCGTCAAGTGCATATTTCTCCGTCATGTGATCGCACGCATGCATGGATCGCGGTATGCTTTGTCGATTCGAGGATGTCGAGACGTCGCCTCGAACCTCTCACGAATTCGTTATCGAGGCCTCGGTAAGTCGATTTCCATGTCGTTATCCGGGCCTATTAAAGACAGCCGCATTAAAGACAGTCACATGGCACCACGGTCGTTGCACCACTCAATATGCCGCATAATTTTTTTCAATCTCAACGTCCCACATTCAGGTTTTCCGGGAAATGAGAATATATCTCCAAATATCCTTATTTGGATTATAGTGTTCGTGACATACGTGTATGTAAACGACATTGTATCAAATTTTGAAGGAAATAAATTTATGGATAAATTACGGATTTATATCTTTTATCATTAACGTGTTACTTATATGCCATTATAATTAATAATGTTTGAAATGCTAATGACTTTATGCTGCGTTGCACCGTTAACCGATAAAAAGATTTCCAGTAATGTAGCATTACTAAGGATACAATTATGAGTTGCAACCCTCGCGTGTTATTAAATATCAAATTATAACAGAACGTAGCGCAAGTGAAAATTTCATGGCAATGTGTTGCTTCTGTTATTACATTCCCATGTTGGGTTCCCGGAAAGAAGTGCGGCGAGTAATGCACGTCCTGCTCCGCGGCCAAGAGTCCGCGATGCATTCGTGCGCTGCACCCGCGATCCTTGTTTCTCGTGTGCCGAACAGGTGGTTGCGATGCAAACTGGAGAGTTTGAAATACGGTCGACCCTGTAACGGCCGGGAAATTGCGCGAGACCGACCCCCATTCGACTCCGTTTCACTTCTAAATAGGCGCTCGTTGCAGACCGCTCGCGCTTGTAGAATTCGAGCGGAATGACTTTTTTCGCGAATCGCGAATCGCTTATGAATGGACGGCATGAACGGCTGTTCAAGCGCACTCCTCAATTTCGTTACATTATACATATAATATTTCGCTCGTAAGACGTAGTACCCACTAAACGCTTTACCTTATTTGCGGACTAGAAAATTACGGCACTAAAATTACGTTGTGTTACTTTCAACCAGCTGAGAAATATTGACGATAAACTCATTTAAGTCTCCGTAAAATTTATGACAAATGGTCCGAGACAATGTTATAAACATTTTCCATATTTTTAAATGAAGTAAATAAAGCTGTTAGATAGAATCGTAGAGAAATTTTACGAACTGCAGTGGAAAGACACGAGATAGGAAGAGATGGAATGGAAAACGATCGAGCAGATGTATGTATAATAGGATTTCACTCGAGGCGTCTCGAGGCACATTTCGAATAACATTTCAGGCGCGTAGATTTATCCGACTGCGGCCGCGCTTCCGGTGATCAATAATTTCCTAAGCTTCGGTTAAATGACCGGCGCGACTCGTCTGTTTCTCGCGGCTATTTGCGGCCGTGGCGATGCGTGCGCCTGCAACGCGTGTGTTGCCACAGGCGAGTCATTGACTCTCTCGTTTCTATCGGCGGCAGAACTCCGAAACTGACAAGAGAGTTTGACAGTTCGCGCGGAGCGCCCGATTATACGCCGCGCGATGTTCCCGGCAATTGCGTGCAATTTAGAAATCCGGCATTTATGCATAACGCACGCGCGTCACAGGCTCTCTACCGTGTGTCGTGTTTGCGCGAGCGAGTCATTATCGCGGTCGTTGTCGCGTCTCGAGAAGACCCACACCCCATTACCGGCATTGTGCCTTGTGCCTGCATCGACCAGTCATCGTTCGATCGCGCTAAATGCAGCATCGAGCTGCAACGACGAAGCTGACGCTCATTCACGCCATTCCACGCGCACTCCGACAGACGTACGCATTGTCTACAATTGCATGTGTCATACAGTGCGTCGAACCCGATGCGATCGAATCTGTCCAGCCGGGCTGAAATTTTAATTTTCAGCGTCCAACTGTCCACATCGAGCTCTTTCCGTCGTTATTTCAATAAATGATTAGGTAACTTTATCAATCATACTCTTCTTTTCAGTTTTATTGGTTTTATTAAATATATTTAAGTACATACATGTATTATTCTTAATAATATAATATTCTTTTAATACTTTCTTTCCTCCAACATATAAAACGTTCCGTGTATGTCGCTCCGTATTAATCGAAGATAAATTCGGAAAAACGCGAACTGTATCAAGTATAGTGAAACAGAAACGCATGTTTAAATTTCCATTAGAGAGTGCGAGCGGACCCGTTCGCGCACAATACTTCTAGTATCGATTGAAAACCACCGCGGACCTGCGCACGACGAAGCTCGCTGTTGAACCGATCGGAATTAAATTAATTTCGTTTGAAGAACTTGAAATTTTGCGCGAGTTTCCCGTTACGGAATTCCTGGTAGCGCGCGTCAAACGAATCTCTCGGGAAGGCGGCGGCAACTCGGAAATTCCATCTAACGCGGCCGACGAATTGCGTCGGGTTGCATCGCCGCGCCGTGCCGCACCGTGTCCGCCGCGCGCCGACCGGGCTGCATGTTTAATGCCGCGCGATGCACATCCGCGCGGTGCTCTCTCAGCTCAGTTCGCTATCAATTCAGATCCCGAAGCTCTCGTAGCTCTCTCTCCTCCCCCGTCTACGCTTTGTCGGCGTCGACCGCGGCCCTTCGATCGCCGCGAGAATGCCTATTGTCGCGCGAAGGGTCGCGGGCTCATTCGGCATGCGGCTGTCGAGATCGTCGCGTTACGCACGGCGACGCTGACGGAATACGCATCACGCGCGCTGCCGTGGAACACGTGTGCATCCTCTGCGGGTTGGAAGTTTCCCCTCGGTTTTTCTATACTTTGCAGTTTTGCAGGCAACGACATGATGGGGAGGAAACAAGCATCCGAAACGGAGACGTGATGATTGCCTTAAAAATTATAAAAAAGTTTGTGTACGACGTATGTACGTTCCTACACGGAAAAAAAAAATGAAGTTGCAGTTGCTTCAATTAAACGTCGACGTCACGGGCTACCACAAACATAAACAGTTAATTCAATTGGATATTATTTGATCAAAATATTTGGATTATTAAAACGCAACTATCTGATGTTTTCGTTCAAATAATATCCGCAATTGAATTAATTGTTTATGTTTTGTGGCGGCCCGTGACGTCGACGTTTAATTGAAGCAACTTCATTTTTTTTCCGTGTATATAATTTATATTTGTATTGTTATTAAAATGAAGGGGTGCAATTCCTTGTATAAACTCGGTATCTGTTTCGCTTCACGCGTTAATCCGGCGAACGTGTATACGCAGAACTCCCGCACTGGAAGCACTCAAACTCAGCGCGATGAAGAGCGCGATTTAAACTTGAGGGGCAAGAAAGCGAATTGCATCGACGAGTTGCAACGCGGGATCCGTTCAAATAAACGCACGCTCACGTCATTCCCGCGGAGAGGCGGGAGCGCTAAATTACTCAGAGACTGCCAGAGACTGCGCTAGAGCGCGTAAAACGAGTTTAGAGATCTCCGTGCATTATCAACGGGTCAAGAGCATCAATTTAACACTCCGAGCGATGGCGTTTACACACCGCTGCGTTAACGCACCGCGCTCTCTCGCTCGCCCGCGGAGAGTAGGCGTTAACGGGTTTACTTAGGCGCGGAATCACGAACAGCAGGCGCGAGCCGGCGAGGCGAGGGCTGCACGTCCGTCTTTCTTTCGACGCTCGTCGGCTGGAAACGCGAGCGGATCCCACCGGATCCTCCTCTCGCGTCGGGCTAATCGCACCGGCGACGACAAGACACCCATCAACTGGCGGATATTGACGGAGGCCGCCGCGGCCGTCGCGCCGGTTCTCGCTTTTTGCCGCTGTTATTTATAGCGGATTTACATAGCCTCCTCAAACTCGTCACGAACTTTTACCGCAAAGCCTGTAATTTACAGCGCGCGCGATCGACGGGGAGAGGCCCGTTTTAACTTTAATATTCTCTCACGTTCCCCCCCCCCCCCCCCCCCCTCTGTCTCTGCAGCGTCTCCAATGGCCCGATCGAATTTAAAGCGAATGGTAGTAGAGTAATTTTAATTTAATTCGGAAATTATTATTAATGGTCTCGTAAATTAAGTGCCGCTTTCCAGTGGCATTTTTCTCTTTGCATTTCTAATAACATCGTTATATACTTTAGATTCATAACAATTTCATCAAATTAAGTTAATAACGCACACAGTGTTAGAATATCAATAAGTTAATTGAGGTTATTTAATAAGAGTCGATTTTCTTATCTGAAATTAATGTCGCAATGATTTATAGTGTGATGGTGTATAAGCTAATTGTTCTATTTGACAAACAAAGTATTTTTGTGCCATAACGTAAACATACTAATATAGATATTATAGTATTGTATATAAATTTCAAAAAGAAAAAGATATATAAATTTATTTATTTTTAAATGTTACAAAAATTTATTTAAAATGACATTTTTTAAAGAAAATATGAAATTTTCCAAGGCGTTTCTAATGCAAAGTGCTTAAAGTTATTTTGATTACCTATTCTGAAAGCTATTCCATTTATCAAACAGCAACGCTAGTCTCGTGAATGGATCATTCTGACAATAGCCGTTGCATTCTGTAAACATAATCACGGCACAGCGCCGACCAGATCTAATTAGCATAGAATGTCATTTAACAGCGTAATCGTGGCGAGTCGACCGTGTTGCATAATCGTGTCGCGCACGTGCACCACACCGTTGCGCCCGAGCGTGGCGCGATAACGCGTCACTCTCACCTAGTCCTCGCAACAGCGCGCGACAAGTGTAAATCGTAACGTGTGTAAACTGTGTAAACCTCGCGTACTTAACGTTTACAAATTTCCCTCCTGCCCCTCGGTGCAGCCGGTCGGCGCGGCACAACGCGGCTATTGTGCTGCATCGTCAGGCGGTTCGGAGACGCCGGCGTCGTAAGATAATTTCGAAAAAAAAAATGGGTTACACGCTCTTATCTGCCCCGACGGGTTTTACGACGACCCAACGCGACGGGCCCGTCGGGCGTCGACTTTGCTGCCAGGGTCGGACAACCTGACACGTAAAGTTGCTGGGAAAGTCGTGATCGTGATAAGTACTCAAAGTTAGTTCAAAATAAAAAGACCATGTAAGACCTGCGATACGAAGTCTCCTGATATATAGCCTCGCATTTCGCATAGCTTGTCGGAGATACAATTCTCGTTATTGATAAGGGTTTCCGCGATTGCTACACACCGCGACTGTTTTATGCGTTCGAATGCGCGAAGTGTACTTACAAACCGCATGTCGGTAGGGCGATGCCGGAGAAGGCCGAGCGTGTTGCGTGCATTTAGATACCGCTCGGCGAAATCGAGAAATCATTCATGATCGCCGCGGCCGCAACAGGGTCACTGTGTCGCTTAATCTCGATATAAATTGCAATACAGTTTCTCGAATTCGCGATCTTATCGATTGCGTTTTAACATCACGGCATTCACGGCCGATTGCCGCGCAAGGAATTAACATAAAATCTTAAGAGTTAGCTTCTAAAGGTTGTTTTAACACTTACGTCTGTATTAAGATATGTAAAAAAACAGAGACCCGTATTTTACTTTAACTCGTTTTATTTGAAACATGTGTATTTGAGGCTTGCAGCGTCAACAATATTATCGATGATATCGTAAATTGATTCGACGATTCGCAAACGTGTTCGTTAAATTTAATTCGCATTCATGTGGTTTCACAAGCATAATCAGTTACGTTTCATGTATCTTAAGGATGTATCGGACGTACAGTCCCTGCTAAAAGTTAAACTTTCAATAAAAGAAGACTGCATGTATGTCAAACAACTCAAAATTTTTTATATGTTAGAAGGGATTACCGTTAACAGTTTGAGTATGATTTTTTGTCATTTAAATAATTAGTATTGTTTAAACATTTAAAAAAATTTTTGTGTAGCAAAAAATTTTGAAACTTAAAATACAATATTAATGATGCATGTTTTACACATAAAAAAAGTTTAAGAAATATCTTAATGGTTTATTTATATTTTATTTATATTTACAGCAAAAATGTCGATTCTCCATAAGGGATAATGTTAATTTTATTAACTTTAAACTTAAATAACTCTTAAATAACTTTAAAATTTTACAGAGTATTTTTAATTTAATTTAGAAACAATTTACAGCACTTTCTGAATATATTGATATGAAATACCTCCAATACATCCTTAATTACAATAACTTTTAAACCAATAAGAGAATTGTGCTGAAATTTTACACAGATAGACGTAATAATAGAACAATCTATGAAATTTTTAGATTTTTGGTAATGCTTTAAGATGTCACCCATACATCCTTAAGTGGAGACACGTCAATATCATAATACAGGTCATTGTAGTATACGGTACCGAACGTGTCACGCTTTCTGTTTCCGATGCTTCGCGGTGCTTTCCTGTAACGAAATTATATTGTATTATTTTTAATGTAAAATCAGGTGACATTGCATGTTTTAATTTATATTCTTATTTTACGAATTACTTAATTCATCTTACGCAGTTTGAGTGATTATCGCTATTTATTCTCGTTGGCATGCTATAAAATTGAATCGAGATTGACTTCGACGTGGGATATTTACCACGACAGAGACATGTTTTTATTAACGTTTACTGCATTCCATTAATTTCATTTATAGCTCATCCGGCGAGGGATATCTTCGCGCGCGTATCCCGAACGGATGCGGTTGTTATCGCTATTTTAGCAGTTGCAAAATCACGACGCATTACTATGTTCCCCTATGGAATCACGCATTACGACGTGCCTATAAACCGTTCCGCACGTGACACACCGCAACTTGACTAGGAAAACCAGCGATTTCCGGCGTTATGTGCACGAGTCTATTTCGAGCCGCGCGCCCGCCCCGGGTATAATAACAACGCGAGGATGACGCGCTAAAATGACATTTCTATGGTAATATTCAGAGAAGGACGTGCGAAATTTTGCATAGTTTCGTGTCGCATTGCAATCAATAACTTGCACAGCTTCACAAAAGCATACTAGGTATACGGTCGTTTTGTAATTGTAAATCTACGATGCAAATCTGCAAATGCACATGCCAAACTTTTAATCTTGCATCTCCATGTATCGGCACGCCTGAGGGACGTATATGGAAAAATACGAAAATAAAAAAAAATAACAATACAGGAATTTATTTCATTTTAAACGCGTTACCCGCAAAAGCGAGGCTCTTTGATGTGACCGGCGTGAATTAAAAGCGCGCGGACCTAGCCCGCTCGAAGGGTGAACTTTACCACGTTAGTTACACTCGTCACTGTCGGTCAACGTGTTAAATTAATCACGGCGGCGTATGCTCTTCAGCGCGTTTCTCGCTAGAGGAAGCTTTATCCGTTCTGAGAATTGGCAGGAATTAATTTGCGACTCGCGCCGCCGCGCCGGGCCGCGCGCGGAAACGGCTTCGTCTCGCTTCAAACGCCTAATTGATGGTTCTGTTTCGACGCTGTTCCCTATAATAACGGGCGCCGTGTGCTACATGTGTGCAACATATATCGCTGCAATCTCTGCGATACGACGACGACGTCGCTCGTGGGGATACAGTGCTTGATACCTTGTCGATAACACGCGTCACGGTGCGAGGGAACATTTCCGTTGTTTGAAACTGACAAAAACAGCCCCGGAACGCGCGAGAGTATCGCCTCTGATACCAATATATCGCGAAATTTAGTTGACTCGATATAAATTGTGCAGTTATTGAACTCTTTCTTTTTTTTTTTTTGTTCGCGCGTTTGAAACGTTTTCCAAAGTAAAAATTAAATGTAAAACAAATCCTTTTCGATTTGATTAAGCTTTCGCAATGTGTTGCGTTTGTGCGCGAAAATATTTTTTTCCCTATTCGTAAGAAAGTTGCATGTTATTAAAGTAGCCACGCAGTTGCGTGCATATAAGCTTCTTCTTTCATTCTATATCATGTGTACATAATTACATAACAGTCAAATCATTCGTTGGTAGATAATTGAAATAAGAGAGCGTGGAGGTCAATGGCCGAGGGATAAGCGACGTACAAGAGCAATGCCGCATTACTCATTAAAAGTTGATCATTTTAACAATTTCCCAACGCGTCGTAACGATCATTAATCTCATACGCGCGGCTTTATTAATGCGGAGGACGATCGCCATAAATCTCGGAAGTAACAAGGAGCCATCGCGGAATCCCGCGCACGGACTCGTAATTATCTCATGGACTAAACGTTTGTCAACGAATGTTATTAAGCACTCGTTAGCGGCGTACTTTATGACGCGGGGTGTGGTCCCGTTATTAATCACATTATTTCGGCCAGTCGTTAAATGGACAGCTTAATGGATCGAACCCTGCCATCGGTCAACGATGCGTGTGACGAGAGCGGCGTGCAATCGCAGCGTCATGCTCGCGCCGCGATTATTTTTGTTCTACACTTATTGTTAGATTAAAAATAATTCGATCCAACAATTGTGAATACTATGTGTCTAGAGTTTACCTGGTAATCTTTATTAAAAAACGGTTTTTTTTTTTAAATTAAATATTGAAAACAATTTTTTCTTTATATCAACATTTCTAATTTTATATTTAATATTTCTTTATTTTCCTCTATTCAAAGGTCTAGCATTGTTAATAAAATTTTGTTTTCTTCCTCTTTCTTTTTGCGGCTTCAGATAATTGCTACTTATCTTCCTCCTTATAGCCAATCTATATACGTCTACGCTTTCGCAAAAAGGAAACGTTATACTCAGTCCCTGTTCTCTCGGTCGATTAAGACCGCGATTGAGACGTGGACCTTATGGATCGTTTGGCCGTCGACCGAAATGCTGTCATTTTATCAACCGCGTAATTACCGCAGAAAAGAATTACCGCGGCGGTCCTGAGAGAGCAGCCGCGAGGGACGTTTGGGACCCGTCGTCGCGGGGATTGGGATTGCACGCGGAGACGGACGTATCAGATAAGAAGGATACGTTGCACGCGCGCCGGTCCTCCGTCGTCGATGCACCGGAGCTGGAGGCGCGGGAACGCGAGAGCGCGAGCGGGGTGTTCCCGTTTATTTTTCAGTGGGCTCGGGCGATACATCGGCCACCGTTACCACTGCCATGCCGGTGCCCCATCTCGTTTTTATCTCTTATTCTTCGTCTCTCTTTCTTCTTCTCTCTTTTATTTTTTTAGCCCTTTTTCTACCGAGACCTATAATTATTCCTTCGAACTGCAACGTGGGCGAATGCGCGAAACGCGCAAACAGACCCGCCTGGACCCGCCGCGTGTTCGCGAGATCGTTGGCATTCCGGAGGTTCTCTCTCTCCTCCGGAGAGCGATCTTGACCCTCCTGCTACGGCGCACGTTGCCCTTCTTCGTAATTTATCGTGCTGTAACGTTGTGCGTTACAACGCCACGGCGAGAGCACTTGGAGCTCGTATTCGCGCCACGCGTTTAACGTTAAATGGGACTATCTGATTCTGGTGGCACATTGACGTTGAACGCGATCTTTGTATTAGGCGACACTTGGCGTCAGACGCACTTAGAGCTAGATGTGTGGTCCGAACACGTGTGTGACGTGAATACCGATGCCATTACGAATTGTATATTGATAATAGTATCACGTACCGAAAAGAAAACTTTAAAGTCTCCAATTCGAATTTTTAATTCTCTAATTTGATAAACTCACTAATAAGCTTTGGCAAAGTTCTCATTTTCAATTGACTTCGCGCTTACTGAAGAATTTTCAATTTAAAAGGAGGAAGTTATAATACTGTGACGTTATTATAATACTTGATAAAAAAAAATTATGACAACATAATATAGTCAATCTTCAAATGAAGATCTCATAAATATACATAAACAGCGCTCATAAATAGACGCGTACTTTATGTATGAGATTTCGTAATAAACACGATCTCGTCATATATACGGGAAGTAATTTGTTTTGCAAAAACAGATTCTCTAATGTACGAGCAATTAGGGCACAGCTCACGAACACCAGTAGGTGCACGCCCTGCATGAGCAGCGCGCCATTATTATTTATTTACGCATAGCGAACGTGTTTGCGCAGCTTTATAGCGGTTGGACGACAATTTTAATAGAGCCGCGTATGAACGGAATGCGCGAAAAATGGTCTTAAATGGAAAAAAAATTTTCGTCGCGAGAGCGGCTCATAAAAATTACGAAGAGCGCGTATCGCGTTTCTGCTTGCCGTTCATACCGGTCGTCTATATATTCGCCGCTTTTCGAAATTTACGACGGCCGAGAGAGCGGCTGTTTCTCTCTCGTTTAATAAAACCTCGCGCTAGAACGAAGCGCGTATTACGCGCGAGGCATTGAGAAAGAAATGAAGAGGAAGAGGGATAGAGAAGAAGCCGCGGCCTCGCTGCAATTATACAAGGTCAAAGAGCTCGCGGACTCTGAAAGCGCTCCGGTTCCATGAAAAATCGCATAAAGGCCGTTTACGTTGGAGAGAAACGCGAAAATTCATCATAATCTCCCGTAGCTCTCGCGTTATTGTGATTATTATTTCATAGATCTACTCGCGCGCATGATAGAATTAATATATTCACCCAAACTGTTGTTGTTACGCGAATTTGCATTAAGCATGGATCGCGGGAAGTTACGCATCCGTGGTCATAAATAATCTCCCGAGATTGAAAAACACACGCACACACGAATATATATAGGTTTCCTTATTGATTTATTTTGAATGCATAAAATATCCAATACAAATCTTGGAGGATAAATAACGACTGAAATCTATTACAAATTTCAAAGTTTCATACATTTGAAAATCTAGAGAGAAGTTCGACATTTCTTACATAAAAAGTTCTTTAACGCTAGAATTGACTAGAACTACCGGAGATTATTCTTATGTATTTATTTCCACCGAAGAAATCTTAGAAAAGAAAAGAGAAAAAGAGAAAATAAATTAATAATATTAATCATCTATGTAATTTTAATAAAAGTCAGGAAAAATTTCAAAAATTAAGATGTTTTAAAATCGAGTAATAAATTATTAAAAAATGTCAAATGGATCATTTTGACCCTCTTGGTAGTTCTAGTATGTTAAAGATATATTTTTTTACATCGCGCCCTCTCTCTCTCTCTCTCTCTCTCTCTCTCTCTCTCTACTTACGTAATTTCAACGAGCTGCCTTAGATTGCCTGATTTAAGGTTCCGATGATCTTAATATTTCATAATATAAAGCTGAACGATACAAAATCGAGTCATTTGAGAACCGATTGATTCGAACGCGATCCTCCTTCCACGCGACATAATAACCGGAATGAAATCCCTCGAAGATTTACCGGTAATCCGATACGTATAGCCAGTGTGGATCTTCTTGCCACCCGGTAAGATTGCATCGACTACTTAGCAGTAAATATCACTGAGCACCCACGCATTGCAGTAAAGTGCAGCGTATGAAAGGAAATCCGTGAAAGTGCATCGCATCGGTCACGGAAACACTTCAATTAAAATGCAATTAATTTAACAGACGATAAACAATTCAATAAGCAATTCGCCAGCTTTACCGTTCTTCGAGCTCTGAGATTCTTTAGTAATTAAATTAAATAAGCATTAGAAAAGAAAAATCGCTTCTCGAAAAATAAGCATTAGATAAATAGCCTCGGGAATATCAATAGAAGATCAAACAGAGGTTTTAAATGCGTTTTCTAATGCAACAACACGTATAAGGTATCCCTTGCTATTCGCTCGGCGAGCACAGCGAAGCAAATCGCGCGTCACGTTGAGACTCTAACTTTAGTGTGCTGTGCGAGTCTAGCGATCGTTTTCGTGCATTAGCGTTACACGAGGAACATCACGCGTCTCCTCCCATCGCTTACGCATGTGCGTGTGCACGCGCAATTGCACAAACAAGCCGAACGCCGCTCACGGCTTGTACTTGCGTGGTAGTCGTACATTCCCGGTCGTTGTACCTGGATCGTGAGATATCGAGCAAGCGCGCCAGGCTATCGCTTAGGATTTGTTGCATATCTCTTTGTCTTTTTAAGGTCTTTTCACACACACACACACACACACACGCGCGCGCGCGCGCGTACACATATACACATACACATACGATTGCTACATACATTACATAGTACACACTTCTAGTACTACGATTAAATTTTTTTCTAAGTATCGAGCATTATCGGATGCTTACTTATTACTGGCGATAAAGGGATCCTTACATATATAATTAGTAATTACTATCACTATTTTGAATTCTCGTTTATATGGTCTGTAATACTGATTATGTGCGCGCCCCTTTACGCCGAGATTTGCATCGTACATTGCACCCAGTTAGTGCGGCGCCGATGTTGCATCGATGGATGCAGGCAACCGTGACGACTAGCAATTTCGCGCCTTTCAGGGAGGACAATCGCGATTCCTCAATTCCTGTACGATAAGATTGCAAACATTCTCTCTATCATCTCAAAATAGAAGATCTATACGCTACATTAATCGTTGCACAGAACAAATAAAACTCGATATCAGATTGGCACATTTAACGCTAACGGTAAGAGCTGAATTTTCAATTTTTACATTTTTATATTTTCGGAATTGTTTATATATACGAAGTACATTAATAATTTTTTCCTAACATTGCGCTGAGAGAAACGTTTTGTTAAAATGACAAAATTTTGTTAAGATGGCAAACTTTTTTAGTTTACTGAACAAAATTTTTGTTGTTTTAACAAAATTTTTGTTATCTTAACAAAACATTTCTCTCAGTGTGGTTTCGCGAATTCTCGCATGATTATTTTCTGAAATCTGGCATTCTTGTCCTGTGCAATAATTTTTCGCGGATTCCGAGCAGCCGGGAGTCCCATCGATATTTGAAGTCTCGTCTCGATTCGAGCGCGTTTAATCAACGAACCAATTACGCACACGATTGCGCACCCGTGCGATCATAATCTACGCATAGTTTTCACGCCTCCCGACGTATTATCCCGCGTCGGTGAGTCGGTGTCTCCACTCTCCGTACGTGACACCACACCGTACTCGACGGCGCGTGTAGACCCGGAGTCCACAAAGACGAGACGGGAGAGGTGGAAATTTACGGTCGTTAAACGATGTACGGCACACCGGCCGTGGGCTGCGGGCCGAGCTTGTCGATCTTCCTCGACAAAGTATACGCGTAATCGCCGTTTAAACGTTTACGCGCGAGCGTGCGCGCGTTTGACTTCTCAACCCGGCGCGCATTCAGTCGCGCAATTACATCGAATCCTGCGGCTAACAGTGAATCGATCCTTCCGGACCAGCGCAGATGTCTCCTGCCTGGGTGATTTCCTGAAAGGCAACGCCTTTCCGATACTCCCCGCGCTCAGCCAGTTCCTCACATTCCAAGCGCTTCTCTCCGTGTTTATTACGTGCTGCTAATTTTACGTCAAACGTTATCGTCTTTGCACGCACATTTAATAAAGATGTTTATGTAGACATTAAATAACATTTTATTATCAATTATTTCAAGTTTGTACGGTTAACATTTCTATATTTCTATAATAAAAAAAAAAAGAGTTATATATAGATCTCATATTTCTGCTTTTTCCGCTTTAATACTTGCGTTTCGTTCGCTGAAAGAATCGCTAACGTGTATTGACTCGTTTCGAGTTTGCCGTAACAATAAAAGCCGTACGAGCGAGAGCGACCTCACCCGTTCTGGTTATTCCACGACCACGACGGGAAATCGCGTTTCTCCGCCGTTGACATCACGCAACAATCTGCGTCGAGAGGAACGATCGTCCCGCGGACAGATTTAATTATTTCGTCGGCAGGAAACAATTAATCGCGACCGGAAGTTATTATACATACGCAGCGGCGCCGAAGACGGCGTAAGAGGACGACGACGACGTCTCGGCCCGTCCCTACGTTTGCTATGCCGCTCTCGCATGAGGGCCTCCCCAGGTCTCCCTTCGTTCGGATCGAACACACGACACACGTATCGTGTACAAGCCATTGTTTCGGTCGGTGGCAGCCGCGTTTAACGAACCGCGAGGCCACGTATATATCGGTAAGCTCACGTATACCGTTTGTTCCTGTCCGCCGCAACGACGGAAGCGCGGGTCTTATCGTGACTCCCTTTCGATTTCGATCTCGCGTCGTTCATCGAGAAACCACCGACCGGTCTTATTTTCGAGTCTGCTACTCTCTCGTTGCGCGCCTTTACCATTGTCTATTTCTCCCCCTCAATAATCCGTTACGTTGCTGCACCGATATTGTATTCGGAAGATATTAATCTCGCGAAATTTTTATAAACCGCTTGTGGCGGGAAATATTTTGCTTCACACACACACACAATTGAAAATATCTGAAAATTTGGATAGTGCATTTTGAAAATTATAATTTTTCTGATCTTCATTCCAGCTTGTCTTTTCAAGAGCCCTTCTTCCGAATAAAATATAATTGTCAGTCGCTCGTTAAAAGATTTCCGATATTTCAAACGGGAACAACGCATAGCATTCGAGGAATGCACATAGTAACGAGCCGCACATTCAGCATCAGCTTCTCTATGTCGTGTTTTTCCCTTTCGGCGAACATTTCCATTTTATTCGAAGAAAGAAAAATGTGTTGCAGATAAAATTTGATTTTTTCCGCACGAAAAGAATTTCCGCGAATTCAATTCGGTGACTTACCTAATCTCTCAGTTGGAGTATTTTTCTGAAGCGCGGACACATATTCTATTTTTATCGCTTCCAGGAATCCATGCTTCCTCTCGTTATCTGAAGAGCTTAACTAATTAGCTATTAGCAAAGTGCGAGCGTATCTGACCGTGATCGCTGTCATCAGTAATTAATTTCTTAAGAAGCTGAAGTCGTATACCATGCACTACTATATTTATGCGAAGTTGCGCAACTTCTTCGTTCCGTGCCTTTGAATTTTACTTTAATTTTTTCTTACAGTACTTTTTTTACAGAAGTTTGTCAGCTGGTAAATTCTGTACAAAGTCGATAAGGAGCTATTTTGTGCCACAACGTCTCAACTTTGAACATTAAATATCGCAACTAAGCAAGTTGACCTAAATTTTCTAGGAAAGAATTATGAATAAAAAATGTTATTTTATATTCAGAATGTACTTAGTTTTTTCAAAAGACTGACACTGCAAGTAGAATGATATTACAAAACCATTTTCCGAAGTTATTCGTATAAAAAACTTATATAAAAGGAGCTTTTATCTACCTATATAGTATCAGATTTTTTCACAGCTTAAATATCTTAACCCTGTCAAGAATCGCGTGTTGCGAGAACATTCCTCGACACTCGTGACGTGTAAATCGCGAGGGAAGAATTTTTCATCTCTTCTGGAAGAGGTCTGAGTACATTCTTCGCCACTCAACAGCGGATTTTTTCCGGTTTTGATATTGTAATGTGCGCGTCTCTACGCCGGACGCATACCGCCGCATTGTAACAGGGCGCCGTTGTCGAGCTGAAGAGTTAAGTGTCGAAGCTCGTTCGAGAGGCTCGTGGAGTCTTAATAGATTCAACGCGAAACGCTGATTTTCCTCGGCAAACGCTCGACTTCCCGCCGCGCCGGTCGCGCACTCCTATTTTCCTCGCGCTATCGGCGCTATTACTCGGCGGCGAGCTAAGCACATTGAGGCTTGAGCGCATGTCGAAGCGATTTTCCGCTCTGAGAATGGCCCCGGCTTTTGTTCTCGCAAAGAGCGCGCGCGAAGAGATCGGCGCGGGCGCCGTAAATCGCGATCCCTCGCTTTAAAACGGCGCGCGTTTGCCGACCAAACGCGCGTGTTTTCTTCTCTCGTCGGCCGTTATTGACACGGCGGACAACACCGGCTTTGTACATACTGTGCCGTCCGTGTACCGTGCGGATTTGTTTGCCCTCGGCACACAGCCGCGGCCTAATGCGTCCTCCTTCTCCTCCCCGTCGCGTCGTCGAGGTGATTCCACACTGCACACTCGATTCCGGGCGTCAGTTTGATTCGCATAGACGTGAAAACGCGCCGGTGGTGCAACGATCGATAAACTATTGCCCTGGCTCGCGCTTCCTCACACGTTCCCCTCCTTGATTTTGCACGCGCGAGAGAGCTTCGCGCATAAGAAAGCTCTCGATATCACGGAACCGGAACAATCGACTTCTTTATACGACTTCTTGTCGTGATGAAAACACTCACATGGATAAATCACTCAGCCTTTTTCCTGACGTTCTCTATCGTGAGAGCGCTGCGTAGAGTGACGAAATGCGGTTGAGACTTAAAATCAGTTTGAATCGCGATAAATCGTCTCTGGAAGAGACGAACGAGAAAACGGAACCGCTTGAAAAGAACTAAAATCGCGAGAGGTTCTTTTTAGTTACTATTCTTTTGTCTCGGAATCATTATTCAGGAGGAATTGCTGGATTTCACGGACGTCCGACGTCACCATCGGGCGGGTCAGGCGAAGCCGTACGCCATGCCACCCCGACGCACAAGGATGCACGCTGAATCGTGCATCACGTATCACGTCTCGCGTGCGAGCGCACGCATGTACACATGTTCCGTTGACGGAACGGGGAACCTTGAAGGTGGCCGCGAGCCACGGACCGGTTCTTAATAATTAACATATGCAACGTTAATTTTACGGAATTATAATTTCACGTCACTCGCGGTACGCGCGGCCCGATCCGGGCCGTAATGCGCAGAACGAGCGTGGAGAAATCGAAGAGGGAAAGAGGAGTTGCAAAGAGAGAAGGTCGGCCGTATCTCTCCTCGGCTACTGGATGCACGGAAGGTGCTCGCGATCCCTCGATCGTACTGCGCCTTTCTCGCATCTCCTGCTCCGCAGGAGATTAATCGCAACGATCGTGCCGATTACCGCATGCTTTAATCGTCACCGTTCGCGCGGTGAAGTTATAATAGTGAACTGTCCGTCTCCTTTTTGGCGCTACTGTTATTGGATGTCTCGATTTTTACATCGTGCGAAGAAAGTATTTAAAGTCTCTCAAATTAACTTCGTAAGTTAGAAAATTTTTAGTTATAAGTATCTTTATAGACTATTTTGTAGATTTCTTTCTTTTTTAAATATTTTATATGGTCTTTAAATGTTCATGAATTTAAAATTTTGTATCTTCGAGTTGATCTTGCAATTGAAATTTTATGTTTTTGTTTTAGTATTTAACTTTTTTTTTAGAGATTTGGAACACTGTAATTTTATAAATATAAATTATTGTACACTTTAGAAGACGCAAAACTTTGACGCAAAAAATATAATTATAATATTTTTAAATTTTTTCGCGTAATTTTATATTATTTTGCAGATAATTAAAAAAGAAATTAATTAAAAAAGAAGTTTTGTATGTATGCGACACAGATAAAATAAATTAATACTATATACTATACGATTATTGAAGTGATTCCTAGAATAGAACGCCTAGGCAATGGCTAACGAATGGAAATAATTTGAAAGATGAAAGACTCGTGGCGCGAGGCACATGATTCTGTGACACATGCCTTTGTGCGACACGATGTTACGGATTTAATTATCTTCGACAAATTATATATAACGCATTTCGGCTGCTTTATGATGAAATATCGCATATTTCTAAAATTAAAAACTGCGTCATGAATTTTTCCTTGGAAAATATCAAACATTTTTTATAGTCCATAGTGTCTATTGTTTGTCGACTCAGCAGTCCTCTTCCTCGATTCTGGTATCGCCGATTGATCGCCGACGTGAATCTCCACTCCTTATCGACTCAACGGTCCTTGTTTGCCGTAGCGCCCAGCCTTTGCCCCAATCCAGATGAGAGCAAACCATTGGAAAATGTTGGATCCAACGTACTTCTCTCAGTCGGACGCAACTCCGTTACTCCGAATTTCCTTAGAGGTATCTCGCCAGATCCGGCTCGAAGAACCAAAAATTCTTGAGTATTCCTCGCGTGTACGTCTGGGCTGCGTTCCAAAACTGTACTCCGTCAACTCTAAAGAACCCAAGGTAGTGGGGAGAGAGTAAGCCCAGAGTAAGTTACTCTGGTTGAACGATTTGGAACGTGAAAAAGTAGTATTAGCAACGAATAAAATGGAAGCTCAACGATGTATAATACTGTATAATACTTTAACAATGTTTTAGGATTGAAAGTTAACCTTAACCTAACCTAATAAATCTTACTTTTTTTGAAAGTAACTCTCAATCCTAAAGCAGACTAAAAAACCATTAAAAAAGAAATTAATATGCTTATTTATTATATGTGATATATAAAATACTTTATCTAATATGTTTATATTAATATTATATTTCTTACTTATCACAGCAACGATCAACGTTTCCGCGGTGTATAGAGGCAATTGCGCTTATTATGTTCTAAGATCCCGCGTTTATATTTAAATTTAGTAGAGTTTACTCTCCTAACCCACCTCGGAAGCAGGGTTCATAGAGTTAACTCCGGGGTTACTTTACTCTCACTTTTGGAACGAATAGGCTCCGCCCATATAGTTACTTACTTCGCGTTTTGGAACGGCGTAGGGTTAACCCTGCTACTCAGAGTAGAGTTTTGGAACGTAGCCCTGGGAACTCCACAGGTGTCGCGGGGCGAGGCAAAACAGGCCTCAGGTTGATAGTAATGGGTCGGACGGGTGTTTGGGAGGCAGGTAGGGCCGTTATAGAACTTCTTCGAAATTCGGCAAAGTTTGACTCTCGTTTATTATAATGTACCTTTGATTCGCGTGCAATGTCTCGTATTGTGTACTCGAGGCGACGGTAAGATTGAGAGTGCGAGTTCCTCATCGGTATGATGAAGTCACGACCGATGATCGTCGGAAGCGACACCTGGGATTCCGGGAACTGAACGAAATCCCCCGATTGCTTTCAATGTTTGCCTTGGCTCGAAATGAACATGCTAGATTCGTTAGGGTCATGAGGAAAATACGAAATAATGTATGTATATATATGTACATATATTTTAACATGGTAAACAAAAACAATTTAAATTATACATAAAATTCGAATCGTATGTATAGACTGACACATGCGGATATCGTTCCTTCCATTCGTTAACCAAGCAATTGCTAATTGAGCAGCGTATAAGATATAATTGAGAGCAGTTTATAAGATACAATTCTTGCAATTTAGGACAATGTTCCATAATAACAGAACATTTATCAGTTTCATAAATGCAATAAAGATATAACTGTTTCAAATTTTTGCATTGCGTCAGTAATTCCAAAATGCGATCTGTGAGGTCAAAATAATCGCCCAAATAAACTACTTCCAGGCATTGACAGGACGAAAGCAATCTGCTCAAACGATCCTCACATTCTTCGATTCTGTAACGAAAATCATATAATTATTATATAGTATACTTTAATCGCAAAAATAAATTACGTTAATTTTTTCAAAATTTTTGAAATGCGAGAGAAGCAAACACAAATTTTGATAAGGAATATTTACTGATCGGACGTGTATCAAATTCTCCGGAGGCGAAAGATTAGTATCTAATTAGCTCGAAAGACCAGAGGGAAAGTATCGCGGTCTCCCTCAATGCGAGAAAAGCGAATGTTGCTGGGTGTAATGCATGCAAAAAGCGAAAAGCGACTCATCGCCCGGCACGTGCCTCGTCATTTCGATGCAAGTCCAGGTGATTCCTTCTAGGTCTGCGCAACCAGGTAACAAGCAGCAAAGGCAGGAAGCAAGAAAAGGCAAGGAAAGCAAAGACTAGCAGGCAGCAAGCAAAGGCAGGAAGCAAAGCAAGCCAAGACCAAGCAGGCAGAGAAGATTCGTGCACTCGTCCGAGATGAGAGTTCGCGATACGTGTAGTAGACGACGAGACTCTTCGATGTATTCTCAGGGACAACTTGACGATGAGTTTCGATGTGTGCTCGACGAGGACTAGACAGTGAGTGCGGGAGCGATCGAACGATCCTGCAACACGTGTCGTGAGCGAATAATCTGCTATTCTGCTCCCTATTCGACAAATTCTTCCGCGTCGGTGGATGAACGATGGCAGCACCGATTAGTGAGTAGCACGTGATATCATCAGTATCGATCGCGATTTACCGATGTCTCGCGTAAATAATAGAAACTAAGGGCTCAGACACAATGCGAGGAATAAGGAATAAGGAATAGAATTCATAGTCGCATTCTTTTTCAATAGAAGCGCATTGAAAAAGAATGCGACAATTGATATTTATTTCTTGTTCTTTATTCCTCGCATTGTGTTTGAGCCCTAAATCTAAGAATGCAAGCGAGTTTAACCATGCAACTATAATGTAACATAGAATCAAACTAATGAACAAAATTTACTAATAGAAAGCTATATGCAATTTTATACAAGGCGATGCGCCAAATACAATGATATGTATTTAAAAAACAAAATTAAAAAACACACACTTACTCATCATCAAATTTGATAGACACCTTTCGTAAATTCTTACAGTTAGCGAGAACGTTAATACCCTGATATCTAAATTGACTAGTATTCTTTAAATTTATTGCTTCCAAGTCCGGACACGCTTTTCCCAACTCTACTGCAACTACGTCTAGGTCTATTATAACGTCTCCAGGTGCCAAATGTAATTTACGCATCCGTTGATTTTTTTGCAATATTTTGCAAAGACGTTGAGTTTGTATGTTTGTATCACTAAGATTTAAATTTTCCAAACTGTTCAGCTCCTCGAGATACAAAAATCCTTTGTCATCTATGTGATAACAGTTATTTAGATCTAATTCTAAAAAGAATATGTATTAATTATATGCAATTTACCAATCTTGACAATTATATATTTAATTTATTTATATGTACCTTTCAAATTTTTGCATATCTGAAATTTTACGTAGGGTAAAATTGTTGATATATAGACAGTTACTTAATCGTAGGTGCGTTAAACGCCTGCCGCAATTATTAATAAATGTTACGAATTCCGTACGATTAATTATGCTATTTGTAAGATCTAACTGTTTCAAATATTTACAACTGTGTTTAAAGTAAGAAGATACTGTTTGAAAATTTTTGGAAGAAAGCAGGTATCGTATGTTTAAACGTGTATAGAGTTCAAAGTCCCGTGTTAAACTGTTGAAGCGCTTATTTGCTTGATTCATGCGGCATAACGTCATAACATCCAAGTATTTTAATATTTTTAGCAATATTTCATCCTGCAAAGATAAAATATAAAATTTTAATACATGAGATTATATTATAATAAATATTATTACAAGAAATAGACTTCTATGAATACTTTACAGGAAGCGCAGATAAAGTACATTGAGATAGCTCTTCGGATTCATCCGAAGAGAGTTTTATGCGCTTGGCACAATTTGAATGACTTTTTAATAAACCACGATGCAAGCATCTCTGTCCAATAGGTTGCATATAACTAGGGATTACTTCTCGAGAAGACCCTGTATCGCTGCAGTAACATAAAAACGAATTAATTTTTATTATTAACAGAATAAAAACATATTAAATATTACTTAATGTCAACAATTATAATACCTTTTACGAATAAAGCAATATTTGGAAAAATTCTCTTGCAGATGAACTATATCCAGTTGTGCGTTTTTCAAATCTGCTGTTAAATTATCATCGCCATGATATGGACATGAAGAGTACATGCAGTTAATTTTTCTTATCAGATTAGTTAAACACTCGTCAGAATTTCTTGAAGAGATCAAATTTGATGTTCCGATAAGCATCACAGCATCTAGCTTTGTGTAAGACTCGGGTGAGCTGATGCTTTTAAATACTAGTCTAAGCATTTTGGTTTTAAAATCACACGGCGATAAGGGTGGAGAAAATAATCTTGATGTGGAAGGTACTGGATGGATCTGATTGTGAGACGATTCATCCCACAACTTAAGCCACTGATTTTTAGAATCTTGAACCGAAATTTGAATTACGCTTCCAGGAGTATATACTTCGTAAATAGAGACTCTGATTGGATACACAGCTTCATGAAACTCTATATCTTTAAAATAAAAAATATAATTATACTATTTTCTAAAAAAACATATCTTCTTTAACAATATCTTATTTATATCAATTTAAATATTACATACCAATATAATTAGTTTTAGTCGTCTCATAATTCCATCCGTATGCGTCTTCTGCAAAATCCATCCTTCTGATCGTAGGTTCTCTGTTTTCGTATGGAGAAGTTGAGATATCAGGATTCCTCTGTATTAAAAAGTCACAAAAAGTGTTAAATGTTATAAACTTTTGTAAGCTTAGATTGCGATTAGGTACTTTCTACGGAAAAATAACAAATAAATCCCGGTAAAAAATTTTATATAAAAATATATAAAAGGAAGAATTTAAAAATGATTAAAAAGATTATTTTTGTATTGCATTTTTTATAAAAAGTAAAATTTGAGGTAATGATAAAAATTTTCCCATACATAATTATATACGTCGTCAGCCAAATGTCCCTGGACCCCTAAATATTTCGAAAAATATGCATTTTTGTGAAAAATGTTTCAAACAAAAGTTGTAGGGCTTTAAGTACATAGTAACATTAGATATGCCTTCAATAGCACCGTCTAGGTCACATAGAAATTACTTTACATTTTTTTAATGAGACCCCCTATATTGCATTACATATTCTTGTAGCTTACCTCGAGAGCTTTCCAAAACACTATAATAAAGTTATTTTTCATTAAGTACTTTCCGAGTTATGAAGCTTAAAAGTTACAGTACCCGTTACAGTAAAGTTCATATAAATGAGAGTATAACATGATTCGAGGAGCATAATCACCTCAAAATTAGAATTGCTTTCCTAAATTCTTATGTGTAAATCCGACCGGGCAACCTCCGCGTGGTAGATCTTGAGTGATGCTAATGCCGCGCCGGCGCGCAGTAAGTACTGTAACATTCAAGCCTCATAACTCGGAAAGTACTTAATAAAGAAAATAACTTAATTATAGTGTTTGAAAAAGCTCTCGAGGTAAGCTACAAAAGTATGTAATGAAAAATAGGGGGTTCTATTTAAAAAATTCATAGTAATTTTTATGTGACCTTGACGGTGCTATTCAAGGTCATACTAATATTACTATGTAATGCGTAACTTAAAGCCCTACAACTATTGTTTGAAACATTTTTCACAAAAATGCATATTTTTCAAAATATTCAGGAGTCCTGAGACTTTTGGCGGACCCTGTATAACAAAACTGTTACATTTTGTATGGGCATATTGTCACACATTACCTCAAACTTCACATTTTATAAAAAAAAGCAATGCAAAAATAATCTTTTTAATCATTTTTAGATTCTTCTTTTTATTCTTTTTCCTGTAATATATATACGAACACAGGAGATTATAGAAGAGAAAAAACATGTATAGGCATATTTGATACACATACATATAATTATATAAATATATGTATATATGTATTTATATATTTTTATATAAAAAATTTTTTACCTGGCATTTCATATTCAAAAAGAAATATACACATACCCTCTGGAATACGTCAGTTTCAAAAAGAAATGGTGAATTAAATATTTGTCCATAATTTGGAAATTTGGGTGGCCCAATTATGTCAGATCCAGTACAAAATATACTAAGATTCTGGTGGTCGCTAACAACAAATCTCTTTTTCACAAATTGATAGATGAAGTCAACACTATTTTCTTCTCCTACGGATACTCTGCCGACATACGGATGCCGATTACAACTCTCGCAATATAAAGGTTGATTATAAAGGGATGTCATATTTTCTCCCTGAAAAAAGATAAAAAATATAGAGAATAATAATCCTTGCTTTTGTAGCATATATATGCTAAAATGCATTATAATATTATATTTATAATTATAGAGTGTAAAAATTATATAATCCAAGTTTAACTTGCTTTTATTTATCTTGCTAGTATTAAAATTTTTGTTTGCATGTGTACGTAACGTAAACTATAGATTTTTAGTACTATAACAATGAATACTAGAACGCAGTTTTGTAGAAAAAGATTTTAATTAATAAAACAAATCTTGTTATACAGAGAATATTCTAGGCCCAAATTATACTTCTGTAATGGAATATTATATACATACATAACATTTAAAATATGTCAGTCAAACTTAAAAATGTCTTTACTATTGCGTTATTCTTTTATCTAACAGAATAAATTGTTAATAAATAATTATTGTATATTTCTTAGATTTTGTAATTTTTTTTATAACATTTCTTATTTTTTATATATTAAATAATTCTTAATATCTTTAGCTAACAATAAGTGTAATAAATTATGCACATTAAATATATATATTTATATATGTTTTTATATGACAATTTTTTTACCGGGTTCTGTTTCTTAAAAGAAGAACTCTCTTTAAACTCTTAAACGGATTTTTAATCCATGCATTAATCATTAATCCTTAAACATCCCTATAAACAAGGAATCCACCTCTTGATCAAGGTATATAGGGGAAAGTCCGGCAGTACCGACCCTCTAAGGAGTTTTCATATTTTTTATCAGAACCTATACGATATTTATAAAGTATTTTTTGAGAAATGATTATTGTCTTCCAACCTATCAGTAAATTGAATTAAACACCCTTATATTTATAGAGAATAAAAGTTTTATTAAGAAAATGACAAGTGTAAGAAAAATGCGCAACACAAAGAGTGGCTGGCTGCATCGGACATAATAAATGCATGTTATACAGTGCAATAATCACAAATATATTGTCCTGAATATTCTGATATGTTAGCACAGGCTTTATGCACCCGATAATACATACCGATAATAATTGCTAGAATATATTTCTTTGGAGTTACGTAGTGACACCAGAGAATTTTACCAATGCAGCACACGTAATCAGTCAAACAAACATTCCGCAATATTACGAGCAAACCTATATCGATATGAATTTGCCGCTCACGTTGTGTACCAGTATACAAATACTGCATCAGCTGCAATGAAGAGAGTGGTATCATCTATTATAGAAAAGCTACAACGTCTAGTGGCCGATACTGCTCGCTGTCCGGTACTACCTGACTTTCCCCTATACCTACGCTGGACGAAGGTTGGACCAGGTTTAAACCACGGACCTTTCAGTTAATTTACAAGCGCCTTAATTTCATTGGAAGAAACTCGCTGGCACTCAGTACCCTCTAGTTTTCGAGTTTTTCGTCGGGATTACACAAAGCGCCACCAGTTTTAACTAGTTTTGCACTCTCAATGGAATATGTCTAATAAACTTAGTTTTAAGAAAAAAGCGGGAAACGAGTAACGATTTAACAAAAAGGTGAAGTTTAAAGTATGAGCCGGCTTGTGGCCGCCATATTGGCCGTATGCCCGTTCCCAATCTCCTCGCAGTCCTCGCGATGTAATATTATATACTGATTATCATATAATCTCCCCCTTGTGTTCTTGTCCTTACAATTAGTAGCAACATTTATTATATTTCGTCAGAAATATATTAGAAAAATTTATGTTTTAAATTTGTACTAAATTTATTTGTATCTATATCTATATGTAATTAATTGTACTAAATTATATAATTTATAGAAGATAACGTAATTTTTCTTGTGCGATCAAAATGATCGTATCATCCAATATTTATACATATTCCTGAATGAGTTAATTACCTGTAAGTTGTATAAATAATGTATAATATATATACTTAATCATATACAATATTATTCAATTCAATGCGTTTTTAATATAATATATAACTCAGCTTATATAATTAGATATACATAATTAATAAAACCTTTCTATACTTTTTATGATATTCTTTTAATTATTTATTATGACGTAGAGAGCTGTTGCCCCCTCTAAATTTAATATTTTGAAGAAACTTAAACCAGTTTTTTCCACGATTATATACCTATATAATATATATATATATCACGGTTTTTCAAAAAAGAAGTAGGATGATTAAGAGAAAGATATGAAACTAATTTTTGTTTTTGCATTCTAAATAAAATTCTTTTATTTATATTTTATTTTTAATCACATGCATTTCATTAATCAATCGTTCAATAAAATTATAGGTTCAAGAAAACCCGTTACATATGTATAATTTTTTTTGCATAACACACACGCGCGCGCGTGTATATATAAATTATAAATAAAGGGTATTATATATACATATATAAAGAAGGATATATGTACGCTAATTCAATTTGTTTATATTATAATAAATCATATACGCGCGCGCATTACAATTAGTTAATTACTATGCCTGTTACTGCCAATTTTGTTAACGTTATTTGATTTTATACAAATATTGAATAAAGATATACACAGAACGAATATAAAATTATATATATGCATTGGCGTTACAATGTTTGTTGCATGTAACTCTGGAAAATTATGAAGAAAGATTCCGAGTGCTATTAAATGAACGCGTATAAATTACAATGCTATATTCAGTGGACAAATAATTAAAATTTCCTGAATATTTTGCTCGTCTCTCATCTTAACACTAGATTCGTACATCACTTCGATACTAAGACAATATATTACAACTAATATTTTATTTAAGAAATAATTATACAGAGATTTTCCGCAAAGTTGATCAAATGTCTCGAAAATTACTAAAAGGACATAATAATTTAAAAAAAAAAGGTAATTTCTGTATGTTATTATACAAAAAAAAATTAATTTTTGCACTCTTATCTGTTATGTTACTTAAAAAAACTTTTTACAGAAATTTTAAAACGTTTAATTAACAACACGTAATTTCACGAATAATCATCAGTAGTTACCCAGATAGTAAAACGTGAGCAGCTAGGTAAAATCATGCAAACGTATTGCTAAAAACCATTTATGTATTGTTGCCAAAAACATTGCATAAAAATATGAATCGTAGCTCCGTCTGAGATTTACATACTTATGCTTTTGCAACAAAAATATAAATTGTTGGTGCAATTAACTGTTTGCAAGAACAATGTATAAATTGTTTCTAGGTTTCCACTTTTGCAATAATAATATGTAAACTGTACACCAATGGCATGAGGCCTCTGGGCGTAAACTGGGTATTGCTGCAAAAATGTAACGAACATTGAATAAATCGCTGTTTGAAACAAATTCAATACCGTTGCTGAGCATTTGTAGACGCAGCTTTACATGTTATTTGCAAAAACACACTCTCGTCACAACATATTACAGACATATATTTCGTAAACATGACGGGCGTTTTGTTATCTGGGTAAATATGGAATAATCAATATAAAAAATATAAGTTTATAAAAATGACGATTAATATTTTACAGGCACTAAAGAGAAGATTTGCACACTAAATCTTTTCTTACGATTTCGTGCAAAGATGGAAAATACTATTGTTATGCATAAAACATTTTATAAAGTATGTTAATATAGAAGAAAATGTGAAATATATGTTTTCTGATTGAAATATGGCGATGAAGGTAGTACCATTCTGCTGTGTAAAAAAAATTATACTAGAAAAGATAAGCATATTTTTTCCACGTTGTAACAAAACGCTAATCTACTCTTCCAGATATAAACTGCGAAGTAATCGGTCTGAGTAACAATGCGTCTCCCGATTGGATAACTTGATGCATTCACGTATGAACAAGTATGAGTTGTACATCGCTGGAATTTTCTTCTTAATGTAAAAGTTACAATATTTCCAGCATGACCTTTCATCACAAATGCTGAAATATATAAACATTACATATTTACATTTTATTTTCTATAATATATCCTATCGTCTACAATACAATTCTATAAAGTAAAATTTCCTCCATCTCTATGGAAATATTTCACATTATACGTTTTATGTCCTGTCACATTCTAGTATGCTATTATATATATAAAATAGAATGTCTGTATGTATGTATGTATGTATGTATGTATGTCTGTATGTTCTTCATACACTTTTAAACTATTCGACCGATCTGGACCAACTTTGGCACAGTTACTCTTTACATCCTTGCGCAAAACATAGGCTACTACGGAACCTCGATACCGATCAGCGATTTTATCTCTTTTTGGGAATTTCGAGAATTTATCGATTACCGATTTTATCCTTTGGTTTTCCCGGGCGTTCTTTTGGGAATTTCGAGATTGCTTATTCTCATGTAACGTAATTCGTTGTCTTCCGCAAATGCCACATACTTACAATATTTTTTGTAATGCCTGTTGCAAAAGTTCGATTTGAGATTGAAATTAATCTTTTTAGATATAAAATAGAATGTCTGTATGTCTGTATGTTCTTCATACTTTTAAACTATTCGACCGATCTGGACCAACTTTGGCACAGTTACTCTTTACATCCTTGCGCAAAACATAGGCTACTACGGAACCTCGATACCGATCAGCGATTTTATCTCTTGTGTTTTTTTTGGAATTTCGAGAATTTATCGATTATCGTTTTTTTCGGGAATTTCGAGATTGCTCGCTCGCGATGTACACAGAACCTCGATGTACATCGCGAGCGAGCAATCTCAAAATTCCCGAAAAAAACGCCCGGAAAAACCAAGAAATGAAGTCGCTGATCGATAAGTGAAATATCCAAAAAGCGGAAATAACTCAATATTCTGAAACTCGATTAGAAAAAGACCGGTGTTACGACATGTTCAATGAAAGAAAACATTTATGCAGTCCAATTTTAAATCGTCTTTAAATCAACCACTCGACACACTCCTTATGTTTGTCCACAATATGGATATTGAAACACAAATGAAGTCGTTTGAAGAAAAACGACGTCCGGGCGAAGCCCGGGTAACCAGCTAGTATGCTATTATCTATATAATATTATAATATGTATATCTTTATCATATTTTCATGATACTTTCTCTCTTTTCCTCTACATTTCCCAATTAAAAAAAAGACAATGATAAAAATGGAGCTCATCAAGTAAAATAAAGGAAAAGAAAAGAAGATAGAAGCAAGGAAATAATAATATGATTTAATAAAAAATTAAGTTACTAAAAAGTGGAGATATATTATCATGTACTTACCATTCTAGATTTACTGATAGGGACGTTTGTTTGATGTATAGTTTTTATAGCCTCTGTAGTATTAACTGGCAGATTGATTCCGAGCTTTATTACAAGCTACGTTATGAAAGCAGGGTCGGTGACGCGCTTTTTCTGATATTCGCTCGCGTTGGCAATTTATTAGCAAGTAATTAATATGAAGGATAATGAAAATTATATCTTATTGCAATTACCTGTGATATCAAATGTATATTTTTATACAGTTTTATTCAAATTAGTATTTGCATCAGATATTCTAGCAATTGCAATTTGATATCACAATCATAAAAAATGAATTAAACCAGAAATAAAAACTGCTTATACATATATGCATGATGTTTTATTTTATCTCCGATAAAAGCGATGTGAATATTTAACCGCATATGTTTGAATCTCTCTTTCTCTCTCTCTCTCTCTCGTTATTCATATCAATATTAAAATTTTATTATTTTACAATTTATTGTAATAGAGTTGTACAATTTAGACGGATATGCTATGTATTTTAAACATTTCAGTGTTGGTTATTATTCGCGTGTAAAGCGTGTATAAAGCGTAGCAAATGTCGTTTTATCATTGAACCGTTCTCTCTCCGCAGCTTTTAATTCTATGGAACTAATGAATTTTAATTATCGCCTTTTGTACCATGATGTATAATATGTAAATCCATTATTATATTTTCAATTAAAGTTTCCGTCGTCTTGCATAATCAACGCGGAAATATAATGGACTGACGGTGTCGTACGGTAAGTCATTAAACGCTACCGTCGATCATTATCGATTCACAGCAGCTCCTTTCTTGCTCGCTAATCAGCCACGAGTCCCGTGTCGAGACGAGAAGCATCTAATAGAATATAAGACTTCGGTCTCGGTGCCGGTCGCTTCGTTGTTGTCGAGCGCAATCGGATGATCTATGCGTGACTGCCTCTAGCACGGAGGAATCTTAATTCGATGGATCCTAATATTAATAAGTCGCCGGGGCGACTTCGTCGATCCCGAGAGTTCGCGGCGATGATGCCCGTGAATTACGCGTGAGTAATGCACGATGATGCAACGAATGCGGCAATGACTATTGACTTGCTCGCCCAACGACTGGGACGATTTTTAATAATTCAATCGTAGAGATGAATAATCCAGCGGCGTGAGACTGGAACACTTCAGCGTTGTTAATTATTGAGGGTCTTAACCCTTTCGTATGTTCGTAGTGGGATGATATATTAAGGTGATGCATTGGTCACTGATTGTGCACCGAGTTAGGTAGGGGTGTTATTTCCTTTTTAGTATTTCTCTCTCTCTCTCTCTCTCTCTCTCTCTCTCTCTCTCTCTTTCTCAGAGAATACACGAGATTCTCATAAATCTTTTCATCTCTTGGAAGAATATTAGATAATATTTACAAAGTATTTTTATAATAGTTAATCCCAGTATGTAAGTACAATGATTGATAATAATTAAATAATACGAAATATTAAATATAATTTTTCTATCACACACAAATATATTAAATTTATATTAGATTAAAAAAAAAAATATATAAAATATTAAACGTTAAATTTTTCGGATAAGCTCTAAAAATATTACAGAATTTATTTACAATAACATAATTTATTAATTACGACGAAATATATGCAGCAATAAAAATAAGATACTACGAAATACATTACGCGATTATAAAAATATGATTTTGGAAATTCACGTAAATTATATGATATTATCATGATAAAGACATAATGTAACAGGGAATTTATCCCCCTGTGTCGGCTAATACAACATTTTAAACTGGCCAACATAACATGCTGTTTCGAGACTGGCAATTAATTCCTCACGTAATTGATATACGAATCTGAAACTTCTCTCACGCGAGGGTATTTTGCTTCACAGTTCTTCACTTCACTTCTCCGAAACGGTTAATGCAACATATGTTTGTCCCACATAGTGGAGCCACGACGCGCATGTAAATTTTTATCACACTAATTATTTAATATTATAATAAATTATTTGCAATAAGGTCTTTGTTGCGTTATAAATTACATTACGTAATTGCGTCACGGCGATATGACTCAATGCAGTCTGTTCTCTTTATTTTACTGATTTTTGCGATCAATAAGTTTTATACAATCGCTTTGCGAATCGTAATTAATTGGCGCAAAATTGATATTATGTGCTATTTTTTCATTTTTCCGATATTTTTGCTTAATTTTTTTTTTTAGAAGTAAGTATCACAAGAATAAGTGAAAGTAGCATGCGCGACTTTCGAGTAAGCTTCTTCAAATGTTTATGATATTCGTAAACGGCAAAAATGCACGAGCACGAGGGTGTTCGTACACATACGCGCGCGGATATTAATAGAAACGTGGGAGGATGCGAGAACGCGACGTATGTCGAATAACGAATGATTCGCGACATCCCTTTCATCTGACAACGCGCATGAATGTATTTCGAACAGTGACACAGGCAGAAACATTTTATCCATTAAAGGTTTTTCACAAGCGCTGTGCTCCACGAGCTTTACAGGAGTCCGTCAAAATATTCGAGATATGGGAATGAATCTAATATACATAGGACCATAGAATCGGAATTAATTAACATTTAATCGAATATATGCGAATTGTAACATTCTAGTAGACAATTACAACTCTAGATAACAATAACGTATCATTAAACTTATTGGATCAACAAAATAGTAGAAGAACATTATCACAAGATTCTTATCGAGGATTTCAATACGCAATTGCGTGAGAATTATTTATTGACATTTAAATGATCTTCTGAAGTGTTTTTGGAAAAATTTTAGAGATTTTAATACATCCGAGATGTTGCGCTTGAGAATGGCTTTAGATCCAGTCTGTAGATCCTAAGCTGAATCGCTAAATCCTGACTTCGCGCAGGAAATCGTCGTGAGTCACTTGAATGACTTGGACTCCTCCGAAGGACTCGTCCCGACTTCCCTGCTGGATCCGTTCGACCTCTTGACATCCGCGTTTCCCGGCCAGCTTAACGATTTTTACCTTATCAACAGGCGTCTTGGCCTTCTGACATTTGCGATCAAACCTTCGATAGGATCGCATAATCTGTTGACGTGCAAAAATCGAGTGTTGCACTCGCGCGATGCAATAGACTGCTGCGATTCATAACTGCGCGTAGGTATTATTTCGTGTAGGTACATTATTAATTTTAACGTTACATGATCTTGGAGTTTCATTATAAATGTACATACATTCCAGATTTATTCTTCTTATTTTTATTTTTTAATTTAACCTTTCTAATACAATTCAAATCTTGGTTGTATAAAAGAGAGGAATTATTGAAAAGAGTGTTTGTGCGAGCATTTAAAAGGTAGTAATTATTACTTAAATTTATTTAACTATTATTTGAGATATTTAATAATTATGTATAACAGATTTTGTAGATATAAATGGGAGATCAACATCTTTATTTTTAAATCAATATTCTCTTTCTTATGTTCTTGTGCAATTTTTGTAAGTTCTCGGTACTTTGCTTACAAATCTGCATTTAGTTTAAATTTTCCGTTTAAATGTCTGCTGCCAAATTAATTTATACGACCGGCTGCTATTCTGCGGCACGAGAAAACCTTCGGATCAGTTTTAGACGTCCCCCTTCTCCCTCCTCCATTATCGCTGGCCCTGTCCATGCTCGAGCATATCCGGCCCCCAAAAACTGACCCAGATCACACGTGTGGTCACGCGTCGATCCACTCGATCCTAAGCCCGGGCATATCCCTTTGCCCCTCTCCCCGACCGTCGCCGGACCCAGTCAGCCACCCGGCTCGGCTTGACTTCGGTGTATTGGGTTTCACGTGGAGTTACACGTACGCGCAGTCGTGCGTGCAGCTAACAAGACTCTTCAACGTAGATGGCCCGTCCTCATGTAGGTAGATATACCGCCCGCGGGCGATTCGCGCTAATTTTACTTCCCGCCGTGCCCCGCCGCGCTGCCGCGCCGCGCCGCGCAGATGACCGGCCGGTTTTCCGAACGTTTTTGCCACCGTGTGTATATTATACACGTCGATACCGGTCCCTCATCTATTTTCACGATCTGCGCGTCTAACTCACGTCTGCAAAATCGTGCGGTGCCCCATGGACATGGCAAACTCTCGGGTATGCATCGCTCACTTAGGAGGAGATTAATTCAACGAATTGCCTTCATTTCGGATGAGCGAAAATGGAGTGCGAAGTTCTATTTAATTGAATCAACGATCTGACAAACAGCCAAGCAGACTTTTCTTATTTCTTTATTTTATACTATGTCGTTCATCTCATTGTGTCTATCTGTCCGTAAATAACATGTAGAAATGTATTTCCATTATGATATCAATTAGGATTGAAGAGATAGAGAATTTTTTATTTTTTTAAATCGATATTTTTTAATTAAAATGGTCGAGTTAATTACAATTTAAAATATAAAATTTTAGATATTGGATCTTGAATTATTGAGCGTATAATCCTGGATCTTCGTATGAATCCGTGGTTAATTTTATGATTTTAAATTCAACGTCGTTTGGTGAAATCTAAAAACTTACTTTGTCGTAATTTTATGGAACCGCTTACTTTCGAATTTCCACATTTTTTTTTTGTATTAAATATCCGAATCACTTAATTCCTACTTAATCGCCAACTATCTTTTCTGTCCTACCACGAGCTTAATGAACAATTATCCTTTCATCCCAATAATCGCGTTCTCCGAATATCTGGATAATATCGGTCCTACAGTCGACAATATTGTGCTGGTGACGTTACATCACCTAAATGGCTGCCGTTGTTAATCTAACACCCGCGTGACGATCTCGAAATATGAGCGAAAAGAAGCTCTCACTTAGGCGATGATCGAACAGTTAACGTGGACAAGAGGCATTAAAACGGGGTCACGAAACACCTTCGGCAGACGGCGGTATCTCGGTTACACGTTCGTCGATAATGAGCGAAGTAATGACTAGTTAGCGACCATGTTACTTTAATTGCGATATCGCATTGCGCGGCGTGGCGGCGTAAATTTAAACAGATGCGATGCAACAATATGGAACTGCCGATAGTGTCTTTATTGCGCAATTGAAAAGGCCGGCCTTTGAATGTTTTATATGCTCCGCCACGATTGGTTTCTAACGGTGTTCCCTTCGCCCCAAATTAGACTTGCTTCGCTTAGAATATCGATAATTTTGCAATGATTCTCGAAGCATATATTCACGTTATTATCTTCGGTTTAATTAATTGCATTAATTTGCTCCCTTTGTCGATTGATTAACAAAAAGAGAGATGCGTTGAATATAGAATATCAATATATCAAGAAGTAATTTATAATATACCGTAATAAAATAAAATGTACCGTAAGCATTACCGTCCTCCGCACGCGGAAGGCACCTTTAGGCGATGTACTCGAACGATATAACGAGGCTCCAATCGACAATCGGTCCTTCGAAAGTGGAAGGTAAATATCGAAGGGAGGAGAGCTTGCCGCGACAACAATAACAGCAGCAGCAGCAGCAGCAATGCGGAGCCATCTCGGTTATCGGAAACTGGCGCTGAGTACCTCTCGGCAACTGCATTGGCAACGCACGCATCTCACCCCGAATGCACCTGCGTGCGATATCGGCTACATGCGAGGCGTGTACGTGCGTAAAGCTCGGTTTATAGTTTCCGAAATGCCTCGTCAGTGGATATTGGAAATATCCCACGTAGGCTCTGACTGCATCAGCATTGATTTATGTACATCTTGTTGGGAATTTATCGTTGTAAAAGAGACTAATAGCGCTATATCTATTGGACATTTTTTAATAATGTATTGCTCATTTAAAACATCTTAATTTCTAAAATTTTCCCTGACTTTTATTGAAATTGCATAGATAATTAATTTTATTAATTTGTTTTCTCTTTTTTTTCTCGTTTCTTTTCTAACTAATTGTAAGATTTCTTCGGTAGAAATAAATATATTATAGATTAAAATCTCCGGTAGTTCTAGTGTTAAATTTACCTATAAATTCTATTGACAAATATAGTCACATAATTTTTCGTAATTTATTCTAAATGGATTCTATATAAAGCAGAACAAGTAAATTAATGCACTTTGAAATTCTTTGTTTTTTTTTTCATGAGGCAATTATATTTCGAGTTTTTGCATCATGCAATCATATATGCCTCCGGCTCCTAAAAACTGTTTTTCTGATTAATTTATAAATCCACATAAAAGAGCTTCAATGAAATGAAAACGTCAGGGGAAAAAAAATATCAGGGCACTACGCTCTCTTATCGTATTTCATCCGAATCGGAGTGTATTTCTACGAAGAAATTTCTCGAGAGCGCTGCTAATTGCCTCCATTGGCGCGGCTGTTTATTTTCCCCGTTAGACTACAGTAAAATACTAGTGACGTTTAACGATGGGCGGCCCCTGCTTGAACGGGAGCTTCGGCGAAATCGGGAGGAGGATTAAGCCCCGCGTGCGCTTAGAATGGAGCCCGGGAGAGCTGTCGTCGTGGCCCAATAGTGGAAATCCTCCTTAAGCCGATCGAGGTGCTCCGGTATCATTAGAGGAGCCATTCGAGACTCGCACATACGTCCCCCCTTTTTGTCCTCGTCCCCTTGTCCGACGGCGACTTCTCGTCGGGAAAGGGGTACGGTTCTCGTGCCGAGGACAATGCTGTGGCGCATATCGTGCATCATATTTCACGGTCATTCCTTTTTGCGTCCGCTGCCGCGTGTTCGCTCCGGTTTGAGGCCCGATGGCGACGAAAACTCTCCTCAAGGGGACCACCGTGGTACCGAAATTTGCGGCCCTCCCGCGACGCCGGATGTCGACGATACGTTTACCCTCTTCCTCCTTTCGCGTCTTCTTCTTGTTCTGTCACGTCAGATTGATTTTGAAGTAGTTTCGCGAATGTTCGAAGCTCAGTGTACAACCCATTATGGAAAAGACACCGACTTGAGCAACTGAAATACTTATTAAAGGATATTCGTGGAGATGAGCAATGAAAAAAATTTAGAGGAATTAAACAATTAAATTTTTTCGCGTCTCCTTGTTCTGTCACGTCAGATTGATTTTGAAGTAGTTTCGCGAATGTTTGAAGCTCAGTGTACAACCCATTATGGAAAAGACACCGACTTGAGCAACTGAAATACTTATTAAAGGATATTCGTGGAGATGAGCAATGAAAAAAATTTAGGGGAATTAAACAATTAAATTTTTTCGCGTCTCCTTGTTCTGTCACGTCAGATTGATTTTGAAGTAGTTTCGCGAATGTTTGAAGCTCAGTGTACAACCCTTTATGGAAAAGACACCGACTTGAGCAACTGAAATACTTATTAAAGGATATTCGTGGAGATGAGCAATGAAAAGAATTCAGGGGTATTAAACAATTAAATTTTTTTAAACAAGCTATAATAAAGAGATTATGAAGACAGCTCTGAGAATAAAGAGTTCTCTGAATGTCTGCAAAACACACAACACGATTGGAAGCTATATATCAAGCACATTGAGAGCGTGTACCATAAGAGTTTTATTTGGATTTAACGTTGCGCGCGCTGTCTTGTAATAGTTCCAAATTGCCGAGTCGCAACTCTAACTTCGAGATATCGTATTTACGCGACGTAAAGCGCACAGCGGGCATATAACTTTTATTCGGCGGGCGCATGGACCGGCGTAATTTTTACGATCCGCCGTAATTGCGGGGCAAGTGCCGTTTATTTATAATACCGGCGTAAAAGTTACAATGTGCAGCCGCGTTTGGGGAGTTGCGGCGAGAGCTGTATTAATATATGGCACCGTTAAACCCGTCACACGACCCGCAATTGTTCCGTCTGAGCACGTACCATTAGATGAAAATTTGTTCGTTGGCCGTATAATACGATAATTTAATGATGCTATTGTGATAACAATGTCGCGCAACGATTCGAAGAGTATCCTTATTGATTTCGTCGGATTGCGGCGCAGTAAAGCGCATTTCTCTCGAGCATAAAACGGTGATGATATATCGCTCAAATAGTTTGTATACACAAGTCGTTTACAAATCGAATTTCTTTGCCATTGCATTTTATTTTATTATATAAATATATTCATAACTTTTTTTTACATTGAGTTATATTTTAATTGCGTAAAAGTATGTATCATTAGATAAAATATGTATATCATTAGAGGCAATTAAGTGAATCATAATGAAATACGGATAATTTTGACATGATATAAAGTATTAAATTTATTCTTCTATAATTTCTGTTGCAGTTGCACAAAAATATAATTGAAATGTAATTAAAAAATATAATTGAAAAATGTAATTGAAAAATGTAATGAAATTTTATACGTCATATGTACATTTTCGTGTATTCCTTTCATTTTACGAACCGCGAGGACAATATATTGAATTTCATTATTATACGCTTAACATGATATATCCACATTGATATAATATCGCAGCTATAGCATTCTTTTTGTTAATTGCTTTACGCTCGCTCGGAACTCGAACTTTATCGCTCTGACCGACTTTCGATCTGAATTACCAAAGATTCGCGGAAGTGGAATAGATGTGCGCTACTCGCACTTAAGTACAGCGCTAATAATTTCGCTCTAGCGACAAAAAACCGGCTCCGGTATTCCCCTTAACGAGAGCCATTGAGGCCCCTTGACTTTATGGTGGCGTATCTGGTCGCGATTGACGTCCTGTGGTCGCCTTCAATAGGAGGATTCTGGTCGGGTTTTGTAAAGCCGGCCGAGGCATGGTGCTGCTTCTTGCCGATCAATTTTTCGCATTCCTACGCCATTGAGTACAAGACCAGCATTGTTTGTTGTAAGTGCGAGATACGCCGCGACGGGCTGAAAGATAGGGGAAGTCGTAACGGGTCGTGGATACGGTTCGTAGTTGTTCGTACTTCGTAAGCTCTTGTTGGAAAGATCGATCGCCGATACTTCGGCAAGAATGTATTTGCATTGTGAGCTGCTCTGTGAAACGCGATCCGCGATCACATTGTCGCTGATAAAGTGCGGAATCTCTATTGGTGTACTTCAAGCAGTAAAAGAGAGAGACTGATACGGAAGCAAATTGATACAGAGAATTCAGGATGTCAATTAAGTCGGAAAGAGCTAGATAATATCGTTGCTTTACATCTGCAAAGGAATATATGAATGTAAATGTCATCTATCAACATTCTCCTTTGAGAATTGAGATATATGTATATGTAGGAAATTTACTTTTTGCAGAGCTAAAATTGTTTAAGTTATTATAGTAACTCTGTTTCGTTCAATTTTGATTTTATGCTAGTGCCAAGAGCCTAGGAAATTTAATTAGTGTGAAATATTAATTAATTAGTTAATTAGATACTAATGCATATCTTTATTTTACTATCAGGTAACTTCTTTTTTATAGTAAATAATTTATCTGTTATGTAATAATTGAACCTAAAAAATAGTTTATTTTCTTTATTTTTATTTTATTTCTTATTTTTATCTTATATATATTCAATTATTTTATAGCTATTAATCAAGATATCAGCTAGTATCAAGATAAAAACATGACTTAAGGAAAATCGTTTTCTGGTCCAAGTTCTCTGGCTAGATAATCGAAAGCAGCCTGTCGTAAGCTCAACGACAGCGAATTGCATCGCGGAGAAGAGATACGTAATGAACGAACGACGTGGGTCTCGCTCGCAGTCGCGGAATAAGTAGACAAAAATCAGAATTCCTCGCTCTCAATCCGGCTGCGATCTCGCGCGATCCTTTTGCAGACTCGCTGCGAGAGGTCCCGGAGCAGATGGATACACGTGTTGGGCGTCGCGGGCAAACGCGCTACATCGCAATGCCTCATCGCTCGCGTGTGGTGGATCCCGGGAAACGCATACCGCCCCTCGATTACCAAGCGCGTCGCGTGTGTGGATATAGACGAGATAGCGCATTTTTCTGATTTCGCGCGAATATACATGCACGACTGCATCCGCGCGCGTCGTGTGCTACCGCAGCAGCAACGACGGGCGGTCTGCGTCCCGCTCTTCTCATATCCCGCGTCAGAGTGCTGTCCCGTCTCTCCCTCCTACGACCCGAGAGGCGGCGGGATCTAATGATTAATTAAGCTTTCCGAGAAAACGCAACAAGTGAAACGTTATTAACGCTTTAGTGGCACAGTTTACCCGGATCAGCGGCGGTCGAGGTCCCTCCTCTTCGCCCCTTTGTGTGTGATCTATCAGCTCGTACGCACTTCCTGCTCGCTTGAGTACCTTAAGACTTTATTGCTTCTAACTCGATTGATACAAATCAAGCAGAGCGAATAATTTTGACTTTGGTCGAGGTTTTTTTTTTGTTTAATTCCCAAACATAGATTTAAAGACGAGTATTTTTATTTCTCTTGAAGACGTGAAATATATATTTAAGTGTTGTACACTTATTAAATATTATCTTCAATTTGTTTGTTGGGAATAATTAAATTTTATATAGGTATTGTCTCGTATAAACGAAAAAACCCTCGAGATTGAACGATTTTCGTTTCAAAGAGATATTATCTAATTTCTAATATGTAAACGTCTGTAATTAATCTTTTATTAATTTCGGCGTTGAAAGCGTCCTTGCCGTAATTTAGATGTAAGATATTTAAGTCAAATATTTAAGTAACAGATTCTCCTTTAACTTAGAAGTTTATCTCTTATCGGAACTTTTTGGCTGTATTTAACTTATAGGACGGTACGGCGCGGCGCGGGCGCCTCGATGCATCAAAGCGTATCGCCATCTGCGTTTTGCATCGTTTCCTCCTTCCAGTATCTTTAAAGCTCGCACGCTTTTGAGTAATTTCCGCGGAAAGATGATACGGCGGCTGGCATTTACGCGCATCAGAGCGCATCTGCGCGCATCGCGGCCTATCATCGCCGTATGCGTTTTCTATTTGTCATACGTTTCCCAGCGCGCGGGCGCCAATTTAGCGCTTATGAATAATTAAGCGTGGAGAAGCGACAAGTCGGTCGCGGTTCTTGCGCGCATGGCATGAAAGCGCATCTGCGTGCTTCGCCGTCTGTATACATTTTCTTCGTTGCCAACATCGCTCATGCTTGCACTTCTGCCTTTACTTCTCCTCTTCTCTAAATTGAGAGAAAGGAATTCAAAGCGTAGCTATTCATATATGCACTAAACGTTTGTTCCTAAATCTACGCTTAATGTATCTCACGTTTTATCTATCGTTAAATATTAATTAGATACCTATTAGGTGTATATTGCGATTTTGATGATGTTTCTTTGTTTCTCTTTTCTTGCGTGCGGTGTTTGTAAATCCGCGAACGTTCCTAAGCTAATTCACCAGTCGAAAAAAATGCGGTTTCCGGGGACGTGGTGCGCAATCGTTATCCCGTGTAGCAACGGATGCTGAGATTGCATGTCGAGCTCGATCTCAGGATGCATGTGGGGAGAAAGAGCGACTGTACACGATGGGGAAAAATTGGGACGTGCGTATGGCGTAGTTTGATCGAGCCGAGATAAGTCAACGCGAATTGGCTGTATCGATTGCCAGGATCTACATCTACGTGGTCAAGCTACATTAATGATTACGCCAACGGAAGCAACATGTTGTCCGAGGCCTGTCAACGAGAAATACGCTTTCTGCCGTCTTGGCTGCGCGATACTTTAACTTTGTGTCGTAAGCATTATTCAAATAACACTTTTTTTTAATATTATACTGCAGTACTCGAAATATTTTTTGATCGTTGATTTTTGGGTAGAGAAACGAAGTAATTAGCGCCGTATTAATTAGTAATTTTGGGTAGAGAAACGAAGTAATTAGCGCCGTAGTAATTAGAGCTGTATTTAATTGCACATTGTAAATATAATTGTTTTATTATACTTATTTTAAGCAATTTATTGATTAGACGTGCTTTTGGCGAAAAGAAAAATAGGTATAGAGCACAAAGAATTAAACAGGGTTTATCGCTGGCATTATCGGCTTCAATTAATTATCATTGTACATCTGCGAAAGCGCGCGTTAGTTGTTCAATGAAGATTAAGATCGCATTCCTGAAATTTCTAACTCAATGAAAGCAGGCGAACGGGCGATGCTGCTCTGACGATAAAAGAGTAATTGCCTCGCTCGGCGCGAACGGTTTTCGGTCACGAAAGTATAGATCGCACTCGCCATTGCGCTCATCGATCTTCGTATTTACATGGCACAATGGATCAATTTATACGCCTGCTTCTCTATCTCTGTTGCAGATCGGTTCTAGCCCTGATGATGCTGAGCACGGCCGGTGTCTCGTCCTCCCATATGCCAGAAAAGTATCCCATAGAAGTAAGTCTTCATAGAAACAATTACATTTTTTATGTCGAATTGGGACGACGCCTGCACGGAGAGCGGGAGGTTCCAGGTTCAAACCCTGGCTGGGGCAATATTTTTCGCAATAAATTCTAAATTCTAATTATCATCCTTTATCTAGCCAATTGTTGTCGGAATTAATATATATTTTCTCGTTAATCAATTATTGGCGAAATATACCATCACTTTCTGTTAATTACATTTTTTGTTAATGATGGGTAACCAGCGTGTATTTCCGAGCAATCGAAAAATATTTTCATTAAATTAAATTTAAAAAAATATTCCTCGCAATTTTTGTTCCAAGTTCTTTGTAAATTGAGTGATTTATTCGAAAAACTAATTTTATTTTATTAATAAATGACAAATGACACAGAATTGATTCTGCAGCACACATATAGGTTCGTCAACAAGCTATATAATAGTTATGCTGACTTTCACTCGGAGGTCGATGTAACCGATTAATCGTCAACAAATAATCACGTCCGCGCGACAAGCTTGATTCGATCTCGCAATCGGCCATCCGGGCGATCCCGCTCGCTTCTCCGCTTCTCGTCGCGCGCGGTGCATATTAATTCGATCCACTTGCGGGAGTTAATACGCAATTACGTGGCCGCTATACCGGGTGGCACTACGCCGAGTGAGGGTAATTAATTGACACCGAGAGAGGAGATCCCTAAATTACGCTGGTGCAGAGAGCGCGCCCGCGCCGCGCCGGGAGCAAGGCCACGCGCGGCGCGCGACACGAGAACGAACGCAAACACGCGTCCCGCGTGCTGTGCAACCTGCAGCACTGCCGCCGCTATTTTATAATTACGCTTAAGAGCCCGTTTGTTCTGGAAAACATCGCGGCATTACGAGTGACACAAAAATAGACGGGCGGCGCGGCGCGGCCTAGAAAACACGGCGCATTGCGGCTACCCGATGCGAAGTCAGCACCTGCGACCCTCGGCCTCGTCGCGAGCCTGTACGTTGACGTCAAGGTCGCTTCTCCGAAGCGATCAGTATACGCATTTCCGGAATCGTTTTATTGATTCAATAAACCGATATTAAAGTAAGGAGAATTCCTACACGCACTATGCGACTTTCGGCAATTTGGCAGCCGATTTTCCTTATATACATAATTTCATTATCTGGGGTAAGATGCCACCTATAATGAGGGAAGATGCAAATACTGTGAAGAATATGCAACACTTAATAAATAAATTGTAATATGTATAAGTTAGTTATCGGCTCGATCAATTTTTTTTTCGTAAATTAATCTGTCAGAAAAATTAATATATTTGTTTTAGATATGCATTATAGTCGAATATTATAGCATTCACACGTTATTTTAAAGAATACAAAATTGTACGTCAGTATTTGTGTAAATAAAATAGTCCGTCACGCTAATGGTGTTTTTCCTTAAGTGATAATGTCTTATACCAATAACGAGGACATTATGCCATCTCTGACTCTTTATACACTGACGTCATAGAAGAAATGGCTATTTAGGTCATATGAGACAGCCATTTCACGTGATTTAAAAATATGTTAAATAAATGCACTTTTAATGAAAAGAAATTATGACAAATCTGAACAAACAAGAGTACTCGTACAATATTATAAGAAGCCTATTCACTCGGTTTTAACAAATCTTCCCAGATTCTTCGGATTTAACATAATAAAACTGCATGGAGAAGCTTGCACTCGTCACACGTTCTGTGCGAATAATCTCACGTTAACGACGAAAAAGCATTAGCGTCTATCGGATAATGAACAAAATATTAACAAAGTGGCATCTTCGACTTAGTGTCTTCCCCCGACTTACCTTATTATCTCTTCATAATCATATTTCTGTTGATTTTATATTCAAATCAAATCCAGGCGAAGTACCTACTGGATGAATTCAACTCGATTATTTCATAATTAGATTCTTTTCTTCTCAACAGTTCGGTTATTATTTAAAAATACGCGAAGTGGCCTCCCTTTCCTTCCGTGAAGTATTGTCATTGCATGAATTTATTCTCGATAAGGTCCCATTATTCCGTGTACTGTAAACGTCTCCTCACGTACATACATCCAACGTGAAGCATGTATTTCCTTCTTTGTACGGGGCCTGTGTTGTGTATAAGCGCTCTGTGATTAACGTTCCGGAGTTAATGCCAGGCATTAAGGAAGTATTAGCCTGATGCTGCTCTTAGGGTTAACGACTTGCAAAAAAAAAAGCAGCTAAGAACTCTTCGTTTTAATTCCAAATTCACGGCGTTTACGAAAACGTGTAATTCGTCCGTTCCGCGTATTTGCTCTTACGCGAACTCTAAATCTTCATCGGCTTGTTTAAAAATAGAGGCGATCCTGGGCGACCGCGACGCGCAGAGCAGACGAGAACGTGGGCGGAACAAAAGTCGCATTTGAGAGGCCTCTCGAGATTTAACGGTTGTTATTCGTCTCGCGGCAGGTTCGGCGAAATCGACGATTTGTATTCCAGACTCGAGTTATTGCGCGCAAAGGAGCGTAAGGGAGCGAGAGATGCGACTCGCGCGCGTTTGATTAATTAGACTCGCGCGATCGAAGGGAGAATCGGACGTGAAGTATGAAGCGCGGGAAATCTTTACGTGAGAACGTCGTGCCTCTCTCACCCGATAGAACGACGCTACCTTAGCGAAACTTCCGGCAGAAGTTAATGCAACGGGTAGCCCGTGGTGCGCGGAGATAGATCGAACGCCGTAAATTCAACGCTGTGTGTGCAATACGGTAATCGATCCTTCGTTTAATTAATCACGACAAGAGCCCGCGATACCGAAACGCATGCGATCTAATTGGAATCTCGTTCGTGGTAGCGATATTAATTACCGAACAAACAGATTCTGCTCTATGATGCCAGCGTGTGATTAACAAGAACAGAATACCAGACGCGCGTACTATCTGCTTCATCGTTTAATTACCATCCACTTACCTGTTTCGATATATTTTTTCTTTATTGTAATAGTTCGCTCTTCGCGCAGCTATCTGTCATGAAAAGTGATATGAAAGAGGCTAACTAAATTATATGAAAGAGAATAACTGGAAATTTAAAAACGAGATTTAAATAAAATCTAAAAATGCTTGTTAGAAATAATATGCTTGTTAAAATCATATCCGAATATACATATATGTATATAAGTTCAATATTAAAGAGACGTGAATCAGATTTTGAAAGATAATCGATGACTGAAGTATAGTATAGCTATCGTCGTATAAATTATCAAAATAAGATATGTATATAAATATATATAATATGTGATTAAAGCAATAATCAGAAATAATTATTCTTATTTGAAAATTGACTTCTTTTAAAAAAATTTTTTTAATTTTATGTTGAACCGTAAGCTTCGGAATTGACGCTTGCTGAAGGACTCTCGACTGACAGAACGCTGTTAATTTCTCTAGGTATATCATATGTTACAAGAAAGAACGCAGTTTGGAATTAGCCATGACAACAGGATAAGAGGGACTTGGGGTACGTGGAGCTCTTGGAGCGAGTGTTCCAGATCTTGCGGTACTGGTATCCAGTCTCAATTTCGGGAATGTGTCCCACGGTAAGTGCATTTAATATGATAGATTAATAAAAATCTCGAAATAATTTTTTAAAGTGTCTATTTAAAAAAACATATCATATTTTGTGTATTCAATTTAAAATACAAGTTTTCTCTGCTATCCAAAAGTAAAGCGTTTTTATTATGAAATCTTCCGTAAGTCGAAATGACGTAAAGCGAAGAAGCAATTAATTTATATGGGAAACATTTCTGTAATGGCAAAAATCCTCTTCCGATTTCTTTCGATTAGCGAAAACAGATCTACTAATGTAAGCTTTTCATAAAAGCGAACTTTAGAAAAGCGGGGAATACCTATATAAAAAAAAACAGATATAATGTCATTTAAAAATGTGTTTTTTAATATTTTAAAATAACATTATAAATATGTATGTACATTATAAGGATATATGTGCAACACATCTCTTCAGTTTTCTCTCACTTGTATATTTTTACAAAAATAAATACGCAAAACAAAAGCGCGACGAGAGCTCGTTAAACACGAAGATCAAGAGCTGTATGACACATCGCCAGCCAAATATCTTCACGCTCGATTAAAGATTTCCACACCTTTGCTTCACCTTTGTTCTCGCGGCGCGGGGGGCACGATCTTCCGCGGGAGGTCATGATGGGGATCGTCGGTAATCGTTGGACGTCGCGACTTCATCGCAAGAATGCAAAGCACCTTGCGATATAATGCGCAGTTGATCCTAACAATAATCACATGCCTCGCGGTACCGTTAGAGCCTCGCGCAATTTGGATCATAAGCGCTCGTTAGACGAGTCGCTTGCATTTCGCATAGCCGCGCGGAACTTTGGACCTCGCGCGCGAATACGCTACTCCTACTTCTCATCTTCTCAATCCATCAATTGATCGATCACCGACTATCTTCTTCGGTTCTTTCATATCCATGGAGAATATACAGGGTGCCTCGGATTCGTTGATATCTCTCATTACAGATGCAGGTCGTTTAACTCATTTGCTTCAACAGCGTGTAGTGAAGTATCTCGATGGACAAGCGTAGTTTTTAGGTTGAATAGATCGTTCCACATTTTTAATGCGATAATGCTTAATATTCTTATATATACATTACTTATTTATTTACTTTAAAAGTGTTTAATACAAATATTTTTCAAAATATTTGAAAATTTAGAATCAGAGTAACATTTTGAAAACTATTTGACTTACGGATGTATATACATTTTTAGCATAATTTTTACTTCGAATAAATGGAATAATTTTTTCCTTTGTATAGTATTTATGTGATGCTCTCGTAAACATTACTTTTACTCATATTATACGAATATGAAGCGCAAGAAAGAGTTTTGATTAAATCTTTCATTACATTTTTCGAGCCGTCACTTATTTATTATTTAAGTATGCTTTCTCTATGTGTTTCTTTCTTAAGTATCCGCATTTACGAACGAATTTTATCGTCATTAGAGAATCTCATTTATGTATTAAAACAAATCTAGTATTTAAAGAATGAAAGAATAAATATATAAAATTCTCGAGTAAAACATGAACAATTCAGAACTTGGTTCAAATTGAAAGACACTAACGCACAAGTTCCGTACACCCTGTATGTCCTGTCTGGCTAGCTATAAAGCAGCGTGCAAATTACGGATCAGTAGCGTAAGAAGATTATACACCGGCAGGCCGACGACTCCTGCGAGCTTCTCCCGGAGGCAGAAACGTGTTGTTATCGCCACTGACATTTACACCTTCGTAACGCTACCGCGAGCCGTTACGTGACTCGCAATATGAATCTCGAGTTCACTATACGAGTAAATACAAAGTAGCCGGTATCCCGCAGTTGCAAATCGCCTGATGACTTGAATTTGATTTATCCTTGACGATAGTTATTCTGATTAGTCACTAACTTAACGTAAACAATTAAGAATTAATCAAACTTTGCTCTGTCACATTGGTTTACAAAGGCGATGTAATACTCAATTAATATTTTAAAGTACACTATTTAATATATATATATATATATACCACCATTTATAGATAAAATGGCAGTTAAATAAAATACATCAGAGAGAAAATGTAAATTTAAATTATTAAATCAACTTATCTAATTTTACGTGAAACAAAGAAATGCAATATATTGACCGATCATCCCTTCCATTTAATAACAAGTGTAATTACCTCCTTCAGCACTGCAGCAATAATAACTAAATAACGTATAGAGAAATGTTTCTTTCATTTTTATAGCGCACGTTCTCTCTCTTTCTCTCTTTTGATCTTGAAATTAGTAAGTATGGTGCTCTGCACTTCTCAAAAGCGCGCTTACCTATACACTCGGCGCTAAAAATCGAGATGTATCGCGCGCTACTCGCGCGAGTCAATGGGTGAGCTAATGCGAGCGATTCGTTCCAGGAGACTTTTGAGAAGACGAAGTATTATCTCGGAGAACGGTACGAGCAGCGTCAGGCACATTTGTATCGGCACATACAAGCGCTACCACACGTGCAATACACAGGTAAGTGTAAGAACTTCAGCGCGTTTGTCGGTGAGAATTTTAGAGAACTCTTGGAGAATCAAGTTCTTCATTAAATATGATAGAGCGCCTAACTCTATTTTAATTCTATCGTATATGTTTAAAAAATAATTTTGAAGATACAGATTCTAGCAATTATAGAAGAACTCCTGGAGAATCTTAAATTGATTGAAAAATGGTAGAGATAGAGAATGCATAGAGCATCTAACTCTATTTTAATTATTATATCCGTCTAAAAATTATTTCGCAGATACAGATTCGAGTAATTATATAAGACCTTTTGAGGAATCTTAAATTTGTTGAAAAATAGTAGTATGTAGAGCACCTAACTCTATCCTAACTTTATAGTATAAAAAATCGTCTACAAAATAAATTTGTAGATAAAATTCGAGCAATATATAAAGAAACTCTAAAGAATTTTAAATTTTAACACTATTGTTAATAAACTAGATTTTAATTTAAACCGCTCGTATTTTTGCTCGTATTTTGGCTTTGGTATATATTGACCTTCTTACATAGTTTACAATTTTAACGAACGATTTATTTCTCTTTTCGTTTTATCTTAAAGTTGAAAAATGATAGAGCGTTAACTCTATTTTAATTCTAGCATATGCGTCTAAAAAATAATTTCGAAGATGCATATTCGAGCACGGTATCTCATGAGCTGCTTCCACGATGTAAAATTTGCTCGTAGATAGAATTTTGCTTACCAAGCTCGTTTTCGTCGATCGCGCTCAGTATATCCGTCAGTATCCGACGTAAGCGTAAATTTCGCGAAGAGAGAATCTGCAACGCCGAAAAGGGTATCCATATTATATCTGCGAAGAGATTCGTGGAATTTCAGGAAAACTAAGTAGGCGCGCTTACAGAAGGCCGCCTTATTTCCGGGGCGGCTTATTGTCGAGGCCTTGAACCGACAATTAGCCGCGCGAGAGCTCGCAGCTCGCTCCGCATAGAATTCGCGTACACGCTCGTGCGTGTGTCACTACTTCCACGATGCCGCATAAATCAACGCGTGCATCTATATCCACCATAGACTCGTGCGCGCTGCAAGGCATGCTCCTTAAGATTTTCCTCTCGACGGCGCGTCACGAGTCTCGAACAAATCATCGCGCGGGCCAATTAAGGATGCGCACGACGACGATTTATATCCTCGAGTCCGGAACGTGTGTGTGTATGCACGTGGCGTTGTTTAAAATTCATAAGAATAATCACCACCTGCGAACTAAAGACCGCCGTACGTGTAATTGATGGCTCTGGCCGGTATCGAAGAAGGAGAAGAACGGAGAAAGGGTTCGCTGGTGTTGATTAGCTCTTGATGGTGGTAAAGACCATGCGATAAGATCTGTTTACATTTTGGCGATCGGTGCCCGGTTGACGTACTGGATGTTCTTGACCCAAAAATACTCGTGCTTCGCATATATCTCTCTATCAGTTTGAAGGAAAAAAAAATGCTAATTTACCAAGAGCAGAGCACAAATAAACGTTAAGTATAAGAATTTTGGTCTTCCGAGTTAAAATTGTTTCGAAATTAAAATCGCGATATACAGCGAAATTGGCTTGACGTTACCGAAAAAAGATGCGGCTTCGTTATCCGTTATTATACCCGGGGAATAGAAGAAAAGCGGCGCGGCGCCTCGTGCGGGAATATTTATCCTCGGGCTCGATATCCGGGGACTACATTTCCGAGCTGTATTTCGCGATTCGCAAACATACCCGGGCAAAGTAACCACCGTTTCGTTCGCCGGCAATTAATAGTCTACCCGGAAATTGCAACGCGGCCGTGCACGTAGCACACCACACGCGCGTGCCGGCATTCGCGTGTGTTTGAACGAATATACGGACTTCCTCTCGGCGCGCGCGGCGGCTCTGAATGCGAGCTTTTTTTTTTTTCTGTGCCAGAGGCCGCAAATAATTTTACCTTTATTTACCCGCAGCGCTTTGGGAAAAGCGCGATGTGCTGTAAAAAGCGACACGATCGATCGCGGTCGGTTTTTTCCCGCCCTCCTCCGCCCCGGGAGAACCCGAACCGTCTCTTTCTCGATGGTAACGCGTCGCTCCTCCCCCCCCCCCCCCCCTTCCGATCGATCCTTAATTACCGTAAGTTTAATTAATCCATTACGCGTTTGTGCAGGAATGCCCGAACTTCCCGGAAGACTTGCGGGCGGAACAGTGCGCCAAGTACAACGGAAGGAACTACAAGGGCCGCAGTTACGTCTGGGTGCCCTTCGTAGACGGTGAGTCCGGTTGTCCGATTTGCTAGTTTCCGATTGTGGATCATTATCTTTAAGAAATATATTCTTCAATTATAGCCCGGTTCTTATTTCAAGACCGTCTTAAGTAATGTCTTAAGATGCTAATACGGTAATTTCATTGGCTGGATGGAGTCCTAAGACTGCCTTTGACCAGACTTAAGATGATCTTAAATATAAGATCTGACTATGATTACCGGCCTTAGACGGAAAGAGTCTCAATTAATCTTTTATAGTTATTTTCTAATAATATTATGGAAAGTGTAGTTTACAATTTTAAAAGGTGATTTATATATCGTTAAAAGTTTAACTATATAATATCTTATTTAATTGATCCTCCTATATCATTACTGGATAAATTCTCGAGTAGCCATGTTAACGTCGACGCGCTTATCCATTAATTATCATTTGTAATATTGTAATACTGAACGCGCGCGCGATATTCAGTTTTACGGTATGCGTTAAACTTCTCTGGCGAAATTCTCTTCTTATCTTTTCCACTGGCGAAACATATATGACTTTTATGAAGTAACAAAGAGGCGTCTTGCGATACCCAAACGGGCCAGTGACGTCGGCCCCGATCGGTGTTCGACCGATATAACGGTGACGTAGCCGACGGCCAGGCCTGGTGACCTAACTTCCGCCTGGCCTAATCGTGACTACTGTTGTTCCCCAGCGCCGAACTCCTGCGCGCTCAATTGCCGTGCAGTCGGCGAGCGTTTTTACGCAACGCTTGAACCGGCAGTAATGGACGGCACGCCCTGCGATGCTCCGAATCTTCGCGGACGCGGTGGCGGCGGCGGCGGCAGCGGCGGCGCCGGCGGGATTTCGACGGAACGCAACAGCGAACGATGGCTCTGCGTCGCCGGACAATGCAAGGTATGAATAGCGCGAGCGTTAGGCGAGAGAACGACGCCGGAAATTAATGACCGACACCAGGCTGGCGCGATGCGATACGATCAATCGATGAGATCGCTATTGACCCGTGCTTTGGGCCCTTCGCCGCGCACAACGACCACTCTCTCTCGTTTCTTTCTCTTGTCGACATTGATGTTCATCGCACGCCCGGTGCAATTTGGTCAGATGCATTTATCAATCAACAATGCTCAGGACCGGGTCTCTTCAATTTCATCGAGACTCCAGCAGCATGAAATGATGATGTTCTTTTGTTTTCCTTGAGCCAAGATGAATTCGCAATCGGAGTCTTTCTCCAAGGGAAATAATAAAATTTTTAGAAAACTATTTCTTAAAATAAATAAAAATTAAGAAAACTTTGTGTATAAAAAAAGTCCAATCATGTAATAATTCTAATTATGATAATAACAAACTTATCTAAAAAAAAGATCGTGAAAAAATGCAGTTCTTGAGAATGAAAGTTTGACAAAATTGAGGAGAGATAGAGTAGGTACCGAGTGGGAGCAGCTCCTAAGTGGATTAAACGCAGCCCAAACGCAAACCGAAAATTCGCATATTTGCCGTTCAGCCTGTAGGATGCGACGGGGTGGTGGGTTCCGGTGCGACGATGGACGCCTGCGGCGTGTGTGGTGGCCAAGGCAGGGGGTGCAGACTGTTCGAGGGGATCTTCATGGAGCCGATTTTGTCCAAGGGTCATCAGCAGGTGACCACGATTCCGAAGGGCGCCATGTCGCTCAACATTTCCGAGCTCCGATTCAGCAGTAATTTTCTAGGTATCATTGACCGGTTTACCGAAGTAAAGTGATCCTACCTTTTGTAAATTAGCATCAAGCAATTAACATTTTAATAGCCTGACACGTACGGCATTTAACTAGCAATTCAAAACCTATTCAAAACAAGGAGATAATCGTGTCAACAGAAAACCAATGAATAGCAACTGTGTATTACCGTGGACATTTTTATCACTCCTGATAATTGCGCCAGTAATTTTTAAAAAAGCACAGAGACGAACTAATTAAGCGGCGGTTTTTACGCAACGGTGGTATGTTGGTTAACACAAACGATCGATCTACTCGCAGCGTTGAGAGACAGTAACGGCAGTTACATCCTAAACGGACCGTGGTCTTACAGTCCTAGTGGTACTTATAAAGCGGCTGGTACGACATTAACATACCAGAGGGGCGATAGGAACCGTATGGAGTGTATCTTGGCGACCGGGCCATTGAACGAGTCTCTGCATTTAGAGGTACTATCCGCGTTATCGTCACTTTTCGTCAATCATATCAGAAGCAGATTTTATTTAATTACGGGTAATTCTTAAGTTACAATTTTACGAACGACTTTTACTCACGGATTCTTTCTGCCTCTAATTTTGTTCGCTTTATCTCTTACACTTATCTTTTGCGCTATTTCTTAGCAAGTTATAATTTGAAAGTAAAACAATATTTGATTTAATTATTACGTTATTTTTCTATATTTGTACTAGTGCTGGGTGGATAGTCCAAATTATTTTTTTTTTTTTAATATCCGGACATTCGAAAGAGAAAAATAATAAAGGAATAATCCAAATATTCGAAATTATCCGGATATTGAACGGAACAGAAATTAATCAAACTTATACAGTATTCAGATAATGTTTGAATTTTTCTGAAACACATTTCAATTTTGATTAATTTTTGAAATTATTTTGTAAATAATAAACCGACAAGTAAATAAATGTGTTTAAATTAATTTTCTTATCCTATTTCTGCATTTAAAAGGATTTTATAGTTTTCCCGAATATCCAAATACACTTCGGATATTTGAATTATGAATATTTTATGACGTCATTATTTGAATATCCGAATATTCGGATAGTCTCAGCACTAATTTATATTGTAATTTTTTAGTAATGCATCTTTAAATGCGTTCTAATATATACGCATTTAATCGAACTCGGTCTTGATGTTAATATCATTGTTCGCGCATTACTGTAGATCTTATCCGTGGAAATAAATCCGGGCGTTTTGTACAAGTACATGCTACCTATGAAGGAAGTGCCGGACGATAAAGCGGTAATTGCACCGCCGCTGCTTGTCGCAGGTAATTGCTTCATTGCCAATCAATTATGTGCAATAAAAATCCCATCGATTATATAGTCCATAAACATGTGACGTTTTATTCTTCTTCGTAGGAGCAAATGATCGGGGCAACGAGATACCTAGTCCAGATACTCCCGTGACCGTGCGAGTACCCGTTACAAGAATGTAAATAACTCTTATTAAAACTCCTGAAGTGACATCATTTTTTTAAAAGTATCGAAAGAGCAGTTTTCGAAGTTATTGCTTTTCCATTAAAATGTTAAAAAATACAGATTGCGTGTATGTGTAAATTCGTTCCCACGGGGTTTAATTATCTCGAACGTTTTTATATGACGCGGTTTCCCAAATCTCTTTAATCTTTAATTTTCACTCTTATCTTCACCGTTCGATCGTTGTGACACTTCTGAAATACGTCTCGGAGTGAGCATCTCATGCTCATCAGCTCTCGGATTCCGTCGATGGACTTCCTCCGTTTCTCCTTTGTACGGCACGGGAATCCACGCGGCGCTCTCGAGAACCTCTCCTCTCGCAGTCGAGCTGCGCGATTTGTCTTCGTTCGTACAACCCGTTGCTCTCTGTCTTCCAGATCGGATCGGCGAGGCGATTTATCTCCGACGCGTCGCGATCGCGATCCGCCGCGCGCGCACGACGGCGGACGGAAGGAAGAGATGAAGCATCCACCGACCACGGTGATGGCGGGCGATCAGCCAAAGTCAAAGGCGACGAGAAGGAAGAAGAGGAGGAAGTTCGCCTGGAAAATAGCCGGCCTCTCTTCGTGCTCGAAGGAATGCGGGGGAGGTAAGAAAGTGGTGCCCCGATAATTAATCGCGTGTCATAATATCATATGATACTCATACTGAGGTGTGTTGCACGTAACTAGAATTTAAAAAATTTTCACTGGCTGCTATTTCGCAAAGATAGGCAAAATCACTATTATTAACAACAATATTATATAATTTTTTTTATTATAGTCAATATTTTTCTTTTTTGATAGTTTATGTACTACAAAGATAATTTCTGAAAGGCATGATTCTAATTGTAAGTAGACTTTATTTATCAGGATCGTGAGATAAAACAATTTTCGCAGCAATACCATTATGAATCTAAAAAATGAGATTTTAAATTGTTATTATACTACACATACTTATTCGTAGAGTAAAATAATTCAAGTATCGCCTTAGTACAACGTATTTGGAAAATAATGTGTTTTCAATAAAATATTTCTCTCGGGACTTTAATATCCGATACCGAAACGTGAGTTAATTGTGTCGGATTGCGAATGATAAATGTTTCAATACGTGTTGTTTAACTTTTGGAATGCACAGTATTATAATTTCAACGTTACGATCGGTGAGTTTGCGTTAATTTCCAATATTGCTGGTAATACATTTTCGCGTACCTCTCGTATATTTTAGGGAATATGATATTGCGGCGTTCGAGAAATAAATGAATATAAACGAATAAATATTACTAATGTACGCGGGGTAGGTACATTCTAAATTGCGTCCGATTAAATATTTGTAATTATGCAACGCAACGGTCTAATCGATTACCGTGGTTTTAAAGTTTATCGATAAAATTAACAGCCACTGCATATATTTCAATAAACAAACATATCTTTGATACAAAAAATATATTTATTTACAATATTTTTAATTATTTCTTGAGGGATTTAATAATTTCTTAGCAAATAAAATATGGATATTGCAAAATATAATTTCGAAGTAGGTAGGGGAGAGGGTGGCACTTTAAGACAGGGGCAGTTTAGGACATCTTGAATAAAGAACAAACTTGACACTTTTTTTCACGTTGAACGCATTTTTCGGCTGGCAACCGGTCAATAGACAAACGTCACATGAGAGCTTCCACGCTGTCAACTGTCAAACTAATCTACAAGCTATTAGTGATTTTCGCTGGCTGTTGTAATTATTTTGGCTCGCAAATATAAATATTTTTATATTAAACTATTGCTCCAAAGGAAACTACTTGTATGTCCTGGTTATGCTTATATGTTTTGCGTTGTAATAAGTGAAATACATCAACATAATAAAAAGAGTTGGTATGAAATATTATATTTTTTTTTCAAATTAGGGTTGGGGCATTATTGGACAAAATAGCATTTTGGACACTTAGCACTTTAATATTTTCTAAAGAGAGCTCTAAAGACTAGAAGGTAGATATTTTATTATTTAAGAGAAATTTATGAGACTGATTCTTGCCTTAATCAAGGTTCCAATAAGTGGACACTTATGTTTATTTGATTGCCTACTACAAATTACCTACTGTATTGTTAAAGAAATAATATATTAAAAGAAGTTTGTAAGACAGTTGCCTAGTAAGAAATTTATTACTTTTACTAAATAAAGTAAGAAGACGAGAGTTATCTCGGTTTTCATTATTAGTCCTAAACTGCCCCTACAGGAGGGCAGATTAGGACAGAGGAAACACTTTTTGAAAAGGTAAAAACAAAGCACTACTCTCAAATGTGTTTTTTTTTGTTTTGCTATACGTTTATATTGAACATTAACAACCAAATTAACTTATAATTGAGTCGGAGAACCAATTTCTTAAAAATAGCAAAAGATATGAGCTTTTAAAAAAAATGTGTTCTATAGTGCCCCCCTCTCCCCTATATGATATTTAAACAGAGATTGAGATTAAACGAAAATGTCGATAAAAAGGCCATTTAATTTCGAGTCATTTTGGATCTGTTGTGAGATACTGATTAAACGGACAATAGGCAAAAAGCGTTTTGATAATTAAAGTTCATTAGGAAAACGACTTTGTCTAGAGTAGTCTAGACGTCTCATTGAGGCGTTGCGTGGGAAATAGCCCGAGATATGTTTTGTTTCGGTACAGTTAGACACATTCTAGCACGACGGTCAAAAATTTTGTTTAAGATATTTTTTATCTTTTCCTGTGTTTAAAAACATTTAAACACAGGAAAAGATTAAAGAAATTAAATAAAGAATATTTAAATGTTGTTGCTTTGCAGTAATTAAAGATGGATTTTGAGAAGTCGTTTTTATCTAAATCAAATGAAGGAAACGTAAAAATGAGTAATTGAAGTTAAATAAGAGTAAAGTTGAGACGTAAACGTCTGCGAAGATATGCAGCACGATGCTTTTGAGATACCGGAAATTGTCACTGACTTTTTGGACATCTGAACATTGCACGCGACAGCATCCGATATCTGTCACTGGAACGTTCTAATTTAAATTGACGCGATACGGGCGGAAAGCGACGAATACAGAGAAAAGGAATGCGACGCTCACGTCGATCATAATACAATGTGTCTTACTTACAAAGTGTCGCACTTCGTTTTGTTCGAAAACTTGAGATAGAATTTTCCTTAATAAAACTGTTGGTACGTCAACGCTATCTGAGTTATAAACGACAGAAAATGAGTTATTGTTTTGCATCAGCCTAAGCCGTGAACGTAATTTTATTCGTCGTTCAATTTCAAGTAGATATTGATGGAATTCCAACGTTGTGTGTACAATACGTTTTATCCAATGTTAAAAGATTTTGAGGAGAGTTGGCGTCAAGCCAATTTCTCGCTGAGGAAACTTAGACCTCGAATTAATCGACGGTGTAACAAAACGCAAAGATCTGAGATATGTCGAATAACTTCTCGCAACTCGCTGTATCTTGCAGGCGTGCAGACGACGATTCTCAAGTGCATCCGCGAGATCAATCAGACGCCCGTCAACGAGAAGCGCTGTCGCAACGTGGAAAAACCGAAGCATCCTCCTCCGCTGCGATGCAACGATCATCCTTGCGCTGCCAGGTACTTACGTCGATGTACATACCTCTTCAGCGAGATTTTTTTTAATAGATCCTCCAATAGATCCTTTGACGATTGTCACACGATCATCGCGTTTCCTTCCAATCAGATTATTTACGTTCAAGCTCATCTCTCACATATTGAATTGTTAAAAAATCCAGAGAGAGTTATTGATATTTTTGCTAAGGCGCAAAGATCAATTTCGAGTTCAAGGAACGATTGGAAACGCGATAAACTCCCTGCGTTCAAAGAATCTGCGATTTAAAGAACCTGCAGACGAGCTTTGATCTTGTATTCGAAGAATCGGGAATGTTGTCAGGTGGCGAGCCGAGCCGTGGAGCGAGTGCTCGGTTACCTGCGGCGTCGGTACCAGGACGCGAAAACTCGAGTGCGTCCAGGAGCTGAACGCGAGATTGACAATGCGCGTTGCTGCTGGTGCATGCATGCAACCGCCAGATCTGAGCACCGCAGAAACTTGCAGCCGGACGGCATGTCCCAACGTGGGCCCAGAACTGAGACACATGCCCTCGCAGCACGACGCGCCCAGGTGGGACGTGGGCGCTTGGAGTCCGGTGAGTCATTTACACTCTGTTAAATGCCTTCATTGTCAAACAGCTACTTTCAGCGGTTTAGGAAGTGGGTCAGGAAATTGTTTGGAATCCGAACTGAGAAATCAACTAGGATAGGAGACAGTTATGTCTCCAGACGGCGCAAGTATTATTTTTACTCAGAAACAATTCGTGTGAATTGTAGGTACATGTCTCTATAAATAATACATGTTAACTAATACATAAATAATAATAATAGAAATTAGAAGATAGATAAAAAGAACGTAAGCAACCAAGAGTCAATTTAAGCGAAAAATTGAAAAATACTTGTCACAAACGGAAAATATAAATTTCGGATTATTATTAACTTGCCTATAGATATTTTTCATGTCCCTTACAATTCTTCGATCAGGGTGCAGAAAATTGGTGGGACTCTTCGCTTTGTTGCTAAAATTAATTTTGATTGAATAATAAACTCCATCTGTTGAATCTTCTATCGCGCATTCTAGTGTTCGGCAACGTGCGGCCGTGGAATTCGAAATCGAACAGTGACCTGTATAACGTCCGGGGAGTCCTGTTCGTTAACCAATAAACCAGAATCTCAAAAAGCTTGCGAAGTAGCGGCTTGTAGTGCGACGACAGACACGGGACATCATCCTGGGTCAGCGCCCTGGTTGTACTCGGAATGGTCTTCAAAGGTATAACACATCGTAGGATTAATTCCATTGAAAATAAGCAAACATATGAAAATATCCATTTAAGATGTATTAATTTTGCATTTATTCAATAATTATTAATACGTAAAACCATCTTTCTGTGAAGATTTTTATGTAAAGAAAAAAAGAAGGAATATCTCAAACGTCATTGAATTTAATTTTATTTCTCGACTTCAAGATAAAGATGAAGTGTGTTTGGAACGCATTTTTGGAACACGGTAGCATGGCATTTGTCACTATTGCAGTGCTCCGCAGAGTGTGGAAATGGCGTGAGGATCAGACGAGTGGCGTGCGCCGACGGTAGCGAGTTATTCTGCAATCCCAAAGAGAGACCGGACACGGAGATGCATTGCTTCGGACGAGGGACGAGCTGCGACCGCGCCAAGTGGTTTGCCAGTCCGTGGACTTCCGTTAGTACAAGCACGATTTAGAAAATAAAACGTTCGCCTCGCGGCAACGCGTAAAGTTAAAACGACAGCTGATTTTTAATAGACAACACTAATTTTTTACACGATTCTGCTTCAATTTCAAGATGCACATTTCTAATTACGCGAAATCGTAATTTATACCTGAATTTAATTTTTATCAATATTTATTATAATAAAGTGCCTGTTACTCTTTATCCTTATTCTGATTATTATGATATTGTACGATGTAATTTTTTTATAATCAATCAATAATTTTTTATAGTCAACGACATGTAATTTCTTACATTAACTTCTTTTATTTTTAGTGTTCTGTTTCGTGCGGCGTTGGCGTGCAGTATCGAGACATCGTTTGTATAACCAGAACGAATAACGACTTTGTCGTGCTACCCGCAAAAAATTGCAGCGATCCCAAACCAGCGACTGAGCAAGCCTGCAGGATGTCAACGTGTTCGCCGGAATGGTTCACCTCAAATTGGTCGACGGTAAAGTACATGCAAATGCATGAATTAAGAAAATTTTAATCGAGAATTTCTTTCGCGATTTTTTTGCATTTTTGAATGCGTGTATGTCCAATATAATCTTTTATGTTTCGTCTTTAGTGTTCCGCAACATGTGGGGCCGGAGTGCAAACGCGACTTGTACGGTGCATCGTCGACGGTATTAGCAGCACCAGTTGCTCGGAAATCAACAAACCAAGCGCGGAGAAACGATGTAACGCGGAGCCGTGTAAGAAGGAGGCGTCAGTGGCGAACAAACCACCGAAAAGTAAAGAGAAAGACTTATACCTCTCGTTTTTTCTAAACGTTAGCAATTTTAGAAACTTTAGCAATTTTTTTCTAAAAAAATTACTTAATAGATCGGTGATAATAATGATGAATTATTGCCATTTAATAATTATATCCGATGTATGCTTGACAGACATATTTTAACGTTATGTTTCAGAGGTGCACGAGTCGTCCGAGTGCGTGGACAAGTATCCGAATTGCGTTTTAGTGGTAAAGAATGGTCTGTGCCGAATAAAATATTACAAGCATTCGTGTTGCCAATGCCGTCAGTAGCTGGGGGCAGCAGCTTTGCGTTCGCCCGCGATTCTGCGACCGCGAGGCTGGTGAGCGCGATCGTTGAATAGATTACAGATATTATATTGAAAAGGGCAAATCATGCCGAGTGTAAGACTGCTACAAAGAGAGATGACCACGTATATATAGGTATAATTTTATTTATATTACGCGACGCGACATCGGATCACACGTGTCTTAGTCGTGCTTTTTTCTGCCGAATGTAGCATAATTCTCGCGGAGCGGCAGAATTTTCTTCCCTTCTCTATCTGACTATCTATCGATGAATGTTCAGAACGAGGCGTTTGTTTTTTCTTGATGGTCCGACTGCGAGTATTGGATTAAATTTTCGGAGAAACATTAGCATAAAAGCAAAATAGAATAACCGAATAAAAGATAAACAAAATAATAAACTTCAAGGAGGAATGACATAATATGCAAAATTAAAAAAAGAAATTAAGATACGCTTTTATTTATGTGAGTCAAGAATGAATCTTTCTGCGAAGAAAGCTCGTTCTCGAAGAATCCTGATTTTTTCGAGAATCAAATCGTGAAGGGGTTTGTCATGTATTGTCAGGGTTTTGTGTGCAATAAATATATCACGACGTGCGTTCATCTGTATGACATATGCACAGGGTCGTTTACATCACGTGTGCGTGCGAGTCGATATCTGTGTTATCGCCGCAGACAGGTGCGGGTCCGTAATTTTATCGATTTCGGATAGCGGCGCCTATTCAAATACATACCTTCGGCCCTGGCCCTTTTTACGTGCAACCACGCGATCTCAATTTTTGTGTGTGTTTTATCAAACGGCACGTTTAGCGTATTCAAGCTGAAAGAACGTGCGACGATCTCATTGTATCTCAAAGGCTCACACGGGAAAAAGAGATATAGGAAAAGTTCATATTTTCATCTTCGTCTAATGTCTTATTAGACGATAAAGTCTAGTAAGATATTAAACAGCTGTATCTCGGAGTTTTATTTACTCGTACAGATCGTGTTTAACGATGAATAGTTGCATTTAATTTTAAATGTGTGTTATAAACGAGGCAATTATTATTTTTAACAAAACAGTTTTTTTTTAAATTTATTATACGAAAAAAAAAGAGATTTCTTTGAAGATTAGATATATGTATACATATACATATTCAAAGCACCTGCTGCTTACTGTTTTATTTCTGAAACAGTGATAAAGTAAAAAATAGTATACGCTAAAATATTATAATTTTAGTTTGATTATCGGCACGTATATAAAAAAAGAATAAGGTTTTTAATGTATTTTTAATTCGACATTTATCATGTAATGTACGGTGCCCGTCATTAATTCGCTGGGCGAAGCCGAGGGCTACTGCACTACTGCATGACCCAGCGAATTAATGACGGGCAGTGTACATTGCAAACGTGGCTTGATTAATAGACTGAGAAATAGTATATTGTGCACCTAGGGAAGAAAGCGACGTTTTTCAGACGAGTGTGAAGTTTGCCATCCGAGCCGAAGGCGAGGGCGGCAATCACACGAGTCTGTTTTTCCCGCTTAGCGGGAGGAAAAGTATTTATTTCCTCCCTAGGAAGGGAATGATACTTTCCCTCCCGTAGACGTGAAATTGGCCACTTTCGTCCCGCTCTACAGGCATGGAAAGTCGAACTTTCCGTGGAGGTGTTGTGAAAATAATATTTTTTTAAAGCGAATACACGAGTCTGAATGGATATCTAATTACGTTCCTGAATAAAACGAGCCTCCCTTTGCATGCGCAAAACCTGCACGACCATGAAAACCTTCGAGGCTGCTGTGCCCGCCTCTGCACCGACCGCATCGAAAATGAAACGAGTTAAAAAGTTGAGTCCGTATTCCAGAATCAACGTGAAACGATGTTGTAAAAGGCGCCCAGTGCCAGTAAACTTGTGTTACACAGACCGGAAAATTCACGGCCCGATGAAAAATTGGTTTTCTCTCTTCCTTGCGTTCCCGTGGGAATGCATCCTCTCACAGGAACGTAATTACATTCTGCCGAAATACGAAATTTCATCCGACGACAATTTAACGTGGAAACAAAAGCGACGAAGTTAATAGAAGAATCGACAATTTTTCTTTCTAGACGCTTTTCTGTTAGCTGCTTTTATAAGTTGGCATAATAATTTATAACCGATCTATAGAAACTGCACAACAAGAAATCCATTTTCCAAATTAATCGCGAGAAAATGTATTTTTGGTGCCTCGACGAAGGCGTTACGAATATTGAAACGACTATTGACATATACGATTCTCGTTCTGCACACGTCGTTATATATATCGAATAAATTTATTCGGATAAGCGTGATAATATATACAGTAACGTAACTGGGTATATACGCTTGTATATGTAGAATATATGAAGTCGTCGTTAGATGATAAATATATATATTATAGTATATTTCGATGTCGAGATAAAAAAGTTAGAGTCTTCGATCCGTATCGCTATCACGTATTAGTTGGATTGTTGGATATTGACCTCGTATTTAATTGCGCCGTTAAAAACAGAGCTGTACGGATTAATTAATTATCTGACAATTGAGTTCTTTAGTTCTGCCAGCTCCAAGGAATTATTCGGATGCTTTCTATCGAATAGTATATTCCTCTAGAGCATTAGCCTGCGTCTCGCTCAGATTTTCTATTTTTACAGCAATTACAAGTTATTTACACAAAATTTTCGTTTATTTCATTTTATTATTATCAACCGCTCATCGTTTTATTCGATTTTGTTGTACACCAGGTAAGTGCGCTTCATAATTTATATATTTTTTTCTCTTGATGATTTAATTGTTTAACACATTCGCGTTATCAAATTATTTGCATTTAATTTAAACTTATATAAACCTCTTTTATATAAATGCTGGTAATATAGAATATTGCAATGTTAGAACTTTTCTAATAAATTAAATATGCATTAAATTTATATTCCAACAAATGTGTTAAATTTACATATATTTTATTTAAATTAACATTTACATTATGTCTGCTTTTTCCTTTAAGAACGATTTTGTTCATATTCTTTTATTTTATTATCATAACATTTTGTTTTTACTTTTCATACATTATACTACATCTCTTTACTCGTTATATTACGATATTTTTTCATCTTTATGAATGTTTCTAAAATATTCTCCAAACTTTATCAATACAAGTCGAATTTTAAGAAATGTCTTCTCTTACATGCATTCTTTAATTCTGAATTAGCCCTTTAACTTTCAAATGAACGTAGAGCTTAGTTGGTAAAGTTCGGTTAAATGTTTTAGAAAAACATTATATAAAGTTTCTTGGTCATTATATTGTAATGTGAAATTTGCCAGTTTCAACTACGGAGACTTCCTCGATCATGAATGTTAATTGTAAGCATCTGCATCGGTGTTCCTTATTAGCGAAACAAACTCGGTGGCATGTAAGAATATAATGATATGTATGTGATGAATCTTCACAATTTCTTATGGAATTATTGAATGCAACGTAGAATGCTAAATTAGCAGGTCACTGGAAAATTGAGGAAATGCGATCGTTGCGAATGTATAAACGCGACTGTTAATTGAGTAACTGTCAAGTGTTAAGTGTCAATGGCTGTGATGTAATCTATGTCCGACTAAATCGTTATTATTAACTTTGATTGAAAGCTGCGGTACAATTGCAACTCGTATATTGCATCTATACTTCAACGCGAAACTCTCGTAAAGTATCCTCTCTCTTAAACGTTCTATATAAATATTTAGGAGATTACATAAGAAATCTTAAACATTTATAAATGTTTAATTCTATATATAGAATTTAAGAGTTTATCTCTAAAAGCAAGCAAAAGTAAATAATATTGTTTTAGGGAATAAACATCAGAAGCATAAATTTTACAGGAATTATACGAAAGGAAAAGTTGTAAAAAAATATTATACCATCTTGTCATAAAATTTGTTAATTGATTAATTGATACAACGATTGGTTGAATGATTGAGTAACTTGATTACAACGAGTAATTCTTTGGCTGTGTACATTTTTAAGCGTGAGTTTAGAAATTATTTTTAACGTGCGAAAAAGTAATTTATTTTTGAGACAGCGCGCTGTACAGTAACGTTAACATTAAGAAGTACGAGGGTGCACGTAGTATATAGGCACCATCGTGATCCTTTATCGAGACAAAACGTCCAATAATGTCCATAATTATATGTGCTCTGTGTCGTCGCAAACCTGTGTATTAATCGCATAGCTCGACTATCGCGAGTGTGATCTCGTCAAGGACTGTGATAAAATCGTAGTCTGCAGGAATGAAGTACAACGAACGATAACGAATAGTTAAATGATCAGGTACAATAGGCTCAGCTGTTGAGAGAAATTAAAGTCGTCTGGCGCTTTGTAAAATTGCTTCCGTGTCAACCGTAGTGTAATAAAATTCTTAATCGAGAACAATCGTTATCGACAATCACATTACGATCGCTGTATACCTAATCAATCGCGATGAAATTATACGATAGGTATTACAAATGAAAGTTATTGCTTACGAACAGGAAGTGTGAAATTAAAAACGCTTCAGTATAAGTTTCTTATATGATATCTGTTCTTCTTTTTTTCCATTTGTAATAGTGAAAAATGAGACATCTACTGTATCATTAATAAGATAAATTTTAAATTAAATTAAATTTGCGGTTGTCTTATTGTCAACACAATCGAGACGACGAGACAGCAAAGTGAATTTCTTCAGCTGATTATCTAATTATCAGGCCACTTGCCAATTATATCGAGAATTTTCTTGCCCGTATTAACATCAATGCCCCTTTGTATAAAAGATCTATCCTTGTACAAAGTAACAAACAGGAAATCGGAGCTGTTAAAAGTATTTAATTCGCAAAGAACAACAGCGCGTACATAATTAACGGGAAATAAAGATAAAATGGCATTTCTATTTACAAAATAAATTATGCACATCGATTCAAGATCACATAAATCTCTATATGTTCAATTAATCATGATGTGCTAGTTTAATAATGCATTGTCTTTGCATTGGAGAATAAAGAATCACGCAATCCGATTTTCTGTACGGCAGTATCTCTTCCATGCAGTATCTGCAGCTATGGTGATATAAATATACGAGCTATTTCACGAAAAATCTCATAACTGATAATTTTTTCGAAATAAAATAGATCGTGTTACTACTTAAATTACATAGCTAACGTGAAACAAATTGCGAGAGAAATAGACTGATAAGCGTACATATGTGTTACTTGTGTTTCACATGACATAACTATATATGTTTGACGTTCGAGCATTTTTTATCATTAGATATTAATAAAGCGAAAGTCAGCAGACACCTGTCTTTGCTCAAAAAAATTGAAACTACGAATTAGCTGGATATTAACGGGGAATAAAATATTATCATTTTTGTCATTTTTGTTGTTGCTATGTAATATTGGTATTAAATATTATTAAATTATCTCTTTCAAATATAAAATATGTAATGGACATTACATATAATATGGAATAAAAGATATAAATATATACATATACTATAGGTAATACATGTTATATCATCAACTTTCACATCAAGAATATATAAAATATAGTATTCCTTTATAATACTATTTCTCTCATTGTTTTTAATTCATTTTATAACAGATAAAATAAAAGATGGCTATTTTTAATATGTTTATTGATAATGCGACCAAATTGTTTTAATTAAACTAATTCATAATTGGCATAGTCATGTTTACAAACTGAGTCGCTCTCGAATTACATAATGCTTAAACGAATTTTTGCGTATCTGTGTCGCGTAAAATTAGACAGATTAGCACGTGAGAAGTAGAGAGAAACGTGAGAGGAAAGAGAAACAATCTTCGATAATGCCCAAGGAGTTATAATTCAAAATTAGCTTTTATTCCTTGTTACGTTCCGTTACAATAATGTAAAATTTCTAAATGTATATAAAAAAAATTTATATAAAAAAAGACAGTCGATATATTAAAAATTTAAATATATATAAGTACCATCATTAATCGATCGTTAGTCTATGTCTTTTTCTTATGTTCGACAAGCTTTATTAGCTAAGTACCCAATTGCACCAACAGCCTTTTGATTATTCACTTTAAGTAGTGATTGCCTGTTTCTACTTATATCAAACTTCCAAGTATAATATAGATCGGAAAAATATTTACACGAAAATAATTTAGATTAATCATATAATTATCTCTATATATGTATACCAATAATAAAGCTAAGTTTGTATATTTATTTGTTTAAAACGGCAATTGAAAAAGGCTGTATAAAATATGGATACTTAGCCTTCTACTAATCAAATAAAAATATATAATTTCTGGCAGTGTGTTAGAAGTATATATAAACTTCTAAATTTATATATATGTATATGAATACAATTTAGGGCTGTTACTTTTGACAACTTCGAAGTTTCGAAGTTAACTTCGAATTTCGAATTCTTTTGAAGCTTCGAAGTTCGAATATCGAAGCCTTCGAAGCAAATCACCAGCCCTGGTATACATGTAAATTTCAGGCACTACATGAAATCCGGAATCCCTAAATATAATGCGTGACAAATTTTCTTATCATAAAGGATGAAAATTATACTTAAATATTATTAGAGTATAATTTCGGCATTGGAAACATTTTATTTCAAATTAACTCCAATCAGTTAAACTGTTAAACTATTGAAATTTTATAAAATGGTGCTTAGAATTATGAAATAAAACAGCAATTGACAATTTTACAAAATTCATATTTTATCCTTCTGTTATGTTGAGCACAAAAATGTCTTATTATTTATGTTAGCTAAGATTCTTACCAAATAATGCGTAGCATTGCGAGGTGAGATAAAGCAAAGTACAAGATCCAAACTGAATCAATGTACTTGTAGTAAATAATCTAGATACTATGTTCTGACGATGATGCAGCTGTCAGTGATTAATAACGTTCGTTGCTCATACTGACGCCCTTTCCCGTCCATCTTTCTTTCAAATCTACCTTCAGACCCAAGTCTCTCAACGCGGCTTTCGCGTTATCTTCCAATTTGGGACCATGTAAACGTGTCGCATCTCGTAGTATTTCTTCAACGCCATGCATTAAGAACTCCTTAGATTCCGATTTGTTTCGCACCGACATATTTCTAATTGCCCAAGAGGCTTGTTTTAAAATGTCTACATTATTAGGATAAGCCTTCATAGCATCTACGATCACTTGGGCCGCGCCGCAATCATAGAACACACCAGCATTTGAAGTGCTTCGTAAAGATAATGCTGATATGCAACTCAATCCCGCAGTTACGACGTTCTCCGATCTCTGTTAAATATTAAATTTTAATGTAATTTAAAAATCTTTTCATTTAGTTAATAAAAAACATTTTAAGAATAATTTTATTGTAAAAATATTGCTTTTTGTTGCATATGAACTTACTTTCATTCTACTGATAGAGGATACGATTAAAGGGGCGCATCCGGAAGTGATGATATGGGACTTCACATTGTCGTTACCACCGAGCGCTTTGAGCAACTTCAAAGCCTGCCAATTCAATTTTTCAGAGTCTGGATACTCGGTCATTATATCCAAAATAAATTTTAATCCCCCTGCATCTTCTACTTCCTGACAGAATTCATTTCGAACAACCAATGCGGCCAATGTGATCATTAGGTCGCCTATGACCTTCGTGTCCCTTTTAAATCCTGTTTGTGACAAATGTATTTCATAACAGTGCGATATTGCAATAAAATACGTACATTAATTAATCATAGTAGAATATAGAACAACAATAAAGAATAATTGTCTATATTCCAAATAACCCGAATGCTTGGAAATTCATTTAATGATAATTATCAAAAGTAATTCAGATTAATTGTAAAGCTATTTAAATATAATTTACTTTTCAATAATCCCGTGATGACATCGAGAGCGCCCTTTGCCATGACAGTTGCATGTTCATGTGCCTTGCCGTATTCGTGTCTAATGTCATCGTCCAGAACCAACGCTCTAATTACCGAACATGCATCCTTGATCTCTTGCGCGCCCACGTCCTCGCGCACTAATATCTTTTTGAGTTTCTCAAAGATATTGGTATCAAAGATCTTTTGCCTATTCAACTCGTGTTTTATGCAACACTCTCGTATCCAACGCAGCAGGCATTGTAAAGTTGCCGTATCGCAATGCCTCTCTAAAATTCTGATAAACAAAATTTTATAAGTTATATTGTGATAAGAAATGAATGTTTATAAAAGTACATGATTTTTGTGATCTTAATGTCTCGTTTTAAATTATAATTCCTATTAATTATCAGTTTGAATCAGTTTTCTTCGAATTATTTTACTTTAAAAGTTAGAAACAAAATTAATAAAATGCATCAGTTTTCAATCAAAATACAAGAATGTAATTATTGAAAAAAATCAGATAATTATTCAGATCTATATTTAATAAATAACATTATAAATGACAACAATCAAGGTACTAAATAAAAAAGTAACTAATCACATCCAATAAAAAGTTTCTTTGCTATTAAAGTTTTGTTTTTCTCGATTTTTCAATAAATTTCAGAGCTAATAGTTGTCACAGAGGAAAAATAATCAGAATCTATTTCAAATACACCGTTTTCTTTTTCTTAAATCAATTTTCTACGAGATAATCCTTACTCTATCTGCAACGCGATTCCTTCGTCGTCCAACAGATCCGGGTAACCGGACATTAATGAAGTGATTGTCTCCAGCGTCGATTTAAGTATCACGTGGTTCTTCTGGCAATATTTCAGGAGGTCGATCAGCATGTTGTAACATTTGCGTTTGCCCGCAAAAACCCTGTGTCCGATATCCTTATCCAACTCGGTTCGCAGTTGTTGCAACGTCTCCGGCACGAATGCGTAACTCTTGTCTTTCACAGCGCACGTTAGTAGTTGCAGGCACGTCGCTATCTGCTTATATTTATCCTCAAGAACTGCATATGTGTCAATGTTGCTCAGATCTATCCCCTGCGTGAAATAAACGCCGTCGACGTGAATTACATCGTGGCGATCGGAGCGTGCAAGCGTTTCTCTCAACGCGAGCAGTCCTCATTGACTTATCTTATAAATATTTAATCTTTAACCCGTTCCAGTCACACTTCCCGAGAATCCCGTACCGGTCACACTTGGGTGGAATCCACCCAAGCGTGTTTGCAAGTGTATAAAAAATTTTAGGTGACCTTTAAAAAAAAAAAAAATATCCTGTTGTAGTTTAAGTCTTCCTTAAAAAGACTGTATAGGTTTGATTTGCAAAAAATTAATTTAACATATGTAAAAAAATAGCCCATTTCCATTGGTTTACTGGGTCGTTGTCGAAGTCAAGAAAACGCTTGGGTGGATTCCACCCAGTGTGACTGGAACGGGTTAAATACCTTCACGGTATAATTAATGTTATTTCTAAGAGGGTTTTCTTGCGTCAGTCGTTTATTCGCGATAAAGTAGCGACGTTGTGTATAAATAACACGACAAAATTTTATATATTTTTGCGTGAATTTAATTTTTCCTTCCTCGAGAGAAAAGATTTTCTCTTCTTTGAACAGTATATCGAAAATGTTACGGTACCTACTAGAAACGGATCGATCTCTTAAGATAGACGATAGTGACACAAGTGCTCCGAAACTAAAAGCGTCAAGAAATGCGGCAGGAGCGCGTAACAGATTTTATTTTTGCACTGCAGGTGCATCTTCCAATTAAGCTCTAAAACTTTGCTTATAATACAACAATAAAACAACAATACAGCAATAAAACAATTATCGGATATTATTTATTATTAGTAAAAAAAAATAAGAATGTTGAAAAGCGTATTATTATTAATTACAAAATTAAGTCCAAAATTTTGAAAAGTTGGATAATGATACGATAAAAAAGTAACGATAAGATTATTTAATGATAAAGAATATTCAAGATATCAATTTCTATTTCTAATATGTTTCATTTCACGCAAGTATTACGTTTCATATTTATTTCTAATGGCAACGCGGAAAATTCTTGATGACTTGTTCGAGACTGACTCATGTAATCGAATTCCTAGGAAGCAGAACTTTCGATTAATCATCAAGAGCTATTTTTCTGACACTGATTTAAATTTATCTATATCAATTTCATTTAAAGTCTCCTAACGTTTTAAATACCTATAACTTCGAACTTCTTATTCGTGATAAAATGTGAATAAAAACGAAAATTCTCGTCACGTGCGCTGTGAAACAAAATAATGCGCTGCACTTTCTCTCTTTGTGCATATAAATAAATAAATTACATACAATAAATTTTTCTTAATTTTTTATCTTGTAACATATATTAATTATATAATTATAATTAATGTTAATAAATATACATTAAAGAATTAATATATTGAAAATATAATACGTGTATATACTATTTACATATTAATTTTAATTTTTAGATAAGGATCTAGTTTTCCCGAAATATTTCGTGACTCGAAACCTCGCTCTCTCTCTCTCTTTCTTTTTTAACAAAGGTGAAAATTTCCAGCGGCCTGGCGGATGAGTCACATGATCGCGCGCACGAGGAGCAAAAAGGATCTTTCGCTGATCGGCGTAAACTGTAAACAATGGGATGCGGCAGTGAGTACCTACATACCTTCATTTCGTAGCACTTGATAGCGTCCTCGATCGCCTCCTCCTCGGTCAAACCGAGGCCCTCTATCAACTCCCTGACCTCCTCGTCGTAAGCTTCCTGGGTAATTGTCGTGCTCATGATAACACGGATTTCTCTTGCCGATGCTCCGTTTTGCTATATAAGGAAATGAACTCCGTGCGAGTCGCGCGAGCGAGGCGAGCGTGCACTGGCTCGTCCATGTGATAACAAAGAGAGCGGGACGCCGGGACCTGTCAACGGGACCACGCGTTCGCAAACTCTATCCGACCGTACCCTCCTCGAGCAAAAAGCTAATTCGAACGTCTCTGTAATGAGTTTTTGAACGCGGAGATCTATTGCAGAAGTGCTCGTTCTCCGCGCACAGATAATTATGTATGCAAATTGCAAAGAAAAAACAACAATTTTATTATTTACAAATCCAATCCGCGACTGTTATCGTGTCAAACGTCAAACATACAGAAAGCAAAAAGAATGGACGGGGCGAAGAAATGAATAAAATCAACGTTTTTATTTAATGTACAATTTACATTTCTACCTTGATATTATATCAAGGCAAATGCTGCGGTGACCAATCAGGAGCCATGCGCAGGTCGGGTTCCGGCAGGTTCCTGGCTCCTGATTGGTCATCGCAGAATTTGCCGGAGATCAACCGCATATACGGAGTCTTAGCATTTCTCTCTAGCCGGCAGTACGGTGGACTACGTTGCGTCTCTTAAACGGACGATGTCACATTCAAATATTTACCGATGCGGTTGCTTTTTTCTAGTTTTAATAATTAAAAAAAGCAAAAAGTAAATTAAACTGAGATTAAAATCAATATACATTGGTAGAAATGGACATAAACCTCGAAACGCTGCGTTCGGATTCGGAGTCATCGCGCCAGCAACTCTCGAACGATCGATCGCGCTCGCTCTCGACTCTCTCGATCACGCAGAGTCGATCTCGAAAATCGAGCGTTGCGACCAGCTACATAGGCTGGCGCTGGCCTAACCGTGTTCGTTCGTGGTGTCGCGACACGGCTCACACGGCCGACGATATTATTATTGTATCCCCCCTCCCTTCGCCCCTCGTGGTTGGTATCCGACGCGACTTATCCGCGAGTTCCCGGCATCTGCGGCCGACGGAGACGGTCTGAGAAGAGAGGGAGGTGCTCCGAGCGTCGTCGTCGTCGTCATCGTCGCCGCCGCCGCCGCCGTCGTCTTCGTAGCTGTCGCCCTCGCGCACCGCACCCCTTCCCTCCGTCTCATCAAGCGAGGTGTCCGCGCCGCGAGTTTTTCGTCGTCGAGGAGTCCCGTTGTCGAGGTGTAGCGCATCCGTCTATCCTCGCCGCTTCCGTTTTCGCCTTTCGCTCGACGAGCGCGACGTCAAGCAAGGTAAGCGTCTCTCCCGGAAGCCCCACACGCTCGGCACGTGAACTCGCATTCGCGTCCCCGTCGAGACGCCCGATCTCACGCGTGCACGCCGTGCACATATTCCCCTCGGTGAATGACAGTTACCTGATGGATACCCATGATATTCCACAGTGTTGTTGCTCCGAGCTAACGAAGAACGTCGATGGTATTTCATATCGCTGGATCCTGGATCCTGCAAACGTGAAAATACCTGTCTTTTCATAGGAAGCTCTTGGCGCCTTGCACGAAAAAATTAGCTTATTTAAGCTTTCGTCTTCCTGAATTCTGTGGGTGCTTGTGAATGCTGAAAGACCGTGTAGTTACTTTTTCTGGTATATAATATCTTTAATCTTGCGCATATCTTTTCAGCAAGCATTTTCTTAGACTTCTTAGAGCGATTTAAACGACCTAAGTCTCTTCAACGTAGGTCTGAAAAGTAACGGTGGAGATTTTTCAATCAAGTTCTTATAGATATAATTATAAAATTTCTTAATTGTAAACAATGCTATTGTTTATAAATTTTTAGTGATTAGAAGCATTTATTTCCTTATCGCTTATACAAGATTGAACAACGCAATGTCTTATCTGGATATGATATTATAGTATATAAAATCTACTTAGAAGTGTTAAAATAATTTAATATATTTTAATTTTACATAGAAAACTGATTCTTATTGAGAAAGTACAAATTAGTTTAAATATTTTCAGAATATTTCTTCATATCTTGTAGTATATTTTATAAATTTAAAATGTTTTTACTAATTTAAAGAAAAAATACTCTAAATTCAAGCTGTTCTTTCAGGTTTAAAGACAAGAAATTATATTTATCCGTTATTAGTTAATTCCAATGTGAAAAGAATAGTTGTTTGACTCAAATGTAATGTTATATTGTTTGTGTTTTTCAGAGACTACAGTTCGTAAGCTGGTTGCAGTATCTTGGATATGAAACGTCTAAGTAGTGAAATAAAAGAACTACACTCGAAGAGTGGATGTCCACGGAAGAAATGCAAAGGAGAATGATAACGATTATAATGCATCGCATTGTCATGCATGAATAATTATTATAGTGTTCATATTACATATTGTAGAGGAGTTCGACATATTGGATGAACCAACGTTGTCAGGGCAACATTGTCGTACTGAATCTTACATATTTTATGTACAGCGATAGAGATAATTTTTAAAAGGATATAACATTGTATAAGGATACAGAAGTAGCTTTTTTAACAAAGAGTAAACCATTATTTTTAATAATTAGAAGTAAACGTCTCAGAATCAAATCGTATGTGCCCAATAAGAAGAAGATAAGCTATATTGACGATTGCACAAAGATCGGCTTTCCTAAATAATGCTCAAACAGCCGCAAATAATTGGGAATTAAATAAGAACCTCTTCTCTCTGACGCGATTCAAGTGAAGGGATAGAAGAAATGCTTTGAGTCTCCCTGAAGAGGATGCATAAGAGAAAGATTATGTCCTGTGATTGTAGTATCCCACGAGATTGTTTATGTTCACTGCATGCCATGTGTGACTGATAAACGACTGAGCTCGCTTACGCTTTTTTATGGAGACGACGATCTGTTAATGTGATTGTTTCCTTCGCGGGTACCTACTAACGCGCTACTTCCGAGAAGATTGGAAACTGGTGTCGTCTCTTGCGACTCGAGAAGCAAGCAAGAAGACTTTGTACCTGGTACGAAAATTCATTATACTAATCGGCTAGAAATGCATGCATAAAATCAAGTTATGATATCATGTCTGACGACATTCTCTTAAATGCTCGTTTATTTCCATAATTTATGTGATTTATATGTACTTATAATTGCATGATTTTGTGTCTAGACACAGAGGGTACAACCGACGAAGTCCTAATGCTGAAAGGAAGCTTGTCGCCGTATCTCGACACTCACAATGAAGAAGAGTCGTCTTATGTAACGCTCAGCAATGGGCCGTATGGTAAATATTAGTACCGCTGTACTTATACAATATCAAGCATTACTTTTATAGCTTACTGTATTAGATTAATCTGTTCGTTAATTCGTCACTTCCTTGTTACAGCGTATGTAGCGGATTCCACGAGCACGGAACACAACTCGTATAATCACGTCCTCGTAGATGTATACTTTGTAACGCCCATCCTTTGCAAGCACTGTAAGTACATCGCTAATTACAGTTTATTACAGTGGTTTATTATATAAATTAAGCTAGTATTAACGTAGAGAAGCAATAATAAAATAATTTTTCTTAGTTTATCATCTATCCTTTTGTTCTTGCCGTTTATTTAGTTGCTATGATGAAAGTGCGATCGAGTTATTTACCTTATATTAGATAATTGTAATTGTGATTCAGAAAAATCTTATCTTATAAATGTATACAGATATTTATATATGTAAATTTTTCCACAGGTGAAGATTATATCTGGGGCACCGGGAAAGTGGGAGTCAAATGCAAAGGTGAGACATTTCATTACAATCGTACGCTTAAATTTAAAATGCTAAAGCTTCGTTTTTCTCATTCGTGTCAGACATATTGTATTTTGTATGACGCATAGTGACATATCTTTGACCCGCTCTAGCGGTATATTTACATGATAAGGCCGAAGATAGATTAGGTTTTTCTGCACCAAAATAGCCTTCAGCAAATGTTACGAAGTACGTGTATTCGACATTCGCACGTGGGTGGGTAAATTAAAGAAAGTATCTATGATCGTGCGTACTTAAATATCTCAGTATAATCGACACGTATAATCGACAATACAAATACGTCGCGTTATGGACAAATATATTCGGAAGAATTCTAAATAGGAAATATTTCCACGTCAACAGAAGTCGCGCGAGATATTGAAAAATGCAAGATGTGAGTTGCCGTGTCCGATTAAGAGGGAAATATTCATCATTATCGTCGTCTATCGCGCAATAGTATCTTCGCTGCCTACGGCGAGGATGCCTGGAAATATACAACATCGTGACACATCCAAGACAGCTTTGGCAGTCGCAGTCATTCGGGTGAACACCCGTTAGGTCGCGGCTACACCCCTTTCGCCGGGATCCGCGCGTATTGATCATTGATCCTCGCGTGGATCACCGTCGAGGGCGGCACCGTAGCATAGTAACACGCCGGCGACCCGCGCCGATTTCAAGAGCGGCGCGCTATCGCGTCCCCCTTCACCTTCGCCGCCGCCTGTGCCGCCGTCACCACCACCGCCGCGCCGGTTTTTCTCCCGAAACTCCGCGGCCTTCTCCGGCCTCCCTGATCCCACCAATCCCTCTTCGCGACATCGTACGAGCCAGGACCGTATCTAATCGGGGCAACAGTTTCCGGCTCCGGTCGCAGGTATCGTTCTGCCTTTTAATCCCGGCTTGGCTAACACGTTGCTGCGTACGACGTTTCGGTCGGAAAATCGAAGTCAGTATGGTTTCCTAAGCAGGGCACAACGATAGCTATAATGTAAAGTTTGCCATGTAGCGTAATGCGCAGGAAGGAAAAGTCGAAATACATAAATACATGGAGATGGATGCGTAAGGAATGTGTAATTCGATGGTATCATGAAAATTGTAGCTATATTTGGACGTTCTCAATTGCAATAATTTTCCAATGCTATTTTTTTTAGCAGTATACGCCTTAAAAGGCAGCTCTAATCCATGTAAATTTATTTTGTTTCTGTTGCAACTAACACGGGAAGAATACTATCATATGCAAATCTTTTGAGGTGTTACAGTAGGTACAGTGTTTTTAATATTACAATTTTCTAAACTTTTATTTTTTACGATAATGTCTTTCATTGATGTTGTCGAATTATGAAAGGTGGTAGTTGGAAATAAAATTTTAATTCATTATTCGGCGAATGCACGCGTGTAGATTTTATTCTCATACTTCATACATGATCGTCCCAATTTGGGACAAATTGCCGCATATTTTACACACATTCGGCTTTTTTCATTATTGATTATATTTAGTGGAATATTTTTTTCCTTTTATCTGCCTAACCGAATGCTTCGAGAAACACAGAATTTGAGAATTCGAAGATACTGCCGCACATTTATTCAACATTAAGATATTTGTTTCTGCAAGTGAGATATGGGAAATATACATGAATGGAAACGACTACTTGCTACTTGTTAAAGCGAGCTCTCTTGATAAACGTAAGCGTTACGTTGATGATCTTTGCTCGCGTGCCTCGAGTATAATGGCATTTATATTTATTCGTACGCTACAAAATCAACTTTATGTGCCATATGTCACGAATCTAACTCGCACGGCCAGATTATTGGTGCCTGTCATGACAAGTCGATGACAAAAGTCGTTTGCAAGTGCGTTGCGAGGAATACGGAGAAAATACCTCGCGATAAAATGCAAAACATCACTCACATGGTATGCGGAATATGCATTTGCGCTCGACGCTTAAAAGCCTTAAAAAGGAAACGCATTTGCCTCTGCTTTTGGTCAAAAACGCTCTCTTATCCACCTCGTTCTCTTATCGCGGGTTTTTTTTTCTTTGCATCCAATGACAGTTTTACTTGACATGCCGTCCTCCACGTGTAAGCGAGCCCGCGTTCTAATTAGATCAAGTAACAGGCTCGATCCGCCACGTGACGATTGATTACTTGGCCGATTATAATGCCCGATAACGCTGGCAGATCAAGTGATAACTTCGTCTAATTTGGATCTCTTTCTAATTGACCGCATTGTCGTCATTATACATTATCTGTCGCGTAATTTCGTAAATTGCGGAACAATAATTTCGACCGTTCCATATTCTTCCATTACGTCAAATTCTAACTACTAATTTAGGGGTTTTTTTTTTTTAGAAAGAATCTTGAATATTATTATTTGCTATCTCACTTTTTTTTACCTTTAAACACAGATAATTAAGATCTCAAAGAAAGATTCTATTGGAGTAAAGACGATTTGAACCAAAAGCCTAGAGAATCACGTTAGTACGAACTCCCAACGATCGTCTTCACCTCGTATTCTTTTCCGAATATAAACCCGACGTGCTCTTCAACGATAAATGAATCTTTCGGGTATCAAATCTTGCGTGCAACGTATCGAAGTTGTTCCGATATTTATATACGGTGACAAGTCCGCTTTGGTGGAGCTATATTTCTAAAAATACTACGAAAACCGGCGCGATCCGGTTTTCGGGAGCGCCAAGGGTTAATTGCGCTCCAGCTTTGTTTGTTCTTGTTGCAAAAATCGTCGCGCACGTTTGACGTAACTATACGCTCGCGCGTGTGCGACGCGGCGCGGCTTTACACGGTCGAGGTGTTTCACTCTCTCTCTCTCTCTCTCTCTCTCTCTGGGAGTAGTGACGTGCGAGTGCGGCCGTTTCGCTCGCGAAGGAATAGCGCTGGCACGTGGTAATCCTTGAATATCGACGCGTTCGATTATATGAAGCCGCGAATGGGCAAGCGGAGTCAGCGACGAGCGTGCGAGCGAGCGAGACGCATTCGTACGCCCACGCGACTTCGCATTTGCATCGAACGACGAATTTTGCTCGGCTGCTTATCGAACGCTGCAAAATTCAATCTGTTTTTTTTTTCTTTTTTTCTTTTTTTTTTTTCGGAAAAATAGTTACTGACGGTATAGATTTGGCATACTTCGACGTAAAAATCTAACGTTAAATGAAAAATAGATGCCTCGAGAGCTCCTGCTTTTATACTCCGTTTTACACTCTCGCGTGAAACGTTTGCGTTTATGCTGAATTAAAGATAAAAATAGAAGCTATTGTTGAAACAAGTTGGATTATATTGTATTATATATAAAATCGCATTAAGTTCCATCTCCAGAGAATTTTGAGGGGCAAGATGTTGTTTTTACTTTTGGATCAATCAACTTCTCTCTAGAGGCATTTATTTTTAAAACAAACCTGATGTCGATTATATGTTTGCTCATAAATCTTATAACTCTCATAAATCAAGCTTATTTTGTATATAGATAAGTGTATCCAAGTGTAGTCGACATTTTAGTTAAGGGAATATCGACATCACGTTAGTTGCAGAATCTATCATTAAAGCTAGACTATTCATACGCTTAATTAACACTTTTCACTATCGGGTTAGACACGTTTTTGATTGCGTCTAGATATTCGTGCATCACGATCCGACAGTTTAATATCTTCACTTTTTATTTAGCGCGCATTTTTAGCGCTGTCGACAGTCTCGTGATAGCGCACGATAACATGACAAAATTAACTTTTTAATAACGGTATTAAAGATATAAGGTCACATTCTCGATGTGGATAGACAGTCGCGACCTTTCCATCCTTTTTTTTTTTTTCTTATTTTGACAACGTCTCATCCTTAATTGTTCTCGGCAACGTGAACACATTTACTTAATTCTCAATTGGTACGACAGAAGTCGTACGAGATGAAATATTAATTGCTGATCGAGTAATTAAAGGTCGCCGTTGCGTTGCGTTGAAGAGAATTTAATTGGTTCGCGTTCGCCTTCGCGCGTACACATCCCGGTAAATTTTCGCGTTGTTTCGGCGTGCAAACGCATTCGTGGGGCACGCTTCTTGCCAAATTGCGATCAGCTGCTTCGGCATAAATCTCCGACCGGTGTCAACGGAATACCTTCGCGGAATAAACACGCGCGATAGGTACGGAACGGTCGCGGTGGGGAGACGGAGAGAAGAATTTATTGCGCGTTCTGGGATAAATCCCATAAGTGCATTAAAACGGTGGGGCGCGAGTCCGGAGTCGGAAAAATTGCGAGGAGAGACAAAACTGCGTGCACCGCGGTACGCATTACATTTTAGTCATTTTACCACTCGCGAATTCGGTCTTCCAGTAAATTTTTTTTATTAAGCGGTATCCATAATTTGGGTGGAGAATCTAAGCCGATTTTTAATACTTTTTGAATTTAAAAAAAACTTAAATTTGAGAAAATTATAGCTCGCTAAAGTTTCTTTGATGCCGTCAACTTCAAAAGATGCCGCAGTGTCCCTATGACATCACAGCACATTTTTGTGTACCTACAATATTTTCTTCAATTTTGAAGATATTGCAAAAATTCAAAAAGTTTACAAAGAAAGTATGCCATGATCTATCAGAATATACTGTTAGGAAAAATCCGTGGAAGACCGAATTATACGTGTCTGTCGGATTTTCGTTTTCTGCAAATGTAAATTTTTATGATTACATTTTTGAACGTAAATTACCCGTAATACGAGTTTCCTATAAATGTCTGTAAATATGCATTTCACTATTTCGTTAATTTATTATTTCCGTACTCTATTTTTCGATGTTACGCGGTTCGTAACTAGCGAAGGTAGAAAATGAGATCTATCCATTAAATTAATTAAAGTGAAAAATTAACTCTTGTCGGCTGTTTTCTATTTGCATCTCTAAAATCCAATTAGAATTATCAATTTAATTACAAAATATTAATATAGATACGTTGTATTCTTATTGAAAAAAAGTCTTATTTACTCAGTTTTTAACAATCGGTTTTGGGGCAACTAAAAAATATTCCTCTCTTGTGGAGCTTGTTATCTTCGTGTCGATTTGCGGTTCGTGCAGCCGAGGGCGCATCGCGATGCATCGACAACTCCCGTCAGTTGCTGGCAATAAGGCTACAAAAAAAAAAAAAAAAAAAAAAAGAAGAAGTATCGTGGGTCCGCGATGCGCTTCGCTTCCTCGGCGCACGAAGCTGTTTCGAAGGACAATCGAACGGGGTCAAAAGTCCTCGCGTTGCTACGCGAAACGTTACGAGAAGCCATGGAAACGAGCCGGTCGCGCAAGCGCCTCGCATTTTTCCTCCCCGCATTCCCCCCCCCCCCCCCATCCCCCCCACGGTCCCCTCCTCTCTTTCGATTTTCCGCGATTTCCGGCTGAGCAAGTCGCGAGTTTTCCCACTTCTCGGCCTTTCAAATCGAAATTGATGTTGCTTCTTCTCGTCCCGATGCGTAACGCGCCTTACCCGACATTCTGCACGTTCGATATGGCGAACGTTAATTTGCGTATCGCATTATGATGACCTCGGTGTATCATTGCACCTCGCTTATATGTCACGCTTTTCGTCATTGACATTACTATATTTTTAATGTGAACTTCATCCATGTGAGACTATGTCTCGAGTCTCTTTATTTTGAACATAAACATATAATGTATATATAATTTGAGAAAGAGAAACATCAATTGAAAGCACTACTGCTATTTTTGACGTTTTTAAATCGATAACTATAGATAATAAGATTCGGAAATATTAAAGACAGCTCAGCTCCTCTCTTGTATCAAATGGAATTCTTAAAAAATAATTAGCAAAAAATGAACAGTCTCTTGATGATCAGAAATCGATAATCTATCGAATTAGAATATGGTCCACTAGTTTATTGTTATTTTTTATTTACGTAAGTGTTATCTCACCCACATTTTTTCAGTATATTTGGCGCTAAGTGTGACTGTTTAATTGCGACTTTTATTTTTAACAGTTCACGGTTTTCGTGTTTAAAGTTGTCGCAAATTTTTAGCCGCAAATGCGCTAAACGAAAGAAGAATATCAGTAAACGAGTCAATAGGGGAAAATCGTGTCGGCGGACGATGCATCGTTAGCCTCTCAAGGGTGCATGTGCAGCGGTGCAGGTGAAAATGGCGATGTCGCAACAACTACGGCTGTTGACCCGCTACGAAAGAACGAAAGTCGTGCTCTTGACTTGCCGCAAGACTTTCTCACTGCTCGTTTAACAATACGAGCTACGTTTTTTTAGTCAACTTGAATTGGTTTATTAATTTGCTGCGATTTACAATTGTCAGATATTAATTTTTTCTCTCATCTGATTATTGAAATAATTGAAATTTATTTGCCTATTTTATATTTTTTACATTAAAGAAAGGTAATACGCGCGTCAAGTTTGTTGAACCTTTGAAAATACAAATAAAAATATTAAGAGAACAATATATTTGTCACGTCAGTTAATTAAATAAAGAAAAATCGAATTGTCTCAATATTTATACGGATTATATTTCAATATTGAAATATCAATACAGTTGAGAGAAGCATATTTATTTTTTAATTAAATGTAACCGAGTGAAATGACATTTAATGTCGCGACGAATTATATTTTTACCATATGACGATCGCGTTTATAGCGTGCAGAAAGATGTTTGTTCGCTTACTCGTGTCTGCGATAGTGATCGATCGGTCAACGGAACACCACGCGACGAATATTGGGTCAAACAGCGCGATCTAAGTTCACCACTCGACGGCTAAAAATGGTGCCACTGTTCATTGACTTCAAGGATGACTTCAATCAATTATTTGCGACTAGGCGTAGTGGCGTAGTTCTCTCCCGGCCGTGTCGCAAAGCCGATACCTGCAGTACTCGCAAACCTTAATCCTTCACACTGTTGTCTCTGATGTATCGGTCACGCTACATTTCGCCGTTTGCGTGCGATAGATTGCGTGCAACGAATAGTCTGTCATTGCATCCTATCTGTATAGATATCGGATTGCGCTCTTTGATCATTATTCATTACCATGTGACAGTGAAAACCTATCGCTCTTATACCGAACGACTGTCCATGCATTTTTTTCAAGGTCTATAATTTAATTTAGGAAGATAGTCTATTTAAGTTTTTTGATATTCAAAAATATATTCTTTTCCTGTTTAGAATTTCAATATTTTTATTACATATTAGTATAATATATTGAAATTTAATCTACTAGTAGTGCATAAAAGTTCATTTATTTTGTCCGGTCATTTTACTGAAAATAAAACCATAAAGCTATCTAAGAGTTAGAGCGAGGAATATAAGAATAATATTTTACTGAATATACATATCTGAAACTTTATCGTAGTAAGAATCTTCTCTATAAATTATATTTTATGATGTCTTACATATGTAGATATAAACAATCTGTGAAATGTACAAAAATTTTTAGTAGGTATATTATTTGATTCTTAATATATGAACTCTCGAACCTTTAAGTATTTTTGTTTATGGGCCTATTGATTTTTGCGGTGTATGCTCTTTTTCGTCCATCGAGAAAAATGGTACCTGAACGTCAGCGCAGATTTACAGCGAAATTAGTTAATATCCGTTTTATCTCCCTGACTAACTTCCGCGCTGGCTTGTCGTATCCGCGGCGCATCACCGCACTTCATTTCACACGCTCGATAGCTTTTTGATAGCTGATTGGCAGTGCCTGCAGTCTATGGCCTTAATCGACCGATTTCCAACGACAAAACCTTTCTCTTCTGCACCATTTGTACGATTTACTGTTGCGCTTCGGGCCGCGCAATTATCGCCAGCCCTGCCTGAAAATCGTTTTGTCCCGTCCACATACAGAAGTACGCCGTAATCGCGTTGAGGACTCCATTTCCCTGACAAATTTCCAACCGTGAGAAATAATGACGCATTGCGAGTTTTAATCAAACGTTTAATTAAATTAAAATTTACTATTCTCGCGTGCGTCAAGCTCAAATTAAGAATTACAGATTAACTTTTTTTTTTCATTCTTTTTATATCAAGCTATTACACTTACGATACTTGATCATTCGTAACGATAATTGCATAATGACAAATAGAAACAAAAAAATTAATTAAAAATACGATTGTATCAAATCCCTTAAATAGATATTATATTATTTAATATAATAAAGAAGAGAAAGATGTCGAATCTGCCGATTATTTTTACATACTTTTTTAATAGGTAGTATTATGCGATATCAGTCGTAACGTGATTCGTTTATTTATGCGTGAATGAACGCCCCAATCACTCAGAAATGGTCTGCTTTATATCGCGGATCAAATTCTAATATTAACTATTGAACTTTTTCCTTGCACACGCGGTGCGTTCGTTTCACTTCACTCGCTCGGTAGCCTTTTGGTATAGCAGCTGCTTGACATTGTCTGCAAACTATGGCCCTAATCGATCTACTTGAAACGACAAATTTCTTCCTTCCGTATCGATTCGCCAGTGCAGTTAGCAATAAGTGTTCTTATTGTCTAATGAAATAGATTCGGAAAAACTTGAAGTTGTTAATTCTTAGGGCTTGAACAGAATGGCTGACTTATAATTTTAAGACAATGTTTTATGTTTTAAATCTTTGTTTTTAGTAACGCAAAATACTGTCTTGTGTTTCAAGTCTTACAAACGTTGACACTTCGTACACACGTTTAAGACTTGAGACACAAGACAGTATTGTGCGTTAGTAAAAACAAAGATTTAAAGGATAAAACATTGTCTTAAAAATATAAGTCAATCATTCTGCTCAGGCCCTTACACACGTGGAAGAAAGGATAAATATTTCTTCGCTTCTAGAGCGATAACTTTTTGTTTACCGTAAACTGCGATAACCGTATGAGTGTACCCCGTGATATTTACGCAAGTAATATAAAAATAGCTGGGGCTCTTTCTTAAAGCTATTTCACAAAACCCGATTTGAAACTACGAAACTTTTCGGCGGATTTAGCGAAAATTCGTTCAACTTGCTATCGATCTTCGGCAACTACATCCCCGTGCCGGCAATCTCGATGCATCACTGCACTTCACTGCACATATCTCGTGCGATAGTCTTTTGATAGCGGGGCCTGCAGTCTATGGCCTTAATCGAGCAATTCCAAACGACCGACCTCAAACCCTCCCTCTCGTCTCTCTTTCTCTCTCTCTCTCTCGGTTTATGCAACCGGCACATGTTGCACTTTAGCCCGCGTCGGTGCAAATCGAGATGCAGCGCGACCTCGGGGACTGCGTTCGGCTCCCCCATTGTACGGGACCGGACCGTCGCGTCGTTTACGATGGACGTAACTCGAACTCTGAGAATTCAGGGATGTTAAAACTCGGGGGATAAAGTTGAAGAATTTTATTAGCGCGGGAACGTGGACGAAATTGTAGGAAAAGAATTCAAATATCTTGAAGTGCCCTTTAAGAGCGTGGTTCCACGTGGTTTATATGCCACGACTGTCTCGAAAGAGTTAAAAGACTTGAAAATTCAATATGTCAAGCGCCAAAAGAATCTTCAAGTTCCACGAAAATCCTCGCAATCTCAGATTCGCAAGAATTTTCAATCCCACTGATTTAAATTGTCCAAAAATGAATCGCGAGAGATTTCTTCGTCAATTTTTTAAATTAATTTTTAACGATACATCGTTTGTATGGTGCCAATACATATGTGGATGTTTAAGCGTTACTCCACATCTAAATGCGTGACGAAAATAACATTGTAACTTGGCAAAAAGATCGAGTTACCTAACGATATTTTTTAATCGTTCGGTCACTGGTGCATCTCTACGGGTCCAAAATTGCGCCTCTTCTTTCGCGTCGCGATATTACCTTTGCCGCCAGTCACTATATAGCATTCGTGCCGAAAAGGGAGCAGTGGGCCGAGATCTGTCGGCGGATTCGCAAGTCACGCGGCTTAATGCCTCGCGGAGATATCCCGACGTCATCTTGTCGGCCGCGCGAATAAAAGCGACGGAAAAATGCACAAGCCTGACGTAATTCACCGTGCACGCTGCCGTGTTCTAGAGGAGCAGACTAATTAGACGTTGTTGGCCGTAATGAGGAGGTCCCTTGCCGCCCGCGAGAATCGCTCTTACATGAACGCGTACGCAAATCGCCGCGAATTGACGGAGGAAAATTGTCGACTAATATCGTCATATACGAAAGCAGCATTGAAACTGCTCGAGTCTAGATATAGATGCATACTGACAAATGAAGTATCTTGTTAAACGAGCACCAAAGTCTTCTGTAGAAACGGCATAGCATGATTTTTGGTTCAGAAATGTATTAGAATTTTTTTAAAGTTTTTTTTTTATTACTATTTGTTTAATCATAGAGTGACATGTGTGTGTACATTATAGCATTTTATCGGTGATGTGTGAACAGCACGTGATGTTTCATAAAACTTTATAATGATAAAAGAACTTGCACCAAAAAGTGTCTTAGATTTCTATATATAGATATAATATTTAATTATATGATTTTATCTAAATCGAAGCACGGTATCTCTTAATCTTCTCATTAGATACATTATCAGTCTTAATCAGTTGAAGTGTCTTCATTTTAATAATTTGTAGACCCGGAAAAAAATATAGATACATCCACGAATTTTTATTTACGAACAAACAATAAACGTCACGTTATCGTTTGTTCATAGATAAAAGATAATAGATCGAACGATTTCAATCTTTTCTCCTCTTCCAGCGTGATAATGAAATTGTTATATTTATATACATATTACATATATTGGCACCTATAACACGTCTTAATCTTATCCGCGTATAGAGATAGAATATCCCCTTTAATTTTATCCGCGTAATGTCTTAACAACACCGGCGTCTGCGATGATCTACGATGGAGCCGTGAGGCGGAATTATTTCGGGAAAGATCGAAGATCGCGCGGGTACTTTTTCATTTTTATCGCGACAAGGGGGAGATCTGCATTGCGACACTGTCTCTCCTGCTCTTTTTGGAAGCTCAGCCGGCATCCTCGTTTATCCGATTCCAGCGCGATGATCTATACGCCATAACTCTGGCTACCTCATCCCCTCGGAGGCTGATGTGCGTATGGATCACCCGGATTGGAGGGAATGAGAGCGTGCGGATCGAAAAATCGAGTGATCTAAATTTGGGGATAATGTAAAATGCTATCTAAGAAGTAATCTTAGTCTTGCGTGGGTGCGCGGTAAAAAAGAGGTATTCTAGAGATTTCTAGACGATACAATTTGTTTTTTTATCGATAGATTGAATCAGCCTTTTTTCAATTTCGAGAAGAATGGAAACTCCTTTAACGAAAAAAATATTTTTGAGCATTGCAAGAAACTAAGATGTCTTTGAAACATCAGAAAATAATTTTTAGAGAAATAATGACAATTTCATTTAAAAAAGGACAGATATCGTCGATTGTCGCGCATTGATATTTGTTTGTCATATTTAAATATATTGATCTTGTGTGTTTTAAACAAATAATTAGCACGGACAACAACCTTCGAAAAAATGTGACAATAGTTTGGTTTTTTTAAACATTTTAAAGAATAATATTTTTAAATTTTGATTTTGAAATAATTTACGATATTATTAAAAAATGATAGTTTAATTAAATTAAGTTGAAGAGACTTTATACGCATTTCAGGAGCGAGTTGTCCAAAACTTTCCTAAAAACAGGCTCGACCTTTATTAAAGTCGGATCAATCACTAAACTCAAAACAATGATAAAGTCATCACGAGAAGGAAGTCTTGAACGCTAAATTCACCTATGCAAAATCCCCAATTATACCTCTATCCCCAATCGCGCCGTTCTCTAATCGATATTAGAGAACCGCTCCTGAAATTCTCTGAACGCGCTATCGCACACGACGCGTTCAAGTGTCGGCCTTGGCCGGCTGCTGCGCTCGTCAAGGATTTCGCATCCTGGGCGTCGATGACGTCGCCCGTTGTCCAAGGGTCGGAAAACTCGGAAATGGGTTGGATTGGTGGGAGGGAAACGAGGCTCGTGTGGATGTGCACGTAATCCACCGACGCATGTATAGTCGCGCTATGCAATTTGTCTCCGACAGTCGCGTATATCTTCTGGCATATCGATCATATGACGAGATCTCCTTTCTTGACATATTTTTTTTCTTATAGGCTTCTCGGCTGTTCGAGATATCGTTGATACTGTTGATGCAATATCGCGTGCTTTATTGGCTATCTGATATAATTAGCCGCTTTCCGCCTTACATAAACGCGAGACTTGAAAATTTCACACCACGCCAGATGCATTGGCACACACGTCTTTTATAAGTATAATATATATTGTAATATTCTTTTGTTCTCTCTACCTCAACTGACGTTCTTTCTGACGCAGTTTCTGTCGGCTGCTCGCGCGATATTCATCGTCGAAGACGCGCGTTTTGTCCTCGAGACGCGTCCGTTCGGTGACACTTTGTATAACTCGCCGTCGTGCACGCTCGTACGTGCATTGCCGCTCGTATGCGCGAGCTCGGTATCAGATCGGTCGATTAAACTAAAATCAACTCGTCCAGTTCGCGCGAGCGAGTTCCCTCTTTCGGAGCACGTTCGAGCATTGCGTTCACGTCCACATGTCCTTACATCGTCCTGGAACTGCCCCTAAGGAGCCCCTCTGCTTTATCCATCGTGCGCATTTGAAAACACATTGATGAAATAAAAATAACACAATCTTTTATAAATTTTATTTTTAATAACATTTTCACACTTGTAGATTAATTAAAATTTTGAACCTTTAAAATTTTTCACATTATTTATTGTAAATTTTAAGTTTTGTTATTAAAATTTGTAAGATATTTTAATTTTCTATTTATTTAAAGAAATTTTTTTATTTGCAAAGTTTATTTTTTGAATAAATAACTATATTTTAAAAATTCTACATTTCTTATTTTCTAAATTAAGTACGAACTGTACTAATAAGGAAAATTATTTATTCTTGTATTAGAAATCTTTCTTCGAGGTTCTTCTTTGAAAATCATATTTTATCATTGGCGACTTGACTCGACAGAAGGACATTTATATACATTAATTATTAGTTGAGTTTATTATTAATTACAATATTTGTTTATTTATAAGTGCATAATTTCACAGGCACCTCCGGGCATTTGTCTCGAATTAATCCCCGTTTATTCGAGAATATATTTTTATCTGAATAATAATGAAAGATAATCAGTCTGGACTTTATTTTATCCTTCGACATCTGTCGATAAATGCGTATCTTTAGTCTCCCCGAGGCGCTCTTTATGAATCTATTTTACTCCCATATCTGAGAGCGTACTTCTGTCTCGAACGAGATTGGCTACTATTGATTTAGTATATTTTCCTGTGCTAATATTCTAATGTTGTATAATCACTAGTACATATTTTATTTATTTTTTCCTTTATAAAGTGCATTACCTAACGATTAATTTTTTTGTCGTTTCCTTATATAAGTTCTTATATAACACGGTGATCTGGGCAACGCTTCTGTCGTCGATTTGAATTCACGTGAAACATAATGACACTTAAACATACGCGTTGCTTAAAGATAAGCGTTTAAACAAATATAAAGTGTTATGATATAGAAGTATGGAACATCTCTTCGTAATGTACGTACAACTTTTTCGTGCACTTCAACAGAATTTTCAGTTTTTGTTGAGAAACTCTTCCATAACGGGCATATTAAACAGAAATTTTCAAAGTTTTTATCGAAGATATTGCTCCGCTATGAACGGCTTAAATCTCGATGTCAAACTTTCTAACAAATTTACATCAAGAACGTTATTTATGCAGATTTTATAAGAAAATACTGAAAGTTAGAATATATCGTGCAATAAAACTGTTATAAAAATATAAAACTTTCTCATTCTCAGGTAAATCGATTATCTCGGTTAGTAACGCGTGCTTTATATTGCACCATGAAGAAATTAATCAATCTCGATCGATCCGTGATGAGAATTTGATCATCGTCCGAATTTGATTATCTCGTCTTGCCCAACCGCATTGCATCCGTCGGGGCATTCTGGAATATACATATTTTATTTAGCCGCTGCGGTACCTTTCTATTCGCCAGTGTTTAAAAATTTTATTTAGCCACCACGATTTATCGTCAGCTGCACGAATTTTTTAACGTCACAAATGAGAGTTCGTAAACCAGAAATATTTAACACTCAAGATACACTGCAAATGTGAGCTGATATTTATTCCTTCGCCTACTGGCGTCTATTTAGCGTTAGATTCATTTGTCTAATTTCAAGCTTGATACATCTAATACGAAAGTAGCTCATAGTGTGATGTTCATTAAACAGGCCTAGTGATGAGCGTGCAATGAGAATACGAACTAATGACGCTTACTTTCTACTCCATTCGTAAACGCATGCGAGTATGATTTTTTCAATGCAAAATTTAAGTTACAGATAAATATGGAACGTGAGTTACATTTCAAACCCGTCAGAAACCGGACTGTGATCGACTTTTGATAAATTTCTTAATTTTAGTAACAAAGTAGTGGCGCATGATAGGACTTCATATTGATTTTCTCTACTTTTTGTTTCACTGAATCGATCAGCTTGACTTCCGAGAGGCTCATTTAACGTGAAAACGCGCGTCGGAAACGCGAGGCCTCCCTTTACGCCGCGACGACGAGCGAGCGCGGCGAATGGCGTGGCGTACGTGGACGCGCGCACGATTTTCTTTCGTCGTAATTTCCGTTGCAATTAGTCTACAGCCGCGTTTCAGGGAATGCCGGGATGCACGCGACGGAGCTGCATTGATTCGCAGATACAGAGGCAGCGCAGCGGAGGCGCGCTCGGGGCGCGGAGGTCATGGGTAATGGAGTGCACCGTCACGTTGCTATGGGAAATTCGGGATTCCCCGGGTTAAGGGTCGAGAGGATAGTTGGCCGCGATCGAAAGGCTTCCACGGACAATCGCCATTTATAGCTTTATGCCCCATTGTTTCGTCGGAGCGTGCGGTGATTTCGACAATTTAATTAGCGTCGAATCAATCTGCATGTTTGCAATTTAACTAAAGACGAATAAATTGACCGAATCAAATGAAATGAGTAAAAAAAGAAATCCATATTTATTTGCGTGATCGAAACAGAACTGGGATAACAGCCTTTATTAATTTTTTAAATTAGAGACGATAATTGATGAACCTTATATACTTAATTAATTGCTCTACAAGCCGCACGCGGATATACGCCAATTAATATTTGGTATATTCAATTATTTGAATTATTTCTGCATTGCGCAAGAAATTTAAATTAAATATATTGAAAGCCTCATTTTTATTCGCTTAAATTATTCCTTTTCTCTGTTCTTGCTCTTCAATAAAACGCGAATAATCGAGTCGGCAGCGGCGAATAAATTGCCGTTTGGCAAAAATTTATAAGAATTTTACGAACACAGCTATATAGATATCGCCACGATGAACCGGAGGACTCGTCATCAATAGCGATTGCGTGCCTAATTATCGGTATTCGAAATATTCCGCAGTTCGGCGAGTTATGTAACGGCGCGTATTGTAATGCGACGCGTTAACGACTCCTCGCTCGGCTCCTCGTCGCGCGATTTTGCGAATTGCGACATGACGATCTATCGCGTGCGACGTCTCTCTGCACCAGCGGCAATCCTCGCTAAAGAACCCGGCGATCGATTCGCGGAAGGTTTAAGGAAGGTGCAACATTCGCGCGCGATCGAGATAAAAGATAGCGCGGGTTTCGACGCTTCTCGAATCACGTCGACGCTGTCTAACTCCTTCCGTGACTAAACGGGGTAATTTTCGCATCTCGCGAAGGATGTCTCGAAGATTCTGAATGTCTTAAGTGCGCTTGTAGCCAGATACACGAACGGCATGAATTATGCGAAAGTATAGCATTATATATGATCACTCTATTATTTATTTTTTTTCTAAACTCTTTAGGTACAATTAAAATAAATTACGCCTCTCTAGTTTTAAAATTTGTTATGATAACTGATACTTTTAATTTTACCAACAATACTCTAGACAAACTATAGATGAGAAGATAAGACTCCAAATAGACTATACATAAAAAGATAAAAAGTTTAAATTTTTTGTTATTACTTACGAGTTGCATTATATTTCCTTCGCATTAGTCATCTCCTTATAGTTTTGCTTAAGAGGGGCGTTTAATAGAGACATAGAAATCTGGGTTATAATAACAGTAGCTGAGCATGATTTTTGTAACGTAATGATAGACATTTCTCGGTACAGATAAATTAATGCTAAGCCAGCACGAGCGAATGCACGATTGAGTTTCACTCGTCGAAACTGCGAAGTAGCATTCGCGTTTATCGCCTCGTCTAAATCGCGTGGTTCTTACAAAAGTCGATCGCAGGCTCGAGAGGCAGTGCATTTGAATAAAATGTGATTGTGGAGATTGATAAATTTTATCAATTTTAATAGAATCGATTTAATTTGACAAATTAATGAAGAAGAGAAGATTATCTATGGCGTCGGCTTGTCTCGAAAAATTATCGCCTGTGTTCTTGGACCATCGATTTGATCCGGCTTCGTCGGTGCCGTGCCGTCTTTACACGTGCAACGTGTGTTCATAGCGACGATTAAAGGCATGTAGATAGGAGTCGACGTTTCGATAAAAGATAATCGCGGTACCGCGAATGCGTGATGACGTTGATGAGTAGCTCGATGCGTCGAGTGGAAATCCGATTTAAATGGCTACGGTAGAGCCGATTACGACTTAAATTAAGTTATGCCCATATATTTATCGTATGCACCTCGACGAAAAATTGCATTTTGTGAATTATCGTAGTAAATTTTGCAAAACGGAATATTTTTTTAATAATTGACACGAATCGAACAATAAAACTTTTGAAAAATATAGATTTTAATTGAGTAAATTAAACTACCTATATATATAAAATATGCATAAATGTGTTTGTGCATTCTATTTTAACTGATCTTACTTTTAAGTTTTTATGAGAGCGGGAATTCTTGTTGAATTTTAATTTTACGTTAGGAATTGTAAAACATTTATTTGCCGATGAGTTTGTAAGCGACAAGAAGCGTGGCAAACCTGGAGAGGGAACATCTTATACATCTATATATTTTAAATTAAAATACGTAACGATCGCTCGCATAACACGGGCACGATGCGGCTTCCGTCGATCATTAAATGCAGCAGCACAGCACCGATGCGGACGGCCGCGCCCGTATAATACGGAGCGGACAGCTCGTTTTTGCTCCATTTTGCCCCCGCGATACTTTCGTACCGCACGCATCACGTGCACGTGCAACCTGCGCTGCAACCTCGCGGAGCCTCGAAAACAAGCTCTCTCCCTTGCTATTTATCTTGGCTGTGACACGGAAGTATCTAACCCTTTGGGACCTTTGGGTATTTTTAAGTTCGATAAACAAGTACGAGAGTAGAGGAGAAACAAAAGTTTTTTCTCTACGTTTCTTTTCCTCCGCGTCAATGGCAAGGGATAAATACTTATCTTTTAGTTAGTTCTTCGATTTTGAATAACGAGTCCAAAATAATTATTTGCCACGAAAGCATAAATATTACACGGAGAGAACTGTTTTGCTGGATATATAGATCTGAAAATAATTTTTCACAACACCACGGAAAGTTCGACTTTCCATGCCTGTAGAGCGGGACGAAAGTGGCCAATTTTACGCCATCAGCGGGAGGGAAAGTATCTTCCCTCCCGCCGGGAAGGAATGAATACTTTTCCTCTCGCTAAGCGGGGATGGAAAGATCATTCCCTCCCTAGGGAGGTGTGAAAAATATCGTGTGCACCACGGGAAGAAAGCTTTTTCAGAAAAACGTCGCTTTCTTCTCTAGGTGCACAATATACTATTGCTGGACCATCCACATAATTATAGTAGGACTTAAGTATTGTAATAATGCTGCAAACCATTTTGACACTCTAGCAAACAGTTTGATGTTTTACATAAATTATTTTGATGGTCCAACAAAAATTATTTTCAGATCTATATCTAGCTAAAAATTTGGACAATTCAGCAAAACTGTTCTCTCGGTGTACAAATTGTTTGAGATTTTTATTATTGCGATGCAAAGTCTAAAATATTTATCTAATTTTATATATGAATATATAAATTTCGTCGTTCCTATCGATTGTAAATCGAAACGATATGACTATTTATAAACTCGTTCGACCTTTTAGTTATGTCCAAGTGTTCTTTCGCTTTGCGCTAGAACTTGTTGAGCGGAGTGCAACGCGCTCGGCGGATTGATCTTGGATTTTGCGGACGCGCGATCGACCGGCCGCTCGGCAATTCGCGTCACGATCGGTGGAATTTGCGATCGCCGCTCGAATTCGCGGGCAAACACCCGCCGCAAGTATCCGGGATCTCCGGGTTTTTGTCGCGTGTTATTTCAGCTGCCGGTTCGAATTGTACGTAGCTGGATATTATCGGATGCGATTCGCGAGGGCGCCTCACGTGAGATTAGAAATACCTAATGGCATGCGAAATCGCCGCGGAATGCGTTTCACACAGTGCGTTTTGCAAATCGTACCGGATGAGAATGCAGAGCGAGTGTCCGACACGAACGATGCAATCGGTGATCGTTATCGTTAGAAGGATAACGAGAGAAAACATTAAGAGCGTTTGCTTTTTTTATTAAGGAACACGCAAGTCCGCGATATAGTGCGAATTTCTTGATCATCGAAATAATTTGCTCAAGTCATATATTTTATTATAATGGTTGCATCAAATTTGGCTAAAATATACAAGATGCGATTAGGCTGACATTAAAAGTCGAACAAAATATCTCAAAATGCTCATCTGCTTGTTTTAAATATCTCATCTGCTTGTTTTGCTAATTTTAATTGAAATGTTTATGGTTTTTATAAAAAGTTAGGATTTAATTGGGAGTTACGTATAATATTTATAAGAAATATGATTTTTATATCTGACGCAATATTTTGTGATAAACTTGGCGAAGTTGTATTGTAGACATTCTAAATAATCTCAGGATATAAAAGTCGAGATCTTTGAAGTAAACCTTTTTCTGTAAACAGAACACCTTTCGTTTTTCATGTTGGTTGTTTATTTACGCGTCGTTACAATTCTTTTCATGGGACTTCGTAAGCTTAAATAATCCCAAAATAGAACCGCCCTAATATCGCTGAGCAATCACACTTAAACATGTCCTCGCAACTCGAAAGGGTGCGTCGTCGAGAGAAAGAAAGAAAGAGAGAGAGAGAGAGCTCTCCCACAATCACGACAATCGATCCGCCGAATTTCAATAAAGGGCACCGGGTCTTCGCTGGGCGAAGGGACGACTGTGCGGCGTGGGCGGCCCTGTGACCTTGAACAGGACGTGCCTGTCGCGGTGCGCACGCGCGCTCGCCCGCAGGGTTCGATCATCCTTCGTCGCCTGGGGTCCTTCGCCACACCGGCTGGCTCGGAAAGTCGCTTTTCACTTTCATGTCCCTTTCCCTGTCCCTTCGTCCGCCCGCGTTCCTGCACCCCGTTCCGCGCAGCGCGCTTTTACGATAAGAGCGAGTGCCGGATCCGCTGGTAAAAGGATCTCGCGGCAGGTTTGGGGGGAGTGCAATCGAGGTCCTCGGCTTGAAAAAAAAAGTTGACAAAATAATGCACGCGTCTCGCGCAAACGATCGCGTACGAAAGGTATCGACGTTAACGCTCGATCGAGTATGCAGGTCTGATCAAAGGGCCTTCTCGTGTGTCCCTTTCTTTGATGGCATCTACGAAATTCGGGTTTAAATTGCCTCGTTAGCCGGTCTTCACTTTCTTTCGCCCAGTTGGCCGGAAAATCAAAGCTTTCGGATCACTCGAAAATGTTCATCGGGTATTTGCTTATCAATGTAACGTAACATGGTTTTATCACTTATTTTTATATTTTACGCACGCTGTATTATTATTTTATTATAGATGTTACGTAATAATAACATAACGATACACGTACCTGAGAAAAATGTGCATATACATGCATAGATACTTTCTGAAAATAGTTTGAAATACGAATGTGAAAAATAATAAATATCTTGCATCGTATTTGCTTTGCTTAAAGCGATGGATTTTTATTTACAGTAAAAATTAATGAAGATTATAATTTAAAGAGAGTTAGAGTATCTTTAAGTAGAGTTATATAATTAACTAAAAGCGTCGATGAAGCTCTTATCCTTTGTGCAAAGAAGGGATTAAAGAGGGATGGGATGTTCTAAGGAAGATGAGCTTGTCTCAAGATTTCTTTAAGTTTTTAAATATTATTAAGATATTCTTTTATTAATCAAAGATCTGGTTTTGATGTTGATTACGTTAATTAGTTATCAAGCTTTTAATACATTGACATCGTTGTTCTTTGCTAAATGATACATTATTAAATATCTTTAAAATATCGTAAAGATCCATGCTTGTTTCGACGATGCGATGGTAGAATTCTGTCTGACACGAATGAGTTTCACAGGAGGGCTCGAACACCTCAAACAGAGAGTAGGTACCGAGTCGATTCTATTGATTCACATAACAGACATTAACGTATACAGTTTCCTCGTTACGTGATCGCGCATCGTATTGTCTGTTTAATAGCAATCTTTATATGTGAGCGACTGCAAACGAGTATTCAGTCCTTTATCGCAGCTGGTCTTAGATAAGAGCGAGTCTCAGGTGGCAGACTGATTGCGATTCGATGATAATTCTTCATTAATCGCTCTGATCGCATTATATATTAGGCAATCGATCGAGGAAGTGTCAACGTTCATGCCGGATAAAGATGGACAATGCTATTATTTTCCAAGTACACTGTCGTAATTTTTGATAAATTACAGTGTTTCTCCTTATTATTTATATTCTGACAATAGATGTTGGAAAACAGCTGTATGATTTTTTTCGTACTGGTATTATGTAAAATTATGTCAAGAACGCTGCAATTTCTGTAATGAATGGTATTATACAAATGTTGCAATTTTAAAGAGAGTATCCTTTGGTCGAGACGGCGACAAAGTTTTAATTAATTTGATTCGGCTTTGTATCGCGCTTTTTGTGATACCGAGATACGCTTGAAAAAGATATTTTTTGCACGTTTTATTTTGGAGCAAAATTTATCCGTCTTTGTTTCTGTAGGATTTATTTGTTTAATGACGCGTGGGTTTGATTGAACATTATCAACCTCCGCAAGCCATGCGTGCCACACGTTAACTATAAAATTCATGTCAACGCTCGCTCTCGTTGCCCGATCAATATCCGTTGCGAAGCGGTTTTCTGGCGCGCGCCCGCCGCTGTTTCGTTAAACAAATAATTCGCGAAAAAAAAATTGAGCTACCCAGGAAAAGCTCGCGTGGAAACGAACAGCGACCCGAATTTTCGAATCATCGAAGTTGTCGCGGGTGAAGTCATCATGAAGAAACAACCTCATCGTCATGATAAACCGAAAAATTGGTTCCATTGGTTCCAATAAAATTTCGAAAACGGATACCATGGATACCATGGATGCCTGTAGGAAAATCGACAGGAAGGCGAGATATGACGGATTCTAAATCGGATTGCGTTCGAAGATCTCAGCATGAAAACGAGAGATCCTTCAGATGTCATACAATTCAAAACGAAATCTCATTTGCGATCGAATCTACGCGTATAGCCACTATCCCAGGAATATCGTAGCAACACCAGTCTTTTTTTTACAAGAAGCTCGTCTCGAAAATTTAACCATTGTTCCCGAAGAACCGAGTGCAAAGACAAGAGTAATCGGACCTTATTCTTCTCATTGTGAAATTCCGGTCGAATCCGCGCGGCAAGATAAACCTCGAAACTGCTCCAGCTTTTCCAGGACGACGTCTTCGGCTCCGATTTTCCTATAGAGGAAAACTGGCTGCTGAGACAAAGACCTTTGGAGCACGTCAGCAAATCCGCGACTGGGTTCCCCTTAAAGCACCACGACCGTGCATGCATCTCAAGCACACAACGTGCTCGCACAGTCGAGCATCTTATTTTCAACATTCCAGGAGCGATTCCACTGACTTCTTGTTCCGACTCAATCGGACACGATCATCGAGATGCGAGGAGTTTTTGGTGCTCCTCTCGGAAGTCGCCGCGGTCCCGCAATCGTTTCATCAGAGGCGATCGATGATGAATTCCTAACGTCAAGGAAAAACTGCATCGCCTAAAATTAATCAAATTACTTTCGTCCATCATACTACCTCCGAGAATCAGTCTATCGATCTGTCATCTCTGAATTATTTAATCTGGGCGATCACTGGGCGAAGAGTCGAATCACAAGCTGAACCTGGATCTCTGTCTGTCATCTACGCGAGTCTCATCATCGTGGAGGTCAACCCGCTGATTCCTAACGCCAGAATCATTTAGCAAATTGCGACAGTTTGACGCTGAAGGGCTTTGCGTTTTCCTCGGGGGTTATATCATGGATTTCAAGGCGGGATGACGGGGGCGATTCCCGAGAAGCGCGTATCCTCGCGTTCGTTCAGCTCGGTCGATCCGCGCTCGTCGCCTAGGAATGTTCGGCAGGAAATTTCCATTCCGGCAGTTCGATCGGGCTCTGTGGAAACGAACGGCTCGGGGCTCCGGCATCGTTCCGGCACGAGTCTGCTCGGCGTAAAGGCCACGGGAGGAACCGACGAATGTCGGAGATGACCGAGGCGTTGCGCTGAACCACGAGCTACCCTCGGCAGCAGCTCCGCGGCTGGCTATGGCTATTGACCGAGCTTGGCGGACCGGCCGGTCAGCTGTGCGCCTCGCCGGCGGTGTGGTATTCTCCTCCGCGGCCAGGAAGAAGCCGTCCACGTAGACGAGGCGGTGGTGTCGTACAGGCCGGTGACGATCAGCCGGCGCGAGTCAAGCAACGGGGAACCGGAACACGAAGCGAACGTCCGTCCAGTCGGGTCGTAGGAGAGAGCCATCAGCGGGGACTCCCTCAGGAGAGGAGTCCAGCGCGACGACGGTGGTGTTCGAAAGACCGCTTGGTCACCGGGCGTATAGGAAACGATCGCACCAGAGACGGTCCTCCGGGGAGCCGCGCGTTCGTACATATGTCCGCGAGTGGAATCGAGGGGAGTGAGACTGACTGCCTCTCGGTCTCATCGTCGTCGTCGTCGTCATCGTCATCGTTGTCGGTGGATCGGTCCGGGCGGTGAAAGCCCAAAACGTGCGAATCGTTCGCTATACACGCCGCGGCAGATAAAGACAGTTGGAGTAGGATAGTAGTGAACCAGACGGAGCGGGAGTCAAAGAGAGTTAAAGAAAGAGAGAGATATATATATATATACATATACATCTTTCTATATCGCGAGAGGAAAAAAAGAGAGAAAGAGAGAGTGAGAGCGAAGGAGGGAGGGACTTGGCCCACGGGCAGAGCACACTCGACATGTAGAGACCGACCGGCTGTGCACGGCCAGCGCGCGGAGACGATCGCGTTGAGAGAGGAATCGAGGGAGAGAGAAAGAGAACGAGAGAACGGCAACGAGCAGTCCCGAGAGGGACGGTGAACTGTGAAGAGGTTGGTGGGGGAGGGACGGGAGGGAGAGAGAGAGAGAGAGAGAGACAGAGACACAGAGACAGAGAAAGATCGACCGAGTGTGGGAGAGAATGAAACAGAGCGAGAGAGAGAGAGAGGAAGAGAGAGGGAGAAAAGAATAGGCAGATAGATAGGTATCGGTGTACGTATATGCGTTGCGAGTGACGAGTGTGCCGCCGCGGCGTGTGCAGGTGTGTGTGTGTGTGCGCGCGTATAGCAGGCAGGCCGCCGGCACAAAAAGTACAGGGCCCAGTGGACTTTTCCATACCGGAGGAGAACTGCCGTGTTGCACGTACATCGTGCGTGTGTGCGTGTAGTGCGGGCGTACGTGCGTGTGTGTGCGCGCGCGAGAGAGAGAGAGGGAGAGAGAGCGCGCGCGCGCGCGCGCCGCCGCCTTTGCGATCGCGGACGGTCAACGCCGGCGAGTTTTCGGCCGAGTACCTGCGAACGCGAGGACAGACGTAAACCGGCCGATCGACCGACCGATCGATCGATCGACTCTCCTCTCTTCTCGTGGTCTACGCGGTGACCTCTGCTGAGGAGAGGAAAAACGGGGCGAAAGCGGGCCGCACCGAACCGCGAAGCCGCTCCGAAGGGTAGTTAACTCGCGGAGCGCGCGTTAGGAGGAAAAGAGAGGGGAAGAAGAAGGAAAGAGAGAAGGAAGGAGAGGTTGGATCACCGTGAGGAAGAGACCAGGAGGTTGGACATCGCGGCGCCGACGTCGAGAGGATACCTTACGTGGACGGCATTACCGGGTGGAAGCGACCGCGAATCGTCGACCGAGAGAAGAGGAGGTAATAGGATCGTCCGCCACTGAGGTCTACCTTGCCGGCCGAGAGAGAGAGGGAAAGAGATCGAGATAGAGACAGAACGAGAGAGCGAGAGAGAGCGAGAGAGCGAGCGTGCGAGGCGAGCCTGGTACACCCAAACTCCGCTCCGACTCTGACTCCTCCACCGCCGGCTAACTCGCGGTCGGTAAAGCGTCGGGACGACGACGGCGGCGGTGATCCGGCGAGACACGGTACGGTCGTCCGTGAACGAGCAGTTGGCAGTCGCGGCCTTCTGGTGGACGTGATAAGGACAAGCGGCGCGATCCGTTCCGGCGAGCGAAGCGGTCGAGCGTGCGTAAGCGCGAGAAGGAGCTGCAAAGAGACGAACAGGAAGGAAGGAAGGAAGGAAGCGAGGAACCGATCAGATTTCGGCGAGAGAAGGATGCGGCTTCTCGATCGGAGAATTTGGTGCAGCGTATTTTTTAGTGCTGCATACTCCTAATCGTGCCGATACCCCAAAAAGACCGAAGAGACTTGGGGAAGAGAATCGAGAAAGCGAGATACTGAAGAAAACGAAATCGGCGGAGGAGAAAGCAACAAAACGACGAGGGAAGACACACGAGTCCTTGATCCGACAATCCGGTACTACGTGGGGCTTAATCATAGTCGACGCGGTGGCGGGGCGGGGAAAGACAGGAGGTAGCCAAAAGGAAGAAAGGAAATAGCGGAGTGTCCTTGATGGGCCATCCGGCGCTACGTTGATCGAGCTGTGTCGCGACCGACATTGGCTCGACTCCGTCACATCGGGGGGAGATTAGAGGGCGACCCACGTTTTACTCGCTTCGTTCGGGGCATACAACGAACGCCGGCGAGGTTCACGAAAGCGCGAGCGGCGAGAGGAGCGAGGAGCGAAGAGGAGGATCTACTTGCTGATCAGCGCGAATCCCGGGCGATAAGCGGGCTCCCGTCTCGAGTTGACGAGCCGCTGACTCGGCGGACACGGGAGCTGGTTGTTTCAACGCTATTAGTGCTCGCGATGACTCCAATTATCCGCGAGTGACTTCCACGTTCGCGCGACGCTCGTGCCGACGGTCCGCCTGACGGTCCGACCCGGTCGTTTTCGCGACCACCCGGTGCGCTCTGCAGTGCCGGTTTCCTTAACGGAAACGAGAACTCTCCTCGACCACCACGTGTATATACGATACGAGAATTGCGAGAGACCCTGGCAAAGTGGATGGCGCGTGGCCGGCGACGTTTCAAAAATTGATCGAAGGTCTACGATCGAGCGCGCCGAGGAATCTCTCTTTGGAGTGATCGCGCGCACCGTGGATCCACCTGGAGCCCCGGCTTGATCCACCATTATTAATTGCTCCGAGGATAATCCGGCAGCGTCGTTCCGACGGATTAATTCGTCCGGGACGAATTTCCAGATTAACGAGCGAGCGATCGGCTTCACCTCTCCTCGGCACGGCTTCATCCGGGATTACTCCGGGATCGCGCTCGATAAGCCACGAGGATTCCCGTACGCTCGCGCGAGGCTACGCTTGAAAATCGCTCGGTGTCGTTGCTTGACAAAACCGGTTTCGTTCGGCTCAGCGAATCTCGGCGTTTATACAAAGGTCGTGTGTGAGAGCGCGCCGCGCGCGCGACCACGGGCGAGTGTGTGATAGGAGTGAGATTTATGGAAAACGAATTTACACGAGGTCACACCCACGGGAGCGGCTGTCTATCTCTCTCTCTTTTTCTTTTTCTGTATCTTCGGTTCTCTTTCTCTCTCTCGTCTGTCTTCTTGTAACTCGCTCTCTCTCTCTTCTCTCTCTCTCTCTCTCTCTCTCTCTCTCTCTCTCTCTCTCTCTCTCTCTCTCTCTCTCTCTCTCTCCCCCTCCCGGTTCGTCTATCAGCTTATCCACGCGTTCCCTCTATTAATAATAACGATGAAGCCGGAGCGATAACGGGAAGAATCGTCGGTCGGAGAATTGCCACGTTGAAGAATCCTTGAAGGAACAAGAGATCTCGATCGCGAGAGAGCGATATCACTCCGATATCGACCGAATAAGTATGCCACATTTGCGGTAACCTTGAAGAATTTTCTTCGGGCCCACAATCACCGTGCGCAGGATCAGCGAACCCGATATCACGCCGGCGACCAGCGACAAGGGAATTCGTAGGGCGGCTCATCATGCTAGCGACCTTGAGGATCCAAGTGTCCCCGACGTTCGAGAGTCGCGATCGATTGAGCGTGTAACCACCGGACGGGGAATTCTCGTAGACCTCTTCGAAGGATGTCGGGGGACCTGGGTGGCCCGCGGGAGGAGCAGCAGGACTTGTCGCCTGGGTCGAGCAGCAGCAACGCGTTCTCAATCGCGAGAACATCGGCATTGGCGAGGAAGACCTAGCCGTCAGCTTGCGTTCGAGCACTTGATGATCGGCCACGGCGACGATGAAGCGTGCAACGAGCGCATCCGTTGCGGCCGCTACGGCAGCCGCGACGCAAGTGCACCACCAGGCCAGGATCCAGGAGTTATTCTCTCCCGGATCGATGTCGACGGCGACGACGACGACAACGACGACAAGCACGAGCATGGCGACGGCGACGATCGTCGGCTCCTGCACAGATGAGCTGGATAAGCAAATCACAACGATATCCTCCCGGCTCGAGCCGAAGGGCTCGCCAAAGATCAGCCCCGGAACGGGCGACGACAACAAGGCTAAGTCGACGGCGATGTCGCGACTATTGGCCGTCGATTCCGACAACTACATGCTGCGCAAGGGCGCCGCGACGGCGACAACGGTCGCGGCCAACGGCGCCGCGGCGCCGTCGTCTACCACCTCCTCGTCGTCATCGTCATCGTCGTCGTCACTGAACGGTTCCGCGAGCATGCAGCTGCAACGGCAGATGCAGAGTCTCGCTATCGGATCGGCCACCGCGCCGTCGATCCTCGCGACGTACGGCAACGGCGGTGACCACGTCGTCGGTCAGTTGTACGACGTCGCGCGAGCGACGTCGAGATCGACGGCGACGTACGTGTCGCCCAGGTGGTACATCGCCGGTAATAATAACCAGACGACGAGGCAGCATCGGGAGGGAACGGTGGCGGCGGCAGCGGTGGCGGCGGCCGCAGCCGCGCAACACGAGGAGCAATCCTTGCAGCAGTTGCAGCTGCAATCGCGTACGGCGACATCGACGCGCGACGACGCGACGACGCCCGCGGCGTCAGCGGCGGACGGTATCGAGAGCGAGCTCGGTTTCACGAAGCTGGTGTGCGCGAGACCGGTGTCCTTTCATCGATACATGTGTTGGTGCAGCGCGCAACAGCAGCAGCAGCAGCAGCTGCAGCTGCAGCAGCCTGCCGCGGCAGAGGGCGTCGACGCGAACTCGATCGGTCGCGCGAAGGGCGGCAGGGGTTCAGCCACCCACGAGGGGTTGGCAGCGAGACGAACGGTGCGCGATGATAATAGTAGTCTATGCTGCTGCATGTGCGGTTCTCTATGTCCTGCAGAGTGCCACGCGTGCTTCCACATCGTTTGCTCGGACTACAGCGGCCAGCACCTGTGCCAATGGACTACCAAGGGTCATGCGCTACCGGGCCAGGTTCACGACAAGGACAAGGTCAGTACTCACAATCAGTAAGCCAGTGCTTCCTCGGTTACATCGTTACGGACGCGGTACCGTTCGAATTAATTATACACGGGTTACGCTTACGTCTTTCAATATCTTTCGCTTTTTTTTCTCTGAAATAATCTCTTCGCCGGGCCAGTAAAACGAATCTCGTTAGGATACATTTTGACCTGAATCGTCGCCACATTTTGGAAAAAAATACTTGTTCAGAGTTCGTGCATGGAAATTCTTAAAGTGAAATCCAGCTACGTTATATTATCGATATATCTTTGTTTTTATTAGTATACGAGTATACGAGATTTGTTTTGCAACGCCCTACCTTTCGTACAGGCGTTTCCATGACACTTTTAGACCGGCAGAATTATCTCTTGCGCATGCACTATCGCAGTTCGGAAACAAAAACGCGCAGAATTCTCGCGCCATATTCAAGGCAAAAGTACATAGCACTTAACGATGAAAATCCGGACGTCGAAACAAAGTTTCTCATCTTCATCGAGATGCCGCATAGCGCGCGAAAATATCAAGCTCGGAAACTTGAAAGTAATATTTCTGGTGATAAGGATTTATCTTTGATTATGTTTCGCAATGATTGACGCATTATAAAATGCAGAAAATCTTGACGTGTCATTCTGCACGTAAAATCGGTGGCAGCAAAATGCGAATTTTATCCTCTTCCGTTTTTTTTTTTTTTTTTGATAAATGTGTAATTTTTTAAGCTGTTTTTACTAAATAAAATTATGGTAACTCCTTATATTAGTTTGACAAAGCTTTGCAATTTTTCGATTAAATTTAAATATGATAGTTTAAACAATCGGATGAATACTGGACTAAAGTAGCGATGTAAGAAAACAGTTAATTATCACTATCTCGAATTGTTTAGATCTGCATAGATTGAGTTTAGGTAGGTATACAAGTATAAGATTTCTATATACTATATCATGAAATCTGTTTAGAGGGATGTGAATTTTGTATCTATTATAATCGCGAATTTTATATAAACGCACGAACGGCGTATCGTCATCAGGGCGAGGTCTACTTGAAATTTTATGGAGTAACGACTTAAATTTGACGGCGTCTGCCATAAAATTGTGATCATAGAAAAAAGGGGTTAAGGGATCTGAATGTCGTCTCTTTCTTTTTTGTAGAAGCTGATAATGATAATATAACGAATTTTTTAATCGACTTTAACTGGCAATATTCAATCATCTTTCCGAAATGAACGTTGAAAAACTGCGAGCCGACCAGATTTGTCAGATTCACACAGCACGTTTTCAGATCAAATCGAGACGATGAATTCGACCATGGATTTTGGTCAATTTAAATAGTATTTAATTTAATCCATGGTCGAATTCATCGTCTCGATTTGATCTGAAAACGTGCTGTGTGAATCTGACAAATCTGGTTGACTCGCAGTTTTTCAACGTTCATTTCGGAAAGATGATTGAATATTGCCAGTTAAAGTCGATTAAAAAATTCTTGTTAATTATCACTGGCGAAATAAATAAGCCAAAATATCCGAATTAAAACTGCGCATTTCTTATTAGCACGATGCGAGAACATAATTAATTAGATTAAAATTATCAATTTCGTAAGGATATTGACAATTTTGGAAACTTGCTGTGCTGATATCGATTTCTTGTAAGAATGCACATTAAAGAAAATTGAAATAATGTAAACTTAATGGTTTTTTTATAAACTATGTTACGTAAATAATCTTTTTATTTTGCCGATGGAATGAAAATCAATAGGTGAAAGTCGTAATGAAATTAATCATCTAAACGCGGGAAGCAATAAACTGCATTTTACATCTTTTTAATTATCACAATTTAAGAAAACTGAAATAGACTCCCGTAGCGATACACTGCAGTGGTAAGCCGTGATTCACAGATGACTGAACAGATTAAGTGGAGTAAATGTGGTATTTATGTCTAATTGCAGCGCAAGAGTAAGTACAACGATGTTATAAGAGAGTCAATATTCGCGCAAGTCTCGAATTTTATCCTCGATCAAATTTAAATCCTAATTGTTACGTATACATCCCGTCCCTGTCGCAGCGTTTTTGGTTCCCGTGATTTTTAGATCGGTGTGCAGCATCGATCGCCGCAAAAACCTCTTCGAAGAAAAGGCATTTTATAAACTTCACCGCTCACTATATCACGGCAGGATTTCCGTCGTAGAGATGATGACTTCCGCGAAATAAGTTCCCCGTGGCGAGCATACTAGATTAGCGGGTCGAGTCGCAAAAATTCGCGACGTCGGCGATTTAATTCTCGCGCGGTGCCGCGCCGGTGCTGGATGTAGCGCACGGCGCGGTGGTCGCGTGGAAGAAACGATCTCTCGACGGAGATTAATCGGGCGCGTCGATCGGACGGACGGACGGACGGACGGACGCGCGCGGATGTAACACGCGATGCCGGCTGGCATGGATTATTCGGACGAGGACGACAGGCTTATCTCGCGGCTGTCGTCATATCGCGGACTCGGGGTTACGCCGAGAGGTTACACGTTTTCTTTTTTCCGCACTTCTTACGCTTCTCGCTTTATCGGACCCTCGGCTACCCGATAGCAGCGGCGGCACACGGAGATGTCTCTTCTCCTCGCATCACCTCGCCTCCCTTCTCCGTCTCCTCGCCGCGCCTCCGATCGCCCGTCTTTCGATTTATCTAATCGGACCTGCTGGCCGGTCGCGCGGTGCGTTAAACGCTCGGCGACGCGTCTTATCTTCGGGATCGAGAAAATCCGGAGACCGCTTCTCGCGCGCGGTTTTTACGTAATCCTCGTCGATCGGCACCGGATAACAGCACTTGTTCGGAGAGAGAATAGAGTCGTCCGTAGAAAAAAAAAAGAATTCTAGCTAGACGTATGTACGTTTCTTCCTTTTTGTTGCCTTTTTTTTATAATTTACGTAATGATGAAATACGTTTAGATATTACGCACGTATGCATTAAATAATCGTTAACTGAGAATCATAATTATCAATCATAGAATATTAGTATGGAAATATTGATACGATGGAAATATTGTTATAATTGTATGACGGTATATAGCGTGCCGCTTTTGTTATACCGTCGAGGGTTTAACCACTCGTCGATAATTAAATGAAGATCACTGATGATATTTGAATTTTCAATTTCCATTTAATTAAAGCTGACGGAGATTTTGCGTTAATGGACTGATGCAGAGAGAACCTAATATTTTTTTATTCATTTCTAATTTTTATTTTTGATCTGTTAAATAATTAAATAAATAAATGTTTTAATATGGTATTCATAGAAAGGATACGGATTTAGAATAATTAAATTTGGGAAATTTCCGAAATAAATTGTAATACTATTTTGTGTGATTGCAGCGAGTTAGTTTCCCGTTAACTAATCGTATAACGATGCGGAGAAATACGATTAGGTGTTCTCTGGGGCTCGCCATAATAGAGATAGCTTGTATCATAATCAAACCATAACCATATCGAATGTACACATAAAAACAAATCTAATTGTAAGTGATTTGATTGAACTTTTTTACAGAGAAATTGACATGTTTATTACGGTAATTACTAGAACTACTATAAATACTCGCTAGAATTCCTTGAAATACACTTGAAAGACATCTTAATTAAATTCGAAGCTTATCTTAATTATGACAATATTTACTGCTAATAACAAGATCGATTAGCAACATATATTAGCAATTTTATTAGATTTTATATAATGTTAAGGTATTATTTAAAGTATTATTTAAAAAGTTAGATTATTTACAAAAATACGTCATCCATTAATTAACCAAAAAAAAAAACGCAGTGTTGTAATCTCCAAAGTAGCAACTCGAGCAAAGCCTACTCCGGTTAAATTTAGCGAATCGCTTTTTATTGCTGGGAAAGAAATCAGATATCTGGAATCAGACGTATATCTGAAGAGATCTACATTATTATTCCGACTTTCACTCTTCCAGATCAACCGATTAACAAGAAGCGATTATCCCAATTTGCTGCGCGAATCGTTCTGTAAAGCGGTTCTGGTTCTAGAGTCACGGTTTAGAAAGAAATTAATGTCATTGTTGTACTAACGAAAACACAAAAATTCTAATAGATCGTGACGAAGCCGGAAATCGTCGCGTGATTCTCATTTGAAAATCTCGAGGATAATAAGCGCGTGCATTCTGGCTGGTAGACGGGACAACCTGGCTCATTATCTGCTTCCGCTTGCAAAGAATCGATTAATCATGCGCATTAAAGAGAATTTTACACGGTTCACTGTCGATGATACTCCCGGATCATATTTTTATCCATTGTCAAAAGATTCTAATATATCTGAGAACCATACTTGACGATTTTACGATAATTATTTCTAACGAGATAGATAAACACCACACACATGGCATTTAATTATTATTTGAGATAAACTTTACTTTCATATAGAGTATCAATCTGTGGTATGGTTACAAATACACTTAATATTCAAAATCGGAAGATCGTGAGAAATGCTGACTTTTTGAAAATCGACTCCGTGTTTGTGCAAAGTTCTGCCGTTAACTTTCAAGGTGAGATATTTTGTACAGAATACGTGATTGTAATTATGTAAACAACTTTATTAAAAGATTTGTTACATTATTGCCTCATTTGCCTAGCAGCTTCTTGCTTTATTTCTTTTTTTTTGTAACTCACGTTGCTTTATTTCTTTTTTTTTTTAATTCACACGATCTAACCGGGATTATGGCATCAAGCCGTGTAAATATGTCTCGAATGTGCATGTGTGTGTGCGTGCGCGTGTGCTTCCTCGTGCGCAAGTGGACTTGGCTCGATTAGTCGTCGCTGATTCTCGTGCCATCGATGCCCACCTACGATCTACGTCTCGTTTCTCTGTTCGCAGCCTGTCAGTGAGTGGACGTCGGTGAACGTGGTTGAATGGATGTCAGCCTTAAATCTGTACCGCTATGCGGACGTCTTCAAATCGAAGGACATCAAAGGCAGCGATCTGCTTCATCTGGATCGGGAAAAGCTCATGGTAAGCGGATCATTTTAATTAGTCATTAGCATACCGGTCGTCCATATATCTCGGGATTAAAGTAGCCAATGCCATTCAACGGACTTAGAGCCGCCTCGAACGAAGGAGCTTCAAATGTGGGACATTCGTGTGATTGCTATCCGTATTAAATTATTATAATCAGGATAAATTTTCTCTTTTATTAGTAAATCACACTCTTTAAAATTCTGCTTTTACTTTAACATAGTAATCCTGACAACAGCAAGCAGATTATAATAATTTAATTTAATGAATGGTAAACGTCTAAATGGAGGGCATACCGTGGAGTCATTATAACGTACTCTACTTCGCTTTTTTTTTACATGATTAGTGCACCGATTTGGAAATGATGTATAATATTAACTATAAAAATGCGATATACTCGTATAGAGTTAAATATAAGTTACGATTGAAAATAACCAATTAAAGCAACCAGTAAAAAAAACTAAGCAAAAACTAAACGAGATGTTTTTGCTTTCTAATATCTTTTATCCATATTCCGCCAATTGCAACGGAATGGTGAGACTAAATCGATCCTTACGTGACTCTATATTAATCTTAAATCAGATTTCGATATAATGAGCGATAATACACTGCCCTCATTCGTACGCGAATTTATCCGGTTAATTACTTTATTATGAAATTTTTTTTTTATATTTACCGACGATTCTAAAGGCATCGGCAGTTTTCCTAATGATAGTCGGCCATTTTCTTCGGTTAATTAATCCTTTCTCATTACTCGGTCCCATTACTCGGTTTAGAGAAATGCGACTGTTAGATGCTTATTAGAACTAATTAGCAGTAGGAATTAATGCACCATACCGAGCTACTGCGCAAGGAGATTGCATGGAAGACTGTTTATTTATCTTATTATCGAATGGAGAGATTTCTGTTCAGAGAAACTGTTCGGCGAATCGAACGATCTAACGGGGCGCTGTTCGATAAATTGCGGTGAGCATTAGCGATCGCGAAACGCACACTCACGAGGTAGAGACGTGCAAAAAAATGCAAATTAAGTTTCTTGCATTTTCGTGTCCCACTTGATTGAAATTTAATTCTGCGACAAACAATCGTCAGCAATTTGTTCTGAGCTATATTTCTACTTTTAGAAAATGCGCACATATTCCAATTCTTCAGGTTTAAATTCGATATACATTGCTGGCATGCAAGCTCGAACACGCACGCGGTATATATTTGACCGAATATCCGCCTTATGGCCGATAAATTTTCAGTTATATATTCCGCGTTATAAATTTTTTTTTTTTTTTGGATTTTCGGAAGGAAGAGAAGTCTTAAAGCGTTTTATTTTTATTTCAATGTATATATTGCCACATTCCGAAATTAAATAAGTCCCCTTGAGCTGTCTAAAAATAGGATAAAATTCGCTAATATTTTTCTTTTGACTTTTACATCTTTATACGTATCTATAAATGTGTTGGAACACAGTTTCACTCTAGTTTTATATGAATTCTTACACGAAAATTTGTCAACACACAGCTTCAACTTCTGAAGTAAAAAAGTAGTGAAACGAAATCTTTATTGCAAGTGATAAAATCTTTTGTCTTTTTTTTTTTTTTGCTGAATCATCAGTCCTTGGTCTTCGCTCGTTTCGGGTCGCATCGGGAGCGAAAAAGGCGGAATCGCGCGATCGAAAATTCTTCGCCTAGTGCTCGGCAGAGACGATGACCTCGAGTCGAGAGTATCTGGACGACGTTTTCCTTGGCCCGTTGACCTTGTAATTGCCCTGTAGCGTCTGCTGGTACGCCACAGTCGAGTCTTTATCGAATCCCCCTCTCGATATATCTCTCTTCCACCCGTTCTGCGCCGATTTTTCTTTATCGTCGTTCACGAGCGTCGTTCGGAGCTTTCGGGCGCTTTCGGCTCGGCGACTTTCTTCATCTCGTCGCCGAGCGAAGAAGATTCGTTGCGTCCGGCTTTTCTTCACGGCGTTACACGCTTACTGTGAAGTCGTGAAGTCTAACACGCAAAATCGATACGTTATGTACGGCGGGAGAGTAGAAGGGAGCTTGATTTAATGAGATCACTTTTATCGCAAATGCAGCGCGTCACTCCCCGCGATGCATTTTATCGCGCTTTTTTATTAACTTCTTAATAGCTGCGATTTGAGACGCTCTCTTTATTAAGACGTCAAGGTTAACCGATACGATTTTTGTACATCTATCGCGATTCCATTACCACGCATCTACTCTAATTTCGACGCAATCGCTTTCTGTATTGCTATCAGCGCAAAATGTGGCAAAATTATTGCATAAGTAACGCATGAAAATGCGAAATGTAATTTGCCGTGCCACGAATTATCGCGACAATTTATTATTTATAACTCCTCGCATTTTTTTGCGGTATTTTGACATAAGTAACGATATATTTATTATCGTGTCCGTTATGATTATTATTCTGTATGTTGCAACGGAGAATTTAGCATCATAAAAGAACGGTTTTCTTTAAATCCTTTAAAATTCTAATAACTACCTACAAAAATAATGTAATGTAATATTAAATTTGCCTTAATAATTACAGCATATTTGTTATAAAGAAATGATTATAAAGAGTTAAAAAATATTTTTAACAATAAAGGATAAGACATGAAATGTATGTACATCTTATGATTGATAACGCACTGAAACAATATTAAATAAATATGGCAGTCGTGAAAGCGTTAGCCTTTAACATCGCCAACGTGCGACATAAAATAAATTCTGTTACGAAATATATCAGAAAAACAATTTCATTGTAAGATACATAATTTTTTTTATATCCGCTGACTAAGTCTTATTTTATATTTTTTTCCTTCTTAATGACCGCGCCGTGCATGGTTAAAATGCTAAATAAATGCGGCCGCAATGAAAATGCGCACATATATTGCCAAGATATAAGTATAAACTCTACGAAATATATGCAATTCTATAGAACACAATGCGAAAGCACTTTTTTCTACGTTGCGAGACGCAGTCTTTTGTACCCGGTGACCAGAGAATTTGTTCATAACGATTCAGTGACATAGTTGGAATTATCGCATTCTTATGCAAGCCTTGTGAGTATTAGTGCCATTGCATTTTGCCTTTCTCACTATTAGGATACACGTTTTAGGTAACGTCGAATTTACGTTCTTTCGCAGTAAGTACCTACTTACATGTACATAGGTATACTCGACAGTACAAGCGTGCAAATACAATTAAAAAATTTTGGTTTGACATTATTAAAAGTGTCTATAAGCGTTAGAGCGGAATGTAATGCTTTTATCTTTCGGCGTATCTTCCGACATTTTTTAAGTATCAAGAAAGAGAAGGAGAGGCCGATAATAGCGAGCTAAACTCCTCTTATTCCCCGCCGCGCGGTAGCTACGCCGCTGTAATGATCGCATCGTGCATGCGTTTTCCCCCGCGCGTTACCACGCGCCGCATTATCATAATTATGCGAGAGGCCCGCGCGCGCGGAGTAACGGGTCGAGACGGACAATCGAATTACACCGGCCGGCCGTATTGGCCCAAGTTCTCGCACCGATCTTCGCCGTGGGAAAACGGGCGTTTCTTCGGATTGTATAATTACACCCGCGTTTTCCACGGCGGCGGCGGCGGCGGTGGTGCGAGACGGTAATTGCGCTCGTTCGCTCGCGCGGGCGTATAATAAAAGCGGCTTGAATTGCAAAAATCCGCCTGATGGAGTCACGCCTGAAAATCCGGACGCGGGCTAGGAATAAATTAGGATGCGTTAATTAGAGAGATCGTCTACTGATTGATAATTGTGCGGGAACGTTACAGGATCGTCGCGTGAAAATAATATCGCATCCGGAGATTCGGTTTGCCTCGATCGTTTACTACGATGCTTCGGATTGATCTTGAAGAGTCACTCGGAACTCTTCTAATGCCCATTTCTACCAGTAGATTAACTTTAATCTCGGTTTAACTTATACTTATTTTTATCTTTTTCTAGTTTTTGCGGAATTAGAATAAGATAAAAATAAATTAAATCGAGATTAAAGTTAATCTACATTGGTATAGAAATGGACATTATTCGCTCCGTTCGGTTCTTCGGTTTAGAATCACTGCCGACTTTCGTGAAAATTGGTACGTCGGATAAATCGAGAAATTTTTCTTCGCCATGATTCCCGATTATCGAATCCGTTTCTGATTCTCGATCTTCCCTCAAAGGGATTTCTCATGAATTCAGCCTCTCGGCGCGTTTCTCACAGGGCAAAAGTGCGCGTTTCGCCAAGGCTACTCCGAGCGTAAATCGCGTATTATCATACTAATTGACTCGTAAATCGACACTGCATGTTCTTTTAGTGCGAGAAATCGTTTGTGTCTGCCACTCGGCATGTCCTTCGGGCAGATTTTCCCGCTATACGAACGCGCGGCTAGATAATAAAAGAACGGTATCTCCCTTAATTCTTTTTCGCCGCGGTTCTCTCTCCCTAAAGGCGTCTCGCCATTGCTCTTCCAAGGGATTCTTTTCAGTTCGGTTTTATGAAGAATTTATTTCACGTCAGGCACATCAGTTAAGAACCCATTGCCGAGGAATTATTTTATTGAAGTGACTTACGGCGGATCTTTCTAAAATAAAATCCGCCTCTCGCACAGTGCTCCCTGACGTTTTGTTTGCGCGAGAAATAAACGGGGGATGCAAAGTGCGCGCGAGTACTTCGGGCAAATTCTCTCCCTGGTGCGAGGCGGCGAATTCTTCCGAGCGGTTTCTTGGCACTTGGAATAAAATAACGAGCGCGTCAAATTTTATCGCCGCGTTCTCGCACGGCCGCGTAATATATCGATCACTTTACTTTTGCCGGCTTGTCGCCGCTAATAATAGCGTTTAGCCCACTGCGCGCCGTGGCGCCGGCCGAAATAGCGCGCCATCGCGCGAGAACGCGCGCGCGCGCGCGCGCATAGCCGAATAATTTGAAAAAGAAGCCAGCTGCCGGAAGTGCTCTCCGTGGAACCGGATTTATTTTTCTTGCGCGGTACAGAGACAATTTACGTAAAATGAAATCGCGTTCGCGTTCTATTTTCCGTCTCCCGTTCAACTTTTCTCTTCGAATCTGCCTTTCTCTCTCTTTTGCACAGCTTCCTCTTCTCTCTTCGGAAAAGAAGCCATGTCTTTTATCAAAAGTGTCGACTGTTTGAAATTTGCTTTGCGCGGGTAACAGAGAATTCACAGCGTAACGTAACGTTTAAATTTTAATGCTTTCGTAGAAAAGTACATCTAAAGAGAGTACATACGTGCTGCTCACTATTCGATACCTTTTAATCGTTTGTTAAACGAGAGAGTTTCTTAAGCGCTAGACTCCAAGACCGAATCATTATACTGGAGGTGGGAAACGCAATTTTTCCGTCAGTGGCGTCGACATTAAAGCAATGCGACTCCGAGTCAAGCTTGCTTGCACCACGCTCGTAAACATAACGCAAATGCGGGGAAATTCAAATTGGACGCGAAGAAAGAAAGCTACGGTCAAGTGATTCAGCGGGACAATATTAATACAGGACTTCCTGGAACTTTGCACGCATCGACATTGAATCAGTCGATTAAGATAACGTAATTAACGTGCGATTAATCGCGCGACGATTATCTCATTAAGCGCGCCCAGTAGCGAATACGCAATTCACTGTGTATATATCATTCCGCATCGCACGAAGGTTGCCAACATTTTTACTCTCGCCTCTGTAATCGAGCAGCTTGTTAGCACATTTGACGAGTTCTTAACGCATTCGCACGTTCCACGAGAGGTCAGCGCTAGAGAAAACGTAGAAATACGAAATTTCAATCGTTTCGCTTCGTATATGATGTCTAGAAGTTACATGTCAGTTATAATTATAATTACAGTTTATACAAGCTGTCCTATAATTATCATATCTGTTCCAGCTACAATTAGCCCTTTTTTAATTAACTGCTTTGAAATATGACGTTCCGTCAGGGGATATTTAATGACAAACGTAATTACAGACATAGAGCAACGTTGTTCTTTTTTTTTAGGGGGGAGGATTATTTATGGCTAACTACCCCGTGTCGATATTTTTGTCGGCGTTCTAAGTATTTAATTTTTCATCAGCGAATCTGTTTCTTTCTCGCTCTCATGTTTCTCTCTTTTCTCCCCTATTATCCGAAATACGCGAGACAACACACGTTGATCAGCTATTATCGGCATTCCACAAGTGGCATTCCCGGACAATCAAAGACACCAGTAAAGCCATTAACACCGCGGTACGACGTATTGCGTAACAGGGATAGGTATACGGATTCGCGACTGAAGCGGCTGTAACGGATGACAAAGGCCTTTCGGGCTCCCCCGAAGGTCTCCATTACGCGAATGCGACCCGCATCGCGAACTCGCGAACCGCGGGGTGCTGCATTATACCTCTCTCGCGAGCGCGCGCCGGTGCAGGTATTGTGCATGGCGGTGCACACCCGACACCTGTTGCCTTGGCCGTGCTCTAGGGAAAACGAGATGCCCGCTGTGAGCGAGAACGCAAAGAAAGAGAGCGAGCGAGAGGATCGTAACGACGCGTATAAATTACGATCGCCCGTTCGGCGTGTGTTCACCCCTTTTACGAGCGCGGCGCTCCCGACTTCTCAACGTCCCCCTTGACTGATTTACCGCTGCGGTACCCGCGAATTATCTCTCCCCTTTTCGCTCTCTTTGCGATATCGCCACTCTTAGGGAGTATTTTCCGCGGCCTCGTCCGCGAAAAGGGAGGCGGCACGCTGTAATTTATAACGCGAACAATCGCGAGCGATCTCCGCGAGCGATCTCCGGACTCAGGAAAGCCTGAGACTTGCAGTAAATTTGTCGAACAGGTCATATACCAATACTGGATACTAGCTTAAACACGCGTAAAAAGCGCGTGGCGTACATAATAATGTAATTGTGAAATAAAATGCAAAATGTATTTTGCGATGCGCGATGCCGATTGAATATTCATAACCAACGATGAATGAATACTTCCTTAAGAAAATTGGAGCTCTCTCAGTCGAGAATTCGAAGCTCTCTATTTAAACGAATCATGTTTAAAGAAAAAAAGCTATTAATATATAATATAATATATATAATATATAATATAAAAGCGAAAGTTTTAAATTACCGGCATCAAAAAATCGTGACATTACGACTAATTTAATTTTTATAAAATTTTGCGATAGTAGCGCGATATCAGGCCGAAGCAATTTTGACTGGCAAAATTATTCTGTTCGTGAATGACCAGAGGACGATTTCCGTCGGCGAAAATGTGGGCCAGTGGATCTTAATCGGTCCGCTATCTCCGAAGCGTTGAACTCTCGTTAGCGCCTGAGTTATTTACGACAAGCGCATTATTTTCCCTCATTAGTCACCGTGTAACTGTCCCCACGTTTGACTTTGTCACGCGTTATGTGGCCGCTCTTTATAGTCGCGCCGTCGCGATCTTGGCTCGCGCTACACCCTTGCAGATTTACAACAGTCATCGGGATACGCGCGCGCGGTTTTCGCCGGTAATGCGGCGGAAAAGTCTCCGGCTCGGTCCTTGATTCTGTAGAATTGGTCCCGAAGGACCCTGCCATCTTCTGTGACGCGAATAGCATTAAATCGGTCAAAGGTCACGAAAATGCCTGAAGTTGTGGACGTTGTGGTCTTCAAGTATTCAAATCGAATGATTATAATTCCACAATAGTCCATAATAGAATATTTATTGTACGCAATATATTATATGCTTTAGTATAGTACAAATATAACGATTATTATTAAATAAAATTAATTAATTTTTTGAAAACAAAGTTCTCTCAATCTAAAACAAATTTATCGGAATTTCAGTTTGGGGCAAACATTATTCTCAAGTTCTAATTTTATTTTGAATATTTTTTAATGATACTCATTGTTAGTGAAGTAAAAGATTCTTTTCTTTTTTCTATGGAACAGATTTTGCAATACTTTTACATTCAAATTAATTAGCTTGTTCGTTACGAGAAATCATCGTAATACTTCGCTAAAAATGTTTACTAGATATAAAAAGGCATTGATATCGTTGAGTCATTGAACATATTTTTTTATCTCAATTTCAATTTATAGGTTTTCTCGTGTTGCTTTAAATCTCTAAAAGTTTTTGCACTTAAAACGAGATAAATATATATTTAGAGAGAGAGAGAGAGAGAGAGAGAGAGAGAGAGAGAGAGAGAGAGAGAGAGAAAACGAAGATTTTAAGTGCAAATGGTTGCAAAAGTGCAACACAAAAAAACAGATCTTATGATAATATATTTAACAAATGACAAGCATTCTTTGAGTCAGTCATTTATCATTTAGAATCAGGACTGTTTTTCAAGTGCATCATTGTCTCAATTGTAACGGCGTCCTCTACTTACAAATTGTATTTCTTCTCGATGTTTTTTTACCGTGACTTCAGTACTTATTCTCGCGTTCTTTGAGCTGGTGAGTAAGTGATTTTACTTCGCTTTTTGCTCAAGTTATGATCTTTTAAATCAATACAAAGGAAATGGCCATACGGTCCAAGCTTGGATCTTAGGTAGCTCAATATTATTTTCAATATGTATTTAATACGCGTATTTTCCAACATATTAAACTGCGCGCCGATTACTTGTCGGACTTAAAACACAGCTATTGTTGGAACATTAGAAATTCCCTCTCCCTTCCCTAATTAAATCAATATCGATTTAATATTAAAATCACTGTAAAGAACGTAAGAAATAAGTTCTTTACAGTGATTTTAATCCTTTGTATTGATTTATATCTTAACGGTCTTAACATATATTGTTTATGATCTTTTATTTTTATTTTGATTATATAATAAACTATAATTATTTATATAGTCAAGGTTTACTTGTTTTTTTTTCTCGCGGAAAATCACGCTATTTTTAGATCACCACATTTTGAAGTTACTTATTTCTCGTCGGAGAACGGGAGATCATTTTGATTTAACAATTATCGCATCACTGAAGATGGCTAATTAAATTGAAGTCAAAACGTCCGATTTGCAATTATGTATCTTATTGTTAGTACCTAGTTATTAAGGATCGATATACTATTAACCGCGTTAAACTTTCAGAGCTCTCCTATTTACTTGTCACTTGTTATCAGTTTCATTATCAAGGGTCCCTTGTTATTTATCCGATATTTTATTTATTTAAATTATACAGTAAAGTTATACATTAAGCATTTAAACATATGAAGCAAAATATAGTTTTTCGATTGGATTAGCGTATTATTTCTCCTTGCAATTTTTTTTTATTTCGAATTTTATTATCATCGCAAATATAAATTCGAACCATAATGTGCATTGAAAGAACCAGGTCGGTGTCTTTCTCCATTCGAGCGCACGCGAGACGTCATTGTCTGATTTCTTGTTGCAGAATATGGGTATAAAAGATGAGTTCCATCAGAGGAACATTTTGGTGTGCATCGAGGAACTCTGCAAGGCGTTGCCACCGCCCCCGGTGGCGATGGAAACGATGGGCTCGGCGCTCAGCACGACGACGCCGGCACCCGGCGTCGCCGTCGAATCGGCCTGTTCCCTTGGAATCAACTATCCGGGCAACAACCTGGCCAATAACGCGCACAATCTCCTACCGCACAGCTTCAGCGTGTTGGAGAAATGCGGCAAATGCCATAAATACCTCAGGGGTCTCTTACATCAAGGCTTCCTCTGCCAAGGTACGTTTCCGTCCTTTATCAAGATGTCGATCTATGTTAAATCCTAATCCGTCTTTTTGAATGAACTGAACTTTACGGGTGACGCGCAAAAAGAGCTCGATTGAATCACTTCGCGTATAATTTTAGTCCTTCGCATTCGCCGGATTCCTGCACGCCTTCGGACAAATTAGGTACAAATTAGTTATATGTTGTCCTATTTTTAATTAATTCTTTAAATTAATGAGCATTTCTATACAATGAGTGAATTCATGTTATGTGTATCTTTGAAAAAATTGCATAACTTGTTAGATTTTATGAGAGTCAAATTCATTATCGGTAAACATTTCTAACATTCGTGTTTACTCTTGCATGACAATCGCTTCGAATAAAAGTCTGTATGCCAGAACAAGTGAATTGAAAAGAAAAAAAGAAGGAAACTATGCGCGTTGTTGATATCGCGTATTTTCTGCGTTGCGCAGATTGCGGGCTGGTCTCTCACAGGACGTGTTCAGCGACGGGTTTACCTTCCAATTGCATATCGGTCGACTCGGACAATCGTATCAGCAGGTTTACTTCAGGTAAGTCACGTCGCGCGCGCGGATTGCCGCCGTCGCCGCTGCGAGTTTTATAGTTGCGAGGCACGGCCCCATTAATCCTTCATCGTGTCTCTAATGGATAGAACACGGAAAGACGCTGAAAAATTTAGTTGTCTTCCAAGGCGGGGAGAAACGTGTTGCGTCAGAAACACGATCGCTATAGCATCGGTAACCAGCCGCGCATGGCAATCGCACGAGTTACGAAGTTGACGGCAAGGACGCCCGTCCTGGCGCCTGGCCGCTCGCACCTCGTTTTTACGATAACCTGGGATCACTTCTCCGAGGCTTGCACCTCACGGCTGACGGCTTTCTTCCATTGAAATCCCTCCGTTGTCGCGGTCGCGTGGGAGTCGCCTCACTTGCTGGAATTTAATGATCCTTAACCGAGCGCGCGGGTTTCAACACGCGGCATCGCAGATCTCGCTCTCGGCAATGCGCGTTCTCCGCTTTACAAAAATTATAATGTCCACGGCGTGCGACGTTACGGGAAAAACGGCGGCCTACAACATTTCAGCGGCTTGAATTTATTTCGATTCGATTCCTTGCGATCGCACTTCCGTAATTCTCGTCAACATTCGCGTCCTCGCACGTTACAGTATTCGTTTCCAGAGCAACAAAATAGTTTTTTCAGAGGAAAAAAATCGAAATTAAGAGAGAATATTTTATCTTTTATAAAATTTTATGCTTTACGAAATATATATTATTTTATACATTTATGACGACATTTTGCACAAAATAATTTTCATCGAAGAAGGAAGTTAAGGGAAAGGATTTTATCTTTTCTAATATTTTATATTTTATGATACGTTATTTTATATATTTATGATTGAACGATGACATTCCGCTTCTAAGGTGTCTTGTCTACATTGAATATATATTTTATTTTATTAAGAATCATTGGTTATTCTTTATTTTCGTGCCGATAAACCGACCTCTTAGAGCGCCGGGAATTTTCTTAAGTCACACCGGTCGCCAGCTGGAGGTGCGATGTGTGCCTTTAACGGCGAGATGGTTAAACGGCGCGAATACCCCCAGACGACGATAATCGGCAGAGACAACAGGCAGGCAAGGCTCAACGCTCGTGCCGTCAACGTGCAGCGCGCCTCCAGCGAATGCATTTAATTAACGCTGCACACGCCGCGCGCGGCGCGAATGACGGAATCGAATATTTGTGCATAGCAAAACCGCGAACGCGGCGCCAGCCTTCAGGGCCATTTCACCCCGTCGCGCCCCGCTGCCCCCAATCCCTCATTCATTTATTCTAACCGTTTCCCCGTCGCCAATTGCGTTTGTACACACCGCGCGACACGGTGCATCGATCGCACGGAATTATCGTCCCGCTGATAACGTCGTTTGTCCGCGCGCGAAGCCAATTCGCGGCTGCGAGACGAATGACGATATAAGAGAATTGATATAATATAATGATATATTAATGGCCAGGGTTCATTTCCGCGATGGAGGACAATTATTGGAAAGAGAGTGAGACAGAATTTCAGAGAGGGGAGGGGGGGGGGGCGGCTCGAAGTACGCAGGACGTTAATTACGCCTTGATTTCGTTATTAACTTCATCCGGAAATCTGCCGAGGGAGGATTTAAATGAACCTCCGTTTTAACGATCTGAGAAATCGCGGCCCCGAAGGGATCGCGGGCAAATCTAATCTCTCGCGCTTTAACGAGGAAAAAAAAACGCTCGGCTACGCGCCGCAACGGCGCGGTTTCCGCGCGTCGCGCCGGTCCCCCGTTCGCGCGATTGTCGCGTCGGCTCCGGTTGATTTGTAGTAATTGGTGGCGTTTAATCGCTTACACGCGCGCGCGAGCCGTCAGCGCGACCCGGTCGAGCCGCGCGCGGCGCGTGGAGGTGCGCAACGACGGCAATTACGTTTCTCTCCCGAGGCAAAAATTCGAATCACGTGCCGCGCGCGCGCGCGCGCGCTCGCGTCCCCGCGGTTGCGACTTCGACATTGACGGTCTCCGCAAATTGCACCTGCCTCCGCGTCTGAAAAGTTGATTGAAAATGACGCGGCGATCGGTTCAAGTCTCTAATTGCATACTCGCCCGATATCTCGCTTCAGCCGTTCTCTCGCACTGTTACATTCGTATTGTCAAATCATACTCAATTTGAGTGATTTTTAATCATTCTAGTAGGTCGCCACTGCTGCTACTCAATATGTCGTTAATTTAACTGAAACAATGTTAATTTAATTAAATAATACTGTTTTGTGTTAAAATAATAAATGCTGACACACATGGGAATTAAAATTAATAAAATGTTACTTAACCCAAGTGTTATTTAACATGTTATTTAACATTGGAGTTTAAATTTTATTCTTTAATATTTAACAGTGGCGTAAGCGCCGCTTCTGGTTGTTTACTTATCGCGCTAATTGCAGATTCAACGCCGCGGATAAATCATGCGTGATTTTTACGATCGTCTTCCCCCCCCCCCCCCCCCCCCCCGGGCTTTGCCGAGAGGATCATTGATTCAAGCTGTGTGTTGTGTCGAAAAATCCCAAATTGCCGAAGCGCCACGACTGGGTTTCAGGCGCGCGAAATCGACGCCTCGTTAAAACCGAGCCTCGCAAGCGCGGCGCGTTAGCCGCAAATCGCGTCCAAAATCCCGAGAGCTTCGCGTGCCTCATGTATTTACACGCACCGTTGATTTATCCGAGTCCGACGGCCGCGGCGCGGGGCGGCGCGGCGCGGCCCAGCGAGATTTCTCGCTGCTGTGCGCGTCGGCGAGCAACATTCGAATTCGTGACGAATATCGAATAGCCCGGCTGCGGCTGGCCTCCGCCTTGCATCCCGCACGCAAAATTCACGTGCGTGTGCCTATACGTTCTCGTATAGATCGTGTTTTAATTCTGACTTTGTCCTCCTCCTCGTCTCTCTCTCTTTCTCTCTCTCTTTCTCGGTCACTCGTCCTTCTTGAGAGAACAAGAAGAAGACACGGTCATGAAGAAGCAAGACGTCGCCGTCGCGGTCGTAAAAATAAATTTCTTTCCTCTTCCTCCTTTTCCCCGCCTCCCTATACACAATGTTCTCTCCGCTCGTCCTCTCTTCTTAGTCATAATGCACGCGTCTTTGATTGTACAAGTGCAGGCGTGTATTCGCGGGGGACAGAGAAAGCGATAGAGAGAAAACGGGATCGTGTCTGAAAATATGATCGCGCCGTATATCCTCGCGCGAAAATAAAGTCAAAGGTTCGTCAGCCGTGATAAAACGGGAGGGAGTGGGAGGGATGGGAAGGGAAGAAGGAGGAAGGAGTGACGAGACGATTGAAGAAAGAGGCGCGGGCGGCCGTAGGCGACAAACAGCGAGGATGAGGAGCGGCTTGTTCGGCTTGGGCGCGAAAATCCGCCGGGGAACCGTCAGGAATTCCTCCTCCTCGAGCATTCCTCGAGCGCGGCGGCGACCGCGGCGTTACGCAATGCCGTTGTACGTCGCTTTGTCCTCGCCGAATTTCGCGGCCGTATATCCCGCGAGGGCCGAGGCGCCTCGTGGATAAAGAGAAGCGCCCCGCGGCCCCCCCTCGCTTTTACTTCATCCCGCGATCGATCGCGTTTCGCACGGCGTACTTCGACCCGAACGCTCAACCCTTAAATGCGCGAATTTTTCGTAGCATTCTGAGTGTTTTTAACCCTGCAACCGTATACACGGGTCGTTCGCGTCCGCGGCATTTTGACTATTTACGGTGCTTTTCCTCAATTACTTTTTTCCCATCGGTTAAATTAACAATTGCAAAATTCATTTTATAATATTATTACTGTTTAAACCTATAGTTAAGACCTCAAGAAACACCTAGGAATTTTTTCAGAATTTTTGGTAAATTTTTAGGTTGTTTGATATGCCGCGGACGCAAACGACCCATGTATACCGTTAGTGGGTGAAAAACAGTGTACGGTTATAGGGTTAAAATAAATGACTGCTTAAGCAATCTTAAAAAATGTTTCAAAAATTTAGGAAAGGCAGAAAGGCCTTTCCATTTAAAAGAAAAACTATTAAATTCGTAATGTCAAATTATTATACTCAATTTGAGTTATTTTTAAACATTTCTATAGGTCGCCACTGTTCCTACTCAATATGCCGTTTATTTGATTAAACCAGTGAAGTTAAAATAACACTATTTTGCGTCAAAATAATAAACTTGATACACATGGTATAGTTAAAAATAATGAAATGTTATTTAACTCAAGGTATATTGGTTTAAATTTTATTCTTTAATATTTAACAGGAAGAAGGGCCAGAAAAGGCTCTTTACAGATGTACAATTAAAGCCGCGCATTTTCAGTTCAAACTTTATATAAGGAAGAATACACGGAGCATCGAAAAAATCACTTTGCATATATGCAAAGCTGCGCATTTAAGGGTTCAAACGTATTCGCGAGAGACAAAGGACAAATTTAAAAAAATACGATTATATGAAAGAATATTTGTTTGAGCCGTTACTAATGGCTTTTTACAATATCACGACGAAGTTTTTACAAATTCTTGTTCCTATACAAATCGTTTGTAAAAAAGAGGCATGCATAGCTTAGGCGCGGCGCAGCAGAGAATTTTGAAACGCGAGACGTAAGGTACCTTAAGCGCGGCGCAGCACGCTCAGGCTCAGGGGTATACGTCTCGCGTTTCAAAATTCTCTCCGCCGTGATCGTGCAAGGAATTCACGGAATCGCCTCGAATGTTTGTCGCACTTTGCAGTGTTCGGCCTCGCGCTGTGCTCGCAATTCGACACCGCCAACCGTGCGGCGCCGATTCTCGTGGAGCGATGTACCCGCGCCCTCGAGGAGCAGGCGTTCGCCGACACGACGCTGGACCTCTACAAAGTTTACCACAGCAGCCCGCCTAACGAGCAGATCCTCGAGCTGCGACAGAAGCTGAACGAAGGTGAGACGGGCGCGCCTGGCCTGGCCTGGCCTGGCCCGTGGCCGGCCGGCCGGCCGGCAGGTCGGATCGCGCGATCGCGCGTGCTATAAATAGCCGGCGCGGTCGTGCCACGATGTTCGGCTCGCGGGTTGCAAAAATTTCGAGCCGCGCCACCAGATGCATATGCTGCATTGTGGAGGGCCCCTCCCATCGCCCCTCTGACGGAGGGCGCCAGAAAATCAGCGACAGATCGCCAGTGTGCGCTTATATTTTGCGCGACAGATCGAGATTTCAGGGACAGCGAACGAGCGAGCGGAATTCGCGAGCTCCTTTCGGGCTTTAAGAGACAAAGATCCGGCTGTATCCCACATTTAACGATAAATCTTAATATTTATATACATACACATCCCTCTTTTAAAGTTCTCGTGACGTTGTACGTTGAGCATGAATCAGTTGTTTTCGAAGTGATGTTAAGAGAACTTCCACATTTCCTGAGAAAGACAAAGATTGCTGCTGTCTGTATTATATCGTGCAAATTTTACGGCTTAACATGTCAATTATCTGCTGAACATCGGGAAACTTCGTTCAACGAACTGAAAGTTTATCGACTTGATATATATTTGCTTACTATCATTATTTTAATGCATTAAATATACTTCTTTCATAATTCATCTAAAAAATATCAAACTGTTCGTAAAATTTAATGAGAAAATAGATCGTAGATTACGGATAATTTAAGGGCGAAATGAACGAAGCTGCTATAATGAAGGATGTTCCGCTTAAAGTTACTCATACTCAGTAATTAATTATTAATACAAATTTAATAACCAGCATAATTAATTTATTGATGATTCAGAAATGTCAATGATTTTGACCGACGACTAAAGTCAACTGGACGTAGAGCAAATTGACATAATATTTTCAGATGTCTGCAACGCGGATTTAAGTCCGTACACACCCCAGTGTATCGCCAGTGTCCTAAAAAAGTTCCTGCGTGAATTGCCAGATCCAGTAATTCCGGTGCAATGGTACGACAGGTTTTTGGAAGCGTCGAGTGAGTATATATTTCACAATTGAATACTTTTTTGAACTGGTTATAACGCTCTTTGATCAGTCATAATTCGTCGTTTGATTGAAAGTGTCCGAATCTGTTTTCGTTCCACAGGTATGAGAAGCGACGAGCAGTGTGCAACGCGCCTTAGTCAATTAGTAGCGGAGCTACCGGAGCATCATCGTAGCACATTGTGCCATTTGATGGCGCACTTGTGTCGCATCTGCCAGTTGCAGCACGGAAGGGGCTACACGGAACCGCCGACCATCCTCGTGCAAGTGCTCTGCCATATATTTCTCAGGCCGCCCTGGGAGCGAATCATGTGAGTGCCACGTGGATTCTTTTAGCCGCAGGGGAAGAGTTGAGAGTAGAGCGTGGTTCACACGATCCTTTTTTTACTGGCGGCACACTAGTGCGCTAGTGGCTGCCAAAAAAGCATTCAATGTATTCGAGGACGCTAGTAATAGCTTGCTTTCCATCTCGTCGACTAACAGACTAATTAAATTAAAAGAATGTGACTTTCTAATTTGTTAGCGTTTGGTTATTTAGTTTTCTCTCGTAAAAAGCACCATAGATTCCAGGATATAATATCATTACATAACGACATAATACAGTCGTAATGATAAAAAAGAAATTAACTGGTTTTACAACTATATTATTACTAATAGATAAGATTACTTGGCCGATAGAACACTCGTAATACTTTGATTACGAAGAATTTAGTACTTTACACTGCGCAATTTTACAGCCAAGTTGTTCACAACACGGAGGCACACATACGTATAATGGAGTTGCTGTTATTGCACGGCGATTGGAACGAGAAGCTACCAGAGTTTGCCAGTCCTCCGCAATTGCCGCCGCGTAAAGTTTCGAGACCACAGTTTCCGGTTTTGGACTCATTCCCGATTCTCGAAGACGAATCTGTAGACAGAACGGCACCTGGTGCAGATACTGGCAAGGACCAACAGATGCACAGGTGATCTTCAAATCTATTTCTAATTTCAATCCAAATCTTAATCTAAGTTACAAAGTTTCTAGTTTCAACTCTACATTGGACTTTCAATTCTGATCTTTCTCTCAATTTAACTTTAGTACCTCATTTAATTTTAGTTCTACTTCTCCTCTTGTGTGATTTACTTCTAAGATTTATGATAATTATTTGTAACACAAATAACGACCAATCGTAATTATCACCGAAAAAATTCCAGGCCGCGCACGCTACAGGAAGCCGAATGGTATTGGGGTGATATTACGAGAGACGAGGTGAACGAGATGATGATCGACTCGCCGGACGGCACCTTCCTGGTACGCAATGCGTCTTCCAAAGGCGGCGAGTATACTTTGACGCTGCGTAAAGGCGGGACCAACAAACTCATCAAGATCAGCCACCGAAATGGAAAATACGGATTCTCGGATCCTTATAACTTCCACTCGGTCATCGAGCTGGTCGACTACTACAGGAACTGCTCGCTCGCGCAGTACAATTCGGTGTTGGATATTAAGCTGCTCTACCCGGTGTCGCGATTTCAACAGGTACCCTTCTCGAATTTTCTGATTTACAAAATGATTTTATTATGTTTGCTTCATTCTGTCTTGTTTTTCGAAAAACAGGATGAGGAGATCGCAAATACGACCGATATGGCAAAGGTCGTGCAGAAATTTGTCGAGTTGGAGAAAGACATAAGCGATATAATCCGGCAGTATCAACACTATTCGGATTTGTATAGCAAAACGGCCTATGAAGTCCAGTTGAAGCGTCAGGCATTAGAAGCCTTCACGGAGGCCATTAAGATGTTTGAGGAACAGATGAAGTTGCAAGAAAGATTTCAGAAGGAAGCCCAGCCCCATGAGATTTCCACGTGAGTGCCCTATTGTTTTTAGTGTTTTTTAAAAAATATTTATATTTCCACAAATTTTTATGAAACATTTAAAAGTAAACTTGAAATTTTCTGTCTTGATGTTCCATTGTGATTGCATTGATGATAATGTTCATGAAATTTCATTTCCACATATAGGAAACAATGAAATTCAGATCATTAATCATATTATTATATTTAATAATTACAGTTTGACGGACAACTCGGAACTGCTAAAGCGAAGACTGAAGGCCTTGGAAGATAGCAAAGAACAGCTGGATGAGAGTTTGAAGCAACAGATTGCCTACTACAGGACCCTCGAGAGAGAAATGTACAGATTGAAGTCGGAGATCGGATTGCTAGCGCGACAAAAGGATCGCCATTCTCTGTATGTATTCTGCTTTACTCGGTCGAAAATTTATTTTTCTCTTTTACATTGGAAAACTGCCTAATTCATTCTATTTGAACATTGCAGATGGTTAAAGAAGAATGGGATGAAGCAGAATAAGGAGGAGGTGGACTTTGCAGTCCATTCCGACGAGAAAACGTGGCTTTACTTGCAGGGATCTCGCCCCGATGCCGATCATGTTCTAACGGGCCGGCCTGACGGTACTTTCCTCGTCCGCCGATCGAGAACGGGCCAGTACGCACTTTCCATCGTGTAAGTACTTCTAACTTCTGATACAAGTGACGTGTATCTCCAACCAATTATATATAATAGACGATTACAGATACCAAAAGATACGTGAGATTAAAACACAAATAATAATAGAAATAACGACAACACAAACAATAATATAAAAACAATAATATGAATCGTTTAAAATAAAAATGTTTTGTTTTCTTTTTTAAATAAAACTTATCCTCCCGGTTATTACAAAGATTTTAATGTAGGGCCTTCTTGACAAAACAGGCTGGAATCTCTTAGTTTAAAATAAAAGTTAATTCTCTTCTCGAGGTTTCCCTCGAAAATTTGAGTAATTCAATTTTAAAGATTGGTTTTCGTTTCGAGATTTCGCGGCTTACGTGTTATTCGAGAATTGTGATGTTACAGGTGCAACGGCACGGTACAGCATTGCATAATATACGCCACCGAGCGCGGCTATGGTTTCGCCGAGCCGTACAACATTCACGAAAGCCTGAAACACCTAGTACTGCACTATGCCCAGAACTCCCTGGAGGAGCATAACGAGTGCCTGACCACCACTCTGGCCTATCCCGCGTTCGCGCCGCCCGCGGAGCTCGCGCAACTACAGGCCCAGCAGAAGCAGCTGCAGATTCACATTCAGAATCAATCGCCGTTCGCGCGGCCGCCCCACGAGAATCAGCTCGTCATGCCGCACACATAATATTGGCCTGTCGAGCGTCGCGATCAGGATCCGCTCGAGTCCGAGTACGTTCACGCACGCGCGCACACCCACACGTGAGTTCTGCTGCTACAAGCATCATTCGCCGACACGATCGGCAGATCGACTGCATCACGCGAGCCTTCCTTGACGAGTTCGAACACGTTCCGCCGCGAGACAGAACGCTCCTTCGTTCGGAACGTTTCCTAAAATCGCGTACAATAATTATACGTATGTTTCACAGTGAGAGGAAACAACTTGACGCGAATTAATATCGTGAAAGCGCATAATCTAGTGTCGGTTGCTTAATCATCATCGAACGATAGGTAGGTCGCAAGATCGCCGAAAACGTGGAACACTTCGACGAAGCGTATAATAGCCGTAAAGATAGTAATCGTAAGAGATACTAGCGATAGAATTAAATATACACGCGTTATCGTGATACGATAATGATCGCTTCGACTAATGCAGAGGTTCCCAAACGGCGTGTCGTGATATCCTGGAAAGACGCGATTTATGTCCGGAAGAATGCCGAAGTAAGAAGCAGATGAATTAAAATCTTGGAAGATAATTCTAGAAAAATTGAAATACTTTTATATTATTAGTTGTAAAATAAGTATTAAAATATTTTTTAATCAGTATGTAAGGATGATTCGAAAGCGTAAAGCTCTTGAATTTTTTAATCTTTTGAATTATTTGAGTCTTTTTGTTCCGCAAAATGTGACAAGGATGAGCAAGCGTGAGAGAAGATTTAAGACTTGACTTATATTTTCTACATGCCTGACTAATAATGAATGGATCCACGTTTCATATCCACGCGTTCGTCAATATTATTACAAGGATAAGATGCAAAGAAAATATCAGATTCAAAGGGTTGCTAGATTAAAAGTGTTTGGGAACCTCTCGACTAACAGGACCAACAGTACCAATGACGGACGCCACCGGCTCTCCCTCAGGGTTTACACGACGCGGAGGGTCGAAAGTCTGCGTCGACACTACGGCAGGATGGTAGTACTTCTTCGCCGCCACCGAGATTTTGTTCCTTCGGAACGAAAAGCGTTTTTGATCTTGACACTTGTAATTGCGCAGAATTGATCCGCTCGGAAACGTCGGCATTACAAAGACACGCCGTCGCGTCGGATCAGCGACCGGGATAGCGAGGTCCGATTCATTCGCGTAGATTCCATTGTTCAGGTAATCAGGGTAGTCGTGTCTCTCGTATAATCGTCTAACCCTTAACAGCCTGAATCTTTCTCAGACGCTGATTAGCTCGTATCGGGCGGTAATTTAGTTTGAAACTAACTTTGAGTTAGTAAGTTGTTATTATTTAGCTACATTGGATGGCTATTCATGTAGTTTTAATCGTGTTAATTTTAGAAAAGACAGTTAAAATACTATAGAAATTATTTATGAAAGCATAGTATCTTTTTGATTGTTACGATTATAGCTCAACAAGTCATAGTCACGGATCAAATGTTTATGCCACTACACAAGCAGAGCTTGCTGCGTAAACATATCTCGTGAAGTAGCCATAAATGACACTCATGATTTTTCGTGCAATAAGTTAATCTCGATCACGTGCTATTACTCATTACTTTTTAATATTCTTTGTAATGTAACGCATTTCGTCTCTGCTCATAAAACTTGCATTTGGTACATATTAATATCTATCAATTCACGTTGTATAAATTAAGATTTGCATAATTTCATCGCGACCACGTGCCTAATACGATCATTTTAGGCTTTTAAGGGTTAAACGTGGTTATTCAGAAATCAAAAGATGATTGCTTCCTCGTTGCTCGAAATTCCCGATCGCTTCTCATGCGAACACCATTCGCGACTCTAACGAAAGACGCGTGCTGCGATTCGCATAAACGGCGCCGGCGTCATCTTTTTTTACGCTGAATTACGATAGTGATATTAAAATGTAGTCGAGCGACGAAATTCACGTAAAATCGCGAGGCGTCTTTATACCATTTTATAGTAACCGAAGACCTGGCCGCAAGAATCCTGCAGGTCCACTTTTCCCGATGGAAAATTTAAAGGACTGTTCCTTTGAACATTATTAAAAATCATACATATTAATTTGTAACATGTCTGATTATATTTAAAATTTCCTTCAAGTCATTAAAGAGTGGACCCATTCGATACTCGTGGCTAAATCTTCGGGTTTAATCGCGAAGATGGACCGGATATCTCCGTCGTCCTTCCTCGATCACGTTCCGCAGCGGATCGCGACGAAGTTTCCTCGATGAGAAAGAAAGAGAGCTTTTTTTATACATTAGATTTCAGACGTTACGCCAAACAGATTTGTGAGAAAGGATATATATATATACATATATATCTGTATATTGTCTGTGATTTTTTTTGGATTGTCTGTGAGCAGAGGGAGAAAAGTTATCGCGTTTGTCGCTTTTTTATCCCTAATTTCTCATCTTCATCCTCGTTTCCTTTCTTTTCTACACACCTCTCCTCGAACGTCCGTCAGCTTTCTTTTCCACCAAAACTTCAATGTCCTCGCGATCAACGCGTCGAGTCGATCTTTCTCGCTGCCAGGATCCGTTTTAGCTCTGAACGGTCTCAAAGATAGCGGCGATGAGAAAAAAGATCAGGACGTAACAAGAATTGAGAATAACGAGTGAAAAGTATAAAATTGCCAGTATGCAAAAAGAGAACAAGTACGAGAGAAAAACCAATTGATGAATCGAACGATGCTAGTCTTTATTCTGAAACGTGAACAAAACGTTCTTGTAATGAGAAACAGGAAGCTTTTTTTCCTATTCTTTCTTTCTGTTTGTCAATAGAATATTTCTTCGTTCTCATTATTCTCTTACATTTCCTTCCTTTTTATTCTAATCGTTTCTTTGTTACGTCCTGATTTGAACCACCGAAATGAAGAGATGCACGGATGCGTGCCTGAGAAATCTCACGTTTACAGAGCGGTCGGTAAACGGCGAGAGTGTATCGGGAACGTTTCACGTTCAGAGAGATTGGTGGTTCCTCAAGTTTCTCTCGCGCCATCGTAACCGAACAGGGAGCTGAGAAACGCAAATCGACGGATTCGATCTGAATCAGATGAATCAAATAAGAATTGAAATCAGTCAGAATGAAACTATTTTCTCATTTCATTCTGATTCGTCTTTTAATCTTTTATATCTAAGTAAGAATCGTTTTAGATTAAAAGCGACGTTAGTCAAGTTTGGAAAAATCTTGTAAAAATTTTATGTACTCGAATAGAGGTCGATTTTTATCTGATGCGCTGAACGCGATCGTCCGATTATTCGTTATTTATGTCAAATATCGGACGACCATTTTCAGCGTTAGATGCATCATCGCAAAAAAAAAAATGCAAATAATTGTTCCGTATCGAAACGCGATTTGCATCAATTTTAGATTACGTAGAGTGCATGTGTGGGAGTACATGAACGCAATTCTTCTCATCTCTACGCGTTTGTCTTTTCCGTGACTATGTAATCTCCGACGTATCGCGCGACGGAAAGGCGGCGAACGAGCGAGAAAGATCGGCGAGACGTCTCCCTTTTCATTCTGAAGAAAAGCGCAGAGCGGCGAATGTCGCGCGGGAGAAAAGAAAAACGTATAGTCGATGAACGAAAGGCTCTCGTTTGCTCATTTCGAACGTTTCGGATTACGTAGGCTTAGGTAGTTTAAGATTTTTTATACAAACGAAGAAAGGGGAGAGAGAGAGAGGGAGAGAGAGGGGCGGGAGAGGCGAGGCAAGCGGCCTGGCTCTCGCTACCACGTGATTGTCCAATACGTCGTCCATCGTCGTTCGTTTCGCTCTCCACCGGTCTCTCGGGGATGTCTTCGCGTTTCTCGTCGTGCCGTTCTCCTCTTCGAGGCCTTGTTCGCTTTTTATTATTTTATACTGTTTCGTATTTTGCGCTCTCCGAAGAGCAGGATGGCGACGACGTTGACCTCTCGTACCTCGAGGAACAGGTTCGCGATCACGTTAAATTTTTTGGACTTTGTGAGTGCTCATGATCGTCGGACTGTAAATTTTTGCCGCAAGGCAAATGCCGTCACCGATCAAGCCTTTCGTATGATGGACAGTAATGAGACAGAATAGTGAGAACCTATCGAGTTCTATTGGAACGAGTTGAGGCAGTTCTTCGTGTGATTTTTCTCGTGGGAGTTTAATCTTCCGGCGTAAGAGAAAGTACGGGGGGAACGAATCGACGACGATGGACGACTCTTTTATAGTGTTAAGGACGAATTATACAAATATTATGACCGACGAGTGCGACTCGCGATAAAAACACCTGGTGATGCAATTAATATTACATCTGTTATATTATGTTAATTAATATATAATTATGATTAACGATAATATGATTGTTAAATAAAAATTAGAGGTAATGTATTATATATTGTATCTGTATGTTTTTATGGATGTTTTTAATGAAAAATGAGTTTAGAGACAAAAATCGTTCGATTTTCTAAATTTTACGCAGGCAAAAACTACGTAAAACGCAGTCATATATTTGAACGTGAAGTGTGATATTTTATATTGAATGCACTCCAATTAATCATCTTTACGGAAATGAGTGTTTTAAAAATCAGAAACTGCTATGAAACTGCGGAATATGATTAGAATTAGAATTCTGAGGAATTTTAATTGAGATGATAAGATAATTTTTTTATCTTTTTGTTGTGTTTAAGAGCTTTAATTTGAAATTGAATATAAGTGTCTTGTTATCCTGCAATGCGGAAAGCAAAATGCGAATTGGTTGAAAAAAAAAAAAAAGAATATGTCATCCAACCGTTCGTCTCGAAATCTATCGCGAGTCGTACTCGTCGTTGCTTTCCCAGTGGGAAAGGATTACATTTATACAGATGTGCGCGCGCATAGCATGCATACACACGAATTCACATATACACAACACACTCACGGATTAGATACACATGCGAGATAAACGAAGCTATATATATAAATAAATATATATATATATATATATATCTATATAAATATTATATAGATGCGATACGTTGTGCGTCGAGAAATATATATGGTGCAGATATGAGAGAAAGAGAGAAAAGAGAGGAAAACGAAAAAAATATATATATATTCGAGTATATATCTATATATATTTTTACTTACTTTCAAAGCAAACCTTTAATTGATTATTTATAATATATACGTGCGTACATATGCATACATACATATATATTATGTATACACATATACATATATGAATATGGTGAATCGTCGTGTTGTATTAATCGCGCGTCTCCGCGAGCCTCGTTGATCGCGAGTTCCTTCGGGGAGGCTCTCGGGCCGAGCGCGGCGAACAGGCACACACACGTGCGATCTCGCGATCCTGATAAATCCCCCTCCGGGATTCGAAGTGTCGATCGATTGTGACGTGTCGTGTCAGGTCGAGCCCGTCGTGAGTAAACGCAAAGATCGAAGGATCAAAGCGACTCGCAAAATACGACCGTCTTGAGATTGTGCAAATTGGCTTTTTAATATTTTTGATAGACGTCGATTGTGCGCGTAGTAACTTTTTAATCCTAAATTGCGAACGATCGAGCTTGATGTATCTTTCTTAAATTTGCGCAAATTTTTGCGTGCTTTGCCTTATAGAAATATATATTTGGGGTAGACGAATGCGTGATATTTTTTCATCAAATTTCGTGAAATTCACCGCGTTCTTTCTGGCGTGTGTGCGCGAGAAAGTTTTGCCGAAATTCATTTCGTCTAAAATGAAGTATCATGATGTACTGTTTTTTTTTTCACGAGATATTTCATTCTACAAACTCACCTGGCAAAAATCTCGCACAATATTTTTTTATCAAACTCGTTTCTTCATGAAATCTTTTTCGCGCGATATTTCTTCATCATTTGTAACTTTTTGCACATGCGAAGAAATCCTGCCGTCATTTGTTTTCTGTACGGTAACAATTCACAACGAAGTTTTTTGACATGTTTATCTACCAGTGCTAATTCACTATTAACGCTACGTAAAGTAATCAAAGTCCATTTTAGAAAATTACAAAGTGTCGATAAAAATCTGAAATCGCATATTAACACAACGTTAAAAAGAAAAAAGAAGTAAAAGACAAGCTTCTATCTGAGATAAAAAGCAAACAAATTTTTAAGATAATTTTTCCACATTTTGTTATCTAAATAATAAATCACGTTACTCAAAATTTATCGAAAGATAAATAAACGTTTAGTGTCTATTTTTTAATATTTTATTTAAATTCCAGATTTTTTATCGATACTATGTATTAAAATAGCATTTCATCGAACAACAGACATGTCTCGAATGAGCTTTCGGACGATCTTGAGAACGATCTCGAATATTTCGAGAATCAAATCGACGCCGAAGCGTTTTGAATAAATTGCCGTTGTTTCGTATCAACCAAAATCGCGTGTGCGTGCCTATCAATGATCGTGAAAAGGGATTGGCGGCTCATAATCATAAGCGCTAATAAGCCGCTATTCAAATCAACAATATTTCGATAAGTTTCATCTTCTCGCCCTCATGGTCCCTCATGGTCCCATCTCCCGTAATGGCTGTTGTTTCCGAAAAGAAGAGAAATTTGATTGACTTTTAGTTAATCCACTAAAAATCTATTCTTTAATGTTATATTTTGTATACATAAATGTTATAGAAAATATCACATGTGGCTGTTCGGGAGCCAAGTACTCAAATGTCAAAATCTCAATTCATCGAAACTGTAGGAATTTCAATCAATCGTATTTAATAAATGCTGTGAAGAAAAGTAAGTAGCTGGCTAAGTCGAAAAGGGAGCACATGCTCTTCCCACATATGGGACGTGTGTATTTCGATCGCGGAACAGGAGTGGTTCAAATATTTTTTTTTTTTACTATTTTTTTTCTCGTGAAAGCCGGACGCGGAGGCGGCGTCGTTCTATGATATCCGAGCCGATTGCTCTTTTGTACAAAAAAGAACGAAACAAAAAAAAACGAGAGAAGACGAGAGTGAGAGTGGTACTTCAGTGGGCGTGAATGTTTTCGGCAGGACCGGTCCATGAAGAATGCTACATCGAGGTAGCGAGTCACCCCGTGATGGATATGATGCAATAATAGTTAGGTGTACGAAGACTTGGCGGTTAAAATTTCAAGCGGACGGAAATTTTAACGGCGATGGATTATATTTCGATGGACCTCTTTGAGCGCTAGTACGAGCGTTTTATTACCTGATCGTGCTTTTAACTATTATTGCACGTATGTGTGCGACGTCGACCGTGCAATTCGTCGGTTCGACTTTGCGTAACATCGACCTATGTCGCGTTGATTTAAGAAAGTTAATCGACATTGCGTACGATTTGAGGGAATTATCGACCGTTATCGTCGAAGCGACGATATTAATATGTGCGTGAGCCTGGCCTTTTGGTGCGCGCACCCGATGTTCGGGCTCGAGTAAATAAAAGGACGCGATCGATGAGAGAATAATTTGTGATTTAACGAAGGAAGGGCTGGCCCTAAGAGAAACGAGCGTGTGAGACCACGTGGAGAAATGTTTCGTCAACCAGCGCGCTTTCGCGCGTTTTGCATTGTGATCTCCGAGAATTAACAGCGGTGTAGCGATAAAGCGAGAGAATAATAGGAAAGAAAGAAAAAAAAAAGATAAAAACGAAAAGAGAGTGAGTGGAAATAAACTTTGCCTTAGCTTTTGTACAAGCAAAACGAATATGAGGGATTACTGAGAAAGGGAAAGGAGGCAGCCGGATGGGCGCGAAACTTCACGGTAGGCTGACATAATTGATTCTGACGATAAAACGGTGATAAGAATTGATGAATCTAATAAGCTGTTGTAATGCGTGTGAGTGGGAGGGAATGAGAGATAGCCTTGCAGCAAAAGAGAGACAGAGAGAGAGAGAGAGGGGCAGAAACAGAGATACGATGATAATCAAATTACGTATGAATTGTGCGTATTTGCATGCAACGGCACGATTATACAGTAATAAATAAAATTATCTCGCATTGGCCCAGCGCCGATACGAGAGAATTTTTTCCGAGAATCGAAATAAAGATAAAAATTTAAAAAAAAAAAGAGAGAGTGAGATGCACAGCAACGTAGAAATTGAGTTAATTGACGCGAAGCCGCTATAAATCGATGTAATCATTGTATATCTAACGATTGTAACCGCGAAATGAGCGCTGATCGAACGATTTGATATAATTAATTAATTACACACACTCACTATACAATTAGCGATACATAATTAACATAATGTAATTAATTGATTATATAAAATCGCTCTCATCGATATTCACCATCTCCTTGTATATAATCATCCGGTCGCGGATGATCTCGCGGGACCGATCGATCGTGAGAGGTGCGAATGGGAAACGGGCGTTTGCTGCAAGGCGATAATAATCGATCATTAATCAATAGATGCGGATGCCGGTGCGAAGGAGGATCATACCGGGTGCGAAAGTTGTAAGGGAGTACGGAGACGTGGGCGTAAAAGCAAAAGTTGTCGACATAATATTACATTATTAACGAATGTATGCTGTCCCACTGTGATAAAAACTTTTGTTTTTGCATGTAAAAATATATACTACTATTATATTGCCATAAGCGCGCGCGCGTGCGAGAGAGTGTGTGTGTAAGAGAGAGAGAGAGAGAAAGAGAGAAAAAGAGAGAGCATGTATGTCACATTAAAGCGCGCATACAGATATATATCGACGGACGCATGTACGATTACGAATCGATCCGGGTATCTATGTGTCTGTATGTGCGTACGTACACAATACACATACTTATATACGTACATGTAAACATGTACACACATACATACATACACACATGAATGTACAGAGACACAGGTATATTGTGATCGTGCGTGGACAGACGTAGACAGACAGCATATGCGATTACAGAGAATGCGAACTTTTATTATTGCGCACGCCATGTATTCATACGCTGATGAAGGACAAATTATTATCGTAATTACCACTAATATAGTATCGAACACCGTAGGATATACCGTTCGCCGATCAGTGTAGCCGGGATTTCGCTCATTTCTCGATCCTCGCGGAATTCGGCGCACTCGGACAATCCTTTTGTATCTTTTATCTCACACATGCTCACACACACAAAACATACACATACACACATCCATGTACATCGATCCGCGAAGAAATTTTGCGGTTTTAGCTTCATTAGCAATAATTCGATTGTCGTGACGCTGTTGGTATCTTTCGAAATTTATATAAGTTTTGCGTGCTTTTTTTTTCACGGAATACAATCAGTCAGGATTTAATCGAGGAGACCGAGCTGACAATTTGTTCTCTCGTCCTAGGAAACGTCCAATTCTTTACGATTACCTCGACTGTCAATTTTCACATTTTGTCCAGGATCTCGTAGTCAGACGATTCGTCCAGCCTCGCATCCAGATTTACGATTAAGGAAACAAATAAATCGCGTGTAGCGCTTTCTCGCGAAGCAATCTTTCTCAACGAAAGTGAGACGAGCAGCGCAAAAGTTAGCTTCGTTTCCTCGATCACCACTGAGAGATTAATTTTATCGAAAATCGTGGATCATTGTGTCGTGCCGCGCAGAAATGCACGGAAGAACGTATAATATGTACAAGTGACGGGAAATCTCTATGATTGAATTATATATACACTTCTTATTTGCTTATTTCACATCTTTAAACAGTCGAAGGAAGTTACTTTCAGTATTCCAAGGAAGTGAAAAAATAAGAATTATCTATATATATATTAAAATTGTTTTAATTATTTTACAAATTAAAAAAATGAATCGAAGATTTTTAATGGGTGATTTGAAAAGAGAGAAAGGCGATTGGAACAATGTCTAATTTTGAAAATCAGCTATTTCTATTTCGTGAAATGAATGAAGAGGAAGTGTGTAATCGAGTGAAATTTGATTTGCGATTTCGGATGGATTCTCGATATCGAATCGAGCGTGCGAAACTGATAACTGGTGAGATTGCCCTTTGGGCGCGCGAAACTGATGGTGTAATGAACGTTTACTCGCTTCTTTGCGCAACGGTCATCTTCATATTGTATCGTTTATTGGCTAGAACTACCATGTAAAATCATTTATATTTGCATATGATTAATATGTTTTACTTATAAGCTCGTGGTGTCGCTTTATTATCCTTCTGAAAGTCACACTATCACCCGTCAACTTTCCTTTCAATTTGACAACCTAGGAAAATATATATCATAAGAAACATCATCATAACGGTAGCGATACGTGAAAAAAAAGTCAAATGTTGATTACTCCTTTGACATAATTATAAATGCAGGAGTGGTATTTTTAGAAATGCATAGATTCCATTTTCTCTTTCCGGATGTAGCGGCCGTGTAGTTTTCTCGTGTTGATCTTCGGGGCTCCGCGAACGAGTTTCTCTCGGGGGGGATTAAACATGATTCACTGCTCGAAAGAGAGCGAGTACGCGGCCGCGTGTAATCAATAAACGCGAATTCTTTCGTCCGGATCGATTTATATCGGGCGGTACACAATTGACGAGCGCTACAGCGCTCCCGGCGCTCGACTTGCGCTAATGCCAGAGGCAGCCGAGCATAGAGCCGCTTTGAAAGTGAGATTAATCGTGCGAGACCTATCCTTACAAGTCTGACTCACAAGGATCTCGCAATTATAACGTCATAATTGAATTACAAGGAAGGCGCCCGCGAGGGCGCACCCGGCCGCGCGTGTATGCACGCCGAAAGCGTGATTTATCATTCGTTCCGGCTCTGGAGCCGGTTCCGGAGCGCTCCCCGTTCCTCTAACAAATAGAATTCTATTGGAGAGATTAGATCGATGCGACATAAACATTTTTTTCCCCCAAGAAACAAACTCTTCCGATTGACTAAGTTTTTCACGATCAATGATTAGATTTGCAACTCGATAATCGAGACGTTGCAAATTAGGAAGTGGCCACAAATGGTGACTCATAAATTATAAATGATAATCCAATGAAGCATCGTTAATCTTAATTATACACAATTGATTGACAGAGGAATATTCCGTACATTAATTGTCACATATTACCGCGTATGTATGTCATACACTCAGGTATCGTGTTATACATATATTATAATGAGCAACTTTTTGCAATATTTCATTGTCGATTTTAATTACAACATCCGTATAGCACATCAATAAATCGCGACTTTTTGTAAAAATATTGATTGACGTAATTTTACGCACGTGACCGGCGCCAGTATTAGCTTCTAATTCGCGCGAATTGTTCGCACAAGTTGCTTCTCGGACGGAAGATGCGAGTCAAATTCTTGGGATCGTAGTGTTCCTGATGGATGTATTTTTTTTTTTTTTTCTTTAACGTACGTTACGTTACGCAACCGCGGAATTAAACGGAGACAACTCGCGCGCAGGTTATTATGGCGAGACGGATTTACTGTGCAGATTCTAACAGCTGGCGAGATGACTGCGGACGCCGCAAGATGCGGCGGGGCACCTCCGCAATTTACCAATTATGACGGAGCGAAAGGTGACATTAAAGATGACTTTAATTGAGCCTCGAATGTCGGTGCCGAGTGGATTCCCCTCTGGCTCAACCCCGGAACGTGTCGCGCGGTTGCATACGCGTGCTTGCGCAACCCGCCCGGAAATACTTAATTGACGCTTAATTATTGGCATGGCATTGTTACCGCGAGTGGTATAACATAACGGTCGCGAAAATGTCGCGAAAAATTCTAAATTGATTTTCCGAGGTATATAAGGTGCCCCGTCTCGCGTACGCTTGTAAAGTCGCGTTGTTACGATGCGGTTATCTCGAGCAGAATGGCCGGACAAAGTAATATTTGTTCTCGCGACGACGTTAATCGCTTTTGCGCATCAGGCAGCGGACAAAAACTCGCAATGTTCAGTAGAAGCCGCGTTCCAACTCATCGTTTAACAATGCGTCATTATCGCGCCGCGAAGGAATACACTCTTACGTGGAATCGACAGCTTTATAGACGTGAATATTCCGTCCGGCGTCAATTCGCAGATAAGCGACGACAGATAATTATTACTCATCTCGGATTGCGATTCGAGTTTCTTTTCTATACTTGCGTTCCCCGCAATTGTATCTCGTCAATTCGACGAAGGAAGTGAATTAAACGTATATCGATATGTTGCCTCAAACTACAAAATTATGACTATGAGCGTAACCATTGCGGCTTCGATATTGCGATAATATCTATATATATATATTTTTTTAACTATATACTATTGTTTCTATATATGTTATATACATATATTTCACTAAATAGTTTCAAGTATAATTTTTATGTTTGGAGTTATTTTTCAAAAAAACCACAAGAAGATGGACTTATTGATTTAAAAGAGAAACATACAGATGCGGAAGTTTTACGTTCTCCTGTTGAATCATAGTAAATTATATAGCAGTTTATTACCTTAATTTTACATTGCGAGTTGTATGAGTTTATTGTTTGCGAAAAACCTTTCGTATAATCTATATGGTTATAGGTATAAATCGATAAGATCTACCATCTTACAGATTACTAAAAAACCTATTCTTTAAAATCATAATTATAAATTATAAAATAATATTAAATTATACATAGATATTACTAATAAATTATAATTTGACATAATTATATAAATTACAAATTAATGTAATTTATAATTTTTTTATTTTATATTAATTTTTTTTATTATATTTATTTATTTATAATTATATTATAAATTAATATTTCCGTTATGATAATTAGATGTATAATGTATTACATAGAATAACTAATATTCGAGTTTATCGTGTCAACGATCCAATTCATCTCATATTTCTTTTCCCAATCTCTTAATAAATCGAAGTATACCTACATACGAAGTACATACGATGAAAATTAGGATCGAATTTGTAACCCGCCGACTACAGAATCGACCGCTCTCACACGGAGCCGTTGTTAATAATCGAAAAAACTGGAAATAATGGAAATTAATTTTTACATGTGTTTTATATAATATTTCCTACTGTTCATATGTCAAAAATTGTATTATGATATTATTTGAATTATAAATATGATGAAAACTGTCTTTTTTGTCCGTTGCATCGTATGAGGAAGGTAAGTTAATAATTATTCAAATACAAATTTTTTCACTGAATCGTCATCCCAACAGTAACAATAACAAAAAATTACACCAGAGTTTAAACTAAATAATTTCTTTCAGAGTGTATACGTGATTATCATATTAAAAATTTGAATTTTTATTACGCAAAATTTCAATACTGATTGAACTAGAAACGTATTAAAAATTTATTTAAAAACTTGCAATTATATTCTCACACGCACATATAATCGCTGCATAAAATATATCAGTCTCTTTTAAATAATTATTTTATGCCATTAATTTATAATCCAATAAAATTACAGCGAGCGATAATTCACGAACTCGCGCGATAGACAGAGCTGTTTATCGAAAACCGCACCTCATTAATTAATATCAAAGAGACTAATCGGCGACAATTCGATATCTGTCAATGTTTATCGGTGTTTGCGGGATGCTAAACGGCGAATCGTTAAATAGTGGGTTAAAATGGTACACGATGGTACTACCGTGAAGGGTTTGGCCCGCATAATTACCAGCGACGATCGATACTCCCGGCTACCTTATCACGGTCATTGTACACGATGCTCCACTGACGCAACGTACACGACGCCTTCCGTTTCGTTCGGAATAAAACAATCTGTATAACAAGCGGCAACAAATAATTGCGTTATTACTAATGCGACACACTAACATAACATATAACATGTCGTGATTACGCCTGCCTTGTTTATACATGACGAACGATTACGTGGAATTAGAAATATTCATGTTCCGGGTCGCGTATATCCGCTGGACGATTAACAAGATATAAGCTTTTTTTTTTTTCACTGCGGCGATTAGCTCTCAGCCTTCGTTTTGCACAGACTGTGTTCCACTTGTCATTATTATCAACGTGTTTGTGAAACGTGTGCTAAATAAACATGGCACAGCCGTGTATTTTTTTTTAAACATTTCAAATAATATTTACATTTTTTAATAATTTAATAGAATATTTTTTACGCTTTTTCACGTAATGGAATATTCTTTTCTTCTTCATTCAAATTATTATCTCATGCAATATAAGCGGATTGTAAATTAATTATAACGAGCGTAATTTTTATCCAGTGAGCATTCGTGTTGTAAGTTGCAAGCATCGTGTTTCAAAAGAAATAATTTTTTTCCAGTATATCAATTATTTCCTTATTAAATTTTCTTGGCGGCGAAGTTCGACGTGCTCACTCATAGATCGATTTCAACAGACGGCCAGCCTCGACGGTCCAACATCTCAAGATCTCTCCTTCTTCTTTGATTTGATGGCTCCTGGACCCACCAGGTCCAATACGGCCAGAATAGATCAAGATCCCTCTATCTCGGAAGGTATTTTCTACCTGCGATCATGACAGAAAATTTGGGCGCCGCCGTGATTCACAGTCACGCCCGATGACTAATTCCGTTATTTCCATTGAGTAATTCCGGCGGCCGAGTCGGCGGTCGGAGGGAAGGGAACGAAGGAATTCTCTCTTTCTCGCCGAGAAACGCAGCGGAGGAGGATGAGAGAGAATGCGCCGGCTCTCGGCCGGGCGCTATTAGGCCAATTGATTATACAGCATCTATCGGGTAGGTACCCCGAGATGCTTTGACGCGGGCGGTGCACTTGTGTCAGAGATCTCGACCGAACTCGACCGACAATTATGAGAAAGAGCCGCCGCACTTGCGCGACCATAATATCACGGTATTTGCACACTCGGTGACCTTGAAGGTATCCGTGCCGCCCTGCGAGCCTTGAACTTGTACGCCGAAGAATTTCGTGCGAACTTGGCGACGGTCCAAGTCGATCTACTTAGACTTAGAGTCTGCATCCTCGACGCTGATTAGAGACACGCCCTTTCTCTTTCTTTCTACAATTTTTATTAGAGCCCGCACCTGACGTGTATCCCACGTTTGACGTTAAAAATGGCTACAGAATGCCTACCGTTTACGATCGATCAAACATTCGGCGCGTTTATCGTCTCGATTGCCTAATCGTGCAGAAAGTTATTAATAACGTGCAATTTGATCAAGAACACCATTCATAATTCTTCGATCCTTGATATAATGCGACTGTTCAAATTGCAGTTTTTGCGAAAAGTTTAATAGCGACATTTATTAAAGATTTTTCTGATTATCTTACTCGTAATGTCTTTCTTTTAGGTATCAAGTCGCTATTTCATGATATAAAGATACTCATTGTATAGGTCATCTAAAAATACTATCCGCAAGCAATTTTTGATGAGCCGATAAAAATCAAACGATTAAGTGAACGATTCGAGCGCATCGCGCATTTTCTTTCGAGATGCACGTTATTATTCGATCGCCACTCGCGGCGTCGCGGTCGTAATAAAAGTTCCGTTACTGCCTCGATGTTCCGTGATGGCGAATGCACATTATTGTTCATCGTGCGGCTCGCGGGGATGAACATTATCGTCGCGGTAAGCAATGCCATATCGACGCTGTCCATTTCGATCGAGAGATACGTGTCCGGCACATCCTGTTATGCGCGATAGTTCTTTTTTTTTTCACAGCCTTTCGCATGGTCGAAGGCAAGATCCGATCTATGTGCACGTTACCCGTTTCCGGGTGCGTGCCTCGGACTATTAGAACAAGCTAAATATCCCTGCCTCTTGAAACTGGTTGAGAAAAATCGCCTCGCGTATCTCAGTGTTTTGATTAATCCCGGAAATTCATCAACACTCGGACAAAACACATGGTCGCTAGCGTATAAAATATCTAGGTGCATTTTAATATAAAATCAAGTGACGGTTTAGTAATATTGAAATTATTCGATCATGTTAAAAATAAGAAAAAAAAATCAAACTAACTTTTAAATAACTTTTTACCAAAGTAAAATTGGAATATGAAATTTTAGCTAATTTTAGAAATGTAACATCTTTATATTGCAGATATAAACAATATAATTTGATAATTTAATGGGGGCTTTACTTTTTTATTTCCTATTTTCTCATTGATCCTTTTTCAAATATTATTTGTAGTATTTTAACATTTAGTAAATTCTTTTATACCAAAATTATTCTAATTATACACTAGTCAACAAAATTATCGCACCACTCAATTTATATCAAAATTTTGCATAATTTCAAATAAGCGTATCTCTGCGAAAAATGGTCGTATTTGAAAAATTTTTTTTTTATTTTAAAAGGTAAAGTCTCTACTTTAAGAAACTACCGTTAGATTTTGATGTTATCCTCCCCTCTTTCCGCCATCTCTTTAAAAGTAAAGACGTGATTTTTTCTCCAAAAAATTGCATAGTTTGACGCACTCTACGGGGTGGAATAAATTTTTTACGCAAATGTTATGATTACCATTGTAAAATATGGACTTTTACCTGAAAATTAAAAAAATTGAGGTCCGTACGATTTTTTTCGCGGAGTTACGGCGTCTCAAAGTAAGGTGTGTAAAATTGGCCGATTTTTACTTGAAAAGTGTAACGTGTAATCTTATGTTTCTTGAGTCGCTGAATACGATGATAGCATTTTTAACCGTCTAAACCCGTGGAAAAGTGATCAAAATTAGCTTTAAAGGGGTCGAAATAAGTCACTTTTAATTTAAAAGTGACTTATTTCGTGGTGAAAATTCGCTCTAAAGGGGTTGAAATAAGTCACTTTTATGTCTATGTCCTGTGCCGATCGAATAAGAAATAATTCACGTGCATACATATCTTTTGCAAAACATTTTACAAAGTGACAGTTCGCAACAACATCACTAGGCGGCGCATAGAGAGAAGAGTTTCTCGCATTTAAAAAGCATCCAGTCAGCAATAAGATTAAGATTCTGAATGAGATTTTGGACACATGCAGTTTCATGCTTTTTAAATGCGAGAAACTCTTCTCTCAACTTCTTCTCTTATTTCAACCCCTTTAGAGCGAATTTTCACCACGAAATAAGTTACTTTTAAATTAAAAGTGACTTATTTTGACCCCTTTAAAGCTAATTTTGACCATTTTTCCACGGGCTTAGACGGATAAAAATGCTATCATCGTATTTAGCGATTCAAAAAACATAAGATTTACACGTTACAATTTTCAAGCAAAAACCGGCCAATTTTACACACTTTACTTTGAGACGCCGTAACTCCGCGAAAAAAATCGTACAGACCTCAATTTTTTTAATTTGCAGGTAAAAGTTCATATTTTACGATGGTAATCATAACATTTGCAAAAAAAATTTATTCCACCCCGTAGAGTGCGTCAAACTATGCAATATTTTGGAGAAAAAACGTCTTTACTTTTAAAGAGATGGCGGAAAGGGGGGAGGATAAAATCAAAATATAACGGTAGTTTCTTAAAGTAGACTTTACCCTTTAAATTAAAAAAAAAAAATTTTTTTAAATACGACCATTTTTCGCAGAGATACGCTTATTTGAAATTATGCAAAATTTTGATATAAATTGAGTGTTGCAATAATTTTGTTGACTAGTGTATTTTTACTAAATATTCTCTTAAATTCTAATTGTGCTATATGTACTATGTAAAACATTTATTATATTAAAATATGTCTATTTTAACATAAAATTAAGTGTCAGTTTACTAATATTGAAATCATTCGATCATATTAGGAATAAAAACAGATAAAAATCAAATTTTTGAGCAGCTTTTTACCAAAGTAAATTGGATTATGGAATTTTAGCTATTTTCAGAAATGTAACTTCCTCATACTGCAGATATAAAAAATATAAATTTAATGGGGGCTTTACTTTTTTATTTCCTATTTTCTCATTTACTCTTCTTTAAATATTATTTGTACTCTACCATTTAGTAAATTTTTTTATATCAAAATTATTCTAATTATATTTCTATCGAATATTCTATTATATCCTAATCAATATGTATTATGTAAATTGTAAAACATTTATTGATCTATCTTTTTACTCCAATTATGCTATCTTCTTTGACTGTACGATATTTTTTTCGAAACAAGTCTCTTCGTCAATGAACAAGTAGTTAAAGTCTGTCTCGAATACTCGTGTCTCGTAAAAACCGTTTAATGGGTTGAAGAGAGGAGCACCGTGAACGACTCCGTTTAGGAATTCCTCACCGGACGGATACACCTTATCGCGGCTCGTCTTTCACGAGGAGGTATACCCTTCGGCGGAGGTTATCTGTGGGGGCCCCGCCGTCTGCAGGTGGGAGGTGGAGTCACGGGTGACGAGTCTCGGTAGGGCCCCCGTCGACGCCGTCAGTAGATAGGTAGGGGCCCCTCCTCGGGATCCCACGGCACGCACGTACCCCCGGTGTAAACGTTGGACCCCCACTTGCGGCCCCGGCCGAAGTCGCGCTGGTTGCGCGCGGTCGGCGACGACCGTCGTCGAGCCGCCTACAGTTGTAGTCGGTGCACCACTCCGCGAGTACGCGATACTCCGCGCGCGGCGGACACCCCGCGAGAAATACCACCGGTACTCCGATACCAGCGGACGAGCCGTGAGCCGTCGTCCGTAGAACCAGTACCCGGAAAAATTTCGACACAAATCGGAGAAAAAAAAAAAAGAGCAGGCGAAACGCTTCGCGATCCTACGCCCCGCGATCGCGATCGGGGTACGGCACGCACCCCCCGCTAATACTTGTACTCGTGTAGTGGATCGAGTGTCTGGGTACTCGAGTCTCTTCCGGGTGAGGAAGAGCCGTGACAAGGGGTACCTGGCACGAGGTCTACGTTTTACATGCGATCGCAGTGCGGACACTTTGCGTGACAGACGCACACCGCAAGTACGTGTATTCGGTAGTACAAGACTCGAGTTTTGGCGGGATAGAGACAGACGCGCGTTTTCTTTCATCTAAGATCTTTAATTTTGGAGTCGCGCCTGGTGTGCTCATTGATGAGTAATACGGATATCAACGGGATCAAAAGATCCACAATTGCACAGTTTGAAATCCGCATTCTGCTGTTTGAACCGCAGAAGTGCTACGGATACTCTACAAATACTAGTATTCACTATTCATTACCTGACAAAACGTATATTTCAATCTGAAGATCGGCAAAAAGTCTTCACTTTTTAATCGATCGAAATCGAGAAAAGAAGAGGTACTTTCCAGAATCAGAGAAATACAAGTGAGTAATGTTGGAAACATAAAAAATACTATACATTGTGCTCGAATAATGTAATATCGATTTTCAGTCAAATTGATTTGACGATTGATTAAAATGACTTTGTAATAACGAAGTAAAGAAAGGTGAATGAAGTGAAAAAGAGTCGAGAATACGAAGAAATTTCATAGAATTTTTAGAAGTGATATTTCGTAGTAATAATGTTTTCAAGAAAGTAGTGAAATCATGAAACTGTCACGATTGTTAGTTTATGGCCCTCTCTCTTTCTCTTTTTGAGAGTGAGAGGGGAAAAAAAGAGAGAGAAATTAAATAAAGAGAAAGACAATACCATAGATCTTATTGTTAGAAGAGGTATTTGCGAAATAAAAGGTATTTTGTAGCAATTTTTTATAGGAAAGTACTTACATATTAGGATTAATATTTAAGAGGACGTTTTTAATTAATTAATTAATAATTTTGATGGATGGAAGATTGATTAATAAATTTGAGACAAGACATGATATACATATTGAAAAGTGTATAACATCTAAGGGACGGTTGTGATTAAGTTGTGTTACGTTGATCATATTGATGAATTAATTATGCGGCATGATAATGTCGTAAATATTGCAACTGACATTCACGAATTGGAAATTACGTGCGTGCTTACGCAGGAGATATTTTTGCGTTAAGTAGAATGAGGAAAACGCACGAACGGATGGCGTTTAATGCACGGTATTCGTATGCGCACGCGATAATGGTGACAGTATTACGTTAATAGAGATGCGTGAGCGATCAGATGCATGCGCGTGGCTCAAACGATCAGCACTTGAATGCAGTAGGATGAATCAGAAAATACGAACGTCTTGTTAAAGAACTTGACTTTCAGAAAGAAAAAAAAACTTATCACAAATACGGGTACTTAATTTTCTTTTAATTTTCTTATGAGAAATAAAATTATTGTTTTCATACAAAAACGCAGGTTATCATAAAATATACGTAGTTTATTTCTCCTTTCTCATATTTTTATTTTTGTTAATTTTTGTTTTATTTATTAATTTTTAGAAATATTTATATTACAAAGAAGTACTAATAATAAATATTTGTAGATAATTGCCTTAACTATTATTTTACTATATTATTATTCAACAGTATATAATAGTTCACATCAATATTATAGGTATTATAACACAAAATGCTCTTTTCTGACATTTCTGTATAAAAATTTTATTTCTATCTAAGAATTCGGACGACATGTTTGAATTACGATCATTTGAGATCTTCGCATACCTAATTCTGAAAGAACAAGAAAAGTACAAAGTATGCATAAATCGATCTGATCTAACAAATAACGGCCGATTTTAAGGAATTCCACGATATTTATGCAAACTGATATTCCACCCTCGCTCGCGAACTATCCATAATCCGATGAATCAGCCTGGCTAATTGGCATTCCGTTAGCCATGGAAAGTTCAAGGAAATACATTCGCATACACACAAGTGCGGCTTTATTTAAAACTGTTATATTTAGACGATTGCTTGTTTACTATCGCTTTGCGTTCCATTATATGCTAATTAGAAGCGCAACCCAGTAATTAGCCATGTTACTTTACGCTCGAGTAGATCCGCCCGTATTAAGAACGCGATTACTACCGATACCCGCCGCGATCCCATTTGTCTAGAGATTTATCGGACGCGGTAGATATTGAGCGTATTTTCCGCCAGTAAAGATCGAATAAAATAACGAATTGAGAGATCTCGATTAATTAAACACTAATAAGTAGACGATAAAATTGCGAATAATGCCAGTCCTTATTTTATCAGCAAAGTATGTTGAGAGAAATCGTACAAATTGTAAAGTATAAAATTAAGTCCATAATTTTTAAATTTCTTTTTTGTTAATTTGTTTCATTATTTTGTAACATTAAAGCAAATGGAAAATGCCATTTTAAGTGATAAATATAATTTGTGAATTTAATTACAATCCAATTTTTGTTTTGATGGAATTGTATGAATTTTATTACGATACGTAAATATTAACTTTTCTTACATATAAGATATTGTAGATAAAGTATTAAGTGAAAGAACAGAAAGAATGTCAAGACTTATCACGATACATTACGACTAAAAAAGATTTCCAGCTCCTTTTGCGATAAAGTAAAGTCACACTCGAAAGAACAAAGCAAAGGGGTTTAGAATAATTAATCTTGTTGCGCACACAAAGGATTAGAGTATTCATTGTGCACAGTACTGACCCTCTTTCCATCGATCGCTCCATAAATCACCGCCATCACGCGAGTAAAAGTCTATTTCGACGGAACGATTTTAAAGCGTTATCATAGAGACCAAGTATTAGATACAAAATTATTCGCATATAAAAGTTTATAGGTATACATAAATATCGTACAGATAGAATTCGAATAAAATTCGACACCAAGTGCGCGAGACACAAGGAAACGAAACAAAAACAATATTCTCGCCTTCTCTTTTGATAACAAACGCATAAGAATTTATTATTTATACAGGCTGTCCTAAAATATTCGATCTTAATTAATAAAACGCTTTATTAATGCCTTTAATTAGTGAGTTATTGTTCCAAAATGCCACAATACTGGATTTAACAATCACTATCACATTTAATATTAAATATTAAAGGATTGAATGGTCCTTCAATATTTAATCCTCAAGCTTCTTTTTAAGATAAAGTTAATCTTCGTATTTGTCGGTGAATCTACCATTAAAATTAAACTTGGACACTAATTCAGAACTCTTTACGTGCATGAAATATACATACACAACAGCAAGAATACTAGAGATGTGCGAGTCAAGGATTTTTTATGTCGAATTGAATCGAATCGAATTTCATTTCCTTTTTCGAATTCGAATTGACAGTTTTATCCGAATCAAAGCGAATCGAATAAAATTGAATCAAATCGTTAAAATATAATTTTTAATTAACCTCCCATATAATTATTATTTATTAGATTGAATTTTAACACGTAGATAATAAGAGAATATTTTTATTTAAAAAACAAAATTAATTATACATATAATATAGATACAAATTTTTTTTAAAGCAAAAATCATAGATAAATTATTGAAATACTCTAATGTAGTATCCAATAATATTATCCAATTACATATATAAAAATTAAAATAAAATAATATATAGTTTATTTTATTATCAATACTTATAGTTTACTACTTTTTTACGTACATTCAAACTTTAACTTACAATTTGATAGAGTCACAGGGCATATCAAAAATTAGAAATAAACTTTTTGACTGCTATCAGTGAGCGGTTGTTATAATACTGAATGCACTCACTGAATGCACCTATTAACATGAGCGTACTGATTTGCTTATTAACGAGAAATATAATTTTATTGTATAAAATTGCCAACATGTATGATTCGTATTCGAACCATCTAGATTTGAAATTTTCGAATAGTCCAGATTTGTCATAGAAATTTGAATTTGAATCGAGTCGAATCGAATCGGGTGAGATTCGATTCGTGTTCGTATAGTTCGCACATCTCTAAAGAATACTATAGCAATATTGTACCAAAAAGATTCGAACGGAACTTAATGCTATCCATTCAATTCAATTATACAGCTAATCACCTAAGCAACCATCGAAGAACCTTCGCGTCGTTCCGACGGTGATCTTATTCCGCGAGATCGACAATCGATTGTCGGAGAACGGGAGCGTCGTGTACCGACCGACCGGCGAAGTTGAGCACCTGACAGGTCTTCAGGTATAGCGAACCGGATAGAGATCCAAGTCACTGCGGAAGGCGGACAGCTAGAGAACGTTCGTATCTCTCGCGAAGAGGGGGACGCCCTTACATGCGCCGTCGTCGCGCCGTCGCGAGTACAAATCGCACGCGAACAAACGCCTTGGCGGCAGTACACGTGCGCTACGACGTACGGCGTACGACGTCGCGACGGCCGACGCTTCCGTCCCGTCGTCGCCACAACTCGCCGCACCGCAACCGCAGTGATAAATGTGCCGCCGTTGCCGCGAATGACGTCCCGGCCATTCTCCAAAATGATGATCGCCTGGATCACCCTGCTGGCCCTCGGCACCGCCTGTCGCGGTAAGTACAATTTGTCGATTTCCCGCCTGTCAACCGCTTAGATTAATCGCCGGGTTATCGCGATTCGCGCTAGATATATGTCCATTTCTACCAATGTAGATTAACTTTATTCTCGGTTTAACTTACCTTTTTATCTTTTTCTAATTCTTAGAACTAGAAAAAGATAAAAAGCAAGTTAAGCCAAGATTAAAGTTAATCCACATTGGTAGAAATGGACAATAGTCATAAAAAAATAACGCGAGTATCCGCGCAGTTTTATTAAACATCGAATTGCAGAATGAAAAAATAATCGACATTTAAAGCAACTAAAATGTAGGGAAACAGCAGGAAGTGCATATATCAAAAAGCAAAAGCCGTCTGCCGTCTATTGCTTTTACATCTATGTCATTATTGCTAATACACCTCTTCTTTTTTTACTTAAAACTTTTTTCCATAATTTTCATCGTTTTTTAAAATTAATTTTCACATTTTAGGTATAAATTGAGTTTGTACATTAAAATTTGATTTCCTTTTAACTTGTTTTAATAAACTTCTAAAGTTTTAATCGCAAACTTGACAACGCTCGTTATCACCTGAAAATTACGAGCAGTCATTTGCATTCTAATTGGTGCTCTCAATTTAGCTTCTAATAGCCGATCGAAGTGAAGTGTCTTAAAATAGAAAGCCAGATGATAGAACGATCGATACTTATGTCTAAACGCGGCTGTAAATTGACAATGCGACTCGTCGTCACACGAGCCACTTGGGTATGCATCGGTCGTAGATATCTAATGACAGAAATTTGATGCGTCGTCGATTGATCGCCTCGACGAAAATTACTTACGTAATTGAGCGATTACAGGGACTCGCGATGGAGATTAATGCATTATGTAACGCAGGATGCGCTGTTCTTCGTTCGAGCGCGGAGTCCCTGAAAATCTTTTTCCTTTCCACTCGACAACGACAATTGTATTAAAACATTCGTCAAGTCAGAGGCTACAAAGATTAGTTTGTTCACTTTAATGAATTATGCCCGAAATTATGTCAAAATATCCGGGAAATCAGTTTATAATTTTATTCTTTGGAAAATTTTATGGTCATGCATCTAGAAGAATCTTTCGTTTGTTGCAACATCTTAATTTATTTTATTACGATTAAGCTTTAAATCGAATCACTGTTAAAACAAAGATCAATTTAAGTTACACGATAAATTAAGGTGGAAATTTAACTTACGACAAAAATTTTAAAAATTTTTTATATTGTTTGAAATTACATTAATTAATTTTATAATCATCCATTCTTTATGTAAGGCTAATAAATTTTGAACTAGTAACGCAACGGTTCGCTCGATTCTTTGGCCTTTATTAACGAAATTACACGTATCATAAGCACAAAGAACAAAGGCAATAACATATTATATTTGTGTCAAACATCTCTTGTTTGTCTTGCAATGTTATAGCAAAAAATTGTTAGATGTTATTATTTGTCGATCGCTAATTTTTTAACGACAAAGCGATCCGCGAAGTGGAATCTTTTAGAAAACAATTATGACTTTATTCGACCCAACTGACTTATACCTTTATTAAGTACATTTATAACGACGTTTCGATCATTATTTTCCTTTTCAAGTGCAAATCTATAAATCATAAATTCAATAATCAAAAAGCATGTAAATTGTAATTCACATTACCACAACTGATAAGAAAACTCTATAATACAATAAAAGTTTTTTTGGAAAACAATAATCTTGAAAACTCAGGCCTCCCGCGCCACCAGTTGCTCAATCGCTCGCAATTTTGCCAATTGAACTTATCACTCACCACAGCAAATTTCTTTCCGCGCTGTCGCTCTTTGCTCGAAAACATCTTCGAATATGCGATCGGATTACGATTCGCGCTCGAAGACATCGTCTTTACGATTGCAAATAAGTGTCACCCGTGTTTCTTGCTTTCATGCACTGAAGACCGAAGATATCTTCTTCGTGGTCAGTGAAATCGGTTGGTTACACACTCTGCGTGTCGCGCTCTGAAGGATTTCATCCTCAGATTCCGGATGCCGGGCACACACGTTTTGCGCTCGTGCGTTTAGTTGCGGAAATTTACTTAATCATTGTACCTAGTATATATATGTAAATAGCCGTTAAAATTGAAAAAAGCACTTAAAGACATTCACAGTTTACACTAAACTTGAGCTCACATTGATCTTGCCTGATCTCGTTCGCGTTCCCGCGCTCTAATATGTTGTCTATGTCATACAATTAGGTATCATAAATTGATAATGTCTGAAATAAAAGATGAAGCACGTGAAAACTCGATATAAATGTTAAATAATCTCTTAAATAATATTTCAAATATAATCCAATTATACCTTTGTAATTTAAGCAGAAAGCATTTTATGATAGTAAGTATAACATTTTCCCAGTTTCTCACAAGTAACCTTCCCATGTGATTATATAATTTCAATGTCTGCGCAAGGCAATCGCCTTGAACAATACTTTTTAAGCCTCTCACCTCTAATCAGCTATTATCTATGATTGTTAACACGCGCTAGTAAACACCATATAAATAATGCGCCATGTTTAACACGGAATCAATATGCTGCGAACTGTCATCACTTTTACGACTCCAAAGACCTTAACCGCGACAAGGGCCACGCAATATTAAATCACGGTATACAAAGGTTGCATTCGAAATCACTATTACGAGGGCATTTGGACCCACGATCGACACGACGTAGGTAATTGTTCGATTCGCCTTGAACTTGGAACTCTCAGAAGCTCATCCGGAATTCAAGCATTGTGCCGAAATTTATTCTATTCTATCTTATTTGACCTTTAGACGTGTATCTCATTACTTGGTTCTTTTAATTTTTCCAAAATTTTTAAAGTCGCAAAATTTTGGAAGTTTTACTTGAAAACTGAAGTAGCAACACGAAACGTGATTCGCGAAAGATATATATTTGCGAATTTTTCGTATCTTCTTTTACTCCTAATACAATTATTCATTTCTGCAACACATTCTCGTTTCTGGTAGATATCTCAGCAATCGTGTAATTCGTATGAAAATTGCAATTTTTCCTTCAATTTATTACCGTAGTCTAATAACTTATTATTCAAAATCGCCCATGTTACCTCGGTATATTGATGGTATCATGTTTGGCATTGATAATCAACACATCTATAAATCTATACGTCTATACAAGCCCCACGTCTTTGCGACGCGTAATAACTTTGTTTATAAGGTTACATGTCTATACAAAAAAAGATAGTGGATTTGTTAATTAAAATAATACGTACACGAATTTATTTTGTAATAATTCTATTTTATAGGATATCATTAATTATGAAATATAAAATATGTATAAAAATATAAGCTTGATTTTTTTACTTTACTTCTCATTACCGTTCGCAATTTATCTCTTATAGTTTAAAAATGCTGTAAAAGATCGTTTATTGAAAATTCTGTAGCAACGGAGAAAGCATTTCGATTCGACATCGCCTTCCCAGCATTGAAGTCTACCTCTACGCGCCGCAAGTAGATCCACCTTGGCAGTGAAACCAGCTCGAGGCGATTCTCTCGCGCGCGCGTGATTTGTGTTTCGGGATCTCTTTTCTCCTTCTACGTTCGCCACGACACGGCGATTGCGTTCCATTAACAAGTTCAGCACGTCATCGGAAGACGCACGTGCGACGCGGAGGCGGTGCGCCAACAGCCGCATGAAATTTAAAGGGCGATTTAGAAGGAATGCGTTGCGCTAAATACAAAAATTATTTCGTTCTTGCGAAGCATTATCTCTCAATATCGCGACATAATCACTTTTACGTGCATCTGTAGTTTACTGCAATCTAGAAATGCAGTATCTAACAGTACAAATATTTTAATCTAACACGTTGAAAATCGACAAAATGATAGCGCGGAGCAGATTTATGTGTCAAAAGAATTATTCAAATAAGAAAGCGATGGACGACAAAATATAAGAGCACTCGCGAAATTTTATAATTAGTCAAGCTCAATCGGATTTCTCGCGCGATTTGGAAATTATTCCGTCTGAATAGACTTAGCCCCGACGCCGTGCGATTCACTTTCGTCCCGCGCGTCGTCGGAATAACAAATCGATGGCGACCGTGCAGTTTTCGCCTGACGTTAAGGCGACGACTTAGGCGAAATCATGCCGGGATCTTTCACGCGGCCGGAATCAGAGCGAAACGCGGTACATCACGTGCGCCGTTTTCAACGCTGCCCATCGCGATTTCTTCGTCGGCGAGCGCTTGTTCGCAAAGATCAATCCGCGTAAGACAGTCGCTGCCGAGGCAGACCCAAGATTCATTTGACGACAATGTGAAATATCTTCAGCGTCCAGATTTCATTAACAGGACAAAATTACAAATTTAATATGTATAATACCAAATTTAATACATAAAATAACAAATTTAACATATAAAATAAAATTCCAAATGGTAGTCTCAATGTTAGCTTAGACCTCGGCAGAACAGCAAGTCACAAGATAATGTTAAAATGATGTCAAAATTCAAAATGACGGCAAGATGACAGTTTTTAGGTCTTTTTGCCATCATTTTGACACCATTTTGACTTCACTGTGACTTTCTGTTCTACTTATAAGAGAGTAACGAGAGCGTATCCGATTTTTACGTATAATTACGTAAGATACGAACGAATTTGCGCTCCGATACAGACGGAACAGCCAGGAACTCGACTTCAGAGACACATGTACGTCTTACATCCTGTCTCATACAATACAGAGTGCACAGTGGCACAGTGGTATTCATATCGAGACATCCTAGGCGATTCTCATAGGTCGGCCGGTGCATCACGCCACGCCGTACATAAAATACGTCCCGCCGCCGCCGCCCGCGCCGGGGAGGAATTCGTACGAATTCCGGCGCGCGCGGTTCTCTTCCCTGCCTTCCCTTCCCTTCCGCCTGTCGGACGGTTCCCATGCACGCAGGCACATCTACCAACCCTCTCCCTGCCTACCACACACGTGTTTGCATTCCAGCGCGATGTTTCACTAAATGCACGCATTGCACCGGGTTTAACCACCCTCCCCGAGGGAGAACCAGTTCTTTCGGGGCCGGCAGCGCGCCGAGACAACGGCGTTGCGTGCTTTACGAGAAGAAGGAGGATGAGGAGGATGAGGAGGATGAGGAGGATGAGGAGGAGGAAAAAGGAGCGACGCAAAAGAGCCCGCCGCGCCGAAACTCGCGAAGAATAGACTGCGATTATTATTCCACGCAATCGACGCGATTTCTCCCTGTTTCCTCCGGAGACATCCTATATGTATATATAATAAAAATTGCGTTCGTGCATGATACGCACGTAATCTCCGAGAGGTGCCAAAGATAATAGAGAAATATAGTCAGTGTGAAGACCCCCGCACAATCAAAAATATAAGGAACAAAGAACAGATATTAGCGATTAGAAAAATGAATTACATATGTTAATGAATTTTATATGTTAATGCGAGGCTGCGCACAATAAAGGGAATAGGGAACATCAGAGAACGGGAAATAGGGAACAGTTCAATATTAACATCATGTAAAATTCATTAACGTATGTAATTCATTTTCCTAATCGCTAATATCTGTTCCTTGTTCCTTAATATTTAAGATTGCGCGAAGGGGGGCGGCCTAAGGCCTTCAAACTGCACTTCCGCCATCTTGAATAAATGTGGATGGTATTTTTGTGCGAGCTAAACAGAACTGTGGGGGGCAAAAAATTGAACCGATTCGATGGGCATTAGACGAAAGAATGGGAATATGCGAGGATAGAACTTAAAATAAGGATGCAATAAAAACTGCAAGATGAACAGTTTGCGGAATAGCGGCCGGCAGCGTGCGACAGTGATTCGTACATGCGCGACATTTCTGCGGAAAAAATTAGACGTTACGGGATAGTGAGGTAAATCACGGTTTACCGACTTATATAATTTGCCTCCGGACTGTCCAACGGTCAGATGCGAGAGGCTTGAGCAACGCGTAACCTGGATGCTCGTCTGGAACGTGTAAGTATAGTAAGTGTCGATTAGAGATTAGTCGGACGTCACGCGTCAGTAGATCGAATCTCATTGAGCCGATCCTCGCGCTTTACTATCAACGATATATACTATCAACGATACTATCAACGATGCTGGTATGTAATCCGCGTAACTTACATGAAATACGGTGACACATATATTATCTCTTGTTCACGCGGCTTTAACGCGCTTGAGTTAGTTAAAACGTCAGTCAGATAATCGGCATTGACATTTTTAATATGCGCGCTTTATCTTTCCTTCTTCACGCTTTAATTCACATCACGGAGGTGCCTTCAAAGCACCAGAATAGAATTGATTGCAGTTGACTGTTGAATCGATTAGGACGGGGAAGGTAACTTCCTGTTCTTGCCGCTTGCGTTAGATAATCGTGGGCAAAGGTGAGAAGGCGCGATAAAAAGTAATGAAACGCGGAATCACAGAAGTCCGATAAGTACTTCATAGCGATATCTCTTCGAAAGCGACCGGCGCGCGATTAGCATAAGATAACAGCCGACTCCTGCGGACGAAGGATGCACATTCCTGCATATCCTTGACACGATCAGCTCTCGGCTCCCGCGCTCGTCAGGCGTGCGTCTTGCCGTTTACGGAATTCTCAGGTTTCAAGGCGTCGACGTCGTCACCGTCGTGCAAATATAAAAAACGGACGTGCACATACCTCGACGCAAAGTCAGCCGTGCGTGAGAAGAAAAACGGAGAGGGAGGACAGAAAGAAAGAGAAGCAGACAGATCGGTTAATTACTATCCTGTAACAAACGCCGCCAGGATGCGCGAAGAAATACAAAAAAAATAACGTCGCAAAGTTCGACAATAAAATTATACGTAAAAAGCATATAATGATAAAAAATATATATATATCAATGTCAGAATTTTGAAAAAAATTAATTGGATTATCAGGAAAAATAAAAATTCACATTTCTAGGGCGAACACCGCCGAAACGAGAAAGTAATAAAAATCACGTGAATGTAAACGATAAAAGTTAGAATTAATAATGGTAACAAAACTAATAAATAATGGAAACAAAAATGAGCGTAATAAAGGTGAAATAAATAAAATTCGAGAGTGGAAAGGAGAGAAAAGCTCGTTTCAAAAATTTTGCGGAATCAGTTGCGATCGATCACAGCATGATTTACGACCGATAATGTCCGTGATTTGAATTCTCGCTGGATGGCATATATATGTATATCTTCAATTGGATAGCAAGTGAAGAAATTGTGAATAGTATGCAAATGCAACTAGCGAAAATGATCTCGTGAGCGGAAACGAATGTGACGGCGATGGATCTCCGAGTCTGACCGGTAACGGTGCGATCGATTAATATTCGCGGTGAGTCGATCTATCGGCAGGAAACCGGAGGGCTGCGATCAGCCGCGCGCATTTCCGGGATTAATTACAGAGAAGAGAAACCAAATCGAAAGTCTATCCCGGCACTATTTATGTTAAAATCAAAGAGACCGGAAAGAAAGAAGAGAGTCTCTTTCTCTCTCAAATCTTGATAAATTCAATAAAAATGTATAATCAAGATCATTTTGCAAACAAGACATTCTAAATGTATTACTCATTACTATTTTTATTACTCATTATTATTTTTAGTTTATGCTCATAATCAGAACGGCATAATAACGAGGATTTCTGTAATAGTCAATTAAAACCTGTTCGAGTCAGAGCAAGAGTGATGACGTCAAGGATTTTTCACTTCCCGCAAAAAGAGAACAGCCAATTTATATAGAAAAAGTTCAGTCAAATAAATGTCGAGTATAAAAATCTCTTGAGTCTGGACTAGGAATGCTTTTCGAACGCTTCCAGGAAATTTGACGAACAGAATGTTTCCACGAATAATTTCGTTTATAGTTAAACCAGTCGAAGGCCTCACCAGAAAGGTGCATTTATCTTGGTGAATAGATATGATGCAATGCGTTTGCAATAACGAGACGTTGAAATCTCGTTGGGAAGGAGAGCTAAAAAGAATTTCGTCTTGACATATTTTTAGTAAAAATTATAAATTTTTCTAAGTAATCGTCACGAGAATAATTTTTAACTTAAACAATAGATTATTTTTTATAACGAAAATTTTGATTACCGTCTGCAGAGAAAATAACTGTAAAGTAACAATATCTCGCAACTTTTGTAACACAATTTTTTATTTAAATTTATATATCCTGTATCTCGTATTCGATCATAGATCCTGAATATTACATCGCTGTTTATTATCATAAATAGGAAATAACGCGTGTTAGTTACATATATGTTAATGCTACTGCGCATCCGTTATAATGATTAATAATTTTCATAATTATCGCCAGTTAAATAACCGCATCGAACAATATCAAAGAGAATAATTTACGCATAGATAACTACTTAAAGCACGCACAATTCTGACTCATATAAGCTGACGATTTGCATTCGCTTTAACGATCTTCCGTATGGCGCAAGCATTTGAATTGGTAATTTTGGAAGGAATATTGTCTGTAGGAAAATTAACATCTCCTATTGAGAAATCAAAAGTATATTTTAAAGATTTTCTTCTTTAAAATAAAAGAAATATATTGGTTCTACAGTTCTACAGTTCAATAATTATTAATTAAATTTTAATTATTCTTACACACACATGATTCTTACATACATACATGCACTATTTTCAAAATAAATAATTCATTTTTAAGAGTGACCATTTTCAAGAAACTCAGAATTTAAGAGGTCCAACATTTGCATCAATCAATTTGATTATCAAGGTTTCTTCAATTTATCTAAACAATTTTTAATCAATTTCTTTAACGTCTGTTTTCTTTGACCCGTTTTATTTTGTAAGATTATACCATTCGTGACTACATTGTATGATACAAAAAAACACAAAGCAAATTTGATTAAAGGAGATGAAATCGAATCAGTCTTAAAAGTTATACTCCTCATTCGCGGGTTATCGAATGGATCAATAGGTCACTTACCCGTTTTTAATTATAGAATTACAGATTTATTATGACGCGGATCCACTTTTCTTCTCGCCGGTCTTCGATCGATCCTGTCTGGCTACGCTTCTTATTTCATTTATTGTGGTCTCGAAATCCCATTATCATGTCATTAGTCACGTTTTCCCGATTCTGGTCTTCTAAAAAGCGCAAACTTCCGAAAAAGAAATATCGGGCTTTTAAAAAGGCCAAACGTGACCAATCTTCCGTCCAACTGCAACATCACATTTAAACCTCCTGCTAGGACACGCATATTTGTCAAAGAAAGCGTAAGAAAGTTAGCAGTAACTCGGTGGGATCTACACGCTTCCTCGGCCCGAAAATTCCTGGTCGGCTCTCCACAGTGCACAGTGGCTAAATCGTGGTCTATAACGTGAGCGTGAAAGTTAGATGTCAGCGAAGAATGTCGAGGTGGAAAGCGCGTTTCAGGTAAAATTAGGAATCAATTTGGGAAGATTAATTTGAGAATAGATTGTGTGAGCTGATGTATATGAAAGAAAAAATAATATGAAATTAAAGATTCGAGGACCAAGTATCCTTTGAGCGGAAGACAAATTGTCAAATCCGTCAGAACTTGCTTTACGGTTTTCTTTGATATATTACGAATATATCGTGTTTTTACCGTTAAAAATTGTTATGTATAATAATCTTTTATAATAATATCTTTAGAATAATACTGATATTTCATCTTGAATTACTTGCGAATTTCCATTCGTGGCCGCCGAGTCCATTCAAGACGTAACACTGTACGGAATTACGACTGTTACGAAATTGGTGCAACGACTGGTTGCGACAGAGGAATCCGCGCGGGGATTCTGACACCCGCGATCGGGTCTAATCAGGTCGATCGGCACGTAGCGCTATAAAACCGTGCGCCGACGATCAGTGTGTCAATGTAAAGTGGAAACGACCTTCCAGTGTCAGCGACCAGCTCCGCTCGTCTTGAGGACGTCGTCGGCTTTAACGTAGCTGGCGAACGTTACGCGACAATATACCAAGGACCAACTTCGGGCATTGTAATTATGCACGCACTACATACCCGCCATGTAGAAAGCGTGCAATCGGTCGCAGGGGCGCTCTTCTTTCACCAAACGCCGGTGAACGAGCCGAAGGATTCGAGATCCTTGGTTAAAAGCTCGTTGGTTTGAAGAACTCCCCAAAAGTGTTTAGCAGTTTGAATTAATTTGGAGTTTGAGAACAACCATTTTCTCTCTCTTCTCCTTCTCTCACAAAAGTTTAGAGAATATGATTTTAAAGTAATTCAATTCAAGTTATATTACTAGATCACTAATTGTTACATTTTATCAGAACTTACGATGTAATTTACCTATTTTATTATAAATTCGCAGGGGATTACGGGCTCATTTATATCTTATATATTAATATTTATACTCTTCTAAATTGTTCGATTTTTACGTATTTCAGAGTTCGGCTACGCCGAACCTCTCTTTTGTTATTACAATATCGTAATCAATTTAATTCATGTGATATTACACGTAAATACATGTCTACGAGCAGCTGCCTGCCTGCCTGCCTGCGCAATAGACACGACGCCTGCGTCAGCAGCGATTCTTGCACAACGTAAAGTTTCATCAGTTCCGCAAATAGTCACGCAAATACGGAAATGAAGCCAGTTGCTTTCGGAGGCACGAACGATTCTCAAGTTGATCTATCGATCCGACCCTGATTCTATCTGCGCATGGTGACAGACGCGCGACGCAAGGCGATTGTCTACGTGACTGTCGTAGCTTCCTGCCCGACGTGTCCCACATATATCCGTTCTTCTTCGCGCTGAACGTCTTCGCGTCCTCGCAAACGTCGGCCTGCCATGCCGGCTCGCGCTTTCGATTTTTCGCGCGGGCTCGACCCGCAGGGACACCTTTGCTCTATTAACACATTTAATGTCAATGATCTTTTTATTCGTCACTTTCACGAGAGAAACGCTTACACGTTATCGGGAATGGCATCAAATCTTTTTTGAAGCGTCGGAATGAGTTCTTTTTTTTTCAATCCCCGTTCTCTTTTGTATATATAGCTATACGCGTTGACGGAAACTAAATGGTATCAATTATTTGTTTCTCATCATAGACAAAAATAAATTTAAATCTATAAGCAAAATAAATTTACAATAACTGTTTTTTTGTTTTGCTTGATATTTAGGTGTTCCCATAGCCGACGAATCCGTTGAGGCAACCACGATAGGAGATATCGGAAATGTCTCGGAGTCGACCGTCGCGGTCGTCCCCGAAGCGGAGGCTCAGTCCATGGACGACATAATGCCGGGAACGAAACCATCGCCGATCGCCGTGGTGTTCGTCGACATCCCGGAGCACACGGAAACGACATTGGGCTCGTCCGTGATGCTGGCATGCCGGACTGCTAGTCCTGTGGCCGAGTGCCAATGGTCCTGGCAGTCACTGCCACCAGTTCACCTGCCGCTTCCGGACTTCAGTGAAAGCCCATCGGTTTCTACGAGTAAGCGCGATATCGCGTTGTTCTTTCCGCGGTTATTTCTCCCGTGGTGCTGGCGAATCCAATTCCTGATTCGCGTAAGAATCGCAAATAACAATGTTACAAATTTATGTAACATTAATTATGTGATTAATTAAAATCATTTTTAATTGTAAAAAGGCCGACGTCCAGCAAGATAAGACTGACCGTCTATAAGAGTAGTTATCACGCGAACTAGAAGAAGGCGATGAGAAAAAACATAGAAGAATTTTAAAAGTGACTTGATTAACCCAGCGTTAAATTTATGATTGCATTAAACTAAAAAATGTTTAAAATTTTAAGGGAAAGATACTTCGTAGCAATCTACTAAAGTTATTAAGGAAGTATCTCTCCCTTAAAATTTTAAAGATTTTTTTAGTTTAATGCAATCATAAATTTAACGCTGGGTTAATTAAGTCACTTTTAAAATTCTTCTGTGTTTTTTTTCTCATCGCCCTTCTAGTTCGCGTGATAATTTACTCTTATAGACGGTCAGCCTTATCTTTCTGTGCCGGACATCACGGGTATTGCCTATAATTCTGTAATCGCATGCTGAATATTCATCGATGCCATTCGCTCGAGCCTCTCTGGTGATTTCAGCCACGACGATCCCGACGATCGCGACTACGGCAACTCCCACGACCCACCCATTGCCCGTACGACAGTTTCCCGCGTTCGGGAACAACAGCAACGATTGCTCCGTGAGATTCTCCAGCACCAAGCACGAGCAGATAGGATACTGGACCTGCGCGGCGAGAGCCTCGACCAGCGATCCTTTCACCAGCACCGAGCCTGCCAAGCTCAGCATCGTCAATACTAACGGTATAGGATGCTCAATCTTGTTAATCCCATCGATTTTGAAAATTTATTCTATATTTTGAGATAATATCTTGATACTTCAGACAAATTCGATCAGCCTAATGAGCCTTGTAAGCTCGTTTCGCTTTTCCTCGTGGAACAATGTCAATGTTTATAACAAGAAAACACTTATTTTTAATAAGAATTTTTTTTCTAGTAAAAATCGAAATGCTTTTTTAGTATTACAATGCTAAAATTATTTTCCTTTTTTTTCTTCTTGTTTTCCTTATTTACGTTATATCGAAAACCAGCAATTAATTAAGCTTCGGACTAAATGACAAGTTGTTTGGAAATTCGATGAAACCATCATCCATCTTTTAAATCGTCCTATATGTTTTCTGGTGTTTCGGGGAGAAAAGCTACTTCAGCTGTAGTCCCGTTCTTCGATTACAATTTTAATCGCGTGAGCACGTGTATTTACGCAGTTGCTTTCGGACGACCTCGAATTCTTGGTGACAAAACACGCTTGACATCGCTGTTTGTCTTCATCAATTTTGCCGATGGTCATATATATTTTTCATTAAGAGCTTGGTGACTCATAGTGTCGTCGTTACACCTTGTGCTTCAATGTTTGACTAAAATATAGTATTAAAATTAAATTATCAGTAATGTTTAATTTTTTGTTTATATTCTTATACTCAAGTAAATTTACATTCAGTTTTGATAACGATCCCCCGAATGAGTCATCCAAATAAGTGAAAGACAAAGTGAATCATGGAAACGCCGTTTCCATACGAATTTGGTTCACTTTGATAATTATCGCGAATGAATCATGTAAACATACATTTCCTTCCAGAAAAAGTAGATTTCGAATTAATTAAATAATCTCCGAAAATGAAAAATGCCAGCGTAGAAGGTTTCACGTTGAAAAGAATGAAGAGAGAGAGAGAGAGAAAGAATTAATTGCTTGCAACGAGTTTCATTTCTAATTCGTTTCCCGAGTTGATCAACTTTCGAATCCCTCGTTTTAAAAAACGGCGCATTACGTAAGAGACATCGAGATGCAACTGCAACTGGTGCATTTGCACGTTTCAGAGCTCGTCATCACGTTCGCGACGCACGAAAATGCCGTTGAGGTGCCGGCGGGATCCTCCGCGCAGATAATGTGTCAGACAAAGTTGCCGGTGCGCGAATGCCAGTGGTCCTGGCGGCAGCTGAACCAGTCGCAACCCTGGAACCTCGACGTGAAAGCGTTCCCAGCCTTTGGTAATGACAGCAAGGAATGCAGTATCAAGTTCAAGAACGTCCTGCCGGAGCAGGAAGGCTACTGGACCTGCGGCGCGCGAATAGATCCGAATTCCTCGTTCACCCAGGCAACCCCCGTTCGTTTTCTCATATCAGAAGGTATCCAATTAATTATACTGACATTTACATATGTACCGTTTTTATAATGACACAAATTGATTAATTGCTTTCTTTGCGCGCAAAGAATTACATAATAAATAATCGAGAATATGCAATTTGAGAAAATATAAGAATAATTCTATTTTTATATTTCATAATTGTGTGTCCGATGATAATATTGTAGTTTGCATTTAATAACGTGAATGTAAGACATATTTTAAATAGCGGAAAACGATTGTTTAAGGGCCAGTTTTTCAATAGTCGTTTAACTTTAATCTTACAGCTTAACTCACTATTTGTCTCTTTCTAACTATCCCTTTTAAAAAAAGATGAAGAGTGAGTTTAGCTAAACTTCAGTTTAAACAACTATTGAAAAACTGGCCCTTAAAGATTTAAAGCCCAGCGCTCTGCTATATTTTCACAAATTAAATACCTAACGTAATCGTTACTCGAACATTTTCAAATAATATATACAAAATAGTCATCTCTCAGTGATATGAATGCGATGTTTCTTACATGACATGTATTTAAAATCAATCACCTTTGATCATTTCATAATAATTGTTGAACATAGAAAAGTACACTCACACTTATCTTGCATCACAAAATATGACTTCAATCGATCTTATGCCAGGCGACCCGTTCCGTGATTGAAAAAAACTATCGAAGAGCTCTCCTTTCCCTTTTATAGTCGAGTTCGTGCAGTTGTCACGCGGCGTGCAGGTTGCAGCCGGCGAATCGGTCTTCCTACGGTGCCTGGCGAACAAGCCGGTGGTACAGTGCGAGTGGTCGTGGAGGGCGTCGAACTCGAGCAAGGAACCGCTGCTGGTGAAGAAGTTCAGTCCAAACAAGGACGCCGAACACGACTGTTCTGTGCGGTTCAAGAACATACTGTACGAGGAGGAGGGTCTGTGGACCTGCGGGGTACGTTTGACGCCCGACGGTATCCTGCATACGGCGCCCGCGGCGACTGTCAGCCTCCTGCCCACAGGTACGCGCGCGCGACAGAGCTACGTTAATTAAGAAATAAATCTGCCCAAACTCTACAATCGCGCGCGGCCGTTATCGTACGTCTGATCCGATCCGCTATGCAATTACAAGCGCCGCGCCGCGCCGCGCCGTGCGAAAGAATACTCGCGCAGTTACAAATGGATTGATGTCTTGGCGTGAGATGATGAAAATTGATTGCTCGCACGCAAAAAAAAGAGTACTAAAACGGTGTCAGCGTTAAGAAATTCGAAGTATCATTGCGTAATAATGCCTGTTTCAAACATTTGCACATCTCTCTGCCTAATCAGATTCTACCTAAGCAGATTAAAAGGCAGAGTCTTATGCAGAATCTTAAGTCTAATTAATGGAAAAAAAGCGATTCAGTATGCTTTAAGCCATCGACGTCGGAATTCAGTATAATTCGATTGCACTTTCCCTCCGTACATTTCACCTTTCTCTCGCATTTCATGCCTAATTTATGTAGCACTCTGCACTAGACGAGAACTAATCGTAATACAATTGAAAATTGCTATCGTATGGTGCAATAATGCTAATTGAATTCGATTCGATTTGATCCTCTTCTCGGAAGAGTGTGTTATTGACTGAAAATGGAAAGCTATCAAATATCAAAATTTAAAGTTTTACGAAAAGATATGTAAGTATATAAATAACATCACTTAAAATATCTCTGATTAGAATTTTTTACTTGTTACTATAATATTATTAATTTCAAAGGAACAACGAATATTTTTAGACTCCTATCTTATTCCAAATTTTCAGCTTCAGTATTATCTAACAAGTTCTTTTATTTATCTCGAAAATTGTGGACAATCGTATTTTCTAGGTGTTTTCGGCAAAGATATAGAAATAGAATCCTTACGTTCATTCACCAAAATCCACTTTTTTTACGTCTCTTATCGGAACGGCCGATTCCAGCTAAGGTGAGCTTCGTCGAGGTGCCGATTGACACGGCAGTGCCGGTAGGCACGGAGGCCACGCTGAAGTGCGTCACCAGCAGTCGCGTGGAAAAATGCCTGTGGATGTGGAAGCCGTTACACGGCAGCGATCCGGAGATCGTCCACGACGAATTCACGAGCAACGGTGATCTTGGTCGCGACTGCTCGCTCCACCTTTCGCACGTGTACTCGGAGAAACAGGGTCACTGGAGCTGCCAGGTTTCCATCGTGTCGCTCAACACCGTCCTGACATCGCCGCCCGCGAAACTCGTGGTCTACGAGCAAGGTAAAAGACGCTTCGTGACCTCCACATATTTTTATACATATAGTCTTCTCTTTTCTTGTGTGACTTTAAATTTTTATTTTTAACAATCTAACTACTTCTAATCTTTTTCCAGAGGAAGTAAAGTTCTCGGAGCTGTCGCAGGACATCCAAATCTCCTCCGGCGGGAGCATTCTGCTGCGTTGCGTGACGTCCTCGGCAGTGGAGCAGTGCCGGTGGTCGCTTACCCCAGTCAACTCCAACACCACCGTGGTGGTGAAGCAGTTCCCGGCGGCCGGAAACGAGGCCCGCGACTGCAGCGTCCGCCTGAGCCACGCTCTCGCCGAGCAGGAGGGTCTGTGGACCTGCGGCGCTAGGACACACGGTCAAAACTACACGGACGCGCCGCCGGCGAAGTTGACCCTCCTCGAGCCAGGTATCATCGAGACCTAAGACGGTCGGTTTAGTGCCGCTTCTCCACCGCTACGGTGAAGGGTGGAAGCACCATTAATCGATCGTCGCGCGATTCCGGCGCGCTCTCGGCCTGGGCTAAATTATGCGCCGTAAATCGCTATTGAATATCGTAAATTGCAAGCGATCTAGATGCCTAGAGGGCACAGAGGACTCAAGAGTACTGTGTTATTATAATTCATCGTTTGTCTACTTCCTTCTCAGACTGTGAACTCTTTTAGCTGAGTCTTTGAAGCGTACTGAGCTTGTCTCTTTGTTCCATCTAGCATTTAGATCCTTACTTTTTAATTTACAGTATTCGATTCTTGTAATAAATGTTCACGCATTCCACGCATCTTATAGTATTTAGATCCTCTTGTTTTTTTTTTTTTAATTTACAGTATCCGATAATTTTAATACATGTAGTCAAAGTCCACAACTCAAAAATACGGAGATTTTGACTCATCATCAATCAAAATGAGATTTTAATTCTTGCGATTACTTTCATTTTGATCACGGACTTTTAATCAATGACAGAAACGGACTGAATCGACGACACACTACACGCGAGTACATAAAGTTTCAATTGTTCATCGGAGACGGCTTTATCATTGAACATGTATTCTGCTCAAGCGCGTCGCATTAGACTACAATAAATTTTGTCGGAGTGCCTTGCGTGAGAAGAATCTCGCGTGCAAGAAGCGCACGTAAGGACCCCATGCATATTATATGCGAGCCGTCACGCGTGAAAGGACCCTCTCGCGTGTGGTAGAACTTTGTTTCTTCGGTTGCACCGATCAGACGTCTGTTTCGTCTGTTTCATAAAACTCGCACAAATTGACAGGCAACGTAATGGGAACTATGATCACAATAACATAATAATGTAGTCGACGTTATTGTTAAAACGACGCAAAATTTCTTCATTTCGCATTCTTAACTTTCAAAGTTATCATCCCCCCTTACCATTTTTTATGTCAAATTTTTAATTATCACACACATTCTGTCTAGTTTCATGAAATGCGCTCAAGACTTTTGTTCCAAATTAGCCTGGCTAGAGTCGCGTCTTTGCGTTCGATCGATTAAAACAAAGTCGTAGGACACATGTATTATAAACGTTTCAGGATCCGTGGCCTTGTCGCGACGACAGTCGCAACCAACCGCGATCGCGAGTGCATCGAGGCAAGCTGTACGTGAACTTTGCACGCGTCGCGGCGTATATGCGTGTACATAAGTGTAGGCCATGGATCTTGACGCACGTCTTTGCAATCTGCGGTAGACGAAGCTTCTTCGGTACAAGCATCATTTGGACGGCCTCGTGTCGTAGCGAACCAACAGTCGGAAAATATTTATTAAACGAAATTAGTAAGTTATCGAAGAATTAGTATATCTCCTGGCTTCAAGAAATCGATTTTCCTTATACTGCAAAATTATTACAATTTTTATATTTGACATTGATAACAGATTGTGTAAAATTTCGCAAGGGACTTAATTTCACTGAGCAAGCTGCTCTCGGTTTGTTTGCTTTTTAAGCAACTTGATATCACTCGTCGGAATAACGAAGGTCAGTCTCAATATTTGCGAAGTTGGTTCGCGGCGATAACTCAGCCCTCGTTACGACCACCTAGTCGTTCAATTGAAAGATAAACTGTGCATAACTCATCGTCCCACATTTGTGTGTGTCCTCCAAGTGGCGAGGATCCACGCTCGATAACGGCGTTGCGAGAAAGCAATCGACCGGGATTTGCGGCGATAGTGGAAATGTCCAATCGATCGTGGATCCTCGAATGTCCTGAGAACTGTTGTGGGTGAATGGTGATGGACCTGCATGTCGATGAAGCTTTATTTCATTAGATTAGATGTGGAAGCGCGAGTGTCTGTGAGTGTTGCCGGGCCGTTCGTTGTCCATCGGCGACACCGCCTAAATGTGTGCTAGAGAAATAATCGTGTCCGATTTTATTGTGTAAGTACGTAAGAGATGCCGTACGAGAATGATATTACGGCCGTTTCGTCGATTAAACTCTGTCACCTGTTTCGGCGTGCGACGATCGTTAGAAGGATAGTCAAATCCTTTAGGACGTCTAAGATAGTAATTTTCGCGTTCTGTCTCGAGCAATATTATATCTCATTAAGAGGAATACAACAGCGTGATAAAGTTTACAACCGCTAGTTTCGACGTGTATAACAAATTATTAATTATCAAGTATCGCATTTTTTAAGAAAAGAATTAATTCTATTTGCCTGTTTGTGCGCATTTTTTTACCCTAGGACTACACACATAAATCTGTAAGACTTGACAAAAAGTGATTAACATTTCTCTTGAGAATTTTTGCAAATTTATCCTTTGTACCTTGTAATTCGGTGAGAAAAGTTGCATTTTGATTTTATGAAATTTTGAGTAGAAAGTAAATTAAAATATAGCCAGTAATTGAACTTAGCAGTTTATTGGCTTTCTGATTTTCTACTTGGCAACTGATTCTTCTGGAGAAAGGAGTTCGTTAAAAACACGTATTTTTATTGAAGTTATGTTGAAAAATATCCGACTAGTGTCCATGTATTCAAAAAATATGTGTGTAATCCTAAAATAGGATTAAATCGCGCTAAATCCGCTAAATCCTGTTGAGCAGAACGTGAAAAGTAAACGGATTTTTCTAGTACGTTTATAGAGACAATCCAAGTAGATTTTTTTTTTTATATTATGCATATAAAAATCGCGAAATTATTATTCGATTACGTCAGGATCATCATTCTTTGCTTTACCGCGAAACGCAGTATCTATTTTTAATTTAATTACGTTGTCGTGCATCTGCATTTACTAGTGTTAGATCATTTTGCATTATCAAAAACGGTAGCGCCCATTACCGTTCATCACTCGCGATTCTCCGATAAACCGTGAGATTTATCGGCTCGTTGTGCGCCGTCTGGTAAACCACAAATTAACAATCCTGTCGGCTTTTCTTGTTATCCCCAGTGATTAAGGAGGCTTCACACACGAGTCGTAATTAATTGCGATTTTTTTCATGGCAATTCATCCACGCCATTATTACGCAGTGCATAAACCGTCAAAAATTAGCCTTCTCATGCCTAATTATAGAGCTGTATGTTAAAAAATGTTTTAACTGAAAAATCACTTTACTTTCATATAAAATTGAAATTTTCTTTCATGTCACAACGCAATTTTTTTAATTCGTGATAAAAAATAATAACATGTAATAAAAGAAATGTTGAAATAGCCTTTTTGCAAATTTGAACTAGCCATTAAAAAATAAGTTGAAAATGGAAAGCTAATAAAAGTTTTTCACATTCGTTCTCGATCGATACGTCGAATTATATTCGACGCGTACTCATTAAAAACACTCATTATCAGCAATGCTATTCACACACACATATTTTCTTATTTAAGTATATTCTCAACGTCGAGACTGCGCTTAAACGAGATTTTGCATTTAATTAAAAAGAGATTTTATATTTAGTTAATAAACATTCTATTTAAATAAAGCGCGGAATCGATCGTCTGAACAATCGTTTGTATGAGAAAACATTTCAAACAAAAATTTCACACATAATACCTTAAAATTTACATGTTACATGTTATATAATGATTAAAAGATCGAGCAACTGATATTTACTAAAAAAATTTTACATATTTTTTTCTTGCTTCCAATGCTATTGTAATAAATTTGTAATATAATAATAATTGCTTATGTTACTTTCTCATTTTACTTTCCAATCATTGAAGACATGATTTAGAACTCAACGTGCTCTTTTTGAAATATATTATATATTTTGTATATGTATATAAAAATAGTAGCACCAATAAATAGGTTACAAACTAATGAGAGATTATGCAAATGAGTATTAAACAACGACAGATAAATCTACACGAGCATCTTTAATGTCATCGGCTGCGTTTCTCGTCCCACATTTCACATTATTTATTATAGAAAGTCATCATCCTTAAGTTAACATCGCGCTTCTATCTTTCATCGTGCGGTTACTGCTTTATTCGTGGTCGATTTTGATATACATCCGTTATACGATTCATGATTATTATGACTAGCCGCTAGTGCATTTAATACTAAGTAGGCAATTTTTAGTGTTAAGGTTTTTAGCGTTCAGAAAATTCATGGTCGCGACGAGTAACGTTCGCACTCAGCTCGTTGGTCATTGCAAAAACGTCATCACGTTATCGCGGTGCGTGTTTTAAGTTTCCAGTATCTTAGCTAATTAAATTTCTTCTTGAACTGTAAATTTTAAACTTTACTTTGCGGAGTATCAAACAAATTCAATTGAAGCCCGAAACTGGCGTAATTAGATCAAGGCAGTTTAATTATCGATTCAGTAGCGAACACATATAGGTACTATATTTTACGCATTAACGTTGCGCTTTATAAATAATTACGATGACGAAATGTACATGCGATCAAATTTGAGCAGAGTGATTTACTTACTCGCAGAGCGTATGAATCTTCATGTGCCATTAAGTATCGTTAAGCACGGCGAGGTATTCGTGCATCCTCGAGCGCGTTTTGAGTCTCTGAGTTGCTGTAAACTGTTTTTTCTTTCTCGTCTAAATAAATAGTAATGCGAAAACGTCACAGCGACCTTCTCATTTCCATCATCCCGGTTACTAACTACTTTTACAGCTGAACCCGGAGGAGCTCTCCCCGAGTTTGCGGCGAGCTGACACAATTTCAAGCTGATGCACAATGCAAATAGCGATAATTAATCGAAGTTACCCACGAGAAAATATTACAGGCGCTAATTTTTTAGAGAACTATGAAAAAATTACATAATTGCTATATTTAGTAAAATGTCTACCGATTTCACGCAACGCGATAGCGTCGCGACGTCAAGTTTTAAATAATATCTTACAATATAAATCACCGTCTCTCGATCGTAATAACACATTGTAACGTAAAAATCAATACTTTTTAAGTATTACCTAATTTTTATTTTACAGTTTATTTGCAGTATTATATTATATTTAAGTATACATCTAACGTTAAAATATCTGAAGATGTTTGACAAGTATGGCGCCTGAAATATTTCTTCCGGGGTTTCTCTAATTTCATTAATGCACGCGAGATCAGCGCTACACAATCTAACGATCCAAACATTTATCAAGCCACGAAAGCCATCGATGCACAAATGAATTGGTGGTTGGTGATCAAGGTGATTCACTCGTTGGATAGTCTGCACCGGAGATTTAGCGGCTTTTGGTGAGTGGGACGAAAAATTCAAAAAGAACTGTCCTGATGACCTCAAGAAAAATCCAATTTGAAAGCGAATTTGCAGTTTTAATAAGAACGAAGTTAATAATGCAATTATACAAGAAATTAATGTTTTAAAAAATTTGGAAATTTTAGAAAAGAGCAAAAATAAATTAAAAATAATTTTGCTAACTCAGCAAAAAATGCAATTACAAATATCTTATAATTAAATACTTTCGGCACTTAAAAATATTCCAGAGCTTATAAGATAAGCATGAGATTATTCGAGTTGATATTTTTTAAATTTAATAACGTACAGTATTTTTGATTAAATAATCGTGGATTTCGGTAGATTCTTGAGGCTATAAGGATTGAAAGGAAATCCAATTCAGGAGGTATCGATCGTTTTTAGAGCCTGTCACTATCGCGGTTTGGGCCGCGCCTCACAAAATGGTCACTCTTGCATGCAGAGTCGGATCTGTATCGTCGGAGGCCAGATGCCACTGGATCCACGCCCCAAAAGTTCACATATATCAAAACTCCAGCAGGCAGCTTGCAAAAAAAGCGAGGTAACACTTTCTGCTATACATATATTATCCTTTTTATTATGTATCCGCGTAATACACTTCTTTTATGCCGTAATGCAGGCACAGCGTGCAAATGGATTATACCACGGGTATATGCAAGCTGATCTTTAAACCGGATCATTCCGATTTAGGACAATGGACCTGCAGATTTACCGTTAACAATGACAGCGCCGACGTCGAGATAGGAAGCGCTACGCTCGTTTTGCTGAACACTTTAACAGGTCTCTGCTAGCATTTCGTTAGATATTAATTCATTCCTCATATATTTATATTTCTTCTTAACTCTTAACTAGCACACGTCCGCGATCGAACGTTATCTGCACACGGGGTGTTGTACACCCCACACATTTGAACGTTGGGTACGGCGAAATGGAGGCTCCAATAGGCTTGAAAAAAATCACGTACATACATTAAACACTGGAAAATGATACCCATTAGCCTAAAGTATAAAATTTTTAGTTTTAAGGCTTCAAAAAAATTCTTGAAATAAATGCACTTGGGGTATTCAATGACCCCAGCAATTCTATACGTCTGATTCGAATTGTGTTTGGAAGGGCACTAACGATTTCTGCCAGGTGGAACGTATTGGAATGTGTCATTGGTGACTCGAACTAACGACAGATGCACTGCGATCGCACTGCGATGTGAAATTCATAGATTAACCGACCGAGAAAATGCCTAAACTTGACGAAATTCGTTTTGGGGTGTTTGACACCCCAGGTGCTAGTTAAGGGTTAAATTACTTTACACAATTGCAATTTTTAATACTTCTCGCCAACACGAGAGATAATTTTTCGCACATCTTGTATTGCGCGCAGATGAGAAACTAGGATGGATCGTGGGGACCTTAACGGCCGTGATCCTGTTCCTGATGATAATAGTCGTGGTACTGGTGGTGTGCAAGGCGCGAATATTTATCCGTAAGACGCCCGAAATCTTGGAAACCTTACCTCCCGGCGAAAGAAAACAGAATTCGAGATCAGGCGGTGAGAAATACACCGTGAATCAAGGAAAGATCAATTTTCAATTCGTCGAAGATAGCAGTCACACCTCGAGCCTCGAAAGTGTCCTACCCAACAGAAGTCCTCGTGTGGAGAAGATTCATGGAGTATCGTCCAAAACATGAGAATGTTGGATTATAATTATAATACGTAGTTATCAACATTTAGATGATTTAGGGAAGCAAAAGGACTACATTTTGTAAAAGTTACAAACGTATGAAAATTATAAACAAACATCGACATTTTATACATGTATATAATCTCTTTAGCAACCTTAATAAATTTCCATAAATATAATTTTTCGATATATGTATATAATTAGTACAAGAACTACTATATGTATCCCTACAGTCTTTACTATAGGTATATTTATTAGTAGGTACATAAGAAGCGAATAAATAATTACATAAAAACAGATATATATATATATATATATATATATATATATCTGTTTTATGGGGCCATTTATATATATGTATTGTATAGGTATACGTTACTTCCAAAATTTTGTTTCTTTTTTATGTCGCAATAAATTTCATAACAATCGTTTACTGAATATTTCATACCTTGCTATATCTCGAATTGTGCTGAAAATTTCCAATTTAAATGTATTTTACCTATCATTTTGAAATCGATAACGCGGAAACGTGTAATCGCTGAATCTAATCATTATAGTATCTAATTAATCGGGATTACTTCCTACAAACAATTCTTGTCTATCTTTACATTTGTTCATTAGGTTGATTTGCTGGATTAATATAGAATGTAGATACACTCAATGATGTGATCATCGAAGATGCAAAATTTATTTACAAAGAAATCGAGTTTTTACTGCTACGATGTGGCATCCTTTATTTTACGTTAATCGATTAATTTCTCTATGCAGCTTTGTGTAACTTGAATTCTAATTTTTAAATGGATTTCTAAACCGTGTGTTAAGTAATAATAATATTATAATCTTTAAATCATGTTACGTGATAATTTTAATCATTAGCTGATTAATCAATGCATATGATCAGAGAATTATTCGATATTATGTTTCTCTTCCGCTATAATAAAAAAGCAAAAAAAAAAGGGGTAACGCTACACGGTGTTCCCAAGCGGTCACCCATCCAAGTACTAACCGTGCTCAACGTTGCTTGACTTCAGTGATCGGACGAGAACTGGTACTCTGAAACGTGATATGAGCGTTACCCAACGTTAAAGTTATCCGTAATAGGTTTTACCTGTATTATGATTCTTACTTCCAAAATTTTGTTTTTTTATGTAGCAATAAATTTCATATAACAATCGTTTACTGAATATTCCATACTCTGCTATATCTCAAATTGTGCTGAAAATTTCTAATTTAAGGTGGCTCGAGCGTTAGACAAAATATGAGACAAGTCAATAATACAAACATAATACGAAGTTAATTATATCAACAATAAGTAGAAAAAATTTCATTGACTTCTACCATTCCGTTTTGAAGATATTCGTTTTCAAAGTTACAAAAATGTATATATATAGATATACCCTTTATGTAAATATCATATTATGTATCTCTGCTCCTGTATGGTAAAAATTAATGAAATTTTTATGTTACACTTCTGTGACATCAAGAATTGCAATCACGGTTTTTTAATTTTTTAAGTGTAATTTTTTTTCAATTTTTAAATAATTTGTTTTAAACAATATCAAGTATAAAAATGGGACAAAATTGCGATTTTACGCTTTTTCTGGTCCCAATGATAACATATTGTTTATGAATCATTTCTATGTAAGACTAGCTTTACACTGTTTAATTATGAAAACAAAATTATATATACATATATTATCTCGATACATATAATTATTGTATGTCACTTCGTATTGTAATTAAGTGACTGTCATTAAGTGTTTCGTCGGTTCATATATTAAATCTGTTAATAGCGCGTAATAGGTTTTTATCAATTACTATTCATTAATTATATCTACATATTAATTATTTTAACAAAGTTTTTCTTCAAAAAATGGAGGAAAATTTTAATACATCCCTTTTAATGTATCATAATACACCTGTTGTAAAAAGTATCGTAAACCGTTATATAATAATATATTTTAACAATTTACATGTTGAGAGGATTAATATATTAGGTACGCAAATCTTAATACAAGTATTGACAGACAAAATAATAATGATTTTATTCTTATATCAATTTTTCGACCAGTTTGATGTTATTTGTAAAGAAAATAGGTGATCGCAATCATAATCATAGTAGCATTGCCGACCTCTCCCTATAGAGGATTGATGCCAGCGAATGGCAAGATTGCGACAGAACACGAACTGGGCACGGACATTCTCTTTGTTTCTTCACGCATGTGTTTGCTGGCAAAACAGGGCAAGTTGTGATCATTATAAGCAATGGTATTGATAGCCATAAAAAATGCCATGGAGAAGTGCAGTATATGATCGTGTGCTGATCGGCGATGATATATTTTTTTATGTATCTAAGTATTTCTTGCTATTAAATTAATTCACATATGTATAATAATGTAATTGTATTCGAAATGCAAACTTTGTCGAAATCAAGTATAACGTCCCACAATTCTGAAGACTATTAAATAAATTATTTCACATTTTATTAAAAATTCATAAATAAATTTGAAATTGTCAATTACTATTCACGTATTAAAAATCTTTATATTTGAAAAAAAAACTTAAAATTTGAATTTTTCTAATAAACCAGGTGAATAAACATCTTTTTGCAACAATAAAAAAAACAACTGAAAAAGTTGATAGAATATTGAAATAAAATAAAATATTAAATTGAATTAAAAAATTAAAAATTACCTGATAAAATATTATGTATCATACAATTGATACTTCATTGAAATGTAAAAAAAATAATTATTTTAAACTTATTTCATTAAATCGTGATTATCTTTGTAATTTGGCAAAAAAATAAAAACACATTTATCTAGAAGCTGCATTTTGATGTTTTATCATATAAAATTTATCAAATATTTATCTTCATAGATAAACGTTGATATACATATAGAATGTATGTACGCATACGAATAAATTTAAAAGCATATTTTTGACAGCAATTTATTAAAAAATATATAGTGTTAGAAAATAATTAACGCGCGCTTATAATGCTCAAGTAAATACGTAGAAAAGCATTGAAAAATATATTTTTACATGATAAATTATATTTGTCAGTTATAGTACTTACAGTACAGCAATATATAAATATTAATCCTATTATTTAAGAGCATCTAGCTGAGTTTGAATTTTCTCTAAATTGTAATAAAGCTCTGTCAATTGCTTCTTGTCAAACTCCGTTGTTAACGTAGATGTTTTATCACCAGTCAGACCTAGTTGGAGCAACGCTACAGGTCGTGCATCTTTGGAAATTGTAGAAGACGATGATTGCACATTTAGGCACCAGTTGATATCTTTCACCTTAAAAGAAAATTAAAAATTATATAGTTTAATAAATAAATAGTGATTTATATATATATATATATATATGTATATATATATATGTATATATATATAAAATACAAAATAAAAAAAGACTGTTTTTTATCATTGAGAGGTCTAATATTATTTTTTACTAAATTTCATACATTTTGCTTTTATGCTTTTGGACTTGCCGATTATTTCTTGGTCTTCAAATGTCTTATACCCCCCAAAGATAGAAATATAGATAGAAATAATTTCACATTAAATTAATATACAATTTAATATTACTGATTAAAAGAGTATCTTGTAAAACTACAAGGAAAATTTACAAAGAATTTTATTTATAATAAAAATTATGAATAAAAAATATTCCTTCAATCAGGGGTCAAACTTAGACTTTCTTCCTACTTTTCAAAACAGACATCTTGTCAATTCGAATACCAAGGTTTGTGTAATGATATTTATCTTATGACAAACAATAAATACTAAGAATATTATTTTCTAATCAACATATAGAAATATAGTTCATTCCTTTCTCAATTACCACGATCAATATGGATCATCATCATTTTACAATTTATTAAAACATCTTTCTTTCAACTCTATGTGAAAATACCTGAGTAGGAAAAATAGACTGTTGCCTAAGATTCTCTACAATGCCTTTTCCATAAGTCATCCAAGCATTTGTGAAGATCGATATTTTCTCTTCATCTAATTTGAAATTGTCTTTCATGAATGCTTCCATAACAGATGGTTTGACGACATTGCATGCAGCCTGCGTATAGATAGACATAATAGTATCCAGCAGGAGAGCTAATTCATCTTTCGCCAGATCTAAGGAAACTAGCAGCTTTTCCTCTTCTTCTTCACTAAACACCTTTGTGTCAATGCTGGACTGCAGGGTCTGGCATATGCGGTTAACGAGAAGCCGGAATTTGCTGTTATCCACTCTAGCCACTATCTTCAAACCTTGCTCCAGTCTATTAAAACAAAAGTACAGATAAAAATTGCACGTTGCTGATAATGACAATGTATTATTAATCTATCAAGAACATTAAGAAGTTATCACCAAGAAAATAGTGTAGCATAAAAATAATAAAAATAGAATAATTTTCGGAACTTGTAAGTTTGCTTTACTAGCATTATTCTTCACGTTGTAATCAACTTAAAAAGTATGTACATACGTACATATGCTAATAATGTTCACAAATAATTCTTAATTTTAATGTAATTAATGTTTACAATAATAATGTATATACTTTGAAGTTATGTTGATCCAAGCAGCCATCTTATGGGAGAAACGAATTGTTATATATCACTTTCCTCATAATATTTCATTTCTTCCTAACAAAAAGGCCTTGAAAAATGGATGAACTTCAGGTATGTGACGTTATGAATTCTTGACATTCCCAATAATTCACTAAACATGCTCGTGCTTTAACCTAGCTCGACGTTTTTATCTCACTTGGAAAGAGATACACATACACAGGTTCCGCACGATCTGCACTCGATCGTGATACAGTGCAGACTGGTGCAGATCTATCAATACGACAATTCTAATGATAAATATGATAATATATAATGCAATTTTTTGCCATATAGCAAAAATGCAATTTGTGATTTACTGTTATTTCGAAAAGTCTCTCCCGTCGATTCAACTTAAAATTATCTTTCATTTGTTTCACTTTCTTACAGTCCTTCTCTAATTCTTAGAAAAAAGAAACCAGACTAAAGAGAGACAGTTCTAATTAGAAAAAGATTTAGTAAGTTGAACCGAGATGAAAGTTAATAATATATTTCATTTAAGAGAATTCTATTGTAGAATTTTTTAATAGACAAATATATATTTCTCTGTGATAGAGAACTTTGTGACAGAGTTTTCGAAACATGAGTTTAATTCTAAGGTAACTAGGAATAAACAGATCGCATTATATTTTATATTTTTTACAGAGCAGAAATAAAAACAAGCTTCAAATAAAGTTCCATCTTTCAGTGGAGGTTTTACAAGAGAGTTTATAAAAAACATCTTAAACCAAGAGGGAATTAGTCTATAACATAGTTACTCTCACAGGAGGCCAAGAATAGACTTGGGCTATAGCGAGTTCATGGAAAAAGAAATATAGAGAACCATCTTTATTTGTATTAGCTGTTGAACACATTTTACCATTTTAAATCTTAAACATACATATGTTATTACCCTCACTGATCGACAGTTATGTTTATTACATACGAAGCAAAATAATGACATTGAAAATTATACAAACTATTGTCACATTGTCACCGAAATATGATAAGATATTGGCGCTTTTTGAAGCTAACTCATTACAAACTAAGAGAAACGATGACTTACATTTGACAATTACTTATTAGTTTTGAATAACATGCAAATTAGCAATCAATTTGGGCTAATCACATCAAACGAAATTTAAGTTCAAAATTGTAAACTTTTGGCTTTGTGTCAACTGCACATTTTTTTAATCGAATGACTGTCATACATTATTTTATACATTAGCGAAATTCAAAACAAATCCTTTTCCACTCAGCGTTTCTATACATACATAGGTACATGTGAAAATCGAGGTAAGATAAATTATATGTATACTGTGCCCCCGTTGCAATTAAAATAAAAAGATTTTATTTTAATTTAAAAAAACCACGACCAATTTGACGAAATCTTATAATGGATTTATTCAGTGCTGAACATTGCTTTTTTCAAAGTTCTCCATCTCTTGGAAAAAAAAGAAAATAAAAGAATATTCACTCATAAACACATACCATGTGTTAGTAGAGCTTAACGCGTTACAATTTATCTAATGCCTAGATAAACGATTCCGATTTCTTTGCTTTCGGCAAAAGTTACAGTTTACATAAATAAAATATTGTGAAACACACGCAATGTTAGCTATAGAAATGGCGCTCTTTTAAAGTTTTCCATCGGCGAACAGTCATAACGTTACCGAGTCAATCTATTTTCGGGAATGTATTTTGATTCGCAGAAAAATATCCGTATTCTATCTCCGATGTATAGTCCAAGGTGTGTATGTGTCTACAGGTATAAGATACAATGTGTGTCCGTGCGTCGGAAACAATGAGGACTAGCAAATAGGTGGAAATATTATGTTGCACAAATGTACCCATTTTCCAGACACTGCACCGTCGTTTTGTTTTGATGAATTAGAAATATATTATTTCTAAACGTTATCGGTATATTTCCTTACCTTAAAATTCTAACGCTAAGTGAATATATAATATGTATGCACGTGGATGCCAGTACAGAGAACACGTTTTGTTTATGCTTTACATTACATTAAATGTAATAATCGCAATATTTTCTCAAAAATATCGTCCTCGTGTTGCTATTGCCAATTAACAATTGCAAGAAATACTATGGGAGACACACACAATCATCCTGAACACAGAAAGTTCTTAATGCAATAAACATCAAAATGTTCCTTTTTCTGTTTTTTTCCCTTCTATTTTTCTTTTTATGTGTTTAATGTGCTCTTTTATGCTCGCCATCTTCTCTCTGAAAATGCACAGACGATCTGCCCTGGCTTCACACTCGGTAGTTAAAATTGCATCTATAGATTAGGTCTGTCAATAATAAACATGATAGAATATTAGGCCGTGGCCTCCTCCGCGTCGCCGTTATTCTCGGCCTCGGCGCACTTCTCCTCGAGTCTCGACTTCTTCTCGGGACTCGCGCCGTCCGCTGCATCCTCCGCTGCATCGTCTGCGGCCGTTGATTTCCTCTTTACGCAGCAACTGTCGTCGGCTGGAGCATCTGAAGTCGTAAGCAGAAAGATATAGAATTACTACACTGTGGAGCTCTTTCTTTTTAAACGCAGGTATGACAAAAATGTCTTTCAGTAATACCTGTCGAGTCTCCATTTTCCGTAGATTCTGCTTCTTTCTCATCGGACTCCTTCTCCTCGCTCGAGCCATTCTCTTTGGTTTCCTTTGTATCCCCATTTTCAGATGCTTTCGAATCCTCGTCAATCTCCTCCTGCACCACCTTCTCCTCTTCCTTCTCCACTACTTTCTCCACTACCTTCTTCTGAGGAGTAGTGACTTTTGTTTCCCTAAAAATCACAATGTAGATATAGTATTCTACATAATATACTAAATACTATATTAAATGCTCTGTGTATAATACAGACTATGTGTGTAACTAATCCTTTTGTTTTGTAAATCGAATATATTGATTAAAAAAGCACACATTCTACAATCAAAATAACTTTACTAATAATTAATAAAGGATCATTTTACGTTTAAATTTATCATGTAACTGTAACTTATCATTAACACAATATTGATAAAAGAAATGTATCACAATAAATAAACAAGTTATAATTGATCATATATAAGCAAGAATCTCTCAAAAATGAATTATTGGCATACGAAAACACGCGGTAAAATCAATTCTATCTCAATAAAAGTTATCGTTTCGTTCTTACAACACTAATACTGAGAACCATGACGGAACTGCGATAAAAACCGCGGATTCGCGCGATATACATTTCCCATGTTTAAAATCGGCGAAGCCGTAGCTGGCGCGCTCTAGCCTCGGTATTTGCTGCCGTTTCACATTGCTGGCTGGCAACAAGGACGATGCGACGAAACGAGAGAAATAGAGATAGGACGCCGCCAACGGTGGCGGCACCTAGCGAGTTTAATATTATACCCTCCCCGCGACCCCCGCCCGACCACCCGCCACTGGTTCGCTCGCCCCTCGCGTCGCCGCGCACCGCGACCACCGTTACTACCACCATCGCACGCGCTCGCCGCGAGCTCCACACCGACGAAGGCTTCAGCGTGGCGAATCGTTGGACGCTCGCGGGGTCTGTCGTAAACGCGGCGTATAATACGTAACGCGGCGATATACACGCGTCCTTTTACACGGCTTTCGACATCGTACCTCACGCGAAGGATGCCGTTACTCCTCTAACCGCTAACGGTCTCGCGAGCGCGAGACGCGGGGGATCGAAACCGGTATAATTGAAAACCGATCGAGGGATAAATATAGAGACGGATGTCCCTCTTTCGCGCGTCTATCATGTCAGAGAAGACGTCTTCCGAGATTTATACCGGTTTCGCCCCGCGCGGAGGATTCGCCGTGAGAAGCGATTCGTGCTGGTAGAATCTCCATCTCCTCCGTCGTCGTCATCATCATCGCCGACTACGTCTAATCGACGCGAGCCGGCAGGATCGATACACGTCGTCGACCGCTTTCGGGCCGAAGCGCGAGACGAAGGAAGGGACGGCAACGATTTCTCTATTTCTCTCGTCGAGTGCGAGCGAGGGAGAAAGTCACGTGAGAAAAGAGCCGAGACGAAGGGATCAGTCCTCGCACGTACTCGTTCGTTTTCCTCGAGAGGGTGGTTGCCGCGAGAAAAAAAAAAACGACGCGTGCGTACGCGTACGTGCGTTCATGTTTGTATACACACGTACGTGCGCGCGCGCGCACTGTACATATACATAGGCGACGTAAACAAACGAGCGAAGTGGTCGAGGGACAAAAGGAACACGAGGCCGAAGCCGCCGCCATCGCCGCCGATCGGCGGCGATGCGCTCGTCTTCGATCGTGCGCGGGCGGGCGGTCGCGGGGAGGGTCACCGGGAGTCGAGAGGAGAAAGAGAGAATCCGGCGCGCGGGACGAGACGATGCCGCCATAAAACCGCCGCAAGTAGAGCACGCGTCGGGTTGGATCGGGTCGGGTCGCGTCGTCGCGCGCGCGGCGGCAAGGGCAGGTAATTTCCAGCGATCGTTAGGCGTACCGCGAATCGGCCCGAGAGGCGAGAGCCGAGAGAGGCGTATTGTCGCGCGGCGCGAGCGCGCGAGATAGAGAGAGAAGGAGAGACAGAGAGGGGCATCGCTCGCTTATTCGTTCCCCCCTCCCTGCGCGCCGACCGTACGTCGCCCTTCCTCTCTCCTCGTGGCTCTCCCAACCTTTCTCGTCGTCGTCTCCGCGATAATTCGAAAGCGATTGAACAAGGGCGATGAGGAAACGACGACGTCGACGTCGGCGACGAACACGGGGAGATCGCCGCGATCGGCACGAAACGGCTCTTGGCGCGCGCCGAGAAGAGGGAACCGACGCCGTGTACGCGCGATTTTTCCGCCGTCGAATCGATAGCCCGTTTACCCGCGTACTCACGCACCGGCGGACGCATATATATACTTACTTGACCTCCGTGTCCGCCATACCGATCGATTTTGATCGTGAGAAATCCACGCACGTTACAGCACACGAACTCGTGAAGAGCACACCTCAACAGACACGGCGGTTACGCGTCTTCTACGCACCGGTAAGCACACGCCGAGAGATTCCGGTAACACCGCTGCCGCGTACCGACGCGCAAATGGCAGAGGGAAACGCGCACTGATTCGCTCGAGACCCGAGCGACTCCGGCCCGGCCGGCGGGCCGGCGGCCTTCAAACGCTTTTCTTTCCCGCTCGTTTACAGATGGCGCGCGGCGTCGCGTCGCCGACACACACGCGCGCGCACCGCGCACGAGTCTACAAGGGGAGACCCTTCTCCGTTGGAAATTAATGAATAATAAGAAATGAAGCGAAGAGAAATATTAGACAACTGGGAAAATAATATCTAACATTCATGACGTGTAATGTCATCACCCTAGCATATTTTTTTATTAAATATTGAATTAATACACTCAATAACGGAATAATAATCGAAAATAAATAATAACATAATGTCCATTCGCTCTGTAGTTTACCAAATACAATGTCAAATTAATATTTAATGGACAGTGAGGCAATTTTTTTTATTTATTTATAAAGACGGAAAATACTATGCGGTCGTGATAAGATACATTATTCCGTATCCATAATGTGGCAAATTGAATCAACTGAAGTTGTATCGATCCCATTCCTTATTTCTATACATCAATACGGACAATACGTTTATTTTATTGCGGATAAACCGTTATATTTATTCCTCTTGTCCCTCATGTCTTATTCAGTATGTGTCTCGGTCTTTGCCACCATTGTACGATTCTCTCTCTCGTGAGATATCATCTGCGAAGCTGTCGTTCACATTAAGTATACCCTGTCGAACTTTACGCACGCATTTTCGGGATCTATCAGTAAGAATTATCCAGGGAACGCCGATCTCGGGATCTCAGGCGCGATCGTGATCGGCAACGGTGAGTAGAGCTAATGATACTTCCGACTATGCTGGACATCGGGGAGAGATCGCGTTCGAAAGCATCGACGGAAACGCGTCCGATTGCTACCCACGCCAAGGAAAGCGATCGAAAGCGAGCAAGAAAATAAGGGGAATACGACGGTCGCAAACACGGCCATTCGATTATTCGCGGCACGAAGCTTGGCGAAGGCAGCGACATCATCTTGATGTCTCGGCGGTTCCCACACCTTCCCACTTCCCTCACTCCTCTCGCTCTCCCCCACCCCGAGCGGCTTCTCTTCCTACCTCGGCGACTCGTCCAATTAGATCCCACCTTGCGTCGAAAAATACGCGCGCGCTTCCGGCCGCGCGTCGACGTCGACCGGCTTATTTTACGCGGACGGATCGTGTTTCGCTTCGCGCGAAAAACGTCCGACTTCGTAGCGCATCGAGAATGACTCGCCGATATCGATTAGGTCATGACTCGCGCTCGCAACCGTCGGCGAGGGTCGCGCGTCCTCGGGCGATCGCGCGTAACATACACGATACACGTCCGTGCGCGCGACGCGACGCGCTTGGGAAAGTTCTAGAAGTTTCGCGGTATGGCAGGGCTTCCGGTGTGCCGGGAAAGGTGCGCGACGGGCGGCTTGGCCCGCTTGGCGCATCGCTGCCCGCCCCGCGTCCATGTTACAAGTTGCTTTTCGGTCGCTCTCGATAAAACGCGAGGTTTCCCTCGTGGCAACACGATGCTGCGATAACACCGTCCACCGCTCGCCGGAGAAATCGGCTGCCCCCTCAAGCGGACCGTTCGATCTCTTTTTAGGAACAGGTTCTGTTCACGTTGTCCCTAGACTTCCGCTTTCTTCGAGTATCTCGTATCACGATAAGGGAGGGGGGAAGGGTCATCACACGAGGAAATATATATATAACTTCCCCTAGAGATCTGACATTCAATTTAGAACGTTATTTTGTTGCAATAATCGCGCTTTGTGAGGCGTAACCGCATTAGTTTCGCTAATTTCATAGCCGAATGCCCTTACGGTAAATACGAAAGCCGCGAGTAGCAAATCCCTCTATTCCCTCTACAGTTCCTATTTTAGTCCTCCGTGAAGAACGTAATGAAAATATTAAAAGAAACATGTATTTCGAAAATAATGTAGTTTTCCAAGAAACGTCCCTCGAAGGAGACCTAAAGGTATCCTACTCGAGATACTTAATTTATTATTAATCGCGTTGTCGCGCGCGGCGCGAGCGCAAGTTTTTGGCCACGTTTGCAGCACATGCCGCACCGCCCGTTCCGTAAATATATTTTTTGTTCTGGCACACGTGCCGGCGATTCACGTAAGCACGAAGATAACCGGAGCGAGGCGGCAGCTGCCGTGCACCGTGCGCGCAGGTGAGGCGAGACGGCCAGATGCCTCCTGCCGAAGCATCTTTTGGGTGAAACCGACTCCCGGTCCGGGTATACCTCTATACTCCAGAGCGGAGTTTTCGACGGAACTTTCACAGGGGAAAGCAAAACGTGCGGCAATATACGCGTGCGCCCGTAGCGAGTAGCGAGAGGGGAATATTCTCCTTCTCGCTTTTCTTCACAGCGCGCTCCCTCTCTCTCTCTCTCTCTCTCTCTCTCTCTCTCTGTTCCTCCCTTCTCTTCGCCCCTTCTCGCTCGCTCTTTCTTTCTCCGGCTGTCTCCCACGCGCTTACGTCGAGGCTGAAATTCGCGGCGGTCGTGGCTCGTCTCCCTTCTTCCTTTCCGCGTCTTTACGTAAGCGCCCGTCGTAATAAATTAACGATATTTGCTTTGTTGATCGTAATGAGAATTATCCGCCTGTCGATACAACGGTGGTCGGCGCTCACCTCGAAACTAGGTGGCACGATAAGGGCCGTGTCCGTATTTCCACCCGTGTGTCGGCGCGTCCGCCCCGCGACCGCGATCTATTCCGACGACAGTAACCCATATTCGCCGGTGGCAACGCTTTTGCCACACTGCTAAAGATAGTCGGCGCGGCATCTAAATTTTCATTTCGCTGGACTGAATTCCGCTTCGCGACCGGTGTCGCTCTTATTAAGGTGCACTTCACCATGCATTTTCGGGTCTAGGTTCCCGAGACGCGGTAACTCTCGTAACTCGCGCTTATGTTCTCTCGCGACACAAAGAGAGAAAGAGAGAGAGAGAGAGAGTGAGGGAGGAGGAAGAGAGGAGGAATCAGAATTAGAAGTGGAAATACACTGGTGGCGGTCGACATGTATTTCCAGTGGGGCCTACATACGAATACGCTTATTAATAGCGCCCCGAATAAATACCGCCCCAAGGATACGCGCAAAGTATTGCGTTTTCGCGACGATCGCAAAGTCCCGCGTGAAAGCGCGCGCGAAGCGTAAAGAACCTATCAAAAAAATCTGCATAATGACGCGGTATATTAAGATCTCGAGGGCAGATATATGTATTTTCTCGGCTTAAGACGACAGACCCCCGTCTCGTGGATTATACGTTAATATATGTATATCGAGATGACGAGAGAGAGAGAGAATGGATTATCGATTGTATGGCTGACATTAAAGTGGTGGAAAGCGCCATGCGATTCACATCTCTGTAGGGACCCGAAGTAACTGAAAATCTTCGTTGGGAGAGGATCTCCGTGCACTTTTAGTGAATAATGTATGAGTCTCGGTCTCCGAAGATTTCGAGACTTGATTTCCCAATTGTACTCGCGTAGATTCGATGAAGGATTCGAGGAATTGTCGTTTTATATTCGGGATTCCATCTTTTCCCGACGAGATGTTTTCCACCTGAGGAAAGCGTGCTTTCCTTCGACAAATTGGCTCGCCGCTTCGGGTCATGGAATCAATAGAGAGCGCGTGGACGCGCGCATCCCGTAGGGTAGAATCAAACCGAGCTTAACCCTAAACAGTACAGGCGAGCTCCCACAGCCCCCCTTTGTGTATCTCCAACGGTATTGGAACACGCAAACAAGAGTGGTATATACATGCAAATTGTGTGGATCATCGTCGCGATATCGGGCACGTGGCATGGAACACAAACAATGCGCACATACGAACCCAAGAGCCCATAAAGAAGGTTGATACCTTTTTTTGACACCTTGATACCTGAATACCTGATACCTTTGATACCTGATTTTTTACACCTTTTTGACATCTTTTTTGATATTTTGACAGTTCAAAATCGCAATAAATGTCTGCATTGCATGCTGCATACTTTTATGTATATGTGTGAAATTGTTGTTACAACAAAGAAGATAAAAGGCTAACAAATCAAGTTGGATGCACGTGCTAAGAATGTATATTATAATTTAGATAAACAACGTGACATACGTGTTTTGATCTGAAATAAAGTTATCTTCAGTGCGCTATAATAAGAACCGTCAATAACAGTAGCCGTCAATAAGTCGATAAACAGCTAGTCATAATTATAAAAAGCGCAATTATATAGAAATCTGATACCCTGCCTATCGTTTTATGTGCAGGAATTAAATACCATGAGGTGTCAAAAAGAATCAACAATTTTCAAGATATTTATACATGGCTGAAATGCTGAAAACTACGATCTTAATTCTTATCTTTATGTAACATTTTTTCCCTTCTGTTTCTGAGTCATTGCAGGTTTGTTCGTTTTCAAGATATTGGCATATACCATCATTCGACCGGCTCGTCTCGACCCGATATCTATCCTGATTGGGCGTGATTAATCAGTCGTTCGGCGGTATAAATTTCTCGGTGTAGCCGTAAAACTTGTGCGCCTGGCTACCTCTTCTCTTCTCTTCTCTTTATCCAAGCTTTATCCGTGCGACCGCGACGCGCGGCGCCGGCGGTGCTACGTACGAAAATGCCGCCGTGTATTCGAGCTGGCCTGACCCGGTCGCACCTTTTTGACTCGCGAGCAACCGGTTCGCGAGCGTGTTCCGTCTTCCTCTCGCCCATCCTCGCCCCCATCTCACAGTTTCTCTCTCTCCCTAGCACTCGATACCTCTCTTCCTCTCTCTCTCTCTCTCTCTCTTTTTCTCTCTCCCGCCTGCCTAGCGCTTTCCCGTCGCGTCGCTCGACCGTTCTAAAACCGCGCCGCCTCTGTCTACAGTTGGGAACTAATCGGCAAAGGATTATCACAGGTCAGCGAGTGTTCAACCTTCCGTACACCTACCTACCACGGTTCGATACCGCGATACTCAGTATCCGATCATTATTAATAGCCTGACGCCGCCATTACCGTCGTTATCACCATCATCGACGCCGCCGCTGAAATCCTCGGACGCTATGACGATCATCCTTGCGCGAGTCTATGCGAACGAACCGCCCGGGCCTTTCCGAGGCTTTTGAACCGGTTCCCCCGTTGACGTGACTGACAGCAACAAGTCCCGTCTGTTATCCTCCGACCGCGGTGTTCCGCGTCGCGATAGCGACACGACATTTGTAGGGTCCGCACGTAAAGCCGGCCGATTTATTCGGCGCGCTTGCTTAAAATATGTATTCTCACCGGAAATGACCGAACGAAATATTTTGGACGATTGTGGCGGTTCCCATGGAAGAAAACGTATATAATGAAAGAGATGCGCTTAGGTAAACACCCTCGAAGCCTGCTCGTCTAATAATTTCCCGTGTGTATCGGATTAGAACGGTCGATTTCACTCGTACAATAGTCGGTCTGTTTTATCTTCGAGCACCGCGGCGGCGATGAAACCTCTCGCGTGCGGCAGTATATGCGTCGTTCGCAAAATTATTGTACGCGCAGTTGTGCCTCGGTGCTCGTTTTAATATTGCTCCGTATTCTCGTGGATGTGACTCGCTCGACCTCTTCCAATTCGATAATCCTGAGATAAGAAATACTATTATGATAGAGCGCGGGCTGTTTTCTCGATCCCCACGGAGCTCGGTTTCAACACAAACTGGCTGGCTGAGGAAGATATCTCTCAGAGAAATTAAATTAAAGAGATGAGTGAAGAGGTAGACGAGCCGCGAAATAGAATTATGGATAAACGTCATGTTGTTGAAAGGAAAAGGACTTATAGCGATTGAAAAGGGATCTGTTGATGAAAAATATTCAGTTTAAACTATCATATTGTTCAACAGAATTTATCTAATGTTTAGATCTAAACATTATAATCTAAACGATCTAACGTTTAGATTAGGTATATCATTCAGATATTTGCATGATTTATCTATTTTAGAAACTTTTGCGCACAATCATGATTTTTTTAGCGTTTTATAGTTAAAAGAGCGCATCCGAATTCGCAAATCAGTTTTCGAATCTAGAATGCAAACACAAACCGAATTATATATATCTGGCTATATCCACAGAAAAAAAAGAAGTGTCAAATCAACACTCGATATGCTTGTATATACGCGAGAATATATAATCTTGAAATAAGATTATATTGCGTTGGTTAAACTATATAATTCTTCGTTTAACACTAATTTTCTTCGTTTAACGCAATATAATCTTATTTCAAGATTATATATAATTCTTGCGTATATACAAGCATATCGAGTGTTGATTTGACACTTCTTTTTTTTTCTGTGTCATATCGGCCGTGTTTCACTTATTTATTTAAATAGAAATTAACAGCTACACAATCGAGAACTCGAGAAGTACAGTGAAGAAGCACGCGGTATAACGCCGGAGAAAGGTTTCGCTCAAACGCTCGCGATATCTCGGAAAGAAAGAGGAGAGAAAAGGAAAGAGAATTTTTTATCGCGACGACGCGACGTAACGAGATGTCAGGCGCGGTGTTAGATTGCCGACGATAATTCTCGCGGTTATCGCGTGTGTCTGCGCTTTTCGAGAGTGCGTTTCCCGAGCGATAAGTAAGTCGCGCCGAGAATCCGACGTGACGTTATCCGCGAAGGAGATAAAAGCGCGGTTGCGCCGCCGCGGCCGCGGCCGCGGGCGTGCGTTCACGCGCGTGCACGCATGGTTTCAGTGGTTTCAAAATTTCAAAAACAACCTTGACGGCGAAGCGACATAAGTTTTTCGGTCGGCTGACTCAGAGTGCCGTTCTCGTTGTCGGGGAACGTGACACAATCGTCTTCTCGGAGCTCGTTGCGCGATCAACGCGATCAGGGCCGGCTCGAGGCACGTCCGGGGCCCCGAACGGTCCCCGGGTTTCGGAAAGAGAGACTCGGGAATGTCCCGAATGTCGACGAAATGGGGTCATGGCTGTTTCCAAACTCGAACGTATTTCGAAAGACGGTCCTCTCGGAAAAGTCTCTTTAGCTCGGAAATAATATATTATTTAATATACTTATATTCTCTGAAAGAGAGAGATAACAAAAGCATTGTCGGCGAACGATTACTTAGGTATAAATAACTATGACTATATATAATACTAAATCTTAATAACGTTGTTAGATAATTGTTAAAATAGAACAAACAGCAGTATTAGTGATTACTAGACATACATCTTTCATTAATTTCTATTTAAATAAATAAGAGAAACACGGCCCGATATATGATATGCACATATACATCAATTATGAAAAACGCTATTTTACATCAAATTTACACGAATAATGTTATTAGGCTACCAAGATTAAATCCTGACCGTAAAATAGCGTTTTTTCTAATTGATTTTATTTAAACATTTATTATACATATATCTCCATGAACATTGTTGTTTTTCTGATTTCTTTAATGTTTTTGAATATGATTTTAGCATCAGTAAGCTGCGAAGTATTCAAAATATCAAAATATTGACGCGAGACGCGAGTTTTCAATTCTGAGATAACGTTTACGTCGAGGAGTTGTGCCGTTCAAATGGCTCCTGAGGAGAAGCCAGCGGCGTTCCGCTTCTGCACGCGCGTGTCGCGTGACGTTGCGCGCGGACGTCGCCGAGATGGCGGCCTCGGGCCTTCGGCCGAGCTCGGGTCGGCTCGACAGTGCTCCAGTTCCGGACGCCGTCGCGCGGCGACAGCACCGTCCGACTCCGCGCTCCGCCCGTACGACGCTACATCTCTCGGCGACGCGTGGAAGCAACAGCTGACCCGCGGCGCACAGTAGCTCTCTCGCCTCCTGGAGCGGCACACCGTCACTTTCGCACTCGTGCGAAAAACCCCCCCGAACGTACGAGCGGTGTGGAGGAGTCGCGTCGCCATCTTTAGGCACGGTTGTACCCATCGGCCCGCCGTCTCCGTCGACGTCATCGCCGTCGCCGTCGCATTACATTAACGTGCCGGGGCGCGAGAAAGAGACGAGGTGCGCGATCCGCGAGTAGCTTCCTCGCGCGCGAGACGAGGACGTCTCCCTCTCTCGTGTCTCTCTGTGTCCTTCTCCGTCTGCCGTCTCCGTTTTTTTCGCTACTCGCCTCGCGAACGTCACGAGGAAGGACACACAACCGCGGTGTGGAGACGAGGACTGGTGAGAGTACGAGCGAGCAAACGGGTTCGGTCGGTCAGGACGTCGCCGTTGTCGGAGTGCCGTTCGGCCGCCCGCCGCCTGCCGTCGCGCGCAAATTTTCGGCTCCTTCGTTCCTCGCGTCGCGTCGCGTCGCGTCGCGTCGCGTCGTGTCGTTTCGCGTGCAAGAAAGCGGGTTGTGAAGCGCGACACGATCAGTGAAACTTGGTGTTGAGTGACTACTCCGCTCGTGACGGCCACGGGAACGGGACACGGGAGCAGGAGGCAGGAGGGCGAGAGAGATACTTGATCGCGCGGTGCCCGAAACGGAGCGGGCCGGATAGGACACAGACGGACTCTCTCGAGAGGTCGCCCGACGGACGGGACCGACCGTGCGTTATCCCGTGCGGGAGAAAGGGCGAGGGAGAAAGGAGAGAGAGAGAGAGAGAGAAACGGCATCCCGCCGCCGCCGTCGTCGCCGCCGCCGAGCAACGACGACGGACTGGTGCAATTGACAGAGAAGATGGCGCGAGCCGTGGACGAGGATCGCTGCTGACCCATTTTTCTCCGACGCGCCAAATCTACGGGAGTCAGGGGGCCCCCTACGCCGAAGTACGACGACGGAGGAGGAGGCGGAATCTCTCCCTCGCCTCCCTCCCCCCCACACCCCCTCTCTCTCTCTGGCTCTCACTCGCACACCCCGTTTGATGTGGGCGAGCGCCGTTCGCGGTGCGTGGTGACGTTCGCCGGGTGGAACATACTCGGCGACGGGCGACAGCAGGGAAGGAAGCCGTAGGAGTGAGAGGGAAAGAGAGGGACCCGTGAGAGAGCGAGAGAGGAAAGAGCGCGGAGCGCGGAGTCCGGAGTTGCGCCGGGAGGGTGGCCGCCGCTCTCTCTCTCTCCCTCGCGTCGCGCTCGCGCGCGCGCTTCTCTTCTACTCCGATCCTCCTGCTGCGTGTGTACGTTGTGTTGTGTGTGGCCTGTTTTTTGTTTTTTTTTTCTACCGTGTGAATAATACTCGCGCGAGTGTTGTACGTGTTTGACCCGTCTCACCGTCTCTCTTCCCCGCCCTCCCCCCGTGCACGTACGATCTCCGGGGTTCACCTGTCTCCGACGGCGGCGAACCGGTCGGTGTCCCGCGTGCCGCGCGAGGTCGTCGTTCGCGTTCTCCACCCCCGATAACCCTGGGAACGTGGGGACAATAACGTGGGGGGATAAGGGAGACTCGTCAACATCGTCGGTGCGTTCTGCGTGCGCGGTTTCGCGGTGAGCCGCGGGTACGCGGGTACGCGGGTACGAAGAGACGACGCCGTCTGGGGGCGAAATCGGCATCGGTCATCGCGTGATCTCAGAAGGTGGCAAAAATTCTGAGAAGACCGGAGCTCGGCGGAGCCCTGGCGGCAGGCTCATCGGCGGCTGCTGCAACGGACGCGGACGTACGTAGCCGACGAAGACGTAGCAGTCCTCTGGATTACCTAAAGTCCCGTGGCGCTGCCCTGGCAGACGCGGGCATCAGCGCGGCAGCTAAGATGGGGAACAATGCCGCGACCGCCAACAAGAAGGTCGACGCCGCCGAGAGCGTCAAGGAGTTCCTCGACAAGGCGAAGAAGGAGTTCGAGGACAAGTGGAAGAAGAATCCGACCAACACCGCCGGTCTCGACGATTTCGAGCGCATCAAGACCCTCGGCACCGGCTCGTTCGGCCGCGTGATGATCGTCCAGCACAAGCCCACCAAGGAGTACTACGCCATGAAGATACTCGACAAGCAGAAGGTCGTGAAGCTCAAGCAGGTCGAGCACACGCTAAACGAGAAGAGGATACTGCAGGCGATCAGCTTTCCGTTTCTCGTGTCGTTGCGCTTTCACTTCAAGGACAACTCTTACCTGTACATGGTGCTGGAGTACGTGCCGGGCGGCGAGATGTTCAGCCACCTTCGCAAGGTCGGCCGTTTCTCGGAGCCGCACTCGCGTTTCTACGCGGCGCAGATCGTACTTGCGTTCGAGTATCTGCATTACCTCGACCTGATCTATCGGGATCTGAAGCCGGAGAATCTGCTCATCGACTCGCAGGGTTATCTCAAGGTAACCGATTTCGGCTTCGCCAAGAGAGTTCAGGGACGTACGTGGACACTGTGCGGCACACCGGAGTACCTCGCCCCCGAGATCATTCTCAGCAAGGGCTACAACAAGGCGGTGGACTGGTGGGCGCTGGGCGTGCTGGTCTACGAGATGGCCGCTGGCTATCCGCCATTCTTCGCCGACCAGCCGATCCAGATCTACGAGAAGATCGTGAGCGGCAAGCCCCGCTTCCCCTCCCACTTCGGTTCCGATCTCAAGGATCTGCTGCGCAATCTGCTGCAGGTCGATCTCACCAAGAGGTACGGCAACCTCAAGGCGGGCGTGAACGACATCAAGGGCCACAAGTGGTTCGCCAGCACCGACTGGATAGCCGTCTTCCAGAAGCGAATAGAGGCGCCGTTCATACCGCGCTGCAAGGGACCAGGCGACACCAGCAACTTCGACGACTACGAGGAGGAGACCCTGAGGATCTCGCTTACGGAGAAGTGCGCCAAGGAGTTCGCCGAGTTTTGAACGCTGCGCCGGCGCCGGCTCGGCAAATTTCACGCAATAGAAGGTGGATACGCACGTCGTGTACGCGACCCCGACGTCGCGGTCGTGGTCGTGTCTCATCGTCGAGCTGACGCGGCACGGCGCTCCGTCGTCATCGCCGTCGTCACGTTGGTGATTCGCTTATTTTGCGAAAAAAGAGAGAGAGAGAGAAAGAAAGAGAGAGAGAGAGAGCTAAAGAGCGGAAGAGAAAGAGTGAAAGAGAGAAGGATGCATCTGTGTGTGTGTGTGAGCCACGGCGAATCGGCGTGAAGTTTTTTTTTGGGGGAAGGTCGAAGTTTCTCGTGAGCGATACTGGAAGGAAAGGTATGGAAAGGTATGTTATTCTAGACCTAGAGGGAAAGAGAGAGTGATAGAGAGGGAGATAAATATACGCGAAAGAGCACGTGGCAATTCGCGCGTTTCATCGCGACCGAACTCGCTAGACATGAGAGAGAACAAGGAAGGGAGAAATCGAAAACGGTTGACATGGGACGTTTACACGCTGGCGTTCAAGCGTCCAAAAATTATATACACACATGAATTTTGGTTGTTACATATATAGTAGACGTCACATGCCAGCATCACTTTTTACATGAAAAATCTCTTTTTTAGCCGGTTAATCGATTCATTAACGTAATAAGAAGGAGTGTATACTATATATATATACACATATGTATATATATATATATATATATGTGTGTGTGGGTGTGTGTCCGTTCGCCACTCATATTCCTCTATCCCCCCTCCCCTCCCCCTCGCGTTCCCTGCCATCCATTGATAGCTTTATGATCCGGTTTACGGAGGAGGCCGTGTGTAAAGTTTGTTCCCAATGATTAACTGTTATCAGCGTCGGAAATGTCACCGTACCGAAGTTACCTTGTACATATAGTCCCTCGTTGTCTTTACGAACGACGTTTCCTATCTCCTCCGTTCCTTCGCCCGCCTCCCTCCTTCTCCCCCTCCCTCACACGCGCAGCGTCGTCTCTCCGGTGTCTTCTCCAACTCTTCGGCAAGCATCCCCCTTCCCCCATCACTTGTTCACCCCCTCGGTTTTCTCTTGCACCACACACACACATACACACTCGAATCGAGAAGGAGGTACCACACTGCAAAGCGAGTCATATCGTGCATCGTTCGTTATCTATTTGTCTCTATCTTCTTTATTCGTCATGAGAGATTGTGTGTGAGAGAGAGAGAGAGAGAGAAAGTACGACGCGCGTACTCATCGTGAGTATGATCCACATTTGTACAACTAGTCACACACACAAAAACACACACACACACACACACACCAAACATCCATACACACATACATAAACAGAGACACGTAACAAACATATAAATACGATAATCTGAAATAATGTTTATATATGAAACACGTTTTCTATCAATCGCCGATGACGGGCCAATTGGAGGAGACACGTGGCGTCTTTATACCCGCGGTGAAATTCGCGTGAGGAATATTTCTGTACACGCAAGATAGGCCGGATACCTATATGTATGCTTCGTCATCATCGAAACTCGGTGCATCCGCACGGTGCGCAGAACGGTTTTAATCCCTTGCATTGTCCCGAACGTATCTCTTGTTATCTGCGTTATATACCGAAAGATTAAGCGTTTAATTCTCCAACATAGACCGAGGTACGAAAACGTACAGAGATATTCGTCATCTCGAATTGTTGTATACAAAGAAAGGGGCCTCGGAGGGGGCGATGGTATCTATCATATTCCAGTTTTACCGTGGGCATAAGGATATCTTTATCATAACACCAATATTAGAAGGAATGAGGCTATTAAAGCTGCGAATATACAGTTTAGGTTGCTAACAGTTTCCTCGTAAAAACCGAGCTTTTCAACGTGTACGCAAAAGTGTTACGACGGTAACGTCGACATCGTAATGTAGAGGGTCTTTGAATTCTTAAAGACCCGTCACAACGCGTAAAATGAAAGGAAAACAAGCAGAACCCTGACTAATGATCTCAACGGCAAGAAACGTGATAGAACGAGACCGCGGAAGAGCGCAGGGAGGGAATATAGGACGTAGTAAAATGTACTAAAGCGGAAACGAATAAATAAGCATCGCGGTAACGAAACACATTGACGTAAAAGATCGTTCGATCGGAAGGACGGAAGCTAATGGCAAAAGATGGTGGCCCGCGATTACGCGATCGGTGCGATCGCATTGGCCACGCGCAAACTATCAATCTCTCTCTCTCTTTCGAACCGAGAGCGATCAGCCAACATCGTCGGTAGACGAAGTTTCGTTAATGAGTAAAACGGTCGTTCAGAATTGGATTGGGCACACGCCAGAAGCGCGACGTGACTGGCCAGGTATCGATTCAGCGGCGATGGGCTAACACGCGCGCGGACAATGCGGAGGAAATGCGGCACGTAAGTTGACGTTACGAAACTTTTATATTCTTTTAGCATTCGTGATGAGTCGAGTATGAACTTTATCGCGCGTCTATGCCAATGCAAGTTTTCAAAGCTTCAATTTAGTCGAACCAACGAACCGATTCTGGCAGACGACGCAATCGATACAACATATTATTTTTGCGTTACACTGACACACAAATTTTTCCGTTATACTGAAAGAAATATAATAATATGAATTTTATATATTGGAATATATTATCTGATCTAAGTACGACTTTGAAGACTTGCGTTGCATTCAATTCAATGAATATATTGATATTGTCGGCACCCTTCGGCGCGTCAAACGAGATCGGAATTTTGCTGAGAAATTGTTAGGTCATGAGAGCGATCAGCTGTTCGACGCGATGTGGGATACATCGTGAATCTTTGCGATCTCCAGTTAATAGCGATTCGGAATACAGAAAGAGACAGACGGCGCATTCGTTGCACGTAACGAGTGTAATTTCGCGAGTGACGATAGATCAAAGAGGGGGAATCCGTCATCTCCCCCTGCTTATACCACACGGGACGTATATATCTTCCTTACCACCTTTATACGCGAATGCACACGCCGTTCGTTCATTTGCACACGCTGTGATGTTACGGAGGAATTGGAATGAGGGAGGAAACGGCGGTAGCGTTTGTTGCGACTCGCAGCAAAATAAGCAAAGTACTTGGCGCGGCTTCGTGCATGACGAGATTTTGGGGATAATGAGATCTTGGCCGACGCGGTATGCAATTGCGCTCGCATGCACATGTATGTATTATACATACATGTGTATGTGTGTATTACGCATACACATGCGCGCGTATGTCGAAGAAATTGAAGCACTAAGCACAACAGAGCTAAGCCACTTAAGACAAGATTGCATTGATATAATAGTTCTACGAAATAGCGTTGCTGGCTATCTGCAGTTATTATTCGAGCAGTGTAATGACTGTGATAAATGGATACAAATTATTTGCTTCAGTAGCAAGCTTCTCAAGTCTTTCGCACTCTTTCCTCTTTTCCATTTTCTAGTTCAGAGATCCATGCTATTCTCGGTTCTTCTATTTTGAGTAATGTCACGAGAATTCGTTTGCTCTAATTACATAAATTTGCGACAATCGTATTATGGAATCCTTGACACATCTTTTAATATTCGAATTTGAGTTGGTCTAAAACGGATTATACATTATGTATATTCTGATTACTGGTGATTTAAAAGCTATCTATTTTGCACAAGAGATTATAAATATATGTAATTTATAAAACGCATTATTAGCGTTTCTTGGCAGTATTATACAAAATTTTAGTTGGAGCAAGCGGATTTGATATTCAGATTTAAAACGCCTGCAAATTAAAAACCGTTCCTGTTTATTTTCTGGTTTAAAGGGACAAGTGTTTCGCACTCTTTTTTTCCGTTTTCTAGCTCAGAGATCCATGCGCTATTCTCGGTTCTTCCATCCCGAGTAATGGAGTAATGTCACGAGAATTCGTTTGCTCTAATAAGTCTAATTACATAAATTTGCGACAATCGTATTATGGAATTCTTGACACATCTTTTAATATTCGAATTTTACCTGGTCCAAACGGATTATACATTATATTCTGATTAAGTGATTACTGATGATTTAAATATTCTGCTATTTATTTTGCAAGAGATTATATGAATATATGTAATTTATAAAACGCATTCTCAGCGTTTCTTGGCAGTATTATACAAAATTTTAGTTAGAGCGAGCGGATTTGATATCCAGATTTAACGCCTGCAAATTAAAAACAGTTCCTGTTTATTTTCTGATTCAGAACTGATCGGAACGTTCGAACGTCCGTATAAAATTAAATATATCGTTAGATTACCAAAAAATTTGCTTACGATATTAGATATAAATCAAGTTAAATATTAATGTTTCTGCTTTCTGAGAATATCATATTTAAAATATCTCGGTAATTTTATTGAAGAAGGAATATAGGAGATGTTACTCAAGAAATTCGGGGACGAAGATAAATGCTGATTATCCTTCGACAGCCATCGAGAGTGCTTGTATTTTCAAGATATCAATCGTTTTGTCAATAACAATCTCAAGAATCTTCAGATAATTCGCTATCGCGTTTTCTTCGATCCTCAAAAGGCATCGATAAACTTGCCTTTTCTATCGCATAAAACGGTAGTACCTATATACTGTTAATTCGCATTCTTACGTTGTTCTCTAATGCAACCGTTACTTATCTCGCCTAGTGAGAATTTAGATTTTTTTCACATAACACGAAATAGAGATTAACATATTTCAAGTATTGTGCTGTTGCTTAATTTAACACTTTTATGTGATAAATTCCTCCTGTTAAATCCGACTCCTTCGGATTTAACAGAATACAAATTAAAAGCTTATACATATTATTGTTTAAGTCAGCTTCATCATATATATCATCAGGTAATTCTTCTTCTATAAAAGTCTTTACTGCTTCTTCCATTTCTATAGTTGTTTTAAGACGTTGTCATCAGTATAATGGTTAATTACGTAATATTTAATTGCTTTATCTGCTTGTTTGATATATATTTGTGTCAGTATTTCATTTATCTCATTGTCAGTAAAGATGTCAAATTTGTATTGGTTATTTGTATTGTTGCTTGTAAATGTGTGACACAGAAAATCAATGATAAAATTAAAATTCTTGTCTTTAAATAAATCTAGATTATTATTTATAAATTGTAATGTGGATAAGCCCCACTCTGTAAAACGATATTTTAGTTCCTTTATATAATGCTTTTTGTTTTCGGAGCTTGCAATTAAACGATATAGTTCTTGAAGTGTATGAGTAACTGGTTTTTTACATTTTTTAAAATTGATTACGTGTTGCATATTTTTTGAGGAACTTAACAGTAAAATATTTGTCACTAAAGATTTGTTTTTTTATAATTGTGTTAAATGATAAAATTGAATAGTTATTGATGTTGAGAGTGGTTTCGCTCTGCGTTCGAAATTAAAATTAAAGTTTTTGATGTATGGCAGAAGGAGTGTGCTGGCCCAGGATTATATATTTCGTTAATAGAGACCTTGCTTGGATATACACACAGTTTCATGAAACTCGATATCTTTAAACAAAATATATAATTATACACTTTTCTTTAAAAAACCGCATCTTCTTTAACAATTAATATCTCATTTATCAATTTATATATTACGTACCGATATAATTATTTTCATTTGTCGCCATACGCCAGCATAGAAAACAAAGATCTTCCTGAGATTCTCTCTTTTGCCATGGAGATGTTGAGATATCGACATTGTCATTCGGCATTCCCCTATATTAAAAAATAAAAATGTTTGAAATATAGTGGTTACAATATCTTGTAGCATAAATTTAGATTGTAATTACTATCTACAAGACAGTAATAGATAATATATGACAGGAAATACACATACAAACTGAATTTTTGGTCCATCAATATATAACGGATAAAATTGTTTTTTATAATTTTGAAATTTTGGCGGCCCAATTAGAAAAGATTTGTTTTTTTATAATTGTGTTAAATGATAAAATTGAATAGTTATTGATGTTGAGAGTGGTTTCGCTCTGCGTTCGAAATTAAAATTAAAGTTTTTGATGTATGGCAGAAGGAGTGTGCTGGCCAATTTTCCGTCTAACATTGCTTTTTATATACAAAATTTAATGTAGACAAGCTCCACTCTTTGTAATGTTTGATAAGTTCTTTCATATTGTTTTTGTTTAACTATGAATATTCCAAAATGAATAATTATCCTTTAGGTCCTCCTCTTTTTGATCGTGACACCTTTTTTAGTCGCGACCTTTTTGGCCGTGATACTCTTTTTACTTTTGACTGCTGCCAACCGAAGGTTATTGATGATAATATTTTTTTTGATGGTGCAGATATTTTTTTCGATGGTACAGGTATTTTTTTCAATGGTACAGATACTCGTTGTTTTTCCATATAATTGAGATAGCTTGCATATTCCGTTATATGGGTTGGTCCTGAAGGGCTCGCGTATAGCTGCATAATAAACTTTTTGATGGTGCAGATATTTTTTTCGATGTTGCAGATATTTTTTTGAATGGTACAGATACTCGTTGTTTTGCCATATAATTCAGATAGCTTGCATATTCTGTTATATGGGTTGGTCCTGAAGGGCTCGGCGTATAGCTGCATAATAAACTTTTTGATGGTGCAGATATTTTTTTCGATGTTGCAGATATTTTTTTTAATGGTACAGATACTCGTTGTTTTGCCATATAATTGAGATAGCTTGCATATCCTGTTATATGGGTTGGTCCTGAAGGGCTCGGCGTATAGCTGCACAATAAACAAGGCTTGTGTTCCTGTTTCCTGTTCTCTCAATCTTTTGTATAAGTATCATGGCTTGACTTCTGGATCCTCCAGTAGCTCTCATGATATTCTCATCACTTGAACCTGAATCGCTGATCCAGCATTTATGTACGGAGTTAAGAAGTAATAGGACATGAAAAAAAATAAGGTCACGATATGAGACCCCTGTATATATATATAAAGTAGCAACGATTTCGTTTGAAGCTTTATTAAATATTATACACTTACATATGACACATGATTTCATCTCTTTTATTGCAAACACGGCACTTTGCGTTACTAAATTTTCTTGCACAGTCGGCACAGAGTTTCATGTTGCAATGCCATTATTGTATATTTCTCATATACGTCATATATACGTTGGATACTAAATCTAAAACAGAACATCACCTCAGTGTTGACAATATTGTGTATAGAAGGGAAGAGAAAGGATATTGTGTATTATACAAAAACTGATAATTTTGTCATTACAGTGGCGTAGTAAGGGAAAACAGCGCCCGGTGCGGTTCCCTCTCCTCCCTATGCCTTTCTTATTACACTATTAATGGCAACCACCAATAGACTAATTAAAAGATAGCTTTTTCAATTTATTAAGCAATTTTTTCTTTGCATGTTTCCTTTTCTTCCATATACTGCAACATACTGGTGATTCACGCTTTTTTTGCCATATTGAATAACCTGTTATGTGGGTTGGTCCTGAAGGGCTCGGCCCTTCAGGATATATTCACATAATTAAAGTTCTTGATATAGTGCAGAAGTAGTGTGCTGGCCAATTTTCCGTCTAACATTGCTTTTTATATACAAAATTCAATGTAGACAAGTCCCACTCTTGGTAATGTTTGATAAGTTCTTTTATATGGTTTTTGATTTCTTTCACTTCATCAGTCGATTGATGGCGTCGAGTTACTGTGGGAGTTACCTCCCGCGTCTAAAATATGGCAGATCTTTTCACACTTCTTATTGATAAATTCCAAAAACATTTCATATTTGCTAGCAAAAGAATCTAGCTCCATGAACCTTGAATGGTTCTAGTTTGTTTCCCAATAATGGTATACGGCTTGTTTGAACAATTCGGGAGGGCTCGGTCCTTCAGGATATATTCACATAATTAAAGTTCTTGATATAGTGAAGAAGTACTGTGCTGGCCAATTTTCCGTCTAACATTGCTTTTTATATACAAAATTCAATGTAGACGAGTCCCATTCTTTGTAATGTTTGATAAGTTCTTTTATATTTTTTTGTTTTTGATTCCTTTTACTTCATCAGTCGATTGATGGCGTCGACTGGGAGTTACCTCCTGCGTCCAAAATATGGCAGAAAAATTATCGAATTTTATATAGCTTTACGTATGCGACAATACGCAAACAAAAAAAATAATAATAATAAAAAGTAAATCAATAACGAATTAAAGAAATGCAAAATTTTATCAAATTTAAATAAATAAAGAAAATGTATTATTTGCAACATGTGAACTTTATTATTATATAATGTTTACATAATGTTCTATCCTTCATCCTACCCTATCTTATATAAGTTTAGCAAAAAATTTCGTGCATATGTATGTATATACATATATATACACGAGTTAGTGTATATTAGTTTTATACACATTGATGATGATGATGATGATTATTTACCTTATTTCACCAATCTGCTCGTTCAAATTATTTAACAGCGTATATTCTAATAGGATATCTAGCTTGTGCTTCGACGTAACTGTAGGCGATGCATAAAGATAGAATAAAAATCCTATTTTAATAAGATCATTTTCATTTCTTATGTCCTCCAGCACAGTAATCATATCTTCTTCCCTGCTCAGTGCGAGCAACCTATTGGCTCTGTAATTTAATCTAATGTCGGTACGAATGGCGATGTCTTTGTTAATGGACTTACGTGGCTCACCAAACCAATCTGTCCAATTGATGGAAGATAATTTCTAGAAACAAGATAAATGTTATTATTAAGCAGCAAATAAAAGCTAAATAAAAACTCTTGCATTAATTATTGCGCCTGGCTCTTATGGCAAAATTTGTTAATATTATTTTATACATATTATATGAATAGATGTACACTGAACGAATACGTTATATGCATTGGTGTTACAATTTTTGTCGCATGTAAATATAGAAAATTATGAAGAAAGATTCCGGGTGCTATTACAAATAATGAATTACGTTAATACAATGCTATTCTGTAGACAAATAAATTTTTCTGAATATTTTTCTCTCTCTTGGCACTACATTCGTATATCTTACTTCGATACTTAACAATATATTTACAAGTAATATTTAATTTAAAAAATAATTATACGGAGATTTTACGCGAAGTCGCTTAAATGTCTTGAAAATTCTATAAGAAACATAATTTTAACAAAGGAAAATAGTTTCTGTGTGTGATGAATGCTGTTCTGCGATGAATGATGTCGTCGGGTTATCGGAATTTCAATCCTATAATATATTTTTTAATATGCTATGGCGGATTTCTTCACGCTCCTCCTCCAGGACTTGGAGATAGTCGAAAAACATTTCAGTTTTGGTATCACGAGAATCAAGTTGCATCAACCATGAACGGTTCTCATCACTTGTTTTCCAATAGTTGTTAATAGCTTGTTTGAAAAATGGGGGACAATATTGATCTCTGTTATCATGAATAAAAAAATGAAAGTTGTTTATTAAACTTAAAGAACAAGATGCGTATTAATATATATAGCGTAATATATATTTTCTACGTTTTAAAATAAGTAAAAGAGTATACATATATACAGGGTATATATACTCTTTTACTTTTAACTACGAATATATTCCAAAATAAATAATTACCCTTCAGGTCCTTCTCTTTTTGATTGTGATTTTGATTTTGATTGTGATACTCTTTTTGATTGTGATTTTAATACGTTTTTTGCCATATATATTTGAGATAGTTTGAATAACCTGTTATGTGGATGGGTCCTGAAGTATATCTGCATAATAAACCGATTTTCGTAATGTATTTTTGCTAACATGGTGTTTTTACCTCTTTCTGACGATTAATCCAAGTTCAATATTGATATTCTAAATTAGAGTGGCTATCTTGCTTTTCGCTAAGAATACAGTTATTTTCGTTTGACGTTTAATATTTATAATTATTACAGACATAGTTATATAGCCATTTCGTTTGAAATATTGCACTTTTCGACAATTTTACTTAATTTTATACCTGCATTAAATATATTCATGATTTAATTATTACTATTATCATAATAAGAAATATCTTTTTACATTTTTGTATTTGACCCATCTCTTTCTCAGCAGATACGATTACCGTGCGTAATTTTCTGTCTTTAAAATTTGATAAAACGTGTAAAACAGGAGATGAGACGACGAGGTATTCTTTAATAATGTCAGGCGAAGCTGCGCCGTGAATAATTTTTTCGAAATTTGGATGCCATATGTGGAAGGTAGACCTAATTTTGCCGCAAAAATTCATGATTATATGGATTTCGGAACAGGGAATGTACACGATGTGTACTCCGTACTTGATTACTTTGAGGCATTCACATATGAACGAGTAAGCGTCGTACTGGTCGTACATCGCTAGAATTTTTTTCTCAATAAGGGAGCTATGATGTTTGCAGTATCTTTCATCACAAATGCTGAAAAATATATACATGTTATATTTTATTTTTTATAATCTTTTATCTTGTACATTGCAACTCTATAATATAAACAAATTTATCTCCACCCCCCTTTATATGATATTTCGTACAATATCTTTGTAGGTTCTGTAACATTCTTATATGCTACGTCGTTAAAATATTATGGTATGTCATATCTAATATATTTACGAATGCTGTTTGAGTTGCACAAACATTACCGCAAATAATGTCTGCGATTTTCATCGGAGACCCGGTTATTACTTCGCACGCGTGTATGCCTGATAACCGTTATCAGTAATTATTTGCTATTGGTTCTCATAGAAGACGAGTCGCTATTGCTGGAGATGCAGAGAAGATAACCATCAAGGGTATCGATTAGAATTACTTAAATCGATCCGTATCGTTCAGAGATTAATCTTGCGAACGTGTCGATGAAAAATAATCGAATACCCATGTGTCCCACATCTATCGCCTTTTGACGACAAATATTCTCGGAAGAATTTCATTATCAATATATTACGGTGTCTTTTTTTTTGTAATCCGAATAACGGTATTTCCATGAAAATTTTTTTATCATCAGGATTAGCTGGTATTTAGCGCCACGACGCGCAGAATTTTGATTAACGAGACATTCAGATCGCCGTGTAGGTGAAAACAGCTTTCAGGAAAGTTATGGTTATCGGTATTTTAGTCGCGAAGCGAGCAATAATAATTTTTTTTTCGGATGATTGCGATCACAATTGTGTTAATATTTTATTGTCGACATTACGACTGAAGGATACGACAGGGCGAATTATCGTCGCTTGTATTATTGATAAGGACCTACGTTGTCCTTTCTTGGCGAGGTATCTCGGTCATTTGTTTCCGGATAGATAATACGATATCGATCGGCGGCTTGCGATATTAAGGGCTATGTCGATAACAGCGTAGTCATGTCAGGCGGGTAACATTACAACGTGATAAAAAGGAGGTGTCCATTTCTCATGTAAAAATAATTTTCTCGCGATCGCAAACTTGGCCTTCCGTTGATCGCGCAGCGTATGGAGTACATGGCCGTCGTTGTTTTGAAAATCAAAGGGGGATATCGTTCCCTATATGATCTGCAACTGTAATTCTACATTTAATTTAATAGACGATACAGGCAAGTTTGATACATTCTTGTACCTTCCAATACACGTGTTTGTGCGTGATCCAAGAACACGTTTAGTTTATCTCGTCGTATAAGGAACGAAGTTATATTCCTCAATAACATATCACTATGTGTACTCCGTGCATGAAGTAAACAATTCCCGAAAGGTTAAATTATTTTAATTCCGCATAATAAAATGATGCAGTAGATTGCAGCTGCATAATAATTTCTTACATTATCCTTTGTGTTTACGATAAAATTTCTCGCGCTATATTAGACAGTCGATTTGTCACGATGCGCTCGGGGTTTCGCAATAATATGTTTCACTGTATGTCCAACTTTAATCGGCCAAGTGCTTGTCTCCTGTTTTCCAATTGGCCCCGACGGTAGGAGGTTTGTTGCACCTGTGGGAAGCTTTAATCGACGTATGCGGCTCGCGCAAGCTTGCGCGAGCGCAAGCGTTTCGTGTAAATATTAGCGATAGGTAACAGTAATAGTTCGTATCGTATATCGTCGTGTTCACTGCGGTGTGATTCCTTTAGAGCGATTCTTCCCTGAATATCTTCGCGTTTCTAGCTTAAGCTCCGATGTTGCACCGACGGCGACTCCTATTTGTCTCAGAAACCCGGTTTCGACCAACCTTGCGTTAATTCTGATGTAACAAATCTTTTGTGTCCTTTTTTAATGAAATATTTCGTATCCTCGTCGCGCATTTAACACGAAACGCGACCCCTCAGTTTCTAAGCGTCGTTTGTGTCTGATATATGAAGAAGGTGTTTGATGTTGAGACGAGGATGACAGAGGCTCCGTTTAGTGTTAAATGCGTGATGTGAATATGCACCGAGCCAATAACATAGAACTTGCAATTAGAGTTAACTGAGGTTGATTAAACCGCCGGTCATCTCCTTCTCTGTCTCCCCTTTCTCTCTTTCTCTGTCTATATATCATATAGCTATGACTTTAATCCGGAAAGGGACGACTAATTTACGTTCGGTTAACCGTCACGTAGGACGAACCGGCTGCCCGTCGGTGCAACTCGGCCCTTAATCGTCTTATAATCGCCCAAAGAATGTACGCGTGTACGTCGGCACGCACCGAGGAACACGAAGGTAGGCACACAGGGACAACACACACGTGTACCTGCGAATTTCCCCCTCGGCCCGTTGTATATTATATCCCCGCAATTATATTGCTTTTAATTCAGTGTTCTTCGTATCACACACAGATGTACAAGTGTCGTCCTATTTATATACGTAGTTTATCCCTCGATCCTAGCGATCGGTCGTTACGCAATCGCCGCACGCACGCATGCATACATACATGCATACACACGCGCGTACACGTATGTATGTACATACACGTACGTACGCAAAACGCGCGTGTCCATGCAGGATATTCGCCAGTTATCGAAACGTCTCGTTGAAGTTCGCCCGCCGTTCTAAATTGCATCCGGCACATGCGCCGGCATGTGGCGCTTGTATTATACTTCGTCTCTTTGTTGCTTTATTGCGTCTCCGTATCTCTGTTCGTCGCGGCTCGTGGAGACATTGAGCGTTTCTTACATTGTGGCACTGAGAATGATAGACGCGAAACACATTTACGACAAGACCGAGTTTCACAATCCTTAAATCGAAACATTAGTCTCCGCTAAAAGCTTATAAATTATTATATAATAACAATAATGATGGATTATAATAATATCTATATATTATAATTAATATATTTTTATATTTATAAATTATTAGCGGATATTAATTTAGTTAACAAAATTACTTTTACATTCTATATTTTGAAGAATAATAACAAAATGTACGAGAAATCTCAGAGACTAATCATGTGTTTCTTGCATGTTTCGGTTTAAGAGTTAATACGAGAGATTATATCTCAATGTCCTTAGCTACTTTTTCCATGAGTCCACAGCACAAGGAACATTTCCATGTAAAATCATCACTTTTCAAATTTCTTTCAATTTTACGTTATTTAATTATAGCAGGGAGCGATTATTCGACATACGGTATCGCAACGAACGAGTTAATTTAAGTGATTTTTCCTCAAATTACGGCGTCTGGCGAATGTACGCGTTCCTCGAGAATTTTTTTCCCGTCGTGACTTGGTTCCGTATGGATCCATATTCGTTCTAAAAAAAAAAATGAAAGGAAAATACAGCGAAGGTCTCGTATGCGTGTCGTCACGCGACTCCACGACGCTGATTATTAAAGAGCGACGTTTATCAGAAATGCGACTTGGTGAACGCGGATTCCGCGTCGCCGCTTTACGCTATGTCGCCGTCGTCCCGGTTCGAAAACGCTTATCTTCCGCATTGATCTGTTCAATCTCGCTCACACACCCCGTCTTCTCTCGCCGCGCCCGGATTAAATTGCGCGAGTGGAAAAGTGTTTCCCTGCCTCTTCCTCTCCCCCCGTTTCGCGGGTTCTTCTAGTAATTTCTTTTCGCTCTTACGAGAGAACCTTTTCGTAAACACGATCGACCCGCGTCCTACTATATGCACTCCGTCATTCTTGGCGTCCTCGAGGCTGCGTATTAGTTGTTTGCTAAAAAGTTGTGTCGCTCTTATTCCCGTAGAAAAAAAACTTATTTACCAAGACGTAAATCAGCGTAAATTAGCGGATTAATACATGATTAATACATGAATATAAAGGGTTGCCTATATTAATGTATCAATTGACATCGATACAAGAGGAACGTCGCTACATATGATAGAGTGCAAGTGACCTTCCTTCGTATTTTGGCAAAATTTTGGCAAAGCAACAATAAGCGAGGCCACACGAGGAAAAACACTGCGCGAAGACATCACACATAATTCATAACTGCAAATATTTACTTAAATCCAGTTACAACAATGAAGATTTTTGAAGTCTCTTCAAGGGCGAAAAGAAAGTCTTTCCAAATTGAAGAACCTTTATTTGCGAGTCCTTGTGCTCAATCTTATGTACGATCTACGTTTATTTTCAGTTATGAATTTTCTGAGAAATTCATTACGCCGGTCATTACTCCAAATTCGTCATTAGCGCGAGCGGTCGACAACGCCTCGGGAAACTGACGTAACTCGATACGTAATTAATAACGCGATGGAACGCGCGCTATTTAGACCTCACTTCATTTCCATCCGGATCTCTCTCCTCGTTTCTCTCGTCGCCGCGACGAAGTTGCGCTCGCTTGCGTAATCGCCTCGTCTCGTAATAAGTCTCTTCTCCGTCGCGATCCAATCCCGGGCCCTGACGCCGAAGGCGCGTATAAATACGTCGCCTCGAAAATTCGCGCATCTGCCTTTGCGCATTTAACGAGGCAATCATCAGATGCGCCTCGTGCCTACGACGTTGAATCGTTTGAGATAGACAGTTGTCCGAGACGATTCGAAAAGTGGATTAATGTTAAATACCGTATTTTCGTTTTGGCGTTATCGATGCTCGGCGCGGAATTCACAAATTATCGTAATTTGCAACATTTTAAAGAGAGGATTGATAAAAGTAATTTGTAGGACGATTATTCGGAATTTTGAATGTTTGCGAGAATATTTACATAATTTTTTTTTTTCTTTTTTTTTAAATAAATTATCTCGATTTGCGTATTCTGACCTCGAATTAATTATTCTGCTAATAATCTTGTCTCGCGATGATCGATGATATCTTTTTCAAAAGAAAGATGGGAGAGAGGGATTAAATTCGCACTCTGATTAATGAGAGAATGTTGACGGTTTTTACATATTAAAATTAAATAGCAATTTTTTTCCATTTTCTTCGGGGCTTCGTTCTCTAAATTACTCGTTCGAGAGAGCCGAAATTAAAATTGAACTGTTTAATCTGATTCGTAGGAAAGCGCGGACGCGAGCAAGTTTGATTTTCAACCTGGCGTCTGCAATTATCCGGGGGGTTCGGATTTTCCTTTCCCCTTCCAGAGAGAAATCACAGCTTCTTTCAGATTTCTTTACATTAACGCGTACGATTCCTAGCTACACGTTGCGCATTCATTGGAGGCCCGTTGACTTTTTCTGGACAACGAAAATTTAATGGGTCAGCGCTTTCTTCCCCATGTTATGCTTTGCGTCACGTAACCCTTTGTCGTTTCTTCTCATCGACAATATCGACATCCTCCGTGCTCGGATATATTTTTTTTTCTTGTTTTATATGCATATTTTGTATGTATAAAGTCAAAATATGTAAAACTATATATCACTTTCTTCTCGCCATACAAGAAAGAACCTGACGTTGACAAAATAATACTCGACTGCGACAGATAAATAAAGGCTCGGTAAATATTAATTTTGTTATCTAATCGATGGAACGAGAATTAAGAAATATTTTTTCTAATAATTCCTGAAGTCCGAAAGTTCTAGAGTCATATAAGAATCACTGTGAATAATATGTATGTTGCGAATCTGATTGTAATTTTAAGATTAGATTAGGTAATTAGATTTCAGACGAATCTCGATCTTTTACATATAATTATTATTATTTGTGTTATTAATTATTATTATTTGTTATTAATATATATTATTTTTATAGATTTATTATAAATATATTATCTGTTATTGGTTTTATTATTGATTAATATTATTTACCTCTAATTTTTTAATAGACCAGACCTATCTACTTCTCTGCTATACTTCAATTTGATTAATTTTCTATAGCGTAAAAATGTGCCGGCGACTGTGTTGCGTTCCCCACGTCCTTACTGAACGAGGCAATTATCAGATGCGCCTCGTGCCTACGACGTTGAATCGTTTGAGATAGACAGTTGTCCGAGACGATTCGAAAAGTGGATTAATGTTAAATACCGTATTTTTGTTTCGGCGTTATCGCCGAAGAGTCTGGACACCGTTGTCATCCAGCATCCTTCCTATTGGCGTTACCTACGACGCCATGGTTTGTCAAACTAGCAATTATCGTGTCCAGACTCTTATTAGAGGGACTCTAGTTACCGCTTCCTGTGGGCAGGAATCCATAAGATTATAGAATAAAGAAAACTTTAGAAGATTTTTTTTTGTTAGAATAAACACTTGGTTCTTTAAACTTTCGACAATAAAAATATATTTTTCCGAGCATACATATCATATACATTTAATCAACTTGATAAATTAAAAAGATCATTTTTCTAATGTAACACATTTTTTTCATAAATTATAAATCGTAGACGCGACCATGAACCTATTTACACGCCGCTCGTGTTACGTGCAGTTACGCGAGAAATGTAGACGCGAAAGGGAAATGATTTTATAACGAGACTTTCACACGTAAATCTCTCGCCGATCGGCACGCATAATATCGTGAAGTTGTCGAGCATGAGCGCCTTTTGTACTTTTATACTACGTCAGCATTACTATTCAACAGTATACTATCTGCTATTCAGTTTAGGACGGCTCTATTTTAAAAGATTGATTATTGATTTTCCAAATAGTATTTCCGTATTATTTGCTCTGTATAGATCAAGTTTTAGATTCTCTAATAAATGCCTTTCAATGTTTACATGTTGATTAGGAGCATATATTAAATCATGTTGGATCGATAAAGCTAATACAAAAAGAAATTGGACTGTTACGTAATGTACCTATATGATTAACCTTGAGTAATCTTGTCAAAAATAATAATCGTTAAGCTAATAAGGGATGTCTGGGAATAATAATTTCTGTATGTTTAATTAATTGTATTTCTAAATGATCTGAGATAGGAATGAATTGATGGATGATTAGTACAAGAAAAAGACAAGTTTTTTCTCTTAATTTAATAAATTTCTCTTTTCTTGTCTGCGTATATTGAGATTAATCTTACACTTAAATATAATTATAACAAATGGGTGTAATCATAGTTTTGATATAAATTCGATTACATTTGCTCTATCAACAATGACTCGCTATTCTTTGCGATTTACGAGAAAAACACCTCCTTCTGCATAAAAATTCTTCGTCGAGCATGTACGACAATAGAATGCTCTAATATCTAACTTCTTAATTTCTTAAACATCGGATTATTTCGAAAAAGGGTCGTTTTGTTACTTGCTTTTGTTTTTACACTAGAATATCTATTCCATGTTTATCAGACATAGCAACGGTTGGACTTCGAAGGTTTTAGGTTTTCTTGGCCGCTATCTGTTTAGCTCTAGTATCTGCATAAGGTTGAAGCCTGAAACAAGTAAAGTGTAGTCGTTAAATAAAATCTCGAGTGCTTTTCGAATCCTCAAATCTATAAATACGCTTTTGTCTGTGACCTACTGTTCCTAAACGTGTGACATGCGAGCTTTTGACGAAATGCATTTTATAGAGAGTAATTGAATTTTGTTAATGTTGGCACATATATATATGCTGTTAATAGTAATGTTAAAATAATTTCGTTGGAATAGCGGCGAACCACTCGATGACATAGATAAATTTTCTTCTTTTCTTAGAAATTCTTCTTTCTTAAAGGAATTTTCTATAAAGAAATAGTAACCGGAATCATTGCTTGATCAATCAGTCTTTAGTCTTCTTATCATCCATAGTTCCTTTTTTTTACCAGAGTCAATAAAAATTAAGTTTGAGTCAAACTAAATTTGTGCTAGTCGTTCGTGTAATGGGATTTCACAGTGATTAGTTGATTCTCCAAGGACGGGAAAATGAATCGCTCCGCTGATTCCGAGTTCCAGCTATAGAGAAAAATGCAATTTTTTAAGGCATTTTTTTGGGGCATTTTCACATATATTTTCCTAGCGGCTATTATGTGTATTTAATATATTATTAATTTATTATCTATTAAAATTATTTTTTATCTATTAAAAATATTTTTAAAAAATTATATGTTGTATAGAAAGAAAATCGTATTCTATAATTTCCGTTTACCTATTTTTTTGCTATAAAAACTTCTTTTTTGTTGAATGATACATTCGGAATGCAAAAGTAAGTAATTACCTCAAAAAAATTTAATAATTGTTGCCGCATTATAAGTTTTAAACAATCTGCTTCACTATTTTCTCGGTCAAAATTATATTCTTGATTTTCTATTTCCCTCCAGTAATAAGATGCCTGATCGTGATCAGTTAATGTATAATAGAATCCCGTCAAATATGAAAGTAAACATTCCTTGTGTTTCTCAAATTTCTCTTCTAGCATAACAGATATGCGTTTCTGAAATGTTATTATAGTGATGTTAATGATATTTTAATAGAAACATGTTTCAATTACTATAATGTTACCATCAGGAGTGATATATTTATTTGATCATATCTATAGGATGAGATGGCTCTTTTAAATCCCATAGCGCGAAATTTCATTTTTACAATATCTACTTTTTTTCAAGAATTTGTCGAAAAATTTATGACAAACGGTCGGATGAAATACTCGTTAGTCTTGTCCAACTGACCTTGACTTCGTGAACGAACGTTTACGACTTTCTAACGATTTGGCGTAAAGGATAGGTGTGAGAGAAGACAAGGAGCGCGTGCGCGATTATACTGGGCGTTTCAGAATCACTTCATGTCCCTTCTATGATAGATTTTGAAAAATACACTAAGAAAACTAGCGCGTTTATTTGGCGTTGGAAATGAAAAAGTTTCAATGACTCAAGCTTCAAGGATCTAAATAGATAACGGAACTTTGTTACGCAATTTATTTTAATCATGGATTTTAGCACGATATTTTAAAATCTAAGGACATTTAATAATACATTTGCAAATGACAGTTTATTAGCATATTTTTTAAATGACACATTTCGTTTTTGCAACGCTTCTTTTTCTAAAGTAGAATGCAAAAATTGAATTTTGTCGCACAGATTTGGAAGCTAGGAGGATGCTCGATACGTGATTTCGACCTATCCTATAAGCCCGGATACAATCGTAGATAGCATGGAAATTTACCCGTCTGTCACGTCTTTCGTTGTCGAGCGTAGCCGCAATTTGAATTACCTTTGTCCTTTTCTTCTCACAGAAACCTCCATCGATAATCGATGGGCGCGCGCCGTTAGCTTCGCCAAACAGCCCGAAGCGTTCGCGCAATAATACAGAAGCGGCGTGACATTTTTGTGCCGCGTAAAATTTGTCTGTCGCCCACGTTCCTCTTGCTTCACGAATCCCCCCCCGGATCCGCTTTTGATCGTTATACCTATCGTTTCTATCTCGATTAAGTCGCTCTTCATGACAAAGGCACGGCCAATTACTTTTGAATTCGCATCGATAACTCATTGCTCCGTTACCCTTACTCGAGGCGTACAATAATTGCTCCAATTGTTTTACAATACCGATTAAATGCGAAACCGTTCCTGGTCGATTGACCAGTTCAGCAAAATCAGGAGCGCTAAATTCGCACGAATCTGTACAAATCCGCGCGAATCCGTCAAAATTTTATTTTAGAATCTTGCTCATAAATTTTTTTAAGTTTGTAAAAGAAACAAACTCAAATTTTTGCTTCTCTTGCATCCCCTTGATATATTCTAAAATGCTCGTTGGCAACAACGCAGCTTATGGTATCGTAAATATATATAATCGGGAACTCATATATCTTAGATATTTGATTACGAGATCTCCTTTTTATTAGATACTTGGAATGGATCCTCGGTCGCTTCGGACGCTAAGAAGAGAGCAGACGGAAGCATTTGTTGTCAATTAGAGCGGAGAAGCGCGCGCGATTGACGGCGATGCTGCGCGGGCAGAATCGTTCTCGGCGCGGGCAAGATAACAATCTTAACGGTATGAGTGGCACAGCGTGCCCGTTCTTAACCGCGCTAATAAAAGTTACGACCGGCGTATTAAATGATCAATTCGCCTCGAGAGAACGTAGATGCATCGTTGCACCGACAGTGCGCAAATGGAGCATTGCCTGCGGGTCGGTAGCATTGAATTCGCGAGTCCGGAGTCGCAGAATATAATTACGTGCATCCACACGTGGAAACGAGCTGTGTGGACAAAAGATTAGGCTCGCATTCGTAATTTGACTTTCAGCGAGCGAGTTTGTTCCGTCTTGCGTAACGATCCGCTTAGACTTGCCGTATGAATTTGCGCAGACTTCTTTGTACTAGATTGTTTTGCTCCTGCGCTAGTTTCTGCGCTTAATGAAACATCACACGCACGCTGCAAATTCGCAGAAGCAATAATGCGATCTAAGAGAACACCGTCGGAGTATTCTCGTTTTCTCAGAAAACAATCTTGCATTCGGGATATTTGCGAGTGCTTGCCCAAAAACAAAAGTATTTTCGAGACATATTTGCGTTTGTCGGTTAAAATGATCGATAATACATCAGAGAAATATCATTGCAGAATATTCCTGGTCTTCAAAAAGCGCTTTTAGAAAACATCGTTATTGTGTTAAGAATCATTTTCGGAATGTCCTACTGGCACTCGGAAAGCATTCTCGGAAATAGTCTTGTTCTTGGAATTATACTGGCGGATTGTTCTCACGTCATGTCAGTATTCCCTTCGTTCGCACTTATCCTGTCTGCGGTACGTGTCTGGGACGTTTTCGTGAAACGGCGTACAAGTCGCGATATATCCCTGTCGCACGAGGATTCGTGCCGTTTGTCTAGCGGAGCGATGCGCGTGGCACGACATATCACCCCAAGTGGAAGCAGTTCGTAAACATTTGACGCAATTCCGACGGCAGTAGTCTCTGCATGTGTCGAACACTTCGTTGACGCATCGCTCGCTTTTACTGCAGTGATGTAATCCGAAACGTTTGGTCACGACGTCTCTCAACGCGGTGTCAAGTCAGAACCGTTTCGCAAGGGCGACGATAGAAATTTGTCACGAAAAGCTGCACATTATTGTGCTGCGATAACCAATGATAAGTACTGTTCAACATGGATAAGATAATTCTTTCCATTTGTGTATTTGTAAAGTTCTGATACGTACATTTTATCGTTCATAGTGGAATGTGAGGTATTTTACATATGTTCGGAATAAATTCACAGTGTCCACATAAATGACGATAATTGTCAGGTACATACATGTTGAATTTTTGATGATTACACAACTACGCATACCTAATGAAGTGGAAGGTCATCGTCGCGGTACATAAAACAAATTATCCCTTTTAAACCATAGTTTCACAAATGATGTTTCCTTTAAAAGAATAGGGAACTTCTCTATCTGTACCTGTAAATATTTTATATGGAGTTTCATAACATGGTTTATGCTTCATGCGAAGATTTAGCTTATTGTTGACATTACGAAGTGGTGGTCAAGGATTAATATTGATAAAAATGTTAATTTTAATTACATTAATTCGTGTCTTTAGATCAAACGTAGTAGCTATAAACTTATTCTCAGAAGGCAACTTTAATTCGTTGCTGTAGCCACCACCGTTCCACATTGTCAGTATTTCATCAGATACTTTTTCCTTTCTGTATTTTATTTCATACCATTTCTCTGTTTTATTCGTTATTGTTTCATATATAATTTTGAAACGACGTGAAGTTGAATATTTTGTGGCGTAAAATATTCCAATAATTCATCAAATAAATCTTGGCTCCAATCGGGCACCTGGTACAGTGTTCCGTCTGTTTTCTTGAAATATATATAGAACGGAACATTTTATTATTTTTCATACTCATCAAGTGTAAAAAAGCGTAAAAATATTTCTAAAAAAATTTAATTTGTTGCATATACAAGCATGCCTGTACATATTAATTTTGTTTTCGTTTTTGTATTCATGATTTTATGGTGAAGGGTGCAATCTTACTAATTCCGCAGAATTTGGACAGTACGTACATACTTTGTTAATTTGAGACTTTGTTTGAGGTTTCTCAGGGTGACTTTTATCAGGTCCTCGACGGTGATTTTGGACCTGTTCAGCAACGGTGTGGAACACTTTTTTGTTCTGCAGGTCTTGTTATTTAAGCTATTGTGAGTTGTCAGAGTTGTATCGATGTCATTGGTTGTGGAGGAGATAAGCAAGAAGGAGATGAAGGATACGAGAATTTATAGGAGAAAGGTAAAGGTTGCAAAGATGCCAAATCTTCTCTCATTGCTTTTTTACTTATATCTTCCCGTTCTCGAAATATGACGTTTATCTTGGTTGTCAGGGCGTTAAGAGTCGTTTTTGAGTACGCAGTAGTACAACGGCGTCTTCCATAATTACACTAATCGAATTTAAAGTTGGTCGGTATCAATTTGTTCTTATTGTTAACAGGAAATTGTAATCTTCGCTGTAATCATCGAGATTCCACATTTCCAAATTTTTTGTAGAAATCTTTTCTTTTTTATATTTTATTCTATAAATCTATACCACCTTTCGGTTCGATTTGTCATATTTTCGAACACTTTTGAGGCAATGTAAATTCTAATTTTTTTAAGTGTAAAATATTTCATTATCTTTTTTACTAAATTGTTTCGCCATTAAGGGAAAGCGTGTATCATAACGACGTCGTTCATATAATTTTGTCTTAACGAAATTCGCTCTTGGTTATTGCCAATTATTTGTGATTTTCTTTTAGCTATAGGCCTCAAGAACGCGAATACAATTTTTTTTCATAGCATACGCTCTCTCGTTTGCAGACCAGCTAACCTTGATAAAGTTCGTTGCTTTGCGTGCACAATGCTCGACCTCCCAAGGCCGCGGAATTCATTAAATGTCACAGATCGCCCGCATAATTTTTCGCGATAACTTACTGGAAAGTATTCGTATTCATGTTGGTTAGAATGTTTTAACGCGCACGACTATAAATAAAATTTTCTATTTATATCGTGGTTGCAGTGAAACAAAAGTGAAGAGTTTAGTTAATCATGTAAATTTAATTTAATTCGGGTCGTCCTCCGCTTTGAAAATCTCAAATTTAATTTGTAAAATTATACTATAGCTTTTTAAATGATTAAAACAGTTTGTAATTTACTCTTGACCAGCAATATAGATTTGTTTCTCAGCGTTTTCATTTTTCTAACCTACAAATAAGCGATCGGATAATGTTCGAATTTTACAGTAAATTAAATTGTAGAAAGGATAAAAATTGATTAAATATTTGTCGAAACATGTGCGTTATAGCGTTTATTAAATTTTTTTACATCAGTAACATTTATATCGTAAATCCGTCCGCAATTGCATCAATTATTTACAGAAAAGTAACGCTCCTATATTAAACTAATCACGATTCACTGCGATCTCAGTTTAATATTTATCCACGTGCAAATGTGGAACGCTGTAGGCTGAAAAAATATTTTTGATCTCATGTTTTCATTCGTCGCTGCTTTGAATACAACAACAGGAAATCACTAGTAACTCTCTGTCTCGCGGGGGCTTATTCTCAACTTCTTCGAAAATATTTATGATTATTGGGAATGAGTTTGGAACATAAGTTCTATAAATAAATCAATTTGTTGTTCAACATTGTGCGGGTGGTGGTTACCTTGTACTAGTATAATTAAGTACTGGTTTAGTTCCATTTATTGTTTGTTCACCGCTACTTACGGTATAGCTTAATTGATTTGTTGTTCTTAAAATATTGAAAAAGGGCACGTTTATCATTTTTGATAAGAGCATTAAAAGCACATTTGACTTCGTTGATCGTACACCAGTTTTTTCATAGTAGGTACATTATGGTTAAAGAAGTTTTATGAGCTCGTCGTATCTCCAAGAATAAAGTGGCATGCACACAAACGGACGTGTATTCTCAAGGATCAATGCAATAACATTGATGCAGAGTTCCGAACTCGATTTTCATTTAACTTTCATTATCTCTTTGCGTTCAAGTCGCGCATTGTTTGATTGATTCTATCGATAAACGAGAGCCTGAACCCTAGTATAATACCAAAGAGTTGCCTCTATAATTGGAAGTATCGACGCGCGGGCGAGATATTTTGTGCACAGAAAATGTTCTCTTAATTACTGACAATTTATAAGATGTTACGTCATTACAAACCGTCAATTGTATTACATCTTTCTTTATATTTGCTTTGCTGTGAGAGATAATGAAAATTTTATTCAATAGGTTTATTGTCTATCCCCAATGGGGTTTACAAGGCGTTTTTGAGGAACGTTCCCAAACCTTTACATTTATTATCATGTCCCCTAAAAAAAAAAAAACCCTGGCCATTGTGCGACCTCACATTCTATTTCCCTCTTCCCTTCCCTTAATTCCTTCCGTCCTTCTATTTTAGCCCTCTTTTTCCTTTCCTCCGGCACCTTCTCCTCCATCTTTTCACGTTACTTCCCCTCAGTCTCTGGTCTCTTGTCCGCCTGACCATCCTTCCCTCTCTCACCCCTTCATTTGCCTTTGCCTGTAAAAATCAAACCTAACCAAACAAAATCAACATTAACTCCCCTAACCCCCTCTCCTCCTCCCCCTTTCGCCCCCCTTCACCTATCACCAACTGGCAGCATCTCTCCTCCCTTCCTTCCTTTTCCCTCCCTTACTCTTATTACCTTTCTTTCCTCTTCTTTCTCCTATCATACCCTCCTCCATTCATTTAACTCCTCGTCCCACCTTATTTCCCTCCCATTCACCCAAATTCTTCTACTCGTTGTCACCACTGAATTCCCTTCCCATCTTTCCCTCTTTGCTTTGTCCTCTATTCTCCATCTCATCCTCCTCTCTTCCCTCGTCAACTCCTCGTCCACCGTTACCCCCCATCGTCTCTTCAATTTCATTCCACGCTCCTCCTCATCCGGAGCCAACCGTCTCAAGTAAGTTTTCAGCCACACAATAATCATTGGTTGCAAATACAACTACCGCACCATTTTCACTAGAGGACATATTGTAAAGCTCCATATTTTTGTTGCTATCCAGTTCCGTCCCATCGTTGTTTCCAATTTCCAAAATATAATGAAAATTTTATATTAAAGGCAGTTTGACGTCCCTCTTCCTTTCTTCGTTCAGTAATATTAGACTAAATGAGTATTTTAATACTTCAATAGAGGATATCGTAGGTATATATATTATGCGACTTATTGAGTGTCTTTTCGCATTAGCTGCAGCATTAGTATGTTTATAAATGTTACTACAAATTTTGCATTTTATTTCAGTATTCTTTAATATTTCAAAATATTACACTGGACTACTTCAACTATTTTTCGGCGGCATTATATCCGCTGAGTATCACGTAGCGTGTATTACCAAATATGAGATATCGACTACCAAAAAAGAAATTTTCGGTGAAGGTGAAACTATAGAGGATATCGTCGTATCGAGAGCTCGACATTGTGATCTTATTCAGACGACTTGTCACGTCTGGATACCAGATGCGGTAATGGATATCGGGCGACTATCGCAATTATGCAGCGGCACTTCGCGATCGTTTCATCTGTCATTAGAGTGATCGTTATACACCTTCGGAGCAGACGTATTTTCAATGTCGTTCCATTAAGTTGAATGTTTCTTTCATATCTCGCATGAGACGGAAAAGGATTGGAAACCATCGGGTCACGAAATGAGGATAAAAGTAGAAATTGATCAATTGGCTGACTCGCAGAAAAGTGTATTTTGTTACGTTAATGTAATTGCTTTGTACGCCTTTGAAGATCCTTGCGCCGCAGATCCCAGCGCGATCGTACAACGAATGAGGTCTGTGTATAAACTCGATGGGCAGGTATAGCTCAATGGCCATTAGTTTGAGTGGTTTATATGTACTTAAATGCTTTGACTTTTCGAGGACAATCGCTCAATGACGAAGCACTTCATTGAGCTCCGTCTCGGCATGTTGCAATTCGCGCGCGGTGCGGTATATTTGTCGTTAATCTGTGTACGTCTCTTTAAATTTCCCGTGGAGTGCAATTTGATGAAATAACCGATTTTTTGGCATTGTTAAAATTACTTTTGAATTATTTTGCGTCTTCAATGTCTTCATCTTTTTAATGGAATCAAACGTACGCCTTTTTCTTGGAGAGTAGATATCATAAATAATATTTCAAATAATAAAGAAAAGCATTTGCTTTAATAAAATCGATGGGAGGATATAAAATAATGAAATAGTTACAAAGAATAAAAAGAGTGTGAAATTGAGATGAATAAGATTCGAGAGAAATTTATGCCGAGAAATCTTAGAAAAGTTTTCGCGTTTAAGAGACACCATTCGAGTTGTTAGTTTCTTATATCTTTCCAGTTCACGATTATTTACGAGCCTTGATTTGTACTTTTTTACGGAGCTTAGAGCTTCGATCCCTTCTAATCCCTCTCGAATTTCGAGGGGCTCGCTCGAGGGAAAATCGCATCTCCACGTGTACATGGGGTGAATCAGATCTGAGGACGGGAGTTTATCTTTATTTCGCGGTGCTTAGATTTGAATTAATGATAATTCACGGATTAAGGCTCCTGGATACTAAGCCGAGAACTCCGCGTTGACGGTGGCGACATCGGTAGAAATAAGAACTGTAAGGCGAGAAAATAGCCATAAGGCGTGGAAAGTGACATGTTGACAACCCTATTTTGTTGTGCATGCCATTTTCTTATTATTAGCTCTGCACTTGTGCTCTAACGTTTAACGTATTCGTGAAACTCATAAAATTGACCGAAAAGAAGAATACATTGCAACCAATTCGACCAATTCGACCTTGCTCTCATTGTATTTTCTTGGTATAATCTATTTAGGTGTCGGTGTAATCTATTTAGGTACCTCTCTTGTATCTATCTCTTTTACTATCCATCTTCCATAGAACCCAAGCCTGCATCTTAATATTCCGTCCTTCTTATTCTGTTTGATATATTCTAGTAGTTTTTCTGGATTCTCAGGTATGCCCTCCTTTATATGCACAGAAATATAGTTATAGTAGGGGTCTTTCAACGCAGGATTTTTGCAAGGAATACATATGCGGAAGGAACATTTTCCACTCCTTTCGATAGTCGTCAAACGGCTTGTTTTCCCGTATGTTTAGGCTTCGTTTTATGGCTGTTTGTTTATTGTCAAGGGAAAATGATAGTTTTCGGTCAATTTTGGAAGTGTTCTGAAACGATCTATAGTGATTTTTTTTATCGAAGTGTCTTTTTATTTGAAAATGGCATGCACAACAAAATAAAGTGTTTTCCAGTGTTTTTCTCGCCTCGATAGCAAGAATTCAACATGGCCGCGGTGACTATCCAGGAGTTTTAAACGAATCCCCGGACTAATCTCGCTGCGACAATCTGCAGTATTGCAATTTGGTAATTTTAGACTTGCCTTTCATAGTATATTCTTTTTTTTTTTTTGCAAATAGATCAGGGGAGACAAATTTACTTAATCATTTTTGTTTTTTCCACTCCTAGTCCATTTGACACTGTATTTAGGAGTTTTAAACGAATCCCCGGACTAATCTCGCTGCGACAATCTGCAGTATTGCAATTTGGTAATTTTAGACTTGCCTTTCATAGTATATTCTTTTTTTTTTTGCAAATAGATCAGGGGAGACAAATTTACTTAATCATTTTTGTTTTTTCCACTCTTAGTCCATTTGACACTGTATTTAGGAGTTTTAAACGAATCCCCGGACTAATCTCGCTGCGACAATCTGCAGTATTGCAATTTGGTAATTTTAGACTTGCCTTTCATAGTATATTCTTTTTTTTTTGCAAATAGATCAGGGGAGACAAATTTACTTAATCATTTTTGTTTTTTCCACTCCTAGTCCATTTGACACTGTTATATTGCTACTATAAGATTAGAGAAGCGATATGTAGTATCCTAATGATTAGTGTTCTACAGTTTAATACAACTTTCTCTATTTTCCATCCTTCCTTCAGAGACAGCTCATTTTCAATTTGTTTGAATATCTCTTTAGAACGTACGCTTGTGATTCTTCCTCCATATGTGTTGACCTTTCATTAATCCTTCCTTCAATACACGTGCTGCGCGATATCACTTTCGGCGTGAATACATCTTCTTCGCGCACGAAACGCTCGAACCTTCGGGGAGTCTTTTATACTACATTTTGGGAGATTTTAAACTTTGCAACTATGCTCGCGCGTCACATTTCGTGCTGGATGTGTTTAGATTTTCGTTTGTTTAACACGAAGATCGTCTTCGATCTCGACACAAGATGACAATCAGTCACAATCAAAACTGAAAATGTGCAGCGAAGACATCTTTCTGAGATTAATCCTAGCAACAGAAGTCTGTATATGCGTTGCACTCACCGTTGTGACAAGCACTTATAAAAATCATTTTGTTCTGGATATTTTTTTGTTCCCAAATGTAACATAGGTATGTTCGCAGAGGTGTGCCAATCCCGGTAGATCAGCAGGCTCATGTAGTCTGTACCATATTTTATTTTGAAGTTGATAATGTGACATTAAGCCAAGCTTGATTAAAAGCAAAATTTATTTACTTTAGCACGTTGGAGCTCTTCAGTAATATATAACGGTATAAAAAAATGCAGAAATCAAACGGAATAACTTATTCGTGTCTTTGGCATTACCGCTTTTAAAACTTTCCTTATCTCACACGGCCGTGTATCCCAATAAAATGATGACTTTATTTGTATACTGCTCGTCGTAGAATGTCAGAACAGACATCTCTCCGCTCGAGCATCGGCGTCGTGCGAGGGTCGTAAGGATCGCGGGAAGGGTAGCGTCTACGTATCCGCGCTAATTTCTAAATTCGTTCGGATCGAAAACCAATAGGAGCTCTTCAATCTTTATTAAATAGCTCGTCAATTTAGCCGCGAAAACGCAACACGAATCTCGTGAGATATCTCGTGAGACGCGGCTCTTCTCGAGCTCTTATCTCGATTTCATTCACCGTCAAACGCGAAAAGTCTCTTTGTAGGATCTATTTCGATGATTCTTCGCTTTCCGAGACAACACTTCTCTTAAATCGTGGCTGCGAGTGAAAGGATCGACTTGAAATACCGTGACCGATTTTTCGTCTTGTCTCGTCTCGTCGTTCACTTGATCTATTTTTCTGAAGAATCTCGCACACGCATTGCCAAGTTTGATTCCTTCACTTGAATCTTCGTTTTTATATCGATTTTGTTTCTTATGTGTTAGATAACTGTATCGTATAGTGTTCGAAAGAGAAAAGGAGGCACTTCTTTTCTCTTTTTTTGCTTCTGATCGCGACGAGAAATTAAAGAGTCATTTGGGACGGCAGTTCTCGAACGAATAAATTTAAAATCTTGGTCGAATATAAAAGATTCCAAAATAAGCGAGAATTTATTTGACGACAGTTTTTTAAGATCTGATGTTGATTGTTTTTCAGTTTTGAACGTCGAGAATATTGACGTTTAAAATTAAATTTTATATATTCACTCTAGCAACTAAATCTTAGAAGGATAAAATTTTCCGTTACGTAAATAAAGTTGATCTGAAACGAAGATCTGTTATTTGCCATTTTTTCATCTTGCTTATTTGAGGATTATTAAAAAAGAATCTCTATTAAATTATTTCATAAAATATTTCTGCAATAACTCTTGACCTTTCTTTTCTTGAAAAATTCTGCTAAAAGAAGATTTATGCCAGTTCACACAAAGAATCTATTGAATTGCTATTGAAAATTTTCCTTTGGACATTTTGTATATCTATAGGATTACGTCGACGCACGAGGAAATAATTTCCTGGATTTCCACGCTAATCGTGGACAAAGTTACGCGACGACGATACTTGCGAACATCTATTCAAACTTTGAAAGCGTTAAATCGCGTTCACGCGTGTGCGTAATCGCGTGTGATATAATGGGCCAAATCCAACAATCCGTAGGCTTCACTCGCGATAACTGGGAATGTATCTATTATTATATCTTGAGAATTCCTGCCATCACATTTATAATTTCGTTAAAAGCTGAGTTACGAATGGGATCCATTCGTACAAATCACGGAATATTTCACAGGCATATTTCGGCATATCGGAGGCAAATTTTAAAGCGTCCGTTAACGTTTGTACAGACATTTCTCGACTTTTGATGCACAAGCGCAGCCAGAGGAACCTGCGAGATACGTGCGCGTTATGTTGCTGAATTATCTGAATATAGAATATAGAAAAGCATCGAGTGCTGCGTCGCGTTGCATAACCATATTATGCTAAATGTGTTTATATTTTCGTTTGTTTAACACGAAGATCGTCTTCGATCTCGACACAAGATGACAATCAGTTACAATCAAAACTGAAAATGTGCAGCGAAGACATCTTTGTCTGAGATTAATCCTAGCAGAAGAAGCTCTGACGTACGATGGTGACGTACGCTGATACAATGGACTAAGACTAAGAGAATGTTAAGAATGAGAATGAATAATGGGCCAACTATACGAGCAAAAATGTGGTGTTACTCTACATTTTATTCAAATTAATCTATACATATAATTAACGTAAACGTTTCGGCTTCACTAAGCCTTCATCAGTACACGAAACAAAAGAAAACTTTAAATGATATAACGAATGTACACGAACTGATCATAACACGATGATGGGGTCACAGCAGAGGCCAAGAACAAATAGTGTCATAAGCGCTTGTTTTAACAAATTCTTTTACACTTAGCATTGAATTCGACATGTTTCATGACTTCGGTCGTTGATTAAAACTGCGATGATGTCTTATTCGACGTTGCGATTTTTCTGGGAATTTTTTCCGACTTGCATGCGTCCTACTTACCGTTGACGCTGCTTGTTGAGAGGCAAAATTGTTAAAAAGATTTGCTAGATTAATCGGTGTAGTGGGTCGCATCATTGGCACTAGAGGCTGTTGAAAAGTGGGCACGTTTGATCCAAATGGTAATCCCATCAATTGTGATCCCGTCGTTTCCTTCAAAAATTCTGTATATTGCATCTGCTGTTGTTGTTGCTTCTGTTTTTAAGTAACATGCGTCCTACTTACCGTTGACACTGCTTGTTGAGAGGCAAAATTGTTAAAAAGATTTGCTGGATTAATCGGTGTAGTGGCCACTACGGAATTAACGAATTTATATGAAAGAGACTACCTTTTTCCCTGTAACTCATCGCAATCAGACAAAAGGGCAGCGACACTGATTTCTGCACTACTCGAATCCTCGATCTCTTCTTTTCTTTTTAGAAGTTTTTTTGTAGTTTGTAGCCATGGCTCATTTATTTTTATTATTTTGTCTATCCATACTCCCTTTTCTGTCTTTGCTGCACATTTCTCCAATTTTTATTAAACGCATACTCGCGTTCTGCAGGTCTGTTTTCAGATATATCAAATTCATGTCGGGAATTAGAGATGCGCACGAGACGAGACGAGATTTCTGCGATCTTTATCTTGATCTCGAAAAATCTCGGAAACATGCATATCGATCTCGAATTTTCGAGAATCTCGAATATATGATCTCCGTACAAGTTTACAAATATGTAAATATAGTTTTGGGACTCTCGGGTATTACAGATAAACGACTTGTCTTCCAAGAAATTAATCTCTCCTTCAAGGTTGTCGATTAATAGAAAACATTTCTGTTTCTTGGTCGCTTGAGAAAATTTTTTTTTTAACTTTACCACCTTGGCTTCTAATTAAGCTTTCTAAATTTAAAAAAAAAAAGAAAGTAAAAGAATTTATAGATACATTATTTTTTAACAGCAATTGATTTTAATACTCACATTTTAATACTCACTACTTTTCAAGATCTCTACTACATTATTCAATGGTTGTTAAAGTCAAATGTTAAAAGTCTTTTTTAATAAAAATCGAAATGTTTAGCTAGATATTTGAGCTCAAAATTTCGCTTGTGCCCAAAAAGACCCAGGGTGTTCACGGAGAGTTAAACAAAGCTTTATACAGTTTAACCAAGAAAAAAAGTTGAAATTCTTAAGGCCAGTTGTTTAATAGTCGCTTAACTTTAATCTTAGCTTGTGAACAACTCACTGCAAGTTGTTCTTGTGCTGCTGTTCTGCAGTAATTTTACTTGAGCTGCCGTATAAATGTCTCTTGTTTCATTGTTTGCGGCTTTTTTCTTAATCCCAGGTAGTGTTGGAATTTTTGGTGTTACTATGAATTTAAAAGTCTCACTTTCGAATTTTTTCATGTATTCAATTGCGGATACTGCAAGGTTGGGAAAATTTGCAACATTTAAATCTCCATCCATAGGATATAGAATCCGTGGTAAGGCCACAAAGCACCATCTTCTTCTTTCTTTTGTTTAGTTACTCGCATAAACTTGTCTATCTCTTCAAAAATAATTGGCTCGCTATGTGCCAAAGTCTTTTGCGGAAATTTTATAAAGTCCGTTATTGCTTTTAGAATGTTAAGAAACTGTCAGAATTAGTTACGTGTTGAAAAATATGTGAAAAAGTATATGTAATTCTGATGAAAATGCGTGCATCGTAAAATTTTTGTAACAGGGTTTCGCATTTGCAAAAACAGTCAACCTAAGCGTTAATTGGTCCGTCGAAATAACATTACGTACATATATCGCGCATCACGACCCAAATATTGCCTATTTTTGAAAACGAGATTCTTAATACAACAAAGAGAAAATAACAATGTATTTATGGATCTCGATGCAATATCGACCATGTTATTGCAGACAGGAGTCTGTTCAATGATGGAAAGAAAGGTTAACCCATCCTCAACATACCGTCGAAATTCACATGTGATACAAAGTTGATCGCTTCTACAAATGTTTGGTTTGCAACAAAGCCAGAAATTTTTATATGTAAAAAATAAGTATTGTAATGAATTGAATATAAATTATAATGAAACATTGAAAATGATTAATAATATGGGCTTTATCTTTTGATCCTGCTAGGATTAATATCTCATAGAGAATTACACGGAACCGGACGGTATGCTCGTGTTCGAGAGAATGAAGAAAATTTTCCTTCGCCAGCTGAATCTGTTCGCTGTATTTTGACGGGTGTTAATGATTCAACAGGATCGGCAAATATTTAATCGAACGCACGACACACCTCAAATGCCACCTGATTACGCTCTCGCGCGCGCGTGGCACGCGGATGCGTACGCGCGAGCATACGCATGCACAGTGCACAGTGTAATGCACATTCGCGATCGTGGCGTTTTTTTATCGCCCGCGTTCTGTCATCCGCGGAATTTCGATACGACGAATAATTGCGTACGATGATAGGTGATAAACATCGACAAAATCGTGCACGAAATGATACGAGAGAGCGAAAGTACGTTTCACGACGCATGACGAAAAATACGCGCGAGTTAAAAATACACGACGGGCCGAAATTTTTGGTGCTTTTTATGTCGCGTCAATCAGAGAACGAAATAGGACAGATAAATTCTCACTCCAGTGGAAAATTTTATTTTCGGCCCTTTGTTGCCCTGAATTGATATTTTCATCCGGATCGCGCGATGCTCACGATGCTTTGGACTTGTTTGCTTTGTGAATTAATCGCATTTGCAAAAACAGTCAACCTAAGCGTTAATTGGTCCGTCGAAATAACATTACGTACATATGTCGCGCATCACGACCCAAATATTGCCTATTTTTGAAAACGAGATTCTTGATACGACAAAGAGAAAATAACAATGTATTTATGGATCTCGTTGCAACATCAAAAAAGAGATGTAAACGTTGAAATGAAATCGACGCAAAAGACTTTCGGATTCTTCCGGAAGGTCTAGGGCGGCATCGAAGAGGCTTCTGCGGAGTGTAGCTCTTGGTTTAATCCAGTCCTGCCAAACCTCCAAATTTTTAACAAAAAACCTGTATCGCCCCTGCGAAACAGTTTGCCATGTGTTGGTGAAGTATTCAGGACTTTCATAACTGTTGGAACAGCTGTCGGATCTATGATCTTTCTCTTTTTTCGCGTTCGGTGAACATTCAGGCGCTTCGCCTGAATCTTGTCGTGCGTAATCGAGGAAGCATGCAATATCAAAAAAGAGATGTAAACGTTGAAATGAAATCGACGCAAAGGACTTCCGGATTCTTCCGGAAGGTCTAGGGCGGCATCGAAGAGGCTTCTGCGGAGTGTAGCTCTTGGTTTGATCCAGTCCTGCCAAACCTCCAAATTTTTAACAAAAGACCTGTATCGTCCCTGCGAAACAGTTTGCCATGTGTTGGTGAAGTATTCAGGACTTTCATAACTGTTGGAACAGCTGTCGGATCTATGATCTTTCTCTTTTTTCGCGTTCGGTGAACATTCAGGCGCTTCGCCTGAATCTTGTCGTGCGTAATCGAGGAAGCAACTACTGCTCGTGATAAGCTTTGAAACAAGAGTGAATGAAGTCAATAAATTACGATATTCTATTACAAGAAAAAAATAACAGTTTAAAAAGTTATATATTAAAGATATTTAAATTAATATATTTAAATTAATATATTTAAATATTTAATTATATTTATTGGTATATTATATTATATTAGAGAAAAATTTTATGACGATGTTGTATAGTACAAATATCATAATTGTAATACAATTGGCAATGTTGGCCGTGACTCCATCAGACCAATTAAGGTTTAAGTGAGAGGTGGACGCAAATAGACGCAATGCATGTTCTTCAGCTAAAACAGAAGGATAAATGGGGATTGTTCCTGGCCAAATAACATACCTCTATAAAAATTACAGTCAAAATATTTTTAAATGGACGTCAATACGTAATCACGAAAGAGAGAGAGAGAGAGAAATGGTAGGCGACCTGTAAAGGATCGGTAACATTATTAGAGATCTGATTTACATTACTATATGAAGTAAACAGCTTCTTTAGGAGTAAACCCAGGTTTATCTGCTGTACCTACATTGATTTTATTGATTTCCTTGGCATGCGTGCGTGCGTACTTATATATAAATGCGTGCGTGCGTGCGTGCGTGCATGCGTGTGTATGCGCGCACACGTGTGTGTTTTCAATCCGTGCACTCTTGGAAGGATCGTGCGGAATCGACGTATACCTGTTACACGTTCCTGCCAAGAGGGACGACTCGTTCAAGCACTGCGATCGCGTAGCGCGTCCATCCGATCGTTCGTCCCTCGCGCGATTTGCGAGCGTAAATCACAATCTGTGCAAGCCGCAAATTTCGGCATCTCGCGATATTGGGCGCAATTTTCAGTACCTTTTTTTCGCAAAGAGTAAAGCGACTTGTGGGACAGTCTCCGAGATACGTGTACGATGTCACGAAGCGACGCGCGAAGGATCTATGGCGTGCCGGCGAGATTTTCTATAGCCGCGCGGCCATTCAATCTCTCGCAAGATTTATCGGTGATAATTGGTTGGAATGAACCTTAGCACGAGAAACCATGCGGGAGATTGTATATCTGAACTCAAATTGCGAGAGGTCGAGATGGAAAAATCGGCGCGAGAGCAATATCGCTCGCTCGTGCACGTCGATCTTTTCATCGGGATGGTCCGCTACGTTCCGGATGAATGTCGTTCTCGTGTAGCGCTCGCGGGCGTGCCGATCGAACTCCGATTACGCTCCTCTTTCACATATCTAGTGAATTGTGAATTTATAAGGCGGGAAAATCGTAACGTCGATAGGTGCTGTGTACTTTATTATATGTATGTGCATGCATGGAGTATACCCAATCATTCGTCATAGTCGCGAAGATGTTACGAGGAAGACGTCGTCTCTGATATCCGAGATCTCGTCTTTCAGATACATAAGTACGGTAGAAATACTAAAGTCACGTGTGTATTCAATAATAACGCGTGTCTGATATGGAATTTGCCGTTTGAACTTACAGCAAAACACGGGACTTTAGTTGATTTTATCGAGAACTCTCTTGATTTCCGTCAGTTTTATAATGATGTTAGATAAGCGAAGATAAGAAGAGCGAAGGAGGAGTGTACTTGCGAGTGCGAGAGCGAAACAAAAAGTGACACGACTCGTGGGGCGATTCGTTTCGCCACGTTTGCGAAAATCGCGAGGATGTGAGAGTGTGAGAGAGAGAGAGAGAGAGAGAGAGAGAAAGAGAGAGAGAGAGCACACGCACCAGATCGTTTTTACGCGCCGGAGATGAGGATCGTGTGCACGGCGAATAACGTTAATAATAAATAATATTAATAATAATAAAAGATAATGATAATAATAATAGTAATTGTCCGCTAACGATGTTACGCCAAAGTTCGTACGAATGAAGTATTTAAACTTGTCTGTACGTGTATAGGGACACGATAGGGATACCTGTGAGTATAAAAGTAAAAGTAAAAAAAAAAAAATTACACATACACACAAAAGAGAAGAATTAACGAGAGAGGAAAAATACAAAACCATTATCGCTATTTTGCATCGAGGAGTATATTGTAAAAGTGAGGATTTTTCTCGCCTTGTGATTATTATGTTTGTAAATCGTAGCCGATTGTTAGCCGCTATAAATGCGATTGTACACACGTAGGCAAAATCCTCCGAGGAGATCGGACCTGTATTATCCCGGATCTAGTGCAACCGATGAGTTAATCGAATTAATTAATGGATATATCAAAAAATCTCATTTTTTGTAAATATTAATTTAAATAAATCCTATTGTAAAGATTGTATAATTTACATGGCGCATATTGTGCTTGATCTCTCTCTCCCTTCTTGTTTTTTTTTTCTGTTTTTTTCGCTGCATATACAAATCCCTACTTTGCGCGTATCGCGCGCCACGTGTGGCCCGCGCACCGCGACGACACACGTGTGCTCCTATCCGCAATCCTATCCGCTCCACTTCATCGTTCGCCGTTTCGATCAGCGTGCGATCGTCGACCCGAATCCGCTTCGCGTTTCACGATCACGAAGGGGAGCGTCATATAACGCGGCTCTTCCGTATGACAATATTGCGACTCATGCGCAGGATGTGCATGTACCGCAATTCTACGTGCACTAAAATACATCTGCATGTCGGGCGTTTAAGCGATACTTACAATATCCTGCTGTCAAAATTATCTCAAAACGCTTCAACATTTATTTCCATTTCGTTGTTGCAATCTGAAGCTTTCAATTCACATCAAGGTCGTTAAAGAATTCTCTTAAACTCGTAATATTATACTTACATAAATAGAGTTGTGACTAATTTATTGGCATAGAATTATGTTTTTTGCTGTTTTTAGTATTTAATGAAATATTGCTGCTGATTTTTATTCGACAGTTTTTCTTTTTTTTCGCATTTGGCGCACATTTTCAGGCGCTATATATGGATCTTGTCGTGCGTAATCGAGGAAGCAGCTACTGCTCGCTCGTGATAAGCTTGGAAGTAAGAGTGGGTGAAGCCGGAAAAACGTATTCGTGTTCGCGCCATTGTCTCGGAAATAACCCGGGGCCCGGATCTGCGTTCACGCGATATTACACGTTGCTTCCTCGTTGCACTGGATGATCGCGATTATTTTTTATCAGACAAAGACGGGCACGGGAATCGATAATGATGGTGAGGCACGACATGATCAATGCGGATACAGTTACCGAGCGGGGAACAAGTGGGTCGAGCACACTGCCGGAAATTGGGTTACTTCCCGATGTAAGGATGTAAGTTCAGTCCGTTCGAAAGGAGATTCTATCGATCGTGTGAAATCCGCGACTACGACATGGTACAAAATCCCAGAAGGCCAAGTTATAGATTGCACAGGCGCAAATGTTCGCGATTAATCGACAACAGTCATTTAAGTTATTGATAATATTACAGCAAAATTATGCATGTCCTGCAAAATTGTGTTTTCACAGAATGAGTTTCACAGAAGTTATGTAGAGAGACGCGATTGTGTTTCGTTAATTCGCTGGCGAATGATCGAAACCATGTTTCTTAATTTAAGTAACGTGGTATTTAGTTAAATGGAAGATGACAGGGAGAAGGCATATTAAAATAAATTGGTCTACGGACCGATTAAGAGGCTCCGGGCTCCGGTGACCCTAGACATTGATGTTACGGACAACCGACGTGTGACACGATGTAACGGTGCTGCTGGCATGGTGACGGATACGAGATTTCGTGCCTGTGTGTTGGTGTACATACATCGTCGGCACACGAACGGGATGTACGGAGTGCTTCTGCGTCAACGAAACTTTATCGCAAGTTGCGTTGTGCAACGGAGAAGTATTTTTGCCGTTCTTGATAAATTATATTTAACTTTCTCCGGCATAATACAAAGTGTCATGAAACTTTCGACCATAATTTCAGTGATATATTTTCCGACGAACTAAAGTTAATTTTTTCCTGAGTAAAAATTTTGAAGAGGATTGTCATTTGTTCTTTGATACTCGACACAAAATATTTTAGTAATTAAATTTTCAATTGTAATTCTGAAAAAAAAGATTAGAGGGATTTATTTAGCCAAGAAAAATTTAACATAAAAAATTGTATAAAGGATATAATATGTTCAACATTCTGTGTATTTTCCACGGTGATTTATCACGCTGCTCTAATTTAATTAACATAATATTCTGCTTTATTAACGTGTACGATATTCAATATTAATGTTAAATGGCAAATAACATTAAACTCATAATTAGTGATAATTACGCTTTGCTCTTTATTAGCGAAAATATTGCTGCTGTTCTCTCCAAATAACACTGAGAACAACGTCCAAAACGAATTGGGAAATAACATTAATCTTCGCACGAACTCTTCCGAAGTCATTTCGAGTCGACTGAAATTTCGGACGCCAATATTTCGGTACTTCGCGATAGTTGGTGTACCGCGCGACGAATTTAAGAAAATCCTCGAAATAGCATGGCGATGGCGAGTCGAGAGAAAAGCCAACGGCACGACCTTGGCACTACTATAGCCTGTCGGCGCGGTGCGGCTAAAATTGACGCACTCTCGTGGGGAGCGCCAAACAATCACAATATTATTACGTTGTGTGTTACGAGTAATGTTTGAACAACATAAAGATACCGCCACGGATATCTGATAACGCTACCTGTTTCGCGCGGCGATGCTATTCGTCGACATGCGTTTTGCCTTCGTGCAACTCCAATTGCAATTTCGAACTTCCGATTTCAAAAGCAATATCGGAATGTAATAACTGTAACATGTTGAAAACATTTTTCTTTTCGAATATGAAGCCGTAAGATTTTTTCGCGTTATCACTGTTTCGATAACTTGGTCCTCTTGGCTACAAACGTTTCTATTTATTTTTCCATGTCTTATTGAAACAGATTAGAATTACGTCTACACACTTAGCTGCGGTCCATTTGATGCTACGTATGTTTCGAAGCGTTCTTTGTCTTCTTCTTTCTTCATTGAAAGAAAAGAGAAGAAGAATGCTTCAAAGAATTTGTAGTGTTGAGTGTTAAGTGGACCGCAGCCTTGGACGATTATGATCATTAGATTTTATCTAATTCTTACTATTTGCTTTTTATTATCATTATTATTATATCGATAATAAATCTCAAGAAACTCTTATTCTCATGCGAGGCAGCTCATCTACTTAGACGACACCCGTTTCGTTTTGCAATTATATTACCGAACAGGTGAGTTAAAACCCATAAATTATCGATCCGATCCATAACTCATGGTCAATGACATTTTATTTAAACGCGTACGTTCGTTGATTTTGGTTGCGGTGTGTTGTTCACGACCGCACTGGAAACGCTGTTTCTCCCGGATGGTCGGGAGGACCAACTTTCGTATAACGCCGTGGAAAAATTTATTCAAGCCTTATCAGAGTAATGTATCAAATGGTATGTACGCTTCATCGCACTTACAAATATTACTATCACCGTGGCACCTTATCGCGAAATTGTGCATCATCACAGTTTAAACGTGGATTCGTCCTCACGTTTACAGGCAAAAATTTTCCACTTCACGGAAATGAGTTCTCCTTTCTTGGTTCTCTTTACAAATAATTCGCGCTTGGTAGGCGTTACGGCTTCCGACAAAGCGCCGCGTCGTCGTAATCGCAAAATGTGCCGCGATCACGTGGCAGAGTGCCATTCGTTCTTCATTATGTAATTTGTTGCATAGAATGCAACCGCAGGCGCCGCGGGAGAGATGCGCGTTTTCTATTGTTAGTTACGCGGCATTAACTCGCGGAGCCCAACTCGTTATACTCGCTGTTAAAATCATTGAATGAGACTCGTGCGGGTCCGAGCATGATAATTGATAAGACCCAGCTGAAGCAGCTTGATCGATAACCATCGTTTGCCTCGCTGATGTATCCCCGTATTTCAAATATGTATTGTCGATATGTATCTTCGTACATTATATACATTTCCATTAACTTTTCGCAATTGACGTGATTGGGAGGATTGAATAATAACGTGCATATCAAAAGATCATGATCCATACGGGTATGATCATCGCGGGATCGTCGGAAGATTTTGCAAAAATTTAAGATTTTATATAAGCGATCGCATCTTCGTCGCGTTAGCGGAAGTGAGGCTCCACGCTTAAACAGCTATTGAAACCGATCGAGATTTCCTCTTTGACGCGATTATGAGAATCTTGACTTACATCACTTTTGCTTTTAACTCCCACATAACGCACGGATGGGATGATTAAATGTCCGTGACCGACCCAAGCGCAAAGCACACACGCGCGCGGATGTTGCATTGCCATGTATGACGTTTTCGTTATTCTTGTCACAGCAGTAAAGTATCTCGGCTATTCCCAGGGGAAACAAGGATTATATTTATGTAAAGCATATTTATAGAATATATTTATATACCAAATGGCCCTCTCCGTTTATTCTATCATAGACAATCCATATATTGTATATTATGTATGTGTGTATATTATGTATAAATATAATCTGTAAAAGATGTCTATTTTTTGTAATAGGTTTATTGGGATAGTGCAGGAAGGATTTTCGTCACAATTAACAGTGCCATCCGGCTATTCTCATCCGATAACAAAGCCAGTATAACGTTAAAAAAATAGAGTAAATCTTGTTGAAATGTGAATAGTGAGGACAAAATATGAAGATTTTAGTACGAAAATGGAGTAAATCTATAATTTATGAAGCCCTCCTTTCGTAACATGTCATGTGATTTAAACAATAAACTTACTCTCGGATCAACAAAAAGAAGAGAATATTTTTATATTAGTAGCTTACATTTAATTTATATTTTTGACGTATAATTGTCTATCTAAAGTGGACCTTACAAATTGTGGATTCTTACTTTATTTTTGCATCGAAACTTCCGGATTCGGAAATGGGGAGTGTGTCGCGCGTATGTCGCCCGGCACCTGGCTTCTCGTTCACATTTGCGCGACGTGTCAGGTGATGCGATTTGTCAGGCCTTGTCAGGCATCGCGCGTAATGACAGGAAGGCAATTCGAATGCCTTCGGCATTCGACTCGACGAAATGAGTGTGCGTGATCTGCCAATTGTTGCGAACGGCTCCTCCCATTCAAAAGCGCGAAGCACGATTTTCATTAATCCGTAATAAATATATCCGCGCTTATTTAAACGCCGTCGCTCTCGACGAATCGGCGTAACATTAGTTCTTTTTTTTTGCAATAATAAAATATCTTTCCTCAAAGTAAAATAATACGAAAATAAAGTTGTAAAATATGAGGTCAAATTAATTAAAAGATCATTGGTGCAATACTAATTGTAAGAAAAATTTCAACAAGTTTTACAGGTAGATTAAGGATGACGTGTCTTTTCAAGCAATTAGTAATTTCGCGTAAGAAATGAAATCGCGAGTCACCGGTTCGTTATATTCATATATATACATTATCCAAAAAGAATCTACCAACCGTCTTAAAAATTTATTTGCAACAACTTGAATGCAAATGTATTTAATAGATCGATGAATTGCAGCGGTATCGTACGTTGCTGTAACATTTCATCGAGTGCATCTTCGACGGACTTGCGCAGTGCGGTCTCGAGATCGATTAACTCTCGTTATCGCTGATTTATTTATTTATCATCCTCTATTGAGCAGCGCGGCGGCAAAGTTTAACTTGTAAATCGCAGCGACAGCTAGTTATACACATACGACCCTCATGCTTTCGATATCGTTGCCTCGCGTGGGAAACTCAAGTTCTGTTCCGCAAGATAGCGAGAGCATGATGCCGTAATCGTTATATCGTAGTTCTACGTGTACCTACCTTCGATTAGTTGATCAACCGATTTGTGTAGTTCGTGGCCATTCCTAATCGTTGTTAGGCAAAATGCTAATGACATCTCACGCGATCTTTCAAGCAGATTTCGAGAAATACACACCGTACCCATTTTCCTCCCCTTCCCCCATACCGTTATCGTAAAATTAGGCGCCCTTAGAGATTCTTAATTGTATTACGTATTTTCAGATGCGGTAAATGCTAAAATTATATTTATGTTGATATATTTAGGCTTGTTATAAGTTGACGAAAAATAATACGAACAAAAGATAGAAACTGTTAGGACAATTTATTGAGGGTGAATTTTTGTCAAGTTGTAGCGTGTCTGTATTCAAACAAATATGTACCTATTGCAAAAATATCGCAATGTGTAAAAGCGGTACCTTTATGGATCGCGATTGCCGTTTGCCGTTCCCGAGAGTGGAAGCGAGTGACTGAGAGCGCCAGGTCGGATCTCTCCTGATCATAGACGAGCGCAGAGATCGATACGAATGCACTGTAATAATACGTGTAAGTAGTCGTAAAACGCACGAACAAATTAGTGAGATAGGATCCTCCGCGGGTTCTCCAAGTGCGCAATCTACGTGTTTCCAGGTGTAATCGTCTCGCGACTCGTATGCGTAAGTTAAGTAGTCTTTTTTCACGTATGCGATTTTTCAACGTTTCCCTCCCTCAAGACAAGTTCTTGAAAACTGTGCAAACTGCGCAATTCTACGTGTGTGTGTCTACGTAAAATGCATCGCTGTAATCGGTCGGCGGCCCGACGGAGCGGGACGTTGGGATTGTTACGGGATGCATTTACAGTGGAGTACGCAACCACTTTTGAAGCAATAATTACGACGGGCGATTACCTATCTGATGCGTGGTGCGTTATTGCTCGTTTTATCCATAGCGATCTGGGATCAGCTTTGATCAACTGTTTCCGATTAACTTAAGCCTTTTTAGATCATAAACTGCAGCTGCAAAATGAGGCATGCATAAAATCTAGTTGATCAAGGCTGGTAATAATATACACAAGCAGGTATTCGTATCGATAAAAAAAGAGAATTTGCATAATGCTAAATGTTGATGACGTGCGGTTTTAGCATTTCCTATATTTACATTTAACCGTCTATTTTTTTCTTGCGAGAAAGATTAAAATATCTCGAGCTGGTCCATGAATCTTCTGCGCGCGTCCTGATTTCACTCATTCGCTTCCTGACAGTCGAATCGACTCGAACGGGATGTATTACACATAATATATTACGTCTTCGCGTTATGCGAACATTCATCACGGTAGCTCACAACAGTTATTATTCGCAAGACGTCCTTAAGAAAAGGACCTCCATGGAGAAAGATCTGTGGATTTCTCGGCGAGTCGAAATTAATATACGGGTCGATATTGTACATGTATAAATAATATATAGAGCGCTATGAAGGAAAAATGCGGAATGGAGCATTCGCGATTGCAATCGTGGTCTTGTCTGTGAATATAATATTAATGAAAAAAAAAGAAATAACAGCGACGATGTGTTTTAGATTATTTGTATTTAAGCTAATTCGAACTAATTGTTTACGTATCCCTCGTACTTATGAGTGATTATACGATAAATGCAAATAAATTAATTAAATAGTTGCCGAGTCTTGTCTGTTTACAGAGCTGTGAGGTGCATCCTTTCCTGTTTTACCCGCCTTTCCTGCTTCCTTCTCCTTCTGCTTATTACAGACGCAGGTGAGTATGATTACTTCGCAAGATAAATAAACTTGAAGTATTATTAATAAACAATAGATATTATATATTTATCTCTCTCATACCGTATATAATATTTGCATTGTTACGTTTTTTTAAATTTGATATTTGCAACATTTATTGTACATGTAAATAATATTATTTTAGCACAGAGATATTTACAAATAAATATATTTATATATATTTTTTACAAGAAATATACTTATATTATATTAATAACGTTAATATGGTATATGGGAGATTTTTTAAATGTTAAATATATATATTTATTTAATAAAATCAATATACATATATACATAATTATATGATACAACAGAAATTCGCGTTGTTACAATCGCTTCGAGTTTTATTAGTTTCACACGTGAGCGTTACTATACCTTAAGAAGAATTCTTAAGGTATAGTAAGTTTTCTAAGTTTTGTAGCGATACGATATAGCTGTACTGCGTCTTAACCCACTTACTAGTCATACATGAAGAACTATTGAACGTATCAACGTCGATAAACGGAAGAAGTGTACTTTCCGTTCAACGATTTCCGCAAAGATGGTAGTTACGGCAACTAACGTTCTGCAAAGTTACTATTATCTTATCTATACAATTCTTACATATGCTGTACATAATATAATTTAATGTGGATGGTATGTAACTTATAACATGAATTAATTTCTCAAGAAACGATCATTTTTACGCAATATAGATATTTCCTCTCATAACGCTCTTTTCTTAGAATTATATTCCGTTATATTCTCTCTTCTCATAAGTTTGTGTTTTACATTCTGCTTGCGGCGTTGACTGCAACACCTGCTTATACGTAAGGTAAGTGATGCATTATCGTCGCGCTCAGCGTCCCGATGTTCCTCGAATGTCCCAATTATCACGAAACGAGATCCTGCACGTATTTCTCGAGCCCCTCCCATTCCCGGGAACGCGAGCCTGAGTCGGACTCCCTAAACTAATTCTTCAATTAAGCTAATTCCTCTGTCGAGGCTGCGGACACTAATAATTGCTCGAGCCAGACGCTCGTCGCTCCGGTCGCTCGCCAAGACGACGTTGAATTACACACCGAACCGTCGTCGATCTTCTCAAGAAAGTTGCTATTCGAGACGCGCGCTGCAATCTGCGGACATAAATACTATCAAATACACGGCAGATTCGATCGACGAAGCGTATCCACTGAAGCGCTCGTCTCGCACTTCAGGCAGCTGAACGAAGAAAACGATACGTCTGCTCATGATTTTCCTTCTCTCCGTCAAGACACTCGGCTGGTCTTTGCGTGGTAGATAGGATTGGTTTCCGCGACTTGAGTACGAAGCGGATGCTTCTTTTCCGTTTCTTTAACTTGGCGTTTACGGAAGACTTCGCGTTCCCGATACACGAAGCGGAACGTTTGCTGAAGTCTTTTGCGTCTTTTTTTAGCTTCTCTGTCTCACTTTCATTATGAGGCACTTCGTTAGTATCGTGTAGCTTACCCAGGATAAAGAGAGGAAGCTTGTTGTGTGTAACGCGGTATCGTTGCAACTCGATCTTCGCAATGCGGCTACGTGCAGGCACTTTTAAAAAATGCAAGTAGAAAATATAAGCTCCTCTCTCGGGTCGTTTTTATATTTATATAATACTCTTAAAAATGTTGTTCACGCGTATTACATTTTCACATAATGAGAGAGAGAGGTGATTTTAATTTAATAAGAACATTAATTAAGACGTTAAAGAATATTAAATTTAAAAAATATTAGTTAAAAAGAGAGGAATTCGCGCTGTCTTATTATGTTCAATAAAACGTTATACCTATAATATCATGTAGTGAAATTATACATATAGAGAATCACACAAGACTCGATAATAGTTTTTTTCTACATATATTTTTTCGAGATTTCTTCTGATTTTCCTTCTGCGCTTCGGGCTACAAACCTCTAATTGAAACACGAGATGCAGTTTTTATTTTAAAGAGGCTCCAATATTTTACTGAACGTGACATATACTTTTCTGATCTCTTCTTGCTTCCTGTATATGTATGTGTTATATGACGTGCAATCAGCCATTTACAGCAGTCAACTCCGATTATATATTACTGTCTCATTGCATTTTCCATATATGGTATATTATTTTATTATTTCACACATGGTTTTCTTATACACGGTTTGTCACGCGCCTGTTCCCACGTGTGTATGAAATATATAGAAAGATAGATTTTTCAGATTTTAATCTAATTGAAGACAGAGCAAATATAGCGATTATCAAGTACCTACTTAAGTGGATTACAAACATGGATTTTGCTTATTGATGATAAGATTCCTATGGGTTTTAATTATTTCAATATCTTATTAGATTTTTGATTATTTCTCTCTTTTGCCAAGATGTTGGCGGCATGTTTCTGCTTGTATAAAGATATGTAACGTTATTTATATATTTATATATATTATTTATGTAACTCGTATGTAATTTCCTTGTATATGCTGATATATATATATATATATATATATATATATATATTTGACCATGTTTAAAGAATAAAATTGAATCAATATTTGCACTTTCGTGCAAGAGTCTCGTAAAATTGTCCTTACAAAGTCCTGTATCACTTGGTTTGATAGTTTCACGATCGCTGCATGGTGATTTGAATCGATTGAAGTTCTAAGGTCATTCGAGGACGCAAGGACGTTGACATTTCATATAATGAATGTGTCTCGTACGATATATTTTTCAGAGTACTTACGCAATAATTTTGTCTTCTCCCTTTCTGGTCACAGAAATTTCTATTTTGTAGGTTCTTGAACTGTTGTGATGTTTTTCGCTAATTTGTATATCGGATGTACCTATGTATAATTTGCCTTTCTGTTTTTAAGTTTTTGAAATTGCGTAATCACTAATCAAATGGCGTCTCAAGTAGAACAAATTACAAATATATACATTACCGGCCACATATTTGGACGCACCCATAATAATTCAATGGGACTCAAATCCGGTGATTGAGAAGTCCACGTCATATTGCAAACATTCTGAATTTCTCCTACCTTTCCACATATCTTCAACAGTCAACACAATGTAGAAGCATATTTAAAGCAATGTCATAACTATTTATTTTGTTAATTAATCTCGACTTTTTGCAATTTCTCTCGGTGCACCTAAACTTTTGACCAGTACTGCGTAATATAACAATTAGCGGTTTAAATAAAATCGTACAATTTTATCTGAAGTTTTCAAAGTTTTGTCACAATTATGAATATATCCTTTTTAGTTGCATTTTATATATACTTGCTTTTTTCCTTTTCTCTTTTTCCAAAAAAGCGCAAACATAGTTATTTTATTTTAAGTACAGAAAATGTAAAAGACTACAACAAAACAGAATAATGTTATAAAAACTAACAGCACGATTAGAAATTATTTAACAAATAGATCTGTTTCACAAATATAGATTAACAGAACTATGTATTTCATTAAATATTTACTCATTATGGATGGTATAAATTTCAGTTAAAAATAGCTAAGGTCGCCTTTGTATATCTCTCTCTCTAATTTATTTACAAGACTAACCCGTGAAATTACCTTGTCAACAGGAACAGGAATTCCGGAATGTGGCCATTATGAGGGCAACGATAATGAAGTATTCAAACGCGGGCTACCTGCGTAACCTTACTCATAACACCTAAAATTCTATTTACTATAGCTTCGCGCATATGTGTGCGTACAACAATTCTATTCAATTAGAATACTAAGGTTCTCCAAGGATAAAGCCGGGAAGAACGTTGACATTTTTTTCCCGTATTGACATAGTCCAAAACGGCATAAACATTACTCATAAACATTATTTTCTGCATGGTGTAAACGTACTCATTTTCATCGAGATTTTATTTCAAATATAAATGTCTTTTAAGCGTTTACATTCTTCGAACAAATGTGCTGCTGCAAAATATAATTACCGCGATGAAGTTGTTTGTCCATCCGCTGAAACATTGACGTGTGCTGGAAACTAAAACGAGAACTGGGTTCCCGCTTGCTAAATTAAAAATTAAAGCGCACGGTCGTCGTTGAAACAAAATGTCACAATGTTGGATATAATATAGATCAAAGTACCTATTTGTTCTCTGAATCTTTCAATTGTCTATTTTGAACCAGAATATTTTGAGCGCTGTACGACTTTTTATTATAAGAATTATGGACTCTATCGCGGCTCATAAATCTTATGAATGTTGTTGAACCGGTTCAACGCGTACATCCTTGATCTGCATCGTCATTCTTGCGTAACGCTCAAATCCAAGCTAATCCAAGCCCGAGACTTGTACGCGTGTGAGAAATTGATCGAAGGTCGAAATGGCGTTTTGAAAAATTCTATTTGCCTCGCCGAATTTTCCGATTTTCTTTTCTTAACCGAGTTACCGAACACCATAAATCTTTTGTTTTCTGTTTCCTTTTCGTCCGCGAATTCCTGGATATCGCTATCGTTTAATTTACTTTCGCATCGTCAGCTTGGTTTCAGATTTTGCTCGTTATTTATATTTGTTTTCTTCTTCCCTTACATCACATTATTTTATCGCTATCGTTTAATTCACTTTCGCATCGTTAGCTTAATTTTAGATTTCATTCGTCATGTATATTTGTTTCCTTTTTCCTTTACATTATTATTTTTTTTTTACATTCAGACTCTACTCACAATTTAAATATTATTTTTTCAAATATTATTTTTATTTTGGTATATAATTACTTTATTTATTTAGTATTATCAGCTTTTATTCATTTAGTATTATCAGCTTTATTTATTTAGTATTATCGTATTAATTATTCAAATATGCACTTCGAGCTTTATATTGAAATCTTTAAATAAAGTAAAAATTTTTTACTATGAGATTTCCACTTATGCTCAGAGACTTAATTCGCCGCGTACATTTTATCGTGCAGCTAATGATATAATCATTTTATGTAATGTGGTAATGTCAAAAATGCTATGTTTGACGTATAAATCCGTGTTCTTACCTCGAGAAATTGCACAACTGCTAATAATGTTTATTTTGCCAACAGAAACGTAAATAAAAACACTCACATATAATTCATTAATTCATAGTTTCTTTTGTATCAATCAAGGTGGATAATAATGACGCGAAAATGTGTTTTAATTTTAACTAGGAAAAATATATATCTATATGTACATATATACCGAGTATTTTCAGAGAGCTGGCAAGTTTTCCAGACCAAGCAAAATACAAGTTTCGAAGGAATAATATATCAAAATGTTATAGGCATTATAATGTTTCATATGTGTGCAATGACGAGTAAAATACAACAAGACAAGAATGCGTGAATTTTTCTTTTTTTCGGGTGTTTTTGATAAAGGATTGTATTATAAATAGAATTGCAAACTGAAATTCAGTACTCTCGTGGTGCGGATATGTATTAAAATTGCATGAATAAATATATATATAAAATTTATTATTCTAATTGATTCGTGTGGAGTTCCGTGTCACGTGTAACATTACTCGAAACACAAATCAGCAAATCACTGTTACATAATGTCTTTAGTTAGTTAAGGAATACTTTATTCCCCTATAGGGTTTAAAGGGCGTTTTGTAGGCGATGTACCCAATCCTCAAATCACTGTTAATGTCTTTGGCCGTATTTCCAAAAGTCACATCCAATTTTACAGTGACTGCCATTATTTCGTTCACGATCTTCTCGCGCGAAAATATCGTCGCTTATGATCGCGCGACACTTATTTGTATACGACACTCCCGATAGTTCCGGTATTAAAATCCTAATTCTCGCAATCAGTAAAAGCAACGATCGTATCTTTTTCGGTTGGCGTGTTTCGCGAATATTTTTAATTCATACATTTATCCCTCTTACGTCGTACTACAAGTTACGTTATATTGCAATACGTAAAACTCGTAAAAGTAATCTCCGACATTATATATTCGTCATTCAAAGTGCATAAAGTACAGGTGTGGGAGGCGTGGGAGTAGCAAGTGTAGCGTCCTCGCGACAGTCGACCCTGGCGAATGAAGTTGGCCGCGCGATTTACGAAATCCGCCATGTTTGTGACGTCACGGGCCACGGGCGTCACGCCGCGTCACGTCGTGCGTATTTCGTTCGTAGCTTTTCCGCCGAAATTCGTGTAATTAGTACGCCCCGCGTCGCGAGATTAATACCGGGAGTGTCGTACAAAGTGTCGCGCGACCGTAAACGATATTTTTGCGCGTGAAGGTCGTGAGTGAGTGCGCCGACGGAGATGCGACAACGAAGGAGGACCGAGGAGAGGAGGAGGGGGCCTGGGGGGCATCGGGCCGACCGACGCGACGGCGCGGCGGAGTGATCGTGGGGTGAGTAATTGTTATTCGTTTATTATATTTTGCTATCCTATGGCGGATTCCGCCACTTTCTTAAGCACGACTTGATTCGCCGTCCACAAAGCGGAGTTTACAATGAGAATTTAAGACGTAAAATTTAAGTTTTAAGCCATAAGCCGTAAGAAATTGACAAATCACAGTCGAATATGAGAAGAACACTCGACTGTGATTTGTCAATTTCTTACGGTTTAAGGCTTAAAAGTTTAAATTTTACGCCTTAAATTCTCATTGTAGACTCCGCTTAACATGATGATAAGTACTCGGCAATTTCACCGGAGTTCGATCTCCGCGACATATGTAGAAAAGATATCACGTCGCGAACGTTGCGTACGTCTCTAGCTATTATTCGCAAAGTCGTAATATTACTCGCACGATTTTTCACGGATTAATTATGCGAACGAGTTAATGCGGAAATATGCAGCCGCTTGCGGCGGCCGCGTTTGTTTCTTGCATTAACATTTTAAAATCAGATATCTGTGTTAAAATGACGTTTTAAAAATTTAACGGGCGCGAGAATTATTTACTTGAAGTATTGATTATTTATCTTGGACACTGCTTTAATGTAAAAATATTTATATGTTATAGATCAACGCAGTGATCAACTTTATTGTTGCGCATCGGCCGGTAAGTTATTTTTTTACTTCAATGTTTGTGCGCGTAAATAGAGGGGAGAAACGCCGGTACCTAAACTGCACAGAAAAAAAATATTTTTGATTTAAAAATACCTTTAGTTTCAACGTAGAAATCCGACAATAAGATTATATTGAGTTAAAGAAAGAAATATTGCGTTAAACGAGGAAAACTTGCTTGAATAAAGTCATTTATATAGTTGAACCAAGAAAAAAATGTTGAAATAACACATTGAAACTCTTATAAGAAGATTATAGATTATATTGTTTCATAAATACGCAAGATTACTATCTTCTTATAAAAATTTCAACGTATTATTTCAACATTTTTTCTTGGTTGAACTATATAAATGTCTTTATTCAAGCAAGTTTTCTTCATTTAACGTAATATAATCTTATTTCAAGATTTCCACGTTGAAACTAAAGATTTTCAAATCAATAATATTTTTTTTCTGTGTGGCTTCTCTGATACCGTCGCGAAAAAACAGGATGGTCGTTATTATCGTATGCGTGTGTGTGTGTGTGTGTGTGGTCGGGGCCCACATTCGTCACTTTATCGGAATATGGGATTTTCTACGGGACGATGGCTCGTAAACCGTATGTGGGTCACTGGATAGAATGCCCGGCGTATTCGGCTAGTCGCTAGATGCACCGGGTCAACAATAGGTGCAATGCGAGCGGTCCCCGGAAGATGAACAGATAATCCCGTAAACCGACGGAATGCAAATTGAAAACCGGCAAAGGGAAAACGCAATTACGATCCGGGAGTCTTTCACAATCAGTTGAATCGGTGCATCTGCCTCGCGATCGATTTTGCAATTCCGGCCGATTAGCTGCTCCTGGCTCTGTCGCCGTGACTTTGAACGACTGCGAACTGCGAGTAATTAACACCCTGCTCCTCCCGCGGTGCCAATCATCGCAACACGCGCGGCATAATTAATAGCAATCGCACTTCGCAAAGTGAATTTTCCGCGTGGTGACCTCGAACAACGCGGAAGCGCGAAACGCGAAGATAATCGTGAGAACGTTCTACGGAAATCCAATGTCACGAACGTCTTGCGGAAGCGATTGAGATATACACGACGCGTTATTTCATCGTAGAAATTTTTCCTGCTGCTTGCGTTCTGTATGATCGATACGAACGATGGATCGCAGATTGCGCGCGAAACATAACAAAAAAATAAGTAAGCAAAGATCACTGTCTTCTACTTGTCTATTGATAGTATACAGATTGCGTTGATCTTTTAATTGATATCTTTATTAGGCAAGAACGTTGGATTACCTGATAATAATAACTTATCCGATATAATCTTAACGGTACTTTATCTCTATCTTATCATCCATCGGAGTCTATTGTGGTCTTCTCTGTTTTGAACAAGTGCACCTTAATTAGTTGACACACATCAGCGCGATGATAAATAAGCTAGCATGTGTATTCAACGCAGCATTCCTGAACGTATTGTTGGATTGACCTAAGTCTCTGCTGCGGCGCATTTTGTCGTCGAGAATTTTTGTCTGCGAGGTAAGCTTGCCAGCGGAGCGGAGGCGCACAGGTGGCACCGGGAATACGTTGTCAGAGCGGAGGACGGAAGAGTGAGCCGCGACCGCGCGTGGACACTGGTCAATATCTTCGCTGTGGTTCTGCGGCCGTTTTGTTTTATCGTGACATGACGTTAGAGGAGCGCCAGTGACGTCACTGGATCCACTCAGCCGATGGACGAGAGTCACTGAAGCGATAAACGTATTTATTAAGTGTGCTAAGAGGGGGCCTTTGGCGATGCCCGAGGCGTTCTTGCGCTTAATGTTTGTGCCTCATTATTACCCGCGAGCCGCCGCTTTGGTCCATTTTCTCATCGCTTGGCAGCCATCTTCTGCCCTTTGTCTGTAACTCATATCGAAATCACGTCTTTCTATCTTGCAATAATTCTAACAAGGTAAACATATCTCATTTCATCCGGCATAGAAAATTCGCAATTTTATAAAACTGTTATTAAAACGAGACGATAACAGATTATATTGCTATCCTTCGATCCGTTATCTTTCTATGTTGATACTAAAGATGACTAATTAGTATAAACATAAAAGATATGAAAAAATACCCGCGTGATAATCGAACGGTTCGTGTGTCAAGTGCTCTGATATGATGTAACTGATAAGCGCCTTGGTGAGATATAATTTTAACAACACCAGATAAACTCTAATAATATAGGTATACGAAAACGGAAGCGTCGCCGCTGAATTACCTTCAAACTCGCCGCATCGCGATAATATCAAAATTCGACGTGCTATCTACATCCGGGTGTGGACGAGCGATCGCACTATCTTGTTCGAAGCATCGAATACACCGTTGGCCTTAAGGAAGCTTCCTTTCCCGTCCGCAAGCGGACTCGTGCAAATATAATCGAGATGATGTTCCTCGAACAGATAATTTTAGCTCATGCAAATTACTCCGCGATAATTCGCTTATTACAAACGCGTAGATCGTAAAGTCGCGGTATCGAGTTTTCTTTTCTTATGGCTTTTCGAACGTAAATCGGAGGAGCGGTCCGATATACTTTAGCTAGTTTTTTTTTTTCTTTAACGTCGCGCAATTTTTTATATTACACCAGACACTCGAAGACACTTTGCATTACGCTCGCCTTTGAGGCGACTAGTTTTATGCTGGAGCGCACCTCATGTAGGCGTGAAATCACGTGAAGCATAAAACGGGCACAATTTTCCGTAAGAAGAACAGGCAGTTTCTTGCTTCTTCTGGATATTTATTAAACTTCGGATCCGAGTAAATTCAACAGGGCTCATATAGTTTCGGGTACTCAGGTGCTTTGCTCTCGGCGAGAGGAAAGAGTTGAGAAATTTTTGACAAAAGGATTTCCTGACCTCGGCGGAGCTTTCGTGTGCCTTGGAAGAATATTAAAATTTCCATCTCTCTTCTCATAAATTCAAAAATAGTAGAAATAGATCTAAATCCTCATTTTACATAAATTTCTTGTACATTTCCATAATGCGAGGGCAGCTAACAGACTCCATCTTCGTCCACAAGATAAAATATCATAAATTCTACATTTGAAAAGCGCATTTCTGAATGTATTAATTTTTACATACCTACATTTTTTTGCCTTTCTGTGATGTCTCTTGTATAGTTTATATATTCGAGTTAATGCAATTCAACTCAAAGTTGTATCCTGATGTATTTATTTGTCTGAAGTCAGCTACATCCGCATCTATTTGCCAGCATTACGAATGCGCTAATTAAATAATCGGGTACTTTGGCAAGCGCCAGCGCTGCGAACGAGAAAATCACATTGTGGTCCAGTTATCGTTTGACAATCTATCCTGTTTCTATTGTCTCACGGGAGACGCGGCAAACGCAATCTTGTTGTGTGCGAACCACCGGTATACCACGAGCAAGCTCCCAACGGAGCGCTCGAAAAGCGCTGCCACCGCTTTCGCCGTTGCTGTCGAAACGAGAATGAAAAGACACGAGCTCCCGTCTCCCGATTTTTCCACGTCGTTGTTCCCTTAGATTCCGTCCTCTCGCTCTTTCATTTTCCTCATCGCTCTCTCCGCCCGCCTTCCGCCTCACCTCTCTCTTTCTGTTTATACCTCGTCTCGTATCTATCCATCTGGTGGCATGGCAATTTTTCTCGGCAAGATTTTTATTGCATCACGAGCAGACGGTAATATATTATCGATCTGTCATAACGTATTGTGTACTCGTGTCGGGTGTAACGAAAATATTTCTGATTATTATAATTTTCTTAAAATATTTAATAATACCTATCATGCATAATGATATCTTATATAATTCAATCTTTGATCAGACGACAGGTCGTCTCATGAAACTGTGATGAACTGTGTGCGGTGTGCCGCTAATTATTAGGTACCGAAAGGGTCTACTTACGGTAATCGATATCTTTTATGAGACCGAGGAAGAATATAACGTGGTAACGAGAATAACGAGATGCTCGGCCCCACGCGGACCGTGAGAAAGATTAAGAGCAGTTAGATCTCTCTATAGTCGGGAATCGCGTGTCTTCGCTTAGTTATCGTCCAGGAATGGACTCGCGGTTGTCGAGATAAATGAGCTTCCGTTTATCGGGCCAAGGACGTAGCCGGATATCTCCAATAGCTGCAAATGTCCGGTGGACCATGAGCGTATGTGTGCTCGGTCGTATACGTGTGGCGACATTTCGCTAATCGTTACAGCCGAGTTCATTGATTTGAGCGTGTGTCAGCGGTGTGTGTAACGTGCCATAACACTGTCCTCCGCTATAACGCGCACGCTGTTGCATCGTGTACCCTGTAAAGAAGAACTTCGTTCAATCGGTTTTACAAATTACGCTTTATTGCACCGAAACACCTGCAGCAGCGTTGCTTCAACAATTTCCATAAATAAATAATGATTATTCCTTGAGCATAATGAGACTTTAACAATATCTCAGAATTTATGTAACACCGACATATTATTACTTTCATGGTCATTACGTAAATTACCTACGACAGCAGAGTCGGGATGCTATACAACCCGAGGAACCTGGAACTTTTGTCAGATCTGAATATAATTGTGCCGACGCGACGCGGGGCGCAAAGCGGTGACCTGATTTTTTTTTTCTTTATTCGCGTTTTTTTTCCACGCCCCAACGAATCCGGATACACTCGAAGCCTTTAAAAGGTTCACAAAATTACCTCCGTTTTTACGGCGTGATTTATATTCGTTTCGCATTCTCTCATTTCTTCTTTGAATTTGAAGCTTTAGAAGAGATTCTCAAGGTCGGCCGACGTATCAATCAGCGGATATCTAGACATGAGTTTCAAACGAATATCTGTCAACGGAAATTCATCTAAGCGACAGAGTCTAACGCAAGAATACTTCTCAAAGGAAGCTTCTCCTTGTTACCTACAGCTTAAGGCTTTGTGGCGAACAACCGCACTCATCTTTTTCATCATTGTGGCTTTATTATAATAAAATAACAGGCGTAATTTCAATTTAAAAATACAAGTTTAGAAATCGGCCATGACTAGTTGATACACCATCGGCAAGAAGCGTTTGATTTTGCACGAAATAATTTTGCGTGAAATGAATTAGATCTCAAAAAGATTATGATTGAACTGTTTTGGATTCAGCGAAATACTTGTAACAGTAAATTAATAGCCATCTTTTGTAAGTATTTTGTAAGTCTTTTATAAGTACACGACGCGTGTTAAATGAATCTTTACTTCGCTTTCGCTCGATTATTGATATTAATGTCAGAAAATTTTTGCAACGGTGTTCTGTCAAGTGTCACAAATTATCGCGGTCGATGTCGAGGTTTCCGTGTCTATAACAGGTTTATTTTCGCGGAAGATGTTGTACGCTGATCTACCACCGTCGCGTCGGTGATTCCGTCTCTATTTATTACGACGGAGAGACAGACGGTACGTAATAATGAACGGACGTAAATGCAGTGGCGAGCAAGTGGAAGCAGTCAGCGGAGAACCGGCGGAAGCACGTAGGTTGCTCGGCCGGATTGTTTAGCCCTTCGTCTTCGCGATCTCGCCCTTCCCGCCTCGTCCCGCCTACGTTTCGCTGCTGCATGCATGCAAGCGCTTCATCCTCGGTCTTCGCCTCGCGCCTCGATTCCGTCGATCGACCCGTGGCCGATCCGCGCGGGCGTGTATACGCGGTCGTCGAGGAAGACGAGCGAGCCGTGACCTGCAATCTAGCGAGCCGTATCCTCGCACTTCGGCGATCTCGTTCTCCCTCTCGGTTCTCCTACCCCACGTCCTCGTTCCCGATACACAGTTTCGTGGTGCCCACCCCGAGACTCCCGAGAGTAGGCCCCATTCACTCTCCTTTGACCCGCTCGTGCGCGCGCGCGTGTTATCGCCAGCGCGGCGTGGCGCGGCGCGGCGCGTTGTGCACCGCGTGCCCGTGATTGCCTGCAGTAATTTATTTATCTGCCCTTAAACGGCGCGCGTGCACGGATTTTACTGGGCGCCGTCACGTCACGTTACGTGTGCACCGCGTATTCTTGGCATTGGACGCCATTGATCTAATTGGCGTAATACAGACAGGTATCGCCTCCGCATCTTCCGCCGACGCATCCTGTAACGATCGGGTCCGACGTACGGTTTATTCGAATTGATGATGATGACGATAAAGTGTGCGCCCGTGTGCATTAAGCCGTCTCGGTTTCTTATGGCGATATCGGCCGTTCAACTTTAAAACACGCGCCACGCGTTCGGCCTCCATCCCCGACCCCGCATTAACTCCATTAAACCTTAATTTTCTATTTTATTCAGCGTCGTATTCTTATTACTATTATTATCGTTTTTATCACGCTCTTGGTGCCTGTGTTTCTTTTTTTCTAAACGTCCTTCCTCAGCGGCCTTCTTCAGAACGCCGAGAGTGACCTTCGAGGCATATATGATATCTGGCATTGTAATTGTAAGTCATGATAAAATCGTATTGTAAATTGCAACGTTCGAAAATTCGCGAGTTTATTTTTAAACATGCGAAAAACAGCGATTAAATATCAGGTTTTGATGGATTGTAAAGCATCGTAGTGAAAAATTGATGGGGCCACCCACACGTGTTGCCCGATCCTGAACGTTATCGCCCATGAATAAAACTGTTCCATTATCCTGCATGTCAAATTTTTAACACAACATTTTACACGCGTTGTAAAAGATGCACGAGTACCAGCTTGTTTATCGGCGCTTTATCAGCGCCGACCTTTCGCGGGTACGCGCGCGAGGCCGCACAGAGTTACTATTCTCCCTATATATCGACTATATCCACCTTCCCTATAAATATCCGGTGTAACACCAAAAAACCTCTTTTCAATCTCACTCCGGTGTTTCGCGCCACGAATTTACCCTCGATCGAGCACGCCAATATAAGATCGATACTGTCGCGGTTCGCCTCTGCGACCATAATCGCGCGCCTCTGCCGAGCGTGATAAATAAATCGGTTATTTATAAGAGGCATCTGCGATCCTCGACGAGGACCTACCTTGCCCCGCGCACTCCTTGTCCACGGCCACGCGGTCGTATTGGCATATTCTCTCTCTCTCTCTCTCTCTCATTCTATTTCTCTCTAGCTTTCTCGAACGTTCGTGAAATCGCGCCACGGAAATGTACCGACCCGATCGAATGGCTATTGATTACGTACGGAAATAAAAGTGAAAAAGGAGAGGGACCTCCCTTGAGGTCAGCTTTCGTAGACCTCTCATCGAGACGCCGCGCGAAACGTTTCGCCCTTGCGGCTCCTCCGTGGCTCTCGCCTCGCAATCCGCGTGCATGCTGCGCGTGTGGCTTATTGTGTGCACGCGCGGCTTACATAACGTTGACCGTCCTATTCTGGTATCAGGTTTGGAGAGACGCTCTCCAATAGGCGGTCTTATGTCGTTTGCTCGTCGCGTCGCGATGAGAGAAAATCGGACGGGCACCGAAATAATTCCGCACGGGGTCAAGTAGAAACAACGAGAGAGAGAGAGAGAGAGCCCGTTGTATTATAAGAATTTATTTATAACCACGGCTATTTTCATTCTCAGCGCAACGATTTTTCTTAACGCCTGTGTTGCTCCTATTATTTATGCGCGGCCGAAGGGCTACATAGTCGAAGGCGTTGAGATAAAAAAAATGTCGCGTCGACGTATGTAGTGTGTCCGTAAAAATAGTTTACTACGCGTTTTTTACCTTTTTAAATGCTACATAAACAGAATGTCCCAGAAACGGCGCGCGCTCGCCGTTGATTACGGATCCCTTAGGCAAATTTCGAATTAGCTTTGCTTCTCCCCAGCCATTTCGCCGTGCTACTTTTTTAATCGAAAATCCAAAATTTAATATTAACAAACTCTAAATAGAACTTCAATATAAGCTTTCAGTAAATGTTTGAAATCAATTACAGTAAAATATAAAGCTGTGTTATTTATTTAACGCTCTTCCGAGCAAATGCGCGATTTCTGTTGCATTCTGCAATATTCTGCATCATTCGTGATTTAACTGCCGCATCGTAAAGACCGATACATTTCTCAAGATCGCAGTATCCAGCGATTCGTAAATCCTCTCACTATTATACGTTTTATATGTTTTTAAATGCAACATGCGTGTCTAGCTTTTATAACTTTATCTACTGTACCGAAGCCATTACTTCCAGATCACACCTTCCTCCAAAGGCACAGAATTCTTCTCCTCTCCTTGTGACGATATTTTTTTCTTCCTATCTCAGCTTCGATGCGCAGCGATGTTTTTTCTTTCTTCTTTTTTTTTTTAAATCGACGTGTGTAGGGATATAGGTGCGCAGCTTCGATGCTCTTCTCGCGTAAATCTTTACAGCGTGCTCCAGCTATAAACGCTGATCGGGGACACTTTGTAACGCGTCTTTACACGTCGTGCCCCGGGCACGTGAGGATGTCTCAGACGAGCGGGGCTTGAGTTTGAGTTGCAGATGTTGCGAGGCCCGGGAAATCAATACCGTCAAAACCTCCCCCTGATCCTGTTCTCTGTCACTGTGCTATTAAGGGAAGGAATCAAACCAATATGTATTCGCGAATTTCGATTTGCGAATGTCTGATTATCGTTTCATGGAAATCGAACAAAAATTCGAAAATTGAGAAAGTATAATTGTTTAATATGAGATGTTTATCTGATACAGTGAAAGCTTGAAAACTTTTACGAGAGAAATACTTAAGCTTTACAATGGTCAGTTTCCTGTCTTGATTTCAATACGCGCGACACATCCCCTACTATTAATATTATTATTTTTTGTTCTATTAATAGTATATCTTCCAAAAATTAAAGGGACCCGTTAAAAGAAAAGTAATAAAATATCTGATTTTTGGGCTATGCTTGCAAATGTGTTATATTTGAAATTTTTATTATCATATTTATGTATAATTCAATATATAATATAATATTAATTTTTTAATTTAAAATTAAACATTTTTGTGTTAAGATTGTAAATTAGATGCAATATTGTGCATTATCAATCAATTAGCAATTATTGAAATTGTGGACGAGAATTTTAAATAGCTACTACCGGCGCTATTCCTTGTGACTGTTTTTCTTATTAATAATGAGGTAATTAAGAATAATTTGCAGAAAAATATCGCTTTTACTATGAACGCAACTATAAAGCGCGAAATGAGATAATCAGGCAAAATAATTTTCTCATGGTAACGGGAACGCCGATTGTGTATAATTTAACTGATAGTATATAATCGTCTCGAAACGTATTATTATCACCGTGTACAGAAATTATAGCATACAGTGATAAAATAGTTATCGTCATGATGCTGCTTTGAAACGTTTAATTATACATCGTGCAAAGGCGCGGATTTTAAAGGTGGGCAGAAAGTGCAGGGATGGTTAAATTTTAGCTTGCGTCTGGAAATATGTCACTAAAAAAGCATATTCGATATTTGTCCGAGATGACTCACTGACGTTTGACGTTAACATTTACTTTTTCAATTTTCTATCGTGGTAAGGAAAAGAGCGAATGTTTTTGCTAATGTAGATGTTAGAAAAGTAGCACTGCATTCATTGTTTAAATCCGGTTTGCCGAATCTGTGTCCCGTCGACTTTAAATGCGGAAGATCGAGCTTCCGCGAGATCGCAAGGCTAGAACCAATGGAGTCATTTACAAAACAATAAAAATGCCTTATTTTTTTAAATTAAAATTTTGGTAATAAAAATGCCAAATGTGCAAAAGAAAGTAGCACAAAGTATTTCTATATCAAATAATAATTAATTAAAAGTCAAAATTCAAAAGCTTTTTAAACGCGCCAGATTGCCCGCCATTAGTCTATGACGTCACGATATAGGAAAACTATACAGTTCACTGCTCTGTATTACCGACATTACCGACATAACCTGTATTGTCGTGCTTTTGTATTCTGGCACAAAACAATATTTATTAATGCCTTTCCGCTTAATAATTGCAGATTCCTCCATTATAACTGGCTGAATCACGAATTGTATCCACGGTCCGTGGTTGTATCATATATCGTGACGTCATATACTAATGGCGGGCAATCTGGCGCGTTTTAAAAGCTTACTATTTTTAAATTGTTTATATACTGTTGTAACAAGTTTTTTCCAAGTACATATAATTTTTTTAGTACTTTAAATTGTTGTATTTTCGTTTAGTTAATTAAAAAAAAATCATAAATGGCTCTATTATGGTCGCATGATTGTCACTCGTTGACAGAAGGCGTGAAAGGCATATGCGGTACGCCGTCGTATATGTAGTCGAGATTTTGTCGCCCACAATTCACAAGGACCTTCCGCTCGATGGATCAGATTTATCAATCAAGGCACTCGAACGTTGTATTTGTGTGTGGATGTATTCACGTCGAAAATACGATCGCTACGGGGTTTCGTGTATGCCAGTGCATACGGAAACTCGGAACGCGCTCCACGTCGCGTCGGTCCGGATATACATCCAGCTAGCAATTTGCTTGACTTTTTCAGAATATTCGCGGGGACTGTGCAAAGCGTGTTATTGAAATTCTTTCCCAGATTGTTAAAGCTGCCTCGTTTTTTGTCACTTACAAGAAAGTTTATTATGAAATGCACACCGTACGTTACATTGTTACGAAGATATTTCAAGCGAGTTTCAACTATTTTTAGTAACGTAAACTTTTGCGTATCCAGCAGTTTTTACATCGCACGATTATAACGCAAAATGTGGAGTTACATTTTAAACTTTGTAAAACGTTTTTCGTATTTTGTAATGCGTCTTCTCTTAAGTATAGATATAATTATTCATGGTAAAATGTGTGAATTTGCAATATAAATCGTGGTTCTTTTAATTTAAATACAGTTTCTTTTTAATTCTCTCATATTTATGTAAAACGTTTACGTAAAAGCTAAAATATCGTAAATACCTCTTACATTATGTAACGTTACATCACCGTGGTATTAAAACGCATTTTAATAAAATGATCCAGTTACACACAAAAAGTCTATTTCTTTCTGACATTTAGGATGACATTCACAGAAATCTTTCCAAGAACATTCGGCAAGAGGAACAAGAAACATAACTGAACACGGTATGGAATTATGCGCAGAATAATTTACATAATTTAGATTTAGGATCGATTGTAACCTGGCAAGAATTCAGTTGGCTACAATGTATTATTATTAATAACGTTAATTACACGTTTTCATATACCTTTGACATTTAACTTTAACTTTGAATATTTAACTTGAGATATTTTTATAACAAATCCTTAAAAAACTTTGTGTTAAAAAGTAGAGTCCGCGCTAATTAAAGGAATAAGATTAAAAGAATGAAAGAGGATTAAATAAAGAAAATTAAAATCCGTGTATTTATAACTTACAAAGAATAATAACTTATAACTCACAAGAACCATGGTTTGTGATTCGATATTTCTAAGAAGAAAAAGCGCGAAGTCCAGACAGTCGCAGGTGCTTGAAATTAATTTTTCACTGGCTGGTATATTGCCTTATTTGCGTAGAATGAGGCGATCGCGGGTTTTGACGAGCCATTTGGCAGCAAAAACGGGGATGAAAATACCACGGAGGAAATGTCATCATCGAGGGATACGAAGTTAGGACCGTAAACTCCCTGTTGTTCCCTGTTCTCTTGTCCCTCAGCATGTTTCGCTCCACCTTTCGCGTAATGCTCTTTTTCTTTCACTCGTCCGACAACTTTCAAAAACGATCGTAAACGACGCGCCACCGACGAACTGCGATTTGCATGAAATGTAAATTTTCGCCTGTGACAAACCAGTCCTCGCTGCTGCGGCTGCAGTTGCTCTTATCGTGCAAACAGGAATATCGATTAAATATACGTTGGTTTAAATCAGAAAAACTGATGCGGAAATGTATAAACTCGTCGTGGCCGGAAATGTAAAACCGCGAAAAACACGTAATTGGAAATTTATATATGTATGTCAGCGGTTTGTGCTGCTCTTGTTGTTATGCAAACTCGAGTGTTACATATCGTTGCAATGAACAACTTTATTTATTCATTTGCGCAATGTAAACTTGCAACGTTTGAAATGACCATGTTCAATTATTATACTTGCGAGAGATTATAATTAATCTATTTAAGAAGTGGGATATTAATTATCTTTATCAATATGCGCTTGAAATTATTTTTACAAGCGGAGAATTATGTTTACTTTCGCGGATCGAATGGGACGAGCTAAAGCTCGTTACCGGTTAATTTCCTTGCGTTTTTCTTTTACCTCACGTGAAATTTCTGGAAAAGGTGCGGCATTTTAACGCTGACGCTTTTTCCCGTTGTCTCCTATTAAAAAATTGTTGCGACTATGCCGTTTAATTCGTTTTTCCTTTTTTTTCTTGCGCGTGGAATAGATTTCAAAAAATTAAAACTTGTGCATTTAAATTTGGTGTCTTCTGTCCCGCGCGTGAGATAATTGGCAATCCATTAATTTCCCGTTTGGCGTTTCACCAAAACACCAGGAAGTTCGGGCGAGATTCTAGGAATACATTATGCGACACCTCCATTTAGTTAATAGCCCCTATACCTGTGTGCGATCGTTATGCGCTACCCATATGCTATTACCGCGCGCGCGAACTTCTAGGTTCTCTCCTAAGTGACCCGTCCTACTCTATTACATCCGAGAAAATCGATATCATAAAAGATTCGTGGTAACTCGCCTTTGATCTGAAATTTCCTTATGAGGGACTTGCGGAATTAATTGCACGACATTTCTTTCCTCCTGCTCTTTATAGACATTTTAATAGCGTTCTTCTGACAGCTCTGTTAATATTTTCTGATCTTCGATGAAACTGCCTTGTGACAAGATTTTGTCTTCTCGTTATCGATGAGCAACGGAATGGAAATGGCAATTTGATCGAAATCATTGACATTGGAAACGACAAGATCGAAGAATTCATTCGACCGAAACTGCGATAAGATGGTATCTATTTCCTTCAAAATCTTTCAAAGTGACAAATCGACTCAATTCCCCCAACGCTCCATTTTCATCATCCTTTGAAAAAGTCCGTCCTTCGATCTCGCGCTGTCCCTTCGCCGCTGCACTTTGCAACAGTCTCCAATGTTTGACGAAGTTTTCCTTACACAACAAAACCGCGTCTCCACGCTGTCGACCTGCATTGAGATGAAAGCAGCATTTCGATTGAAAAAGGATACATATCATAAAAATTGCAACTAAATAACTTTATTTCGCTCCGAAGGCTCTCTGAGAGGTTTATCGACTCAATTTCGCGATGCTGCAGGCACGCCCCTCCTCAGAAATTTCCAGCGCCTTGTCGTCCATTTGTCTCGTCGCATTTCCCCGATATTTTCCAATTTTCGACGAGGTTTCCTTTTACGACGAAATCACGCCTCCTCACGCCATCGACGTGCAGCGGGATGGAAATAGCATTTCAATCGAACTCGCCGGGGCGACTCAGGAGGGGCGCGAAGTCAAAGGATAAATTCTATAAAAATCGCCCTGGTGGCGAGCGCCATTGCATCGTAGTGGAAATCCATAGGTGGATATCCTACCCTCCCCGATGTTCTCCATGAGCACACACAGACATGTAAACAGATACTGACGCGTCTATCGACTGTTCACTGTACGCGTCGCGTTTTACGTATGTACAACGACGTACAAACACGACGGATCCGCACCCATACACGCGCGCGCCGCACCCTTTGTGCTAAAATTAGAAGTGACGAAGCGTATACTCACTTCGCTGGCTTCGAGCTTTTATTCGCTGGCGTTTAGACATAACGTGCAGCGGGGCTTTCAATGGCAGCGATGAGCGCGAGGAGAGGAAGGGAGGAAGGAAAAAACGGGAAGGAGAAGGAGGGGTTGGGGATGGACGAGAGAAGAGTATAAAGGATGACAAAAAGAGGCGAATGAAGATGAACGCGAGCTTCGGGGCTAATTACAAAGAATGTCCTGGTTTCCGTTGGGAATAATGTTTAGTTGCCTATATTTATTTATATTTCGGTGGGGCTCGCATGTGGCGGAATTTACCCGATGTACGAATCAGGGTAAAAATTCTTGATATCGCGATGTCGCGATAATACTTATATATATTGTGTAACATTCTATCTCGCTAATTAGTTCTCAATTTGACTAGGAGCTCAATTAAACGGGTGAAACATGATAGTGATATACACACTCGGAAAACTTTCGCTTTCAAGTCTCAGCTTTCAAATCTCATGGCAAGTAATATGCAAATATTTACGTTATAAATTATTATTCTCTCTCTTTTTATTTTATTAAAGGATTAAAATAATTAATAAATATTACATTTATTATTATTAAACGCTCGCTTTATGTAAAAATATATTACGAGTGAAAAATTATTTTTTTAATAAATAAAAAGTGGAAAATATTACTCTTCTTTTAATGGAATGTCGGGTAGAACAATTTTTTCATGTGTTTTTGTGCTCATTATGTAATAGGTATGTAAATTTTTCGTTAAATGTACAATGCTAATTTAATCGAGCTACCACTACAGACTACAGTATACTATCTCTCAGCTTCCTAGTTGAAATGTTCTCCGATGCTTTGCTATTGCATGAGCATTTCAGTATGAATATTAATTACTAAGGCATGAATATTAATTACCAGAGTATGTGAGAGGATCACGAGGAATAGTGTAGAGAACTTTTCTGTAAGGAGAGTGGATCCCATGCCTATACCTGCTTGATTATTTAACGCGCGCTCAAGAGCGAGTTTCGATTAAGGTTTAATAATTCAGAAGTGAGAGATTAAAATTCCCAGTGAATTTCTGGACTAATTGCAGATGGGTTACGTAGATTAGAGCCTGGTCCTTCTCGTTGACTCTGTGGTTAATTATATTATCCCTTTAGCGCGCTTCTCACACGAATTCATCACTTTGGCAGCACTTTGCGAGGTATTTATCGGGACGGAAAAAAATATACAGATTTCTACTTGGCGTATTTCAAGGTTTCCCTCGTTCGTGTAATTTTGACCGATGAAAGTTTTCACAGAACTTCAACGCTCTTTCATGATGCTCCGGTTGATAGTGTTGATAGAGCCCACCTAAAATGTTTCGTTTGGTTTGAATTGATCGAGTGTGACGCGAAACGAGACGCAAGTGACTGGAAAGTGACGAAACAAATGACAGACGTGCGAAGATAAAGGAGCGATATCGGGGAAAACGTGGGATATATTGATTACGTCCATCAAGCCGATAACGCGGCTGATCCAAACCGGCAATCGGCTACTGTGCAGGGGTGTCGGCGCACGCTCCCCTCGCGCGACTTTCATTTTCTGTCAATACCCATCAGGCGCATGTATCAGCACGGATATATTCTACTCGGCGGCATTAATTGTGATTGCGTATGTTTATTTTTGTCCCAAAAGCCGTCACGCGCCGCAATCGATATTCTGCATTATTGCACGCCAATTTTTACGCGCTTTGATTACTCGTCACTGAAAACTTGATAGATTATTTAAATCGTGACATGCGTGATTGTAACATTATACGCACGTATATACGTGTAATAAATAAAAAGACTTTTCTTATTCTAACATTAGTTCAAATTTTTAACAACGTAAATATAAATGCGTAAATACAAATCGTTTGATAATTTAAAGCATTATATCTCTCCATATGAAGATCTCTTTAATATTGTGCTGTTCGATTCAATACGTGACATATGCGGACTTGCGGCAATCGATAGCACGCTATCTTTAAGTAGATTGTGCGGTACGGCCGGTGGGCAGACAGGTCGCGGCGATGATTGGGAATGATTATTTTCGGGATTACACGTGTAACGGCAGAACCGCACATTTGCAATCACGGATCGGGTGTGCTCGTCCAGTCACGCAAGATGATATGCCCGTAAATCCCCGCGGGTTTTACAAAATAATTACTTGAAGATAAAGAAAACCCTGGACTATTAACCCTTAGCTTTAAGTGGTTGAACTTTTACATTACCATAATAATAAGATTATATTAATATTATAACAAAAAGAAAAAAAGAAGAGAATAAAAGAAGAAAATGAAGAAAATAATCTTGATATGTATACCTATTGAGAAAAATGAAAGGAAGAGAAATCTTTTTCTGGCATCAAGAAATAATTACGCTCACTACATATGTAATTTACGTATATCAACAAAATATTATTAATATATTATTTACTTAAGAATTAATATATCTTCTAGCTGTTCCATATAATGTTATACAAGTTCTTATAGTTCTATGAAACGAGAGTCCCAGAGAGACGATAAATGAGAACCTGACGAGGTATTTTGCCGGTTAAACCACAATTGGTCCTCCACAAACTCGTTACCTCGGTCACCTGAAAGGATCACGACGCTGTTTCCTTTTATTTTTTGGTCGAGAATTAATGGCAACAGTTCCGTAGCATTGACAAAATCCGTTATATGAAAATCTCTTTTTATTGTCGCATTCGGATTCAGCCTTCATGTTCTGTCATGCGAGAATACCACTCGAGTAAAACGAAAAATTTTGAGCGCCCGAGTCTTCTTTTGGAATCTTATTGTTACTTAATTAACGCTATATTTTAACTGCTAATTGACTGTTTTGTAGACATTAGGTTCGCTTTTGTGCGACGCTTGTCTCCTTTTATTTTTTTATTATTGTGATTATAAAATAATCTTCGATTTGCGATTATCCTTTGCGCATAGTTTAACATTCTCATTTTGCTGTACCACAAAGAGATATTTTTTCTAGAACTTTATCTAGAGTATGTAAAAGAAAGAAGATAAGAATAAGGAACAGGACTGGGGTGGAATATTTTATTCAGAAATCGATTCGAGTTGAAAAATTTCAACCTTTATTCCTTCCCTGTTTTTTCCTCTGGAATTCCCTTCGGGCTTTGCGAGAACGATGCAAAAAATACCTCAAGACAACGTATACGTATTGTGTACGTACATTGATATGTATAATATGTATTCAAGCTGGGAAAGCAGATACCATAGGAAAATAAACGATGTTTTCAAGCGATTCCTTAATGCGTGCCACACGCACGCGAAACTTAACGCTCTCGAAAGATAAGCCCGAATTAATCTTAACGCAAGAATTAATCGCCGTTACTTAAGTTGATAGGAGCTTAACGTTTCATGTTAATTGTATAACACACCCACATTTACGGCTTACGCTGAGTACTGAGACATATCGTCTCGCAAATAAAATTAAATATCTCTATTTTCATCCACAATAAATGTAGTCCATTACATTAGATTAGTTATAGCTATGATAAAATTAAATGTTAAATAAAGTTATGTAATAAAAAAATTTGAAAAATTACAATGCAAGTCTACACGTATATGTTATTAAATTTATATTTCAAATTTTGTAGTCTTATGATTCTTTGCTACCTCAACAAAAAATATCAGGCAATTTAGTCAGTTATTTTTAATATGTACAAGCGAATTAGTTAATATTGAAATGTGTAATTATGGCAAATTTTTTTAAACATTTTTATCAAGACGACGATAGACATGGTTGATATCTACGGGCGAGCACGTGAAGCGTGTTGATTTGTGTCGGATGGTAACTGCAGGATGTAAATCTTTCTTCACGAGAACGTTATCGTTGCTGTCATCGTACGGCAGAAGAAGAAACTAAGATTTCTATGCCATACGTTGTCGATGTACTCGCGGACGATTTACCTCTTCTTTTCTGCTCTGGAAATATTTTTCAGCACTGACAAGAAATAGCTTTTGTTATGAAGCTTCATACATCTTAGCTTCTTATTCAAATTTCGCTTTGCCGCCTTTGCCGAATGCTTTTAAGCGTAAAGTTCACAAAACTCTTTATTTCTGTTTTTAAAGGGGTATGAAGTGTACAGATCTTTAACTGTATCTCAACGATATTACGTTATCATAATTTGTAAAAAGAATCTTAAAAGAGCTTTAACGTCAAAGATAGAATATACCATCAGTTGAAACGTCCATCGATCGTGTTTCTCTTCCCTCAGTAAATAGAACACATTCTCAAAGAAATTCAATACTTGACAGGGAGAGGACTCTGTTATTATAATTTATAAGAAATCCGATTAGATTTTAATAAATTAGATTTATTTTTAATTAAAACCTCGGAAAAGTGGAAAATAAGAGATTTTCACGTCTCTAATAATTTTTTAAAAGGTTTCGTTCTCTGAAACGTTAATAAACTCGGGGCGTTTGCAAATAAATATGATCTATATGCATATAACAATTATTTATAATTAATTTCTTATAAATAATTATGTGATAACTATACTTATACAGCATTTTTACACGAAGAGGACGAAGAGGATTGAGCATTTTTATTATAAATAAATTACAAATTTATGTTCAAAGCAAATAAATATCTGTTACATCTTGCTGTCAGTATGTTAACAAAATTATTTTTAATATGATATATCGAAATATACATATTATGTTCGTTTTAACGTAATGTATTAGAATATACATATAAAATAATCTTATAAGATAATTTACATAAAAGATCTTTTAGAGTTTTGTGATGAAATATTTATTGGATCTCATGTCCCATTTTACTTAATCTCGAGTAATAATATTTGAACAAATTACAAAATTGAAAATAAACCGCAAAAAATATGATAACTCTTTTTCTTGATTTATGTACAATGTTCATATACACATATATATATACACATTACACATATTTGTATATATATCAACTATTATACACAATTAATTTTTACAATAAATTTACGATTTTAATCTCTCAAATCAATAGGATTGATGAGCAACGGCTTTTCAACATCACATCATCGCGATCGGTGAAGTCATCAACCGACTGTATTAATAATGATTAATTAATTGAATGTATAATTGTTTATAAACTAGCTGTAATCAGTGGGTTGAACTATTAGTTCAGCGAAACAAAATGAAGCGTAGGAGCATAATAATATATGAGATAAAAGCGGTCGCAGATAATCTAGCAAATACGTCAGTTAATTTTGTAAAAGTCGAATGGAAAAGGGATATAAAATTATCCTATTTTCGCCGTCATAAAGAAGATAATTTCGATTTTGTAGTTTTAAATTATTAGATGGGACGATGGACGATGGGAATAATCGTCATTGCTAATTATTGATAAGTTTTTGCTTAATTTTATTTCAATATTTCAAGATTTGGCTAGAATTCGGAGGAATGAAAGGTGGATTTCTATAGAAGACAAGGAGTGCGTGACATTTATTTCCATATCTTGCTTGTACAAAACTGTCGAAACTATCGCATGTTACATCTTGAACGAAAGGTTATATATCCTTAAATAAATGATTATAAGAATGATAATTAAATAATGAACTCGTGAATCGAGTCTCCTCTTAATTATCACTTTATTATTAACATTGCATTTAAATTATTCTCGTTTTGATAGTCTTTCGAAAGAATTTTCCGGCTGCCTCTTATCGATCTATATATTGCATCTCTCTTTTTCGTTTTTCACAATTACTTTTACTCGAAAATTTATGTGATGTACCTAGCTGTATACAATTTTCCGAAATGTACTCATATGTTAAAACAGTTAAAAGATATATTAAAATTTTAAAGTATGATGGCTGAAGAGATTTCCAATTTTTAATATTCCTAAGCAATATAGTAAAGAAATGTAATTAATACAATATAAAATAAAATAAAACCCATTGTGTGCTTTGTTTGTGTAAATTGTAAAACAAAATAATAGCTGTTTTTTTCGATTTATATTAAATTTAAGTTGTGTGTGGATTACGTGTCGTTCAATATCATGAAATGAAAATTAAAGTCAGTTAGCGTCAATCCGTCATTTATTCATCGGACAATGTTCTCATCGTTAGGAACGCAAGATTATAATTCATATAGAATTTTGCATTAGCATTTGCATTGTTCTTTCACGCTATACATAGCGACGCATCGCAGCAGGTATCGCCGAATTCTCGCTCTCGCTTAATCCTACAAGTTTCAACAGTCCCGTCCCGCTAGCTTTCGTCGCGACAATCGCATTTACACTCCGTATTAACGTGTTATCTATACATAAGGATATCCTTAAACGCATTGTACAGTGTCGTAATCTTTATTCTACATTTTGAGCATACCGCGCGCGGCTGGCTTGTCTCCTCCGCCGATCATCATTATTATTATTATTAATTTACTTATATGACATTTCGTCTCGCGCACGTCACATACATAACGGCGGTAACATTACGTATCTATCTCATGTAAAACGGTATGCGGATCGATCCATCGATGGTCAATCCGTGTGGCAATGTATGCAAGCGCATGTTTTTTCTTTTTTTTTTTCTAGTAACGCGTGTGCGTAACGCCGACGTTGACACATGGTCGATGACGATCTGGTCACGCTTTGCGCTATTTTTTCGCGTTGCAACTCACGTAGATCTCGAAAAAAGTTCCGGCACTTTCTGTTGGTCTTTTCTCGTTTTCCTATTTCTTTTCTCTCTCTTTCTTTTGGTTTTCTCACATCTGGTTCTCACGTATCGTTAGAGCGAAAGCGAACGGGGGCGCGGATTATGGGAAGGGAAGGGACCACCCTCGGCTTTTATTCCTGAAGAATAAAATACGAGCAGTCGGTGCGTGAGGTCAAGCCGTACCTTTTATTTGAGAATCAGTGCAGAATTCGGGAGAGGAACGACGACAATCGACATTCTTTCTCGTAGCCTCTTTCACTCACCGTTACCTTTTCCTATATCCTTCTTCTTCATTTTCTTTTTCTTCTTTCTTTTCGCGTGTTACTTTTTGATTCGCACGCCATGTATTGCGTTTTGTAAATCACTCTTGGCACGCGTGTGTATACAATGGTGTCCTATGTACATGTGAGTATAATAATTATATAAACGAGAGCATATCGCGGGGCGTGTATCGCATGGCCAGCAGCTTGACAAACAATTCTCGACAAATTATTAAAGATTATACATACTACATCCGACGGAAATCAAGGAGGAATCCAATGTGACACGTTTCATGGCGAGAAACCATATACGTACATATGTATATGTATATGCATGCCGAAAACAACGCGCGAGTCCACTTTCGCAGAAAGTAGGAACAGAGATGAATGTTTCTGGGGACAGACTATACCAGTTGCCCGTGTAACCTAGTTCAATTCCTTTGTATTTAGTTCATTAATGAATTAGTTAATATTACAATTTATTAACAGTTCGCACTATCCATTAGTTTAACGTTCAATGTCAATTTATATAGCATTTTCTTTCACCTTTAGCAGATTCTCCTGCTTTCATATGTTACAATATTGTTTCCGCTATTTATATATATGTATATATATGTGTATATATGGTGTGTATATATATATATATGTATATATATACATATATATATGTAATATGTATAATATGTATATATGTATAATGCATTATCTATGTATACGCCTATATTTATATGTATATATTTATATTCGTATGTTCAAAGTATATGTGTATGTATACATTACACACACGGCGCACGGCTATACACACTACTATCGATAATAATGCACCGCTCGAAACGAAGTCGCTTAAGTGCATAACGAGTGTTCCCCGCGACCGCTCCGCGTCGTTTAAACATCGGAAGTAACGTCGCGAGGCCCAGGCAATCTTTTCTCTCGTCCTTTTCGGCTTGCCGTCCGTCGTCACTCGGTGCTCGCGACCGATGAGACGTACTTTATTTTCTAAAAACGACACCACGTCGAATATGGTCGTGACGAAGCGCGTGTCACATAAAAAAGTAAAAACAGATCGCGCGGGCGCGTCTCCCATCTGCGTGATTTTCGCCTGTAATTAACGGGGGCGCCGCAATTAGCGGACCGCGGTCACAGTTGATCGCTGTTCGCGCGTGGTCGAGGAAAATCGCGGAGCCGTTCGGCTTCTCTGATCACTCGATCGGGGCGATCGTATTTCAAGCACGCGCATCGCCACTTCATCTTCGCCGTCGAGTCAAAATTGGCCGCGAGCGGCCGGATTAAACGTCGATTGGCAATTTCCAGACTAAGCCCTGTCATTTCCGGCTCGCCAGTCGTTCGTCGAGAGGCGTGAGAACCGTTGCTACTAATCGGCCTCAATTAGCCGCAAATGAAGACGCGTTAAGCTTCGCCACGCAACACGAAACCGATAGCCTATCATGTGCGGATCTTTTATCTAATATATCGACTTGCTGCTCGCTCGAGATGCCAGACGCGTAAGAATTAATGCAGGCTGCAGAAAAATTACTTGTAAAAGACGGCTGTGAAGATGCCTCCAATAAGAAAAAGATCTAATGCCAATCTCGTCTGACGCGAGCAGATAATTTGGCACGGGATGGATCACGGGAACTGACTCGTGTAATTCAGAAAATTGGATTATCTCGGCCGTAAAACGAAGCTAATTATCCGGTTCGTATATTATTCTGATATCTGTCCAAGTCGATCGTCTATTATGCTAACGTTGCACCACCTGTCTCTACCGTTTGCAGATTTGTATTCAAAGCTTGGAAATCATTTTAGAAGTCGGAAGTAACATGTATTTTTTATATGTCGACGTGATTATTTTCGAAGTCATGCGTATTAAGAAACGTTACATTGAAAGTGAAAAAATATTTCACCACTTTTTGAGGAAAAGAAAAGGACAGCTTGATATAAAATAGAAATTGAGAGCAAGGACAGATATCTGTATGTTTCTATAAATTTTTGTTTACTACATGCGCGTAGCAGAGAGAAATCATTATTTAAATTATCCTTGTCGCTGTACAACTGTTTCGTGTCGCTTTCGGCGAAACGATTCGTCGTTGGCTTGGGCTCGCGTCGCCGCTTCCGCCGACGCCCTCAAGGGGTTTCGCATTCGGCAATTACTAATAATCGATTCTTATCACAGAAGTTATTTACACGATTTTCATGTTTCAATGCGCCCGCTCGCGTTTACGCAGCGGCGGGCGAAACGACGAAGTGCGTACACTTACCCAATACACGTACCCTTCTTATCGTCCGTGTTTTTTTTAAATCGCGGCGAAGGTAATCGAGAAATCTAGCCGTTCTATCGGAAAGAGAACCGCGCGCGCGCGAAAAATCGGTGTAGCGTTTAATCCTTTCAGTCCCAGTCAGAATTAAGAACTCGAACGAGATACTGCGAGGAGAATGTCAGTTTCAGCGAAACGCATGTTTCATTGAATAAAAATACAAGATGCATTCACGGTTGTAGCCAAACTAATCATTTTTTCTATTTTCTTATTAATTTTTATACCTATAAACTTTTATATCTTTATATTTACTTTTATATTTACGAAAAAATAATGGTTGTATTCGTGAACTTCTACTTTACAGTTCTCTTGTCTAATGGATCTTTTATGCTGTCACCTTTAAATAGTGTTACAATGGGCGCCGTGTAACCTAGTTTTTGCTGAGTCGAGAAATTATTCGAGACTGAAAAGATTAAACGTGCAGACGTAGTAAAATTTTTCAAACGATTTTCCAAACGAATCGTGACAGGATGAAGAGAATTTGCGCGCAAAAGTAACCGTGTCTCTCCCTGGTCCTCGGCCGCACGAGGGTTTCAACTTATTACGCAATATCGAGTAACCAACAAATATACACGCGTAGCGCTACCCGCGCGTCGCCTCGTGCGATTGTTGTTTAGATTAAGGATTGTAACAGCAACGACACTTGACCGAATTCTATCTCATTTATCCCCGATCGAAGAAGGCCGATAAAGAAAGAATGTTTCCCGCGGGTCGAATTATCCCGGAACAACGAAAGGATGCTGCGGCCCCGTCGCCGTAAAAATGTCGGCTTTTACCTTCGGCTCACTTAATTAATTCGGATAGCCTACGGAATCGATACACCGTCGCCAAAAGCGTCGCTCGCGTTGCACGATTAAACGCGGACGCGTTATTGTAATATAATTTGTCCCAATGGTTATCCTTAAAGTCGACCGACGAATTCGGGATATGTCGTGATATCGCTTGAGCTCCGTCTGTCTGTTTTACCGCGCATTATACCACAATTCGAATATTAAAAACGCAAATCGAGATCGCTTAGCTTATGGCTAAAATCGTGCGCGATCCCTCGCGATATCGCGCGCTCCACGCCCGGTGGAGTATTAGAAGTTAGCAATAATAGTAACAATAGTAGCTGCGGTAGGTAGGTAATAGTAAGTGTAGCTTCTAGCGGTAGTAGTAATAGTAGTAGTATAGTTAGTAACGACATTAGTAATTAATAATAGTAGTAGTAATGATAACCATAATAATAATATTCAGTAGCGCTAGTAGTTGTGTAGTGATAAATAGTAACGGTAATCATATTAATAGTAATAGTCTTGCGGTGTGATAATAGCACTAACGATGATCGTCGCTTCCTTCGGCGTAAACAATAGTAATGATAATAACCACGTGACTTTTCACTAACCAAATGATTACCGTACATCGAGTTTCTAAAGCTTAATTCGCTTAACGTTTACACGAATTCGTTTCCCGCCTTCCTCCTTCCTCCTTTTTTTTTCTTACAATATAGAACATTTCCCGTTTGCTGTACTCGTTATAATTTTACATTCTTTGCGCTGTTTTAATGCTCCCGTTAATTACGTACGATGGTTCGATCGCAGAGCGATCCTCTGCGTGATGCGTTTTAGTTCCTTAAATGTACAAACACCATGTAAAATTTTCTTACGCTGTATACTCGCTAGATTCGTTTTAATGAGCATTTTTTGGAATTAACAATGCACTACTCTCCCGCCGCCTCCGCCCTCGTTTTATCGTATATATAAAAAAATCTCCGATGAGACGGCAACGGAAGATACACATATACGTCTACGTGGGAGGATTACGTGCCCGTATCTTCGTCGCGCATTTAGCGTCGCTAAACGCGCACGTCCGATTCCGGAATTTGATTTGTTTAACGCGAATGATCGTATCCCGGGATCGACGTGATCTCGAGAATCGAAACGAACGGGCGCTCAACGGTAAAGAAACGCGTTCCGGCGATATGGGCGATGCATGGTGTATCTTCCTTTCCCTCATTCCCTGGTATCACTATTGTAGCAAATGTCATTTCTCGCGAGTGTGCCACTCGAGACCGCAGATATGGTGCCTCGTCCCAAACTCCGATCTCTACGCGACGGTTTCGCTCCGGCGCGGCGCGCCGATTTCACGACGGCGTCGCGACGCGCCCTCGGACTCTTTCTCTCGTCTTCCCGTCTCCTTCGTGTCTTTTATTCGACAGACCGCCCGCCAAACTGACCGACGCCGTTATACTCGTATACTTATCGACTATATGGCGCGCGCGTGAGATGAGAAAATTATGCTAGATCGGAGGACGCCCTGGGTGAATCTTCCGTCGATCGATCGCGCCGCCTCGAAATCGTCGGTGACCCCCCCTACGATGTCGATCGTTCCAGCGATTCTGCAAGGTCCGTTTACACCGCAGATTTTTTTTTTCAAGGATGTCGCATCAACCCGCATCGAATTGATAAGGTATAGATCTACGTAGAAAAATTTGCAGAAAATCTGAGAAAGAGATTGCTCGAAAGAATGAAACCGCCGACGCTTGGTTTAACAAAGCTCGTTCAAATGGATACCAAGTCGACTGAGTAAATTACTATAATTATTTATTGAATCAGTGATTACGAATTATGGTGATTCAACGATGATTACGATTCAGTGATCACAAAGTACGAACGCAACTCGAATTATTATAAATGTTACAATCGTTTCTCGTTACATTGTGTCCAAGCGCTGCCTACACTTCTGCATCGCGTTACATTTTTTAGCAATATTTTAATTAGATGCTATAAATATCGCGAATACGTATTGAGTATCGCAATATTTGATATATATTCTAGCTGAATCTTATTTATTATGTTTATATAGCAAGCAGTTGTGATTTTAGAATAACGTTTGCAACGATTACCCTAACAACATTTCTATAGCAGCATCGCGCCGAGAAATCGCGTGGTGTAAACGGCCCTTTCAGTCTCTCCTCCCTGCGTGCTCACGAAATACTCTACTCGCGATTCGTTGTGCTCGAAATTGTTCCTCGCCGTCGCGCGATCGTTCCGCATCCCGTTTACCGTCGCGTGCGTCCCGAGGATCACACAATTGTATCACAATTCCTTTTCGTCCGTGTGCGTTTTTCGTGCTCCGCCGCTATGGGCGCCGCAGATCCTGCTTACGTTCCCCCGTGAAATGATTGTCGGCAATGATCGATAATCACCTAAAACCGTCCTCGGAAAAACGAATTCGCAAATGATTTTCGGTTTGATTTGATTTGCTCGGTGGACTCTTCCCGCGCCGGTGGATCGCCGCCGCGTGGTTCGGTGCGCGATTTACGATCATCCACATGAGATTCTGGAACAATCGACGATCCCGATCGGTATCGCGATCGACTATCGTCGACGATCCAATTTGCGTATCTGCTTTGATGAATACACCGTCGCTGCCTAGCTCACATCCTGCAAACAGTTCATCAGTGGACGTGTGTATGTGTTTGCGGTGTGTGTTTGCGGTGTGTGTGTGTGTGTGTGTGTGTGTGTGTGTGTGTGTGTGTGTGCATGCGTGTGTGTGCGTGCGTGCGTGCGTGCGTGCTATGACACTGTTTAGCCGATGACACTGTTCACTCTGTGTACCAAACAGATCGCTTGTAGGATGTACTTAAGTCCCACGCCACGCGAACGTTTACTCGTTTACGTTTACATATTTATCTGACAATGAGTATTTAGTCGGAACACTTCGACGTTATTCATCATTTTTGTGTATCATCTTTTGCATCGTTTAAACGATTACATATCACTCTGTCATTCCGTACAGCTTCGTTAAGGAGGTTGGAGCGTTTGACGAAATCTAAGACAAGTCAATAATACAAACATAATACGAAAGTTAATTATATCAACAATAAGTAGAAAAAATTTAATTGACTTCTACCATTCCGTTTTGAAGATATTCGTTTTCAAAGTTACAGAAATGTATACATATATATAGATATACCTTTTATGTAAATATCATATTATGTATCTCTGCTCCTGTATGGGAAAGATGAATGAAATTTTTATGTTACACTTTTGTGACATCGAGAATTACAATCACGATTTTTTAACTTTGAATTTTTTTTTCAATTTTTAAATAATTTTAAACAATATCAAGCATAAAAATGGGACAAAATTGCGATTTTACGCTTTTTCTGATCCCAATGATAACATGTTATTTATTAATCATTTCTGAGACTAGCTTTACACTGTTTAATCATGAAAACAAAATTCTATATATATAGGACATCGCTCCAACCTCCTCAAATGAGGCAGGGAGAGCGGGCTAGGAACGGGGATGTATGCTCAAGACCTTCGACGACTGCAATTTAACGTTACGCTTTGCTACAATTATCTTGCTAAATACCACGAATTTTTATGTATGCGTGTTGTACTGTGTTAACTCTATATTATCAGCTACAATAGCGTAATATTAAATTAAAGAAGAAAAAAATATTTTTTGGGGGAAAACAAAAATTAGTTGTTCATTTAACAGTTGTTCAATTATTACAAGACTTTTCTGAATTAATATTAACCATTCATTTGCTTATTACACGGCAGTTAAAGTCTTGTAATATTTATTTATTTTACGTCTATATATATATATCACGAAACTGATTTTCTTCCGAGATTAGTGCCATTAAACTGTGCAATAGGACATAAGTCTTCTGCAGATAGTAATTACCATAATGATAAAATACGAACGCAATTTGAAGTTTCGCTAAATAATGCTAGATCATCAAAAAGGGCTCACGTATAACGTCGATGGAATTTGCAATGTAGCAAATAAACTGCAATAATCCGGCGAAACTCGTATGTATGAATGAAACACCGGCCCATACAGTCCACATGTGATACGCAATAACGAGCGGATCCGCGAATCGGTTCGGCAATTAGTCGCGCGCGATTAAAAAGCATACCGACTCGCCCGACGACGAGTTTACGTCAATGAGGCCTTCGGAGGATTCCCGACACCCGCCTCAAGGATTAATTTGTTTGATTAACTCGCTCGTGGTTACAAGTTTCCTTTTATACCGCCAGCGACAGCGACGATCGTGGATAATCGACTACGGCATTACGAATATCACACGCTCTGACATGCGAACAATAACGAATTAAAACTTATTATTTCTTCTCTTCCGCGTTTATTATCTTTCTTTTAAAATAAAATACTTTCTTGATTTATAAAAAAAAAACTGCGCATAAAAAAAGAAACTTATTTTAAACGTGGGACATAATGAGTTTGTGAAAATTTTCGTTCAATATAAAATTATATTATACGGTTATAGGATCTTTAAGCCATCGAAGTCAGAATCAGACCCTTGATTTTATTTCTTCACCGACGAACTCTAGAAAATCTATTTTAGCAGAAAGCAGAATAGAAGTAACGACTGTTAGAAAAAAGCGCGACACAATTTGGGAAGCTCGGCCACCTTAAGCCACAGTCGTCGAGAGGTTTGACAGCGCGAAGTCGAGCAACGAGACTATGCGATCCACCGAGATATAAATCGTCGTCGCGGTATAGGCATGGCCCCCATAATGTGTTACACGTCGATCGCTCTCACAGCGCTCGATCACGATCCACGACGGATTCACCGAGGTCCTCGAGGACTCGAGTTGCGCGTGACTCTGTACGGAAAGCAGGGGTGGTCCAACTTGGCAGTTTTTTTTTCTTGTTTCTTTGTTTCCTTTTTTATTTCCTTTCCGCGGTTTGCTCGCCCTCGTCGCGTTCGCCTCTCTTCTCTGTCTCTGCGTGTGCATGTTCACCCGCGCCGGTTTACGCTGCATGCGCGCTCGTACATACGTGTGCGGCTCCGTACGATCCGGACGAATGAGCGGCCGATCGATCGATCGACCCTCTTCCGCCGATCGGCTGAATAAGCGACGCGACCACCGCTCTCTTGTGCGCTTGTATATCTCTCGCGTGTACACATCACATAACATACACCCGCGCACGCACACACGCACGCATACTGTGCACACGCGTGCACACAACACACAAACACACCGTGCACACCGTGGTAATACGCGGTGTGAAAATATCCGGCGGGTTTTGCGAGAGTACGGGGGAGGAGAGGGGAGGAGAGGGGGGAAGAGGAGAAATCGCTTGTGGTTTCGCGTACGTCAGCTTTCGAGCACGTGATAATAGGAGGGTTTTGTAAAGTATAGGGGAAACGTGAAAAAATATATCGAACGTGTGGAGGGTCGATCGCGCGATCGTTCGATGGCGCAAAAGTTTCGTTCGCGCCTTGTCGGGCTCGCCCTAATTAGAGAGACGCGCCCCGCTGAATCGCATCCCCGCGGATCGTGCATGAGGGAAGAGGAGAAGTTCATCGAACGGAAACAAACGGTGTGCAGGCTCTCGCCGCATTTGGTCGCGGTACCGCGCGCGCGTTCACCCTGTCGATCGTCCAGGCCGCACTTTTTATACTTTCCTACCGTTTTAAAAAGGTTGAACACCCCTGACTCGAGTTTCTATTTGGCAGTTTATTTATTTATTTATTTTTTGTTTTAAAGTCTGTCTCGGCTCCCTACGAGAGACCCTCAGCAGAACGCAGCGTTAATTAATTTACGACTCGGTCGTAACGCGCGTGCGTGCGTGCGTGCGTGCATGCGCGCGCGCGCAAAGCGACTAACAGTAATTATCGTTAATTATTATTCTCATTATTATAAGAAATATTATCGTTATTGTTACTATTATCGAAAGGCCGCAACAACGCTCTTCCGAGGACTGCGCGATCTCCTTTGTCTCGTGACGCCGCCGTCGACTTGTCGCGCGTCCCTTCCTCGCGAGATCCCATCGGGTCGTCAGAATGAGATTGACCCCGATCGCCGCACGTTACAGTCGGTGGCGATCGCCGGTCGATATCGCGATCGATAGGAGCTCGCGAAATTACGCAATTAGATCCGCTCGACAGCGCGTGCTCTATCTTTCTTTCCCTCTTTCGCCTGCACCTACCTTCGTTTACGATCTAGAGGTAGATCCTCTAAATCTCCGTCCAGCTCGCGTCGCGCGTCGACTACCTACCGATTCCGCACTAGAAACGTTAATTAAGTCACTTAAACGAAATAACGCAGCCGTAACGGAGCGTGACGTCGGCGATCGGATCCTTGTTCCCATTCCTCTCGTGTTTCTCTCTTCTTAAATCCTACAGAAACGTTTCCCAGGCGTGTCCTCCTCCGCTGAAAAGCTACGACGGTGCCCGTCGTTGCCCGCCGCCGCCGGAAGCTGATCTCCCCCCCCCCCCCCCCCCGTGGTTTTTCCTGTGAACGTCGTCGGTGGTCTCTCACTCTTGCTTGCCTCCCTTCGCGTCTGAACGAAAGCACGTCGCGAAAAGGAACCGGGCGCACACGAACCGGCGGTGATTCCCAGCTGTAAGGAATCCGAGAACGCGAGAACGCGTTTCCTTGTTCCCTCGGGAGGGGTGAGTCGCGTAGAAGGGCGCGAAAGGGGCTAACGAGTCCGTCTCTTTTTTCTTTCTTCCGCGCTTTCCCCGCTTTCATTTCGACGTGCTCCGTAGCTACCTCCTCGAATCGTGCCGGACGTCGTTCCTGTGAAGGGAAGAGAAGAAAGCGCGAGTATAACGCGACATGTCTGACTATTGACATTGAGGTGGGGGGATTCCGAGATGTACCGACTGATCGATTTCGGTGAGCTTACTTTGCCATTAAGCTCAACCGAGCTTTTAGTTCCAGCAATTGTATAGCTTCGAGCATGAACTTTCATTGAGATCTCTCTAATATATTCCCCGATAACTTAAAAATCTTCAACTGGCGAGCGCCGTGCAGAAGCTCGAGAAAATTAAGAGAAATATTGAGTAATCAGGCTGGAAATTTTCTGGATCAGCAAGAAGAGCAAGAGAAATACAGAAATTAATTTAACTTACACGGAAATTTGTTTGAAGCATTTTTATATAAAAAAAAATTCAAGGGAGAGCCGATGAGCAAGAACTCATTAACATTTTAAACTTTCTAGACTGTAATTATGTAATTAATACAATGAATATTTCTGTACGTGGGATGTTATTTCATGAATATTAAAACTCTCGTAATTTAATAGATATAGTTATATAAGCGAGTAATAAATATTCTTTGTATACTAATCACATTTAGCTCGAACTCGGAAGCTATCGCGCGCACTATTTAAAGCCAATTTTCGTTAATCAAGCAACGAGTGTTCGAATACTTGAAATCATGTAATCGAATGATTGTATATCCGGGTTAATGCATAAATAATTGCGCTCCGGAGTGCGCTCCGGAGGTACGAGCCGGCAATTAGCGCGACGAAATTGCGAGATAGAGACATTCGCGTTGGCACGATTGGATATTTTCAGCGCGTGCGACGGCCAATGAGCCGAGCTTGTTACACGGTGCTTGTTAACATTTCCACGCAGTATTAACTGGGTTATGGTCATCTGGCCTGCGTCATTCGCACGTAATGATCGCGGCCTATTCGGTCCGTGTGGTGCGAAATTTACATGCCGATTTCGGTTTCTCGGGCGAATAACTAACCGTGCACGATTAAGCGAAATCGCGACTCTCAACAAGTAGGAAGCTATTGACATGGTAATTTCGGCACAAGAAAAAGCGCAATTATGAGGGTAATTACATGATAAAGTATATAATTTTTATATTCTTACCGAATATTCCAGGAGGTGCTATCTCTGGCATGTTTTGTGTATTTTTTCGGTTCGACCGGGGCAGTCTATTACTGGACGATTATGTGTGGCGCGCGACACAGTATCACCACCGTAGCCAAAACCGTGAATAACGTGAAGACGAACAGGCAAAGCCTTGATTTCACAACAGAGAAATTTCAACATTAGTTCAACAAGTCAAATGTTTTAATAATATGTAGATCAGATAAATACTAAAGAAATAAAATAATAAAATCTGTTCTATTGTGTGTATATGAAGAACGATAAATTCAATATTGGAAATAAAAGATTAAAGTATATTATGTATGTATGTATATATGTACATTCGAAATTAAATGTGTTAATTCTAGTCGATATTATTTAATAAATGAATTTCTTATAATTCGGATTATTGAGCAAACAAGTTTTCGTTGATTGAACTCATATGATAAGTAAAGTCCAAATAAATGAAATTATTGAGTAAAGGAATTTTGAGCTGAAACGAATACGTTCAAAACAATCACGTAATGGATTTGCCCGACGAATCGGTGGACTGGCACATAAATGACGGACGAGTTTTTCTCGTGCGAGGAACGAGGATCTGGACCTCGGGCTCCGCTGTAAAAGCTATTTCTTTGTCCGTGATTTTTCGCGAGAGAAGCGCTGGGCGCTGTGCGCGCACGACTGAAACCACATGAAAGATTTAAAACATCCAACCTGTCGATCACCATGGCGGCGAACTTCCAGTCGCTAATGATTTCGTCATCCTCATCCGCCTTTTTCATGCGGCTCGTAATGAACTGCAATTCCTTGAGGATCGTGTGAAGTTCCCTCTGCATGCCGCTGAGAGGCAACGATGTCGAAGTCTCCTCGACCGTCGCCGGCCTGGACGACAGTGGCGTACCGTACGCCGACCTGCTGTAAAAGATCATGTAAATTATTACTCTCGAAAGTGTTACACGTTCGCTCTTAAGACCAGCAAGTCGTCAACAGGCATTTTGCATGAATCGTTGGAGGATCTCGTGAAATTCTGGCTTTTCAAAGTGTCATGTAGGTAACAGTTGTTGTAAATTATGTAAATATTGAAATAGAAATAGCCCATCTTGATATATAAGATAATGCAAAGTTAAATGCGATAAACTCTGAAGTTTTATGTTCGGTGTAAGACGAATAAATTGTTATGGCAATTTACACTTCGCATTATACTTATATACATTTCTCTTTAACGATTAATTGTGAACTATAATATATTTATATTTTTGAAGATTTTTATTTTCGCGTTGTAGAGAAGAAGGTGGTAATTTAACGAAACCTTGCTGATAATATGGAACCCCTCAATATCTTAAGAACACTGCAATTTAAAGGTGACAGCTGGAACTTATTTATTATAGGTTCCCTCTAAGCGGTAAGAGCGCTAGGTTCATTAATTCTTTAATGGCGGTAGATTAACCCGTTCCAGTCACACTGGGTGGAATCCACCCAAGCGTTTTCTTGACTTCGACAACGACCCAGTAAACCAATGGAAATGGGCTATTTTTTTACATATGTTAAATTAATTTTTTGCAAATCAAACCTATACAGTCTTTTTAAGGAAGACTTAAACTACAACAGGATATTTTTTTTTTTTTTTAAAGGTCACCTACAATTTTTTATACACTTGCAAACACGCTTGGGTGGATTCCACCCAAGTGTGACCATTACGGGATTCTCGGGAAGTGTGACTGGAACGGGTTAATTAACCTATTTCTCTTTTGTCGATTTTCAAACCTTTGAAAGGTATGTAAAACTTCGTTTATTTGTAACTGTTCATAATTAACAGGTAACTTTTAGAGCCAGACACTTGACCTATACGATGTTATCTAACATTTCCGCGTATTTAAGAATATTTAGTCCTCTTTGTTTTGCTGTAGCCGCGCTATTGTTTTTCAAGATGGCAATGTTTGTGGACCCTCAAGATGCTAGGTCAATGTCTGTGGGTTCAATGTAGTCTCAGAGCTCACAATGAATGTGCAGGAGCAAAGAAAAAAGAATATGTAGATATGTGATTTTTGCCAATAGACGAAAGAAAATAAATTTTCTCTTTCAATTATTTTTTTTATTATATACAATAATTTTTTTTATAAAGCAATTTATATTTTATATTATGCATTTCTTTCACAATAATTTTTTTAAATAGAATACTTTTTTGAAAGTTATTCGTTTTGTGAATTTTTTAAAATTTCTTGCACTTAAAAAATAGTGGGGTCTATATTAACAGCATATTATGACTTATGATTCAACTGTACAACGTTTGATAATCTTTATACATATTTTCTTGTAAGTGGAAAACTATGAATTCAAAATTAGAAATGAGTTGCCAATAGAATAAGGAACCTATAAGCATATCAGGAATGAAAAGCTTGAACTTATTATAATTCACAAGAATTCGCTCAAAGACAAAGTGGAGTTCCATATTATCACCCTTTCCTCTATTATTTTATATATTATTGATTCAGTGCTAAAAAAAGATTAGAGTCTGGAATGAATGATTTTCTTCCTTGCGTGAGGTAATACACTTGTGCAAGAAATTATTTCGTGATCAAAAATCCAACGAACGTCCCAATATTTTTTTAACAATATAGATAAAGAATTTGAAAATATTAAAATTATTGCGCTCTGCATTTGAATTGGACCACTATGTCACAGAACTCGATTATCGGTTTCTCCTGACAGAGAGGAGCGAGGAAGAGGTGAAGAAGAAAACGGATTACCCGGTGAAAATCACGCGGCAAACCAGAGAAGTGATTATTGAAGGGTCGCGCGAAAAAAATGTTAGGATGGAATATTTTGTTAACGGCTCGGCCGAGGGGGGGGGGGGGGGGGGGGGGGGAGAGGAAAAAGAGAAGGCCGCAAAGATCTCGTGGGAAAACACGGAAATCCGGGTTCGGTAGAGTGAGTCGGCGTTTATCGAGGTTCGCGAAAATCTCGATATTCGATTCCGGGCGGCACAACCGTGTCGCGGCCGTTTTAAGCGAAGGCCGACAGATTTCGGACGAGTGGATCTCTCGCCCGCTCGCAGTTATCGCAGAGCAAACATGACGTGCACCGTCCTGTAATCATTCTGTGTGCGCGGCCCGTGTCTTCGATTTTTCCCCTGGTAGAGCTGTAAAATAGCGTCAAGCGTCGGCCGGACACGCGAGCTGAATTACGTGCAGCAGGGTGTATTTACTCGGAAACACGTTAACACGTGTCCGCGTGTCTCGTTCATTCGCGACGCGCTCGTTGCCGCCCGTCCGATCGCTCATAATGGATTATTATATACGTTCACGCCCGGTTTACTCTCTCATTGCTTTTTCGCGCAATGGGATTAAAATGTGACGCGGTTTTGTTTCCTGCGAACAACATTCGCCCGTCAAACAACAGCTCTATTGTCAATGGAAAAAAAAAAAAGAGCGCAGTTATAAACCGGGGAAAATGGATGTCAAGTCACCGCGGAATTTTCGCCAAACGCAACGACCTGAAAAGATCAAATGGATGGGAAACTGTGGTGTACCTTATATAGCCCGAGGCAGGATTGGCGGCGCTGTTCCCATGGCGAAAATCATCGTCGATGTCTAAAACGTTCGCTAGTAAACTCTTACTGCTCCTTTCCTGCAGCTCCAGCTCCTTCATCCGATTACTCATGAGAATGGTCTTCTTTGTGATCTTCTTGCCCGGCCGACTCATGCGCAACACACACGGCAGCCATTGTAGAAACACTAATTTCGTCTGCGTGAACATCGAATTATTGTCTCGTTAAACTTTGTAACTACATCACATATCGCATCACGCTCTAGCAAACATTCCTCTCAACTTTATTTCCCCGAATCTCGCCACGAGAACTAAAAAACCGTACAGAAATTGGAGTATAGAATTTTAAAATGGTGTCCGTACACCATATTCAAAGTTTGATACTTTCAAGAGATTTACAACATGTAGTTTAAGCTATGAACACTTTGCGATAAGCGTAACTTTAAAGGATAGCGAGTATTCCTTATTTGAAAATTGCTGAAATAAAAGTTACGAGGAATTTCCAAAGGTCACGATATTTTTTAGTTATACTACTTCTGTTAATACTAAACAATTTGTGACACAACGGCTTCTTCGATAATCACACGTGAAATACCTACATGTTTTTACTCTTTTGACATTTAAAAAATACAAATTTATAAAAAATATATTTACTCACTTAAACTCGATAACCGAGTTGCACGTTTCTTTAGTGGAATAACAAATCAAATTAAAAATTCTGTGCAATGCATATTATATTGACATACTGTGTAAATATGTACTACGGATGTTTTGTAAACGCAGTGTACTTGTTTGAATCCGGAGTAATCAAACAATCCGCATGTGTTGACTTGCATAAAAAAACTTGTAGGTACTAACCAACTGGCACTGGTCGAGATTAAGTACCTCGAAGGCATTTTAAACTTTCAAGAAAGCGCTGTTTTCAATGGTAGTTATAGTATAGCCACACCGCGAAGTTTACTGTACAAGACCTATTGCTAACCATTACGCGAAGTATCCTTTGCGTGCAAAGGTTTAAATTATTTCGCATTGTTTCGAGTTCACGAAGTTCAGTTGCTTCTAATTTTCGATAACTATTTCCACCTTCTTTACATAATGCGATTAGAAATATTAAGGTATAATTTGGTGCTATTTCGTTTATAATTATCTGAATATTTCGTTGAAAATAATAACGTTTTCCAAAAATGAATCTAATACGCTTATACTACTGCATTTTATTATCGCGATTATAAATTATATTGTGTAATTTTGAAACTGCTGCTTGTTCAATTATAGAGCGTAATAGAAGGCAATTAAATTTGTAACAATTTCGGTATAATGTCACTATACAACAATGACGAAAGCAAATGCAATCTCGGCTAATCCGTTTAGTTAAGCAGCTTATTCCGCTATGTATCTAAAATGATTAACCTTTATTCGACTAAAATATTTTATTTTACGATCGGCTAAACTATACTTCCAGAGTAAATTAAAAAGATTCGACTGTATATGTAGGTTCAACCAATTTTCTTTCGAATTGGTGTACGATACATAATCCATTCTACAAAGACTACGCGAACGATAAATACTTCAGCAGCGGATAGAAATCGCACAAAGTTACAAAGGAAGGCATAAATAACTGCGCGATTTTAATGATTACATTTATCAACATTTATTAGCGTTTATTTATTAGCGTTAATTCAGTCACTTGTGTTATTTGTGTCATTCGAAATTACTTTGGTGACAAATTACCGTTGTTTATTTCAACATTTGCGTCATTAATAATGCACGCTACATTTATCACATTTATATTATTTGATGCTGTTATTTATCATTAATTAGAGTTATTTATTATAATTAGACTATCTGCGATACAGTCAATTGAATGTATTTTCTTACCCAATTTGGCATCACGTATCTGTCGGGCGATCTGTGATGATAGTTGAGCACCATAACGGTCAGCACGACGCTGCTCGCCACCATGAACATGATGCAATTGAAGTATGATCCTGAATCGAGGTATTCCCGAAAATCCCCCGAAGAAAGAATGCAAAAAGAAAGCGATTAGTCACGGAAATGGTGTCGATCGACGCTGCTAGCAGCTTTCTCGTTGAGAATGAAAGATTATTCTTCTGGATTCTCTTAGCTCAGATCGCAATCGTCTCCACTTGCGAACCTTCTTACTTGATATCCTCCATTTTTGTTCGACATACATATTCAATAATCTTTCATTCGCTCGTACAAGTGCTCGCGCGTTTCCGGTGCGCACGGAGAGGCTCAAAAATTCAGACGTCGGGAGAATATCCGTGTCTGAAATGTTTTAACGTAAAGCGCACTTTAACATGCATTCCAAAGGATAACGCCATTTTTCAAATGCAATTTCCACGGATTTCCTGATATTTTATTTATCGAACTAGAGTGTGCTTTCAATTCGCTTGAGCCACTTGGCATTTTACAGTTATGCCTTTTTTCCTATTTTTTGTAATTCTCGTATCGTGCATTAGCTCTTTTTTATTTTTATCTCCCGTCGGAGAGGGCTTCCACTGGAACGCCCTCAGCGATTTCTTTTTACTAGATACTGATTATATGTTATACATATAGCACAGTAAGTAACACGGAGCATTCTCCAGACGCGGCCGAATATTCGAGCCTCCCGATGCGAGTGAAGACACACACGCCACGATGACACACTCGCAGTCACAACACACGGCGGTTCAGTGCCATCCGAATGGACCTGTCACGGAATCAACTCTTGCGACTCACACTCGAGGCGAAAGTTGAGAAAGAAACAATAGACAAGCGTAACAAGCGTATTATTATTCGGTAATATAATAATTAGAACAGATAACACACAGCTAAGGATAAAAGCACATATACATGAAGTAAGAATAGCATACATCACATCCAGCAACAAAAATATCTATAGGGTACGACGAAGACGTCTACGAGATGTTTTTCAGATGTTCCTTGCGCGTTTTTCGCACTTCTGTGTTGTTTGGGCAGGCAATAGAAAAATGTCTAAGGGATTTGTCGCAAAGATACCCGAAGAACGTTCTAATTTTTTTAAACGTTCTTTAGGTATCTCTATTTAGCTTTCTCGTGGGCTTTCGTAAGACTTATATTTAAGCAGTTTCATTCATCTAACGGGGCTAACATTTCCAGAATTTCTACAGGATACATCGATACGCGTAACCCAGTTCACCTGCTGAAGTTACGCCGAAGTCAGCAATTCTCATTTCGCCAGAACAGTGAAGGTAACTTACGTACGTCAGTTTTCTGGTGTTAGATAAGCGAAAGTAAGAAAATTGAGAATAGAATGTACTTACTTGCGCGCGGAGTGCGTGTACGAAAAGGAGGAGGCAATGATGTGTTGCGCAGAGAAATTGCGACGGAGAGAAAACGCTTACACTATCATGCAGCTATATAGAAAATGCAATTTTACCGAAAATGCACACAAAAGCCTTCTGTAACCCTCTACGGTTTGTCATCGGCACGCGAATCTAATAGTACTTAAACGTAGGAGCACACACAGGGATGCATATCGTGAGAACGTTTAAGCTGCGGTTAAAACTACGCACTACGGTCGGATTGGGATGTAATTTATCTCTCGACTTTTATCGACGCGGCTACCTTGTGTCATCACGATTAACTCAGAATTCCTTAAGAGAGTTGTCTTGGAGCGTTGGGGTTCTACTGTAATCGAAGTTTATTTCGATCGCAAGTGGTATTATGAATGCATCGGTTGACGCTAGTTAATGTATATCTACTTATTCTTATTTTTGTATTACTCTTATATTATACATATATATCACCATTGGAAGAAGTTTATCTTCTCTCTCCCATGACGAAAATAATCAGCTTTATCAACGCACATTTAAGCTGCACCTAACGTCAAATCGATCTTAAAATCTACTTAATGTTCCTTTAACGTTTCGTTAAACGTAAGAAACTTAAAGTATTCCGGCGCCACGCTGTGAAATATTCTAATATTTCACCTTCCCTCAAATTATCTTTTTTTTTTTAACAAGAAACCAAGCCTCTTATGGAGCGGAGCAACGTTGTATCGCATGGCACGGACGCGAAACGTTTTTCGCAAATTAAAGATTTGCGAGCGATATATTTTCATTTGCTTCGTCCTGGCTGCGTACGGATGCAGTTGAATATTTATCCCCCTTCTTGCGACTGCGAAGATTCGCTCGTAATTCTAATTACTCCTAACTTTCCTCCTAAATTATTGGATCGCCATAGCCTGGCGAGTGCATCTGAAATACTGCATTAAAGCAGCCGACTCGCAAATGACTCCGAATCGAGACGCGCGCGCGAAAATAAAAAGGAAGGAACGGAAGAGCTTCAAGTGGCGGCGAGTAAAATGCTAAAAGGGTTGCCTTTTTAACTTCTCGTGTTATCTGAGCGGCTATGTTTAACGGCTCCATAAAGCCCGGCACGAGCGCCTTCAAGCTGTGATTAATCGCCGTGTACGAAAACGGCTATCTCCTCTCGTGCCTTTATTAAATGGATCCTTAAGACTCGCCTGCCATTACGTACCAGCTGTATATTTATGACGTTTCGAGTTACTTAATCCTTCTATTGATCGTTCGCTGGAAATGCGATTTATCATGAAAGCAAAATCGCCTGATTGATTCACGCAGTAACGGAAGCTGGACGAGGTGTAGGGAATTACAATCTTAAAGGCAAAAATATGAAGTATCTTTATCTAACAGTCATATGTTATCTTCATTAAATTTAAAGCCAAGATAACCCTGGTAGAAATGTCATGCATTTTTTGAGCAGTTATTGGACAGTTATATTAACTTCTGTCTAGTAACTGAGAAGTAAAACTACTTGGAATCCTAATCTAGATGTAACGCTTTTTCTGCAGTTACTGTGCACAAAGATGCGCAAGATCTGAACCCATTTACTGAACAAAAACAGGACAATAAATGGGCAGTTTTGCCCCAGTAATATTTCATATTTTGTGCATGCTTGCTAAATGTAAAATTTTAAGGTTGATGAGAGTCATAGTGCAGAAAATCGTGCGTAATATATATTGTACTAAAAGCATAATATATATTATGCACTAAAGATTTTCTGCAGTATGACACTTTCATTAGTGTTATTCTTATATTCGGATTGCATATATCATGAACACCATAACATCTTCCTTCAAATTTAAGGACTAGTTTTAGTTTCACTTTTTATGTTTTAACTATACATATGTTAATATCACTAATGAAAAGTAACGTGTAAACATACGAATATAAATTTTATAATTTTATTTTTTAATTTTATAATTTTAGCCTTATTAGTTAATTGTCATTTCTGCGGCAAAATTTTGTTCTCTCATATTCCTTATTTCCTCCAACTTCCTTTTCCTTGCTCTATGTTTCTCTACACGTTCACTCATTCTTCACGCAGTTTTAAGACTATTAAATCTTTGAACACTATTAAATCAATCTTTTAAATTAATTTTATATAGATTGTATACGCGCACGTTATAAAACTAAATCAATATATTACAATATGTCTTGGAAAGAATCGGCTTTAACTTCATTGCAATGAAACTGTTCAGTTCTTGTCCAGTTCCTACGCAGTATTTTAACTAATAATAACCTATTAATACTAGACAATAACTGGGCAGGTGTCTACGCAAACTGCATATATTTTTACCAGGAAAACTGCTTTAGTCACTAAATAAAACTCCTATCAAGTTCTTGTCCATTTCCTACGCAGTATTGTTACAACTAATAAGAATGCAGTAAAACTAGACAGTAACTGGAAGGGTGTCTAGGAAAACTGCATACATTTCTACCAGGGAATTCATTATCTAGAATTCAGTATGGAACTTCAGGATATCTTCTGTTTGATGCGTTCTTACTAGTTTAATTATATTTGGTCTACAATTAGGGGTATCTTTCTCTCTTTTTCCTTCATTGATTATTGCTTATATATATTTATTAATAGAAACGTTCTCTGTTTTCAAAGAACGTTTCCATCAATAAGTAAACAAATTTGTTTTTCACGGATATTAGATCGGACAATGCATTCTCCTGAATTCTACATGACATGGCGGTTTTCACATTAATGCAGCATGAAGAGAACATATTATATTTTGGCGAAACTGCTGGTACGTGCAACGTCATAGATAGCGATATTTATTTCAAATATTTCGTACGCACGTGGGCAAACATGAGATAGCGGACAAAAATTACGCGCAATATGCGAAGCGTGAAACGCATTTCGTTTCTAGCTTTATTAACGGGTTCATCCAGTTGTTCGATTCGGTTGTGGCAGGTCCGAAAAATCTTCGCAAAATATAATTCGACTTCAACTTCGTGTATGCTTTATTTCAGCTGTCATATGCTCCAATTTAATTATATCCGATGAAATTGCTGACGTCGTCGAATTTCCAACTGACAGATAGATCGTAATTTAAATTATTCCAACGAATTAATTAGTTATTACATGCGTTGCAATGTCGGACCGGTTAATGTGATGGTTAATGTAGAATTTACGAATCATTGTAATGAACGTCAATGTTTCGCCGCTCTACGAAATAATTTGGTGAGAAAACAAACAATAATAACGCGTGATTGATGAGTGATCGAAGAATCGCGTTTTTACGTTATAATAAGTTGCAATAGGAAAATCCTAAAAATCTGGCACGGATTTTATTTTATACATCAATTTTTCGCAGTTATAATTGTATAAATTATTTTCCGGAAATTATCGGTTCAAATTACAAAATTATTTGTCATCAAGGAATTAAAAAAATTTAACATAAAGTAGAATTTAAAAGATATATTTCGTTTCAATGTCGACCTGACACAATCTTTAATTGCGGTTTATAATTACGGGGCGTTAAGAGTTTTACAAGCGGAATAGCTTTGCTATTGAAGAGACGCAAGAGTGGTAATTTAAATTCCTCTCATTTTTTATGACTTTTAAGTTGATTTCCATGAATATATATATATATATAAACACTACTTCGCCGAGAGGTTTCCATGCCATTCACGTAACCATGCTGCTATTCACATCATCATCGACACCGTATTTCTGAAGAGTACTTCATGAAATTATTTTATAAGAAATTTGCAGTTTTAATAAGAGAGTTAAAGTTTTGAGCAGATCTTTTTTGAATATAATTGAATTCTTATTTGATTTGTGTCAGTTTCAGTGCCAATATATTCGCGGACATTTTGCGTTCCAATTTCTATTTAACGTACCTAGCACACGTATTGTAATAAAGTAATATAAAAGAGAGAGATTATTATATATATATATAATATTGTATAATGTACGTATCGGATTAATATTGAATTTATGTTAATATCGGATATTACGCTCCTATATCAGGTAACAAAGATTGTCGACTCGCCGAAGAATTAATTATCGCCCTTTTCAGAGTCATACTTGTGCAAGCGATCGTGAACAAATTTCGATAAGATGTGTTGCTCGTAGCACTTTCCGCATTGCCGTTAAGTACTCCGAGTGTAGTCTACTTGCACGAGCTAATTAATTTCGTTATCGTCGCTCGTTTTACCCTTTTTTGGTCCCGTAAACCAGTCCGAGGCTCTCGTTTCGTTTCCCAGATGCATTTCCTTTCGTCGAAGGCGCTTTTTTTTATTCCTTAATTAATTACATCGAGCGTCCTGTCGACGAAGTAATCCGTTCGTTACATGGTTATGTAACATCTCTCTCTCTCTCTCTCTCTTCATGCGTGTGTCTTGTCAAATTGCACCCATCACATTTTTATCATGAGCTTTACGTCCCCATCCTGCGCGTCCAGCTTCACTACTTTACTCAATTTCCACATTTACGTACGACTTACGAAACTGGCTCTTGGTTACTCGTAACGACCGGTTTTATCTATACTACAAATGCGCTCGCCCGTACTTTATTTCTCTCTTCTGCTAGCATTATCTTACCCCCGCTTTTGCGCAAGCGTTTTCGAGCTCATTTTGTTAGACATAAATTAACAATAAAAGTGTTTGACTACTTCGATGATCGCGTAGACAGTGCCTGCCTTTTTTACCGTACTTCATATCCTATCAAATATAATCTATAAATTGTATCCGTATTACGTTGAGTTGCAGCCGAAATTAGTCTGATTGGGAGTGCTTATTCAGCAATTCGCATATAGTTATCTAATTTCAACAATGATGCTGCATCTTGCTGGAGAAACGTAGTACAAACAGCGTATTCCGTTGGCGTCATCACTTTAAATACTTCTTAATAGCACGACTCCTATCGTTATCGAAAGTTGCACTTTTCAAGGAAGAAAATGCTGCCGAGAATCGGCGACGGCACTGTTGCGTCTCTTGATTGCCAGTGCAACACTCCGACTTTTTCTTTATGACAGCCACGTTCCGTTAATTGCGTTGTTGTTGCTCCTCCACGATGTCATTTTGCATTACTGTTTCTTCCGTTTTCATATCAACCCGTCCCGCATCCGGCTGACTTGATCGCTTGATCTCGATTTTATTCCGCTTTTAGGGAAGCATTTTTACATCGCTCTGACATAATGTCGTTTACAGCGGAGAGTCGCCGAGAGACTTCATCCCTGCAGATGACTACTGCAAATTTTTTAATATACTCTTGCGATGTCCTTTGACTCTCCCGAAGAACGATTGTTCTCATTATCATCGCTGTTTGCTCGTTTTCTGATCACCAATCTCGTCGTAGGAACACTCGGCTTTTCCATTATTTTTCCTCTCATCATCTGTCCCCACCTCCGCGCCCGTCTTATATTGCACCTCGTTATTTGCTCGATTTTTGCTCGCGATGTCACGTAGGACTCTTCTCTGTTTTCTCGTTGACAATGCTCCTTCGCGTTTATGAAATGAAGAGAAATACCCGATTGCATCTAAGGATCTCTCACCATAATATTTTTACTCGTTTTCCATTATTTTTCAATTACTACGAGCGGTCATGTGCACACATTCGTCTCTCGGGGTAGGTAACACACGCTCCTCCTTTTGCTTTTTATAAATGTCGTTCCTCATTCCCGTTTTTTTCTTCTTGTCCACTGCCGTGCACTGGCTCGTTTCCGCCGTTTTATACGTACCTATCGTCGTACGTTTTGTGGTCGCCTTTGATTACTGCGCGCGTGCGTTTATGACCCGGCCACGTGCGAACGCCTTTTATGTCTTCCGACTTTTGTGTACAGTTACGTGGACTTTTCCGTCCGGCATTTCCGAGAGAAATATTCTGAAACGTTCTTCCTAAATCGCGCCATTTACAGCCTCGTATTTCGTACTTCGGTCGCCATATCTCCGTCAACGGATCGGATTATTTATGTATAGTTTGCCGTATTTTCTCAGTCAGCGTGCAAACCCGCGGCGAATGAAAAGTTCAGAAGGAGAACGTCTGAAAAGTGCGCCGCGATGTGTCGAAAGAGGACTATTACAAAGATTGCTCTCTTGCGATTTCGCGTCGAAGTTCCGCCACAATATTACTCCCGATTCTGACTTCCTCGTAAGTTCTCGCTTTCTCGATCCTAGCATCGCAAGCTTCTCTCTCTCTCTCTCTCTCTCTCTCTCTCTCTCTCTCTCTCTCTCTCTTTCTCTTGTGAAAACTTCTCTTCTTAAAATAACTCAACGAGAGAGAAGTCGACTCGCATCGTTCGATCTTTGTGGAAACGGTTGCAATTTTATCCTATGAGAATGTGCGCGAGAGAGAAGAAGTAAGTCATGATGAGAGAGGAGAAAAGAGAAATCGTCGACTCATTGTGCAGCCACGAAGAACGGGGAATAAAGTAGCGAACGTTCTCGGATACGACGTTCGTCAAAGTTGCATGATACTCGGAGACTGCAGCGGAGTCGTTTCGTAGCCGGTTGTGAGAATACGGAAAAAGGAAGCGCGAAAATAGAAGGAACACGGAAGAAGGAGTCGTAGAAACCCGCATGGCATGGTCGAGTGGCTCTCAGACCGTCCACCTGCTCGATTGAATTCTTCGATCGACTGGAAGAGATACGAGGTTACGATGATAAGCGTATCGATGTGTTATCTTTTATTCTCTTAATATGTGTATAGATATTTTTTACAAATAAAAATAGGTGCTTCACGACGAACAATGTAATTATCATAATTAATTGCAATAGATTGCTCATTACTAAATGCTTTACTAACATTGTAATTAAGAGCTAAAAGAATTATTATAATTAATTTCATTTAATTAATAATTAAATGAAAAATAATTCCTGGGAAGAGATGTGTGGTTGCTGATAATTAATAATTTTGTATGCTACCTCGTGCTCTCTTCAAACTGACAGTATAATCCAAGCAAGATTATTATTTAATCTGACATTATGGCAATTAAATCGTTAGATGTTACAGAGACTTCAGTCTACAAACCGTTGAGAGTCTCTGCTTTACACGATGGCCATTGTAGCCAGCGACGACGTAGCCTCGTTTCGTTTTGTCGCGTGGGTGGATGTTAGCGATACACACATATACCAATACAGAGGCATTTAAATAAGTCACACGCGAGTTCTCTTACGATTTTTATCAGTATCGTCCACCTGTCGGTAGCTTGCGCCTTTGTGAGCGTACGTGGTCGACGGCTATGTGCGGAGGTGTAAATAAATAAATCACGTTGAACGCTATACGAGTTTCCGCAGCATTGTTGCCCCATTGTGCTTTGCGTCTGCGATGCGACTATCGTTACCAATAGTAATTCTTTCAGTGCATTATTTAAACCAAGTAATCCAGTAGGTATTTGCAAGTCAGCGTTCCGAAAAAGACGACGTATCATATATTTTACTGTTTTGTATCAGATGTATATTTAAAATAATTATAAAAATAATTATAAACTATTTTTTAACTGCGAAAGAAAAAAAGAGAGAGAGAGAGAGAAGAAATTATGAAAATAAAAATAGCACTAACAAATAAGTTACATTTGTCTCCAAGTATCATGTTTAAGAAATTGAGTTGTATTAAACGACACGTATTGCGGTTTAAATTTCGTTGAGAGAGAAAGAGATAATTCATAGGGAGTCACATAGCATTTCTGCGAAGTTCATATTTCTTGTAACGAAGATTCAGCGGTACGTTTATACTGTTGCACGTACGAGAGGAAAGGAGTCGTAAATTTCGCTGCACCACGTCGCGGTCCATACGTTGGTACGATATCTCGGAATTTTATTCAATGCGTTCGGTGCGCCGCTTACCGCATCGCGAACGGATTTTCACAGCACTTACGTATCCCCTTAGCGGAGCGCGCATGTTCTCTGACTGAGATTATTGTCGACAGTTTGGCACTCGTTTATACGCCGTTCCGCACGCGGATTACTCTTTTAAAGCACGCTCCTTTCACGGTCCAGCGCACCAAAAACGTAGCATCCCAGCTGTGTAATGTGCGCGCAGTTATTAGATATCCTTTCGCCGTATCCGAAATCTCCGTAGTCGTGCTGCGAAGTTTCGATTTTGGAAATTAAAAAGTTAAAGTCTCTAGAGCATATTTTCCCTCCCTATACAGTGGTTTGCGTTTTTACGACATAACGTTAAAGAAATCTAATTCTTTCTCACGACTTTTTATGATATCTTATACTTTTTATTGCACCGCGATATTTCGTGTTTCTTCATTTAAGTAAGACAGATAGTGCATCATTCTTTTCAGATATTAAATTTCGCGATTGAAGACTTTAATCATAAACTTGGGAAAATGAAGAAAGTAAAGTTAAAGTCATGTTAGAAGGAAAATACGAGATAAGATAGAGAATATAATAGATTCTAGAAATACATGTAACACGAAATTCGAATTTTAACTTATCAAATCTTTTCTCGTATGTGTGTGCGTGCTGCTATCGTAAAAATTAATCGATATCATTGATTATCGCAAATCTTACATAAATATAACTTATATATAAAAGTTAAGAATTTAAAGGTCTGCTCAAGACAGGTTCTAAAATACGTTGGAAAATGGGGAACGAGCAAGAAGAAGTAAGCAATATTCGAAGGGACGAGAAGGCAGACGTGTAATTTCAATTTTACATTTACATCATATAGAAAGTTGTTTGATCCTGAGATGTATTTATCCACACATGCGATTATACGTGACCAATAATGAAAGTGGACGTTCAAATAACAAGTTATATATACAAACCAGAGAGTCGTCTCTGTTAGTGAAATATAAGGGATACCTACAAAGATATAGGAGTGTGGGGAGAAAGAGAAAATACTGGAAGATAGGAATTTCCACAGTAGTGGTTAAAGTTAGTACAGTTCTCGAACAGTGTCGTCCAAATTGCGCGTCCCGCTTGCATGCTTATCACTCTTATCAGCAGTAAAAATGATATATCGTCGGAGAAAGAGCTACGCGAGAGCTTAATGGCTCGCAAAGTTAAACCTAACCACGTTTAATTGTAAAATGAATCACCCTTTAAGCGCCCCGACAGTGGTTAATGCGGACATCGCGTACAGATTAATACGAAAATAAAATTTGTTTTATTGCTGCTTATGATTATCAGATATATTGTATTTCGTAATTTTCTCGTATAATTCTGGATTGAGGAGGATCTTTCATTGAGTCTCGTTTTAACGAACGATCAATTCTCGTACAGTTTAAGCATTACGGCACCATCGTAGTGACATTTACGAGCTCGTAACTGTAGCCACAAAATGACAGAATAAATTCTCTGCTTTCGTACATGGAGCAAAATACACTTGAGCAAGGTTTCCATTTTTCTTCTGAAAATTTACGGCAATTGCGATGGGCTTCCGTTCCATTAAGCCTTTCGATTACTGATTCTAATTGCTGGAATAAAAGCCAGATAGACGGCGATATCGTTAATGTGTGGCAATCACATAATAGTTATGATGGCACATTCTCTATAATTATCCGCGAATGACAAACGATCATCCGTGCGAAATTGCGGTTTTTTCCTGATATCATTGATGAAGCCAAAAAAGTATATGGAAGATAAATATGTCTATGAAAATGTTGTGTTATTATAGATTCAATAGATTCAATAGCTTCTCTTTCCATCTATATATACCTACGTAGCGTAGATTTATATTTTGCAGCGAGATATATAGTATGACATTTGTTGTATCTCCGTCGAAATGGGTTGCTGTTCCCGCTTGCGCGATCAGCTTCATATTTCTCCGCATATATATGCGTGTGTAATGTATTCTCTGTCTCTCTCTCCCTTTGTCGGCATCTCTTGCGCGCTGCCGCCGAAGTCTGCGCATTATTTCATCGTTGATAATGCATGTATTGTTATATATCGCCCCTTCCATGCGTAAACTATAATCATCATGCGCGGTTCTCTCGTGGTAGTCGACCGCAGTGATTTTGCGAGCTGCATGTTGAGATTTCTGAAATACGGTGTACGGCATCGTGCCAGATAATTATCGTTGTCGCGAAACGCGAACACCTAGAATATTGTTTCCGTCACTTTTAAAAGACATGCTCTAGCAACAATTCAAACGTGAGAACGACCTACATGTAAAAAAAAAAAGGTGAATATTTGTTCAGTATTTTTTTTTTCGATTTGCGGATTAGCCTTTGGAAATATTTTCCGCGTGTATCACGAATAATGGACTGTATGCCGGCGTTTCTAAAATATGAAGCTCTCCGTTCCTCCATGTGAATACTTTCGCGCGCATATTCGTCTATTATTTCTTGTAGAGCGTTCCGCGAGAGAGTCCGTTTTGCTCTATTTATTCTTTATTCTTTACTCAACAAAGTTCCTCTGTTTCAGTATTCCTTTCAGTTTTCTCGGTAATATTTTGTTTCTAATAATCGTTATAGCATTCTCTCTTTTTCGACTTATCTTCCTGTACCGATTTTCGATATGATATCAAATGATAACAACGCGTTTAGGTATATTGATTTCATGTTTAGGCGATTAATGTCAAGATTATCATTATTACCTCCGTCCTAGGACGTATGTATGTCTTGAGTTGATTGATCTGTCTTCATCGAGATCAGAGAGCGAGAATTTCCGATACATATTCTTGTATAACGTACTATGTAAAATTTGATTTGCATCAAAACTTGCGGTGTTTGTGCTAACGACTCTTGTTGCCGTACGGTAAAATTAATGAAATATAATAGAGTGTCGCGGTTTTGTATACGTAACATAAACAAATACGCCGAATTCGCGTGTAACATAATTCAACGTCCAAAATAATTACTCTAATTTTATGTTGTTGACGCCATCGTATGGATATTTTACACGGAAATATGTATAATTATATCCGCACTGAATGTCGATATACATATGTACATGTATATAAGTGGAGAATAGTTTAATTTAACACATGTATGTATATATGTATATACATATATAATACATACATACATATATATTTATATATGTACGTCTGTATATGATGTAAATATATGTGTCAAATTAAACAATTCCTCATTGAAATCAACATGTTGCGTTCCATGTTACATTCAAGCTGAAAACATACATCGCACCGTCGGATATATTGATTTTAATAGGCATTGCAGCCGTATGATGGAAATACTCGCTCTTGAACTTCGTACTACAACCCTCAGTAGCCTTTACAGTAATAATTATAACTACATTTGGCACGTCGAGCAATGCCATTTCAGAAGCAGTGAGCAAAACTAGCAAGGTGGTACAGGAAGAAGTAGTAATAGAAGAAGAAGAAGAAGAGGAGGAGTAGAAGTAGGGGGAGAGAGCGATGCACTTTCCATATATCGTCTACTGTCAATATGCTCCGTATTGAGATTTATTTTGTTACCAGCAGCAGAATCAATCAGTGTGTGCGCCATGCACGTAATATGCTACGTACTGCATCAATCGCACGAGACTCGGATGCTCGAACGCGTGTCAAAGAAACGAGAAAGAGAGAGGGCGAGAGAGACAGAATTGATAAAATGGGGGGAGGGGCGCAAGGGGTCAAAGAGAACGAGCACTAAGTACTGCATGTGATTCGAGACAAGGTCTAAGTTTCTACGTGATCGTGAAGTATGCGCCAACCAGTTCTTTTTTTTTTCTTACGATGGAACTTTTAATAAGCCTTGCCAGAGGGAGAAACAGAGAGACAGAAAAGCAACTTCGTGGCTCTCGAAAATACGTACCATATAGAGCGAGAGACAGAGACGGAGATAAAAACAGAAACAGACTGAGAGAGAGAGAGAGAGAAAGAGATAGATAAAGAGAATGAGACAAAGGCAAAGAGAAGCGACTACCAAGTCTGACATAGCGCGGAGAGGAGTAAACGCTGATGTTCTACGAATCGTGTACGTCGAGCCGCGCCTATCGCGACGTTCCAGAGGTCTAATAGAGAGCTGACAGATCGACAGCGCAGAGCAGAAATCCACGGGAGGTGAGCGACACGAGATCACGAGGAGTTGCGAAGTTAGAATTGCGGGGGTAACAACGACAATGGCGGTGGGTTGGCGTGGCGGTATATAAGTAGCTAGTACAGCTCAGAGAGTGACTTGTCATACGCTTTACTTATCGTACGTCTACGCAAGTTGAAGTTTCGCGACTGCAGAGCGACAGGAGGCAGCCTATAGAAGTGGGAAGAGAAGTGTGATGATGGTGGGTAATTGTAGCGGAGGAAAGAGAGTTTTAACTCTTGAGTGGCATTACGGGATTACGACTGACATTTAGTGCGAATAATTTTTATACGACCGAAATGTGTTCCGTGTAAATCCCTTCTTCTCTTCCTCGACTTCCGAGAATAAGCCCTCTGCTCATATCTGCTGTCCCACGTGCAACGTTTAACTCGGCATGTTTACGCGCGTTCTAATTCTTTTCGCAATCGCTCATTTTACTTGTTCCAACGCTTAGTTTCTGAGGCAAAAAAAAGAGATGCCAGTCAAGAGCGAAGAGAGTAAGAGAGCGGAATGGGTAAGAGAGTAAGAAGAAAGTGAGGAGAAAGAGAGAGATAGATGGACAGAATAGAAAGAACGAGAGAAAGGCGGAAAGACGGTGCTGGAAAGTAAGAGATCATTTCCTTGGTTCAGAGCCTTCGGTGCAGTTTACACTTTCACGTGATACGTTTTACCACTACCAATGCAATACTAAACTCGTAAGTTCAGAGGGTGCGCTAGCACCCCGATCGAAGATCAGAGACTCTGCGCAGGAAAGAGATTTGCAGATTGAGATCGAGCGTGATAGCATTCGTAATCGTCACATTCACACGCGCACGCACAAGCCTCCTCTTCGCGTTCTCCGGTCGCGGTGGCGGATCGCGGAGCTAACGGAAGGGAGCTACCGCCAAAGCGAAGCGTGTTAGACCACACGCAGCACATGGACGGCGATCAGCAATGATGAGCCGTAAATTGTAAGCGAGGTCACGCGAGTGATCCCATTTGCTAAACAGAAACACAGCGATTCGATGAGCGTAAATGAAGGTGCAACGGAGTTATTTGTCCCGAAAATATGAAGCGACGTTAACTAAAGATTGATACTTGGGCGAAAAGAGTTCACGATGTGAGACTCGAGGTGGCTCGAAATAAAAAGGTTTTCAATTCGATTTGATAAGTGAGTTCACTTAGTTGGTCATTCACGGCTCACGGCTTATCATTTATCGCTCGTCTGTGTACGCGCGATTTTGAAAGGCGATAGATTTGAAGGGTCGTCTCTCACGCCACGCGTTGAGAAGCGTGCGCGTCGCTCGCAGGGAATTGACAGAGCGACGAAATACCCAGGCGCTTGAATGGGGAAGCTCCGCGTTCTCCTTTGGAACATATCTGTTTTAGAGCTCTTCCGCCGCGAGCGGACACGCACGCTTTTTCCAAAAGGTTCGCACATGTATAATCAGACGTTATGCGAAGGGTGAATTCTGCCGTCTTGTGGTGACAATCGCGAAAGAGCGACGAGACGTTAAATAATTTGGTAAATTTCGATACTTGGCGACAGACAAATTAACGTTATTTTTTGTAACAACATACAATGAAAAATTATAATAATTATTATTTGCAAGTTTATTTCTTTTTTAACTGACGGAAATTAATCTAAATTAATGTGTTTAAAAAAGTAAGAATTATAGAGTTATTGTTAATTTTTTATCATATGCATTGCGCGCTAAAAAATACTACGGCATTACATTTTTGTAAAAAGAGAAATAAATAAAATGTTATGGCTCTTTATGCGCTAATACTAATAGTGACTTGGCATTAGATTCCTATTTCATTCAGATATCTATTTCATTCAAATTCAATCACTTGATAAATTTATGCCGTTAGCTCTGTTATCAGATGTGAGCGAGCTTTTGGTAAGTCGATTATCATAATGCTCGTCTGTTTCGATGTATATCATATCTAATAATTAGCGCGTAACTACCCGAGCATGCTTGTACGCATTGCGTTGCATAATTTGCATTTCATACGGTGAATAATTCGTGCATTACAGAATTGCTATTACTACAGAAAAACTTTATCGATCTCTGTTAAACATCATAATCGCGTTTTTATGAATTATAATTGTCTTATACGTGCATCATCGGAAGATGCGAAATTGACGACGCAACGAATCAATAAGAATTTGCACTATAGTACACAATGCGTACAAGATTCGTTTTTGCGATATTGCGAAACGCCACGCGGAATCGCTTTTTACGAAAATTCACAACCTCGCTACGTTAAATCGTATAATCCTAAGCCCGTATTCATATCCCATATTTATTATTACGATCGCATGATTCCTAACCCAGGATAGCGCTCGTATACGATCTTCATATTAAACGATAAAATTCGGAACGAGACGGATTTATCGTTCAATATGGGATATGGATGCGGATGTTTAAAAGTCTCCATTCAGAGACCGCGTAGATTCCTTTCCTTCGTCGTCGGATAATTTGCTAACGGCGAGTGCGATCGAACGAGCTCATATTTGACCGAATGTCAGAAGTTTATTATGCGAAACGATAAATACACGACAACGCGACATAGAACGCAAGCGTTTAACGCACACGCATGCCCGTTGCATCTCGTGGCCGTAATTAGGAATGACGTATCGTTTAATTGTCTGTCGTGCTATTTATTTGCCACAAAAGCGCGGTGTGCGTTGCTTGTAAAATGAGCTGTGTCCTGCGTGTGTGTTCGTGTGTGTGTTTTCACTATTTGTGTGTGTTTTCACTATTTGTGTGTGTTCACTATTTCACTCCTTGATTCATTAACACCGCATTCGTAATCGACGTTTTAGCGTCATTTTCACCACACACACTTACATTTACACTTTCGGAATCTTGAGACTTTGTCTCTGAGATTTATCACGGTTATTTGCGATAAACTGCAATGTGCGGAAGCAGCGTTGGAAAAAAAGCGGTAAGAAGCGAGTCGCGATGGAGCCACAAGTTCCGCCCTTTCCATTGGTCAAATTTAATTTTATCGTTGGACAATTGTTAGGAGGATAATCTTTCCAGCTTTTCGTCTCATCGTGTCATAACACGGTCAATGATTTTCGGCTCTCTGCAAAATGTGTTGAAATATCCTCTGTACCCAAGGATGCAAAAAACATTAATTTCGACACGCTATTGATATTTATCGATTAATAATTTCCTCTAATGGCCAACAATGAATGTAACACATAATAACGAAATACGTGATATCTAATTATATCTTCGTTACATTTGTTGAATTATAGACGCGAATTTATGTCGCCGTAATGCTCGGCGGTGTATATCAATCACCCTATTTGCATTCAATCCGGCAAGTTCGCATATATCCCGGTGAGTTGGCTTTGCTGTAGCCATCATGGAAATTACATGACGTTAGGGTATACAATAATTGCGTTTGAGTAAAATAATCACGTCAATTTGGAATTCATAAAAGTATCTAAAGCTTTCCAGAACACAGATTTTGAAATAACGAAAACAACGCGTATGACAAACAAGATCTGTAACGTTTGCTGCCTTTATTTCAAAAATAAAACGCACATGATACAAAAATATAAAACATTTTGAAAAATTTTTTACACAATAACACAAGTCCGATATAAAACAATAAAACAAGTCCGATATATTTAACATATATTTCCAAAACTTTTATTTCGATTTAAAAACTACGTTCAATTTTAAACTTTTCAATCACAATTTGAAAATGATATGTAAAATGCGATTTAGTTCGCAATGTTATTATATGCCGACATGCAAATCTCCTGGGCGATGTGATTTTGTCGTGCATATCGTCAAAATCGACGTAATCATTACAGAAATTAGGTTGAAACTGAAATTTCGCGACACGATCGTCAGCCGAGCAGATATCTCGTTCTTCCGAGGCTAAATAATCAAGAGCTTGTGATAAGCTCGTTTTAGTTAATTTTGATAACGCGACGCGAATCGAACCGTTCGTTTTGTCTATCCTAAAGTTTCGGAAATCTGTAACGAACGTCCACCATTACGTGACGAAAGAGATATCTATATAAACGATAATAATTATATAATAATATCGCATTTGAGTCAACTATTTTATTTATTATTCTGTTATGTCAATAGCGAAATGTAAAATGTCGCATATCATTTTCAAATTAAGATTGAAAAGTTTAAAATGGAACTTAGTTTTTAAAGCAAAATGAAAGTTTTAGAAATATATGTAAAATATATCGGACTTGTTATTGTCGGGTTTAAGAAATTTTTCGAATTGTTTTACATTTTTTGAAAATATTATTAAATTTTTTGGATATTAGATTAGATATTTGGCGATAAAGGTACGTTCTGCGGCAGAGTGCGGCTTGTCATCATGCTTGTCACCGTTGCTGCTGTTTGTCGCTGCGAACAAAAAGGATAGGCGCAGCGGGAGCACGGGAAACATTGAAATATTGCTCGCAATCCAATCTGACACTACTAATTCGGTTCACTCGAATATTCACTCATACCTATACGCAGTTTTTTTTCATTCCCTTGGCAAACTGTAATTTATTTCTCTTCGTTTCTCTACAATTCGTTTTTCGACGAATCTTTTGTGAGAATGCGTGAATAATTTTCGAGTCATAAAAATATTACAATTGAAAATAAAATGCTATTTGCAGGAACTGAACTTATGAGAAGCAATTAAACAACTTAACTTTATTGTTCGTTTAAATCCAAGTAAGCTTGTCTTTTTCAGAATTTTAAAACAAAGGTTTCAGCTTTTACGATATTTAATATTAAATATCAGCATTAAATATTAAATATCCGGGACATTTTAATTCCCCGGTTTTGGACATGTCATTAATTATTAAAGATAAATGTAGTCGAAAATGAAAATTGTCACTGAATAAAAATTGTACCGGTGTACAATTACTATACTGATAAGATACGACAAAATAACCGAGTCGAGACGCAGACTTAAAATTTAGAATTTATAAATTACAAGTCATAACATAAATATATATGTGCGTCTCGTTTTTCTGATTTTCTCGTGCAATATTAAACTCACGCTGCGTCGTATTAACTCGATTATTACGTTCGTGTGTGTTGTCGGTATCCGTCGCACACTTGTTTTTGCGAAATTGGATTTCGACGATGCGGCAACGATACAAATATTTCGCGCAGCGCGCCGATAATGAAATGGTCATCTATATTCCGCCACTCCCCGAGCGATTAAATTAAACATCATGTGTATTCTTTTTTGCGCGATTGCGTCGAAAATCCGACGCGCGTTTTCACGAGATAGATACGATCGATGAAATAATTGTGAATTAGCCGGTTGCATAGCGAACATATCTGTTCCGAGCGGTCGGGGGGACTAAAACGAGAGGCTGGAGATGAAACGTCGAGCGAAATTCACGCCGAATGCCGGAAGGGAATTTTTTCGTGAGCGCATGTCGGCCGAAGCGGCTTATACGCTCGCTCGTGTCTTTGAATTTACATGAGCCTTTAAATTTCCACCGGCTGCTCCGTCCGTTTCTGCGCGGTGCATTCGATATAAGTATCCTTAGAAACGAAGAGAGCCGTCATAAGTGCGCGCACTTTTCTCTCTATTTTGAGAATTTTGGAACGGCTAGAAGCTGTTTTGGAGATTAAATTCCTCGTAGGGAAAGAAATTTCAGTGTATTTTTTAACGGATTTTTAAGATAAGTGAAGTCTCGCTTCGAGCGTATGAGAAGCAAGAATGTAACGCTCTGTTGCACTTTTACGGGATGTCCTACTTTTCGTTTGTATCTTTACCGCATATTTCTTGCGATAAGTAATCCGGAGGGCTCGAAAGCAATTCGTTACGGTGCTTGTTTCCGCGATTTCCAGATTGGCAACAAGTACATTCTCTATTTACAAGCGTACGAAATACGGAGGCGTCTCGTCTTTCGACAATATAAGTTTCGCCAAAGGCGAGCAGAAGAGTATTCTCTCGAAGGAACACGATGCGTCGGATGGAATTCGTTTGGCAACGACACAGCAAGTTAAAGCTGATTATGCTTTTGTAGCACGTTTTAGGAGTTAACTGCGAGCGATTGGCTGGTCAGTTTTCGTTTTTCATTCATGAACCGGTTAACTTTCGCCGAGGAAATATGCGGTGCTCAAAGGAACGCGAGTTCGGAGTACGAATTGAAACGAGGCGATAAAAGGGCGGCACGAAGTTGCCCTGTAATCACGAGACGGACGAAAGTTTTACGAGCTATGCACTTATAATATCGTAATTTGCCACCTTCTGGATTATGACTCAAAGTTTTAACGTGCGGAAAAGCGTTTCGGCATTGAATGTGCATCGCATTCTATTCGTTTCCTGCGCGTCGAGAGGCGAGCCAATTATCTCGTTCTCCGAGCTTCTTATCGGAACATTTATCCCGTATGATTCGTCGTTCATAAAAATTCACGACATAATTAGCAGTATACGTAATGGACTATGTTCACGGTAATTTGTCATTGTAAAGTATGCACTTTATTATAAAGTCGTTAGCGTAACGTTCGCGAGGATCTCAGGATAAGATTAGCTAATTAAAGCACGGCGAGATCTGGACAAACTTCTGAAGTAATAACTTTTAGATTTTTTAATTAACTTAAAAGATTATAGAAAATTTCATTTTCTCTGATTATTGAAAAATGTATGTTTCTCTTTTTAGCTTGAATATACACCGCAGAGGAATTTATTCAAAAATATTTATATAATATACACGTTTATACTACATAACTACAAAATGAAATTATTGCGAATGCAGACAGCGATAGAACAGAATTGCGGCACAATAAAGAAAAGTTTTAGACCATCAAGTACCGAGAAAATTATTCAGGAAGTAACGAGCTATACTCTTTCCTCTCTTGAATATTAAATGATCCTATAATCTTTATTTATGTGATGCAAAGTTACTCTGCTACCGCCAGTGCAATCTGACTCGATCTTGCGGTATCCTTTATCGCGCAATCTAAGTTAGTATCTATACGAGACACCCTGATTGCGAAATAAACCCACGCTTAAGCAGTTTAATCCTTCCGTAATTGTTTCTCCTGTTACTAGCGCGTAATTATCAGATCTCTTGACCGTCGCACATATTCTCTGCATCTCTACTCGATACCTCCACAAACCCGAGCTTTTGGCCAATGGAAAGGGTAACATCGATCGTTACTATCGTTAAAATGGCTCTTTAGTGCAGCGGTTCTTAGCTTATCCGACATCAAATGTTGCTTGGCTTCTCGATGAATATTCTTATATCTCCACATATAGAAAATGTGTCTAATTTAATTCCAAAATTATGCATAAATAAAAACTTTCTCTGCACGCTTTTTAAAATTCTTACTACAATGTTGCATGTAGAATAAACGTTCTGTAATTCCAGGACTAAAAAAAGCTATTATTTTATCACTATAAATTGTAATTAAAGAAAGTTTATTCAAACAAATAACGTTTATAACAGTCGTTTTTGTTCGACCCAACTGGCCAAATTAATATATTAAAATCTCACATACTTATTATAATCTCACGACGTTTCGACCGTAATTTCGGTCCTTATCAAGTGAGGAAAGCAATTTAGCAATCGATCCGCATAAAAGACATTCATTACGTCGCTGACATTGTGCCATAAATAACGTTTATTAAAAAACTTGGTTTGTTTGAATATTTAGAAATGTATTGTTGTGTATCGTGTTCTGCAGTCGTGTCGGTGAATGACATCGAAACTTGAACAATGACTAACAATAAGCTATGAAAAATATGGGAAAACATAAAATGTGAAGAGAGCGAACCGAGTAGTTTACAACGAATAAACTGCCTTCTGTTATATTTACGAATCCAAAAGTGCAACAAGGTTTCAAAAAAGAGACCGTGCTTTAACGTCCAATAGCTTCAGTTTGGATAAATTCTTGTTGAGTATAAGAATAAGATGTTGGAGGAAATTTCGAGGAAAATTGTAAAGATTGCGATTACAGTTGCCGCGTTTGTCGGGTCTTACCTGATGACGTGCAAGCATCGCACTCATATGAAAGACGTGTTTAAGCAGTGATTACATTCAGCAGACATTGCCTGTAACGTATATATATCCATTCGTGTCTCGCACTCACAAAGATACACACTCATGTGTATTCACTCGTTCACGTCGCGCCATTTACTTGCGTCTCCTTCGCGCCCTTGATAGGCACGATATCAAGAATAATGTATCGCCGAATTCATTATATTACACAAATCGCACGGTACCTTTTATTTCTCATCAAACACGTCCTACTTATACTCTTTTGTGTATAATCGCGAAATGAGTAATAATGATTGGAATATGTGTAGTATTCGATGACCTTTCTTTCTCGGTTGCGTTTACGTGAGCGATAAAATTCTGCACGCGTGTCGTTTAGTATAAAATATATGTCATCCAAGGGGGAAAATGCAATGACATTTAATTGAAATTCAAGTATCTTTATCGAGAGATCTTGAAATGGGTCAACGTTAATTTTTAATTACAGTTTATGATAATTATCAATTGAACAGATAATTATCTATAATTATCATCATGGAAATGCGATATTTCATTAATATCTGCCATTCTAATTCAATCCATCATTATCTATGTTTGCTGAGAACATCAGCGGAGCGACCACTAATAGAAATAGTATTCGCCATCGAACGATAAGTCGAATGGACGATTTAAATTACTCGTTCGATCGCACGAGAAATGAATTTGTGGATTGTTTTCGATAGCCTGCTCTTGGCATTCTTACGACAAGCGTTAGGAAAGAAGAAGGAAAGGATCTAGGCGGTCCTGTAGCGAATGAGAAAGGGTGCGACGCGTGGGGAGTTTTCCACTTCGAATCTGTGGCAATGCTCAGCCGGGGTCGCGTCAGGGAGATCGATATTTGTGTTTTCTACGTCGATTTTTCTCCCAGTCACTGGCCATCTCAAATCTTCCACACATTCGTCCATATTTGCGAATAATCGCGGGCTGCGTACTATGGCTGTGTTCCGATATTCACTGCCAGTACTAAAAATCTATAGTTTACGCCACGTATACTATAGATTTTCAGTACTGGCAGTGAATATCTAGCAAAGTAAGCCATGTGCTGTATATCGAAAAGACCGTATTCGTGGACGTGAAGACAGGAATAGGAATAAGGCCTTGGAGCAGCGATTTGCCGATTTTGTCGATTCATAGTGTGTAGGCGATCGAATCACAGAGCGGCACGATCGAACACTAGTGGTTCTTATCCATCCCGATCTAGAACGCTGTTCGATAAAGTCGTCGATATCCTTGCACGTAAGGGCGGTAGCGATTTGAAATAAAATGGGCTTTTAAAAAGCCAATTGTCCCCCGTTTTCGACAGACGTGCAGCTTTTTCCTTCCCCTCGCGAGATAAAAATTAATTAGCAAAATTGGATAAAAATAAGATAATATAAAAAACAAAGTAGCTCGAAATAGAATAAAATTACCTTTTTAAAACAGAGATTAGGTACTGTATGACGGAAATTAAAATATATCTCGACTTGGATTACAAGCATGAGTTTTATTATGCAGCGTTGGCTTTATCTTGTTTGGATAAATACGCAGCGTAATTAGAAAATGTAATACGAAAATTTCTCTAATTATGATATTTCTAAAAGAGAAATGTGAGAGACTATGATAAATTGTTTTGTACAAAGATATGAACTAAAATAGAAAGAAATAGTTGTTTGTCAAGCCTAAATCATTTGTATAAAGGGCAAGAAAACTCCCCACAGCATCGAATTTAGTTTCTCGTCGGGGTAGGTATAGGTAGGAAAGGTGGATCGGTACCTATAAGTGGCACCGCCTCGGAGGTTCGCGTCAACACGTGGGCCACCAGCAGGGAAAACACCGTCTGTGACAACAGGATGGTCACACCTGCAACATCATACACACGCACACCCGCCTAGTTTCGTATCCTGCATATCGGCGTAGACGACGTGCATGTGTGCGTGAAACCGATCGATCGATCGACCGATCAACTGATCGACCGTATGTATTTTCGTCACATTTTCTTCCTTTCGAAGATCGTTTCTTGAGAGAAAGGGAGGAGATCTACTCTTTCTATAAGAGGATATCGCGCGAGAAGGAAAAACTAGAGGAAACACATGGGTGATTTCCGCGAGGAAAGAACGAAGGGGCCGATGTTTTCGCGAACTTCGTGCGTTGCGCACTATCTGACTGCAAACTGCAACCATTACCACCAGCCGCAATGCAAGCATTTCCACGCTGCTCCCTCTTTTCACCGCACAACCAGACTTTACGGACAAACTTCCCAGAAGCCGCGCGAATTTCAACGGCGCCATCGAACCGGCGTTTCGCGAGAAATCCGGCAGGATACGTGGGTGGCTTTCGCAGAATCGTCTACGTAAGAGATAGAGATCGCGGTGAGAGAAGATGAACAACCTCGACCAGCTCCCGGGAAATCCAGCAGTTCCCCGCAAATTGATGCCGCTGTTTTTCCAGCGAACGCGCCGTCGGAGCGAGCGTAATTCTGGCACTTTGTAATAGATCACTCCGAATCCTCATATGGAAATGATCGCGGTACGGTTGGAAGATATTATATAATCCACACCGACAAGATATTTATGTAGAACGGAAACGCCAAACAAACTCATTGCATTTGCATTCATGTCTCGAATAAATAAGCGATCCCTTCGTGCGAAATAAATAAATTCTTAAACGTCATCAGGGACGAATATTTTTACGATTCACAAATTTGTTACAACACGGTACCATTAATTGCAATCGGGTCTAATCATCGGCAAGAAATAAAGCTCCTCGCACGCGTGCACGTCGTCTGTGCGACAAAAATCCAGATGAATTACGTTCGACGACAAAACGATTCTCGTTCTCGAACTTCTTGTCTTAACTTCTCATCCAAACGATCGTTTTTCTTCCGAGATGGAAAGAATCGTCACCGGCAGGACGCCGAAGTCGCTTGCTTCCAGTCTTATACTTAGATTGGACTTTGTGAGGGCGGATATTCCCGAAGATCAAAGGGCTCGCATGGTCTACCGAGCTGACCGATAAATCGGCACGGACTTGAGAAGCCGATCTGGTAGAATCGCAACATGTGTGTGTGTGTGTATCCGATTATCGGACACCAATCTACTTGCTGCTGCTACTTTCCCGATAAAACCGACGAACAAAGCCGCGCCGATGCTCGAACAGGCGAAACCGCTTCGTCCACTCGTCGATTCGGACCGATTCGTATCCAAGAAACCTCACGAATCGATTCACGCTGATCCCTTAAATCGGCTTTGTTCATCTTCGGACATGAGGATTTAACGGCAACTTGCGAATACGTGAAATTCGCCGAATTCCAGAGAAACGCGGTATGCGGCTATCCGTTCAATTGAAAATTCATGACTAACCGATTTTCTCAATAAATTCGCGCGCGGGCGCGCGTCAATCCGCGTCGATTCATCGTTGCATTCCCCCGCGAACTAAGAAATTTTCGTGAACTTTAAAGTTGCTCGTTGCGTGGAAGCGTGTGATAAGGATCTCGCTGGCACCAAGATTGGATCCGTACGTGCGCCGACTTCGTAACGAAATTATGAATTATGCGGATTCGCGAATAAAGAGAGAGGCCGCGTCACAATCTTGTTTCGGAAGGAATCATTTATTCGCTCGTGTCATCCATCTCCGCGTGACAGTGAAGATCCGGCTTGTTTCTGTCAGTGACAAATATATTGTTTTTATCACGAATATTCTATAATATTCTATATATCTTCTATAATAATCGGGGCACAATCGTTTCGCTATTAATATTATTGCAACTAACACTAATTAATTTTCTTATTATTTTCATTGAAAATTGAACAAAGAGATTAAGGATTGCTCTCGGAACTGATCGCAAACTTTCTTGCTTCTTTCTTCTTTCGCGCCGGAATCAATTTAATCGCTTAATCTCGGCGGGGCTATTCTTTCATCCGACCGATACGAGATTTTTCCCGATTTGACGGCAACGCCCTTCTATGATACATCCGCTCGAACCTCGTCGCCTAATTCATTTTCAATTTCATGCCCTTTGTCCTTACTTGAATGGATTTTCGCGGAGATGTCCGTTAGGAATCGTGTTCTTGTGATGCGAGAATACCCGCGGGATCTTCGCGGTTTCAGCGAGAGCTCGGTCGCCAAGAGTGGAGTATATCGTTGATGAATATTTCAGCACGATTGTCTCACGTGACGCTCGTCTATTACGCTCGTCCTTCGTGCGAAAGCCTTTCTGCAACGGTCCTTTGTAGCGAGATACTCGCAAGCGCGGGATGCTCATATTACGTGTGGCCACTGTTTTCAACGATCCGGTCGTCCTTTAATAACCGATAAACGAGCGAGATTGATTACCGTATAGACGTTACTTTTCAGATACCTTACTTCAGTAATGTAGAGAACTACAAAAACGATTCATACAGCGCAAGCAAACAAGAGTTAATAAAGCTCGCGAGCGGAAACGTCGACGGTTGCGATATGTCGCTTCGCACGATCTGAATCTTACCTCTTGTCCCGATAAATCGTTATCACGGGTACGCATCGTCTTGAAACAGAGAGATAGGCGGAAAAAGGAAAGTGAAAGGCGGGAAGAGACGTGAGATTAAAGATAGAGCGAGAAGAGAAAGTCAGAAGAGAGAGAGAGAGAGAGAGAGAGAGAAAAAGATGAATGGTTAGTAATAGGATATGTCGGAGTCGAAGATAGACCGCTAGAGTATTCCGCGGGAAACCGAAAGAAAATAAGATAAAGTGGAAGGACGCAGCGTCGAGAGGGAAAAAGAAAGAGGAAGATAGTCGACGGGAAAGGGGATGAATGGAAGCTCAAGCTGATAAAATTTTCCTGGGATAATGTCGGCAGGTGCCGGGACATATTGCGCTAAACATCGCGGTCAGAATGGAAATGAAGACAGATACGGTCTATAAAGCGTGAATTAATGTAGTCGCGTAATTGCGCGCGACTAGGCCTCGCAATTATTATCACGGTTTTGCCGTAAAAGCCAGAACTCTCGCATTGCCCGCGAGCATGAAATGCGGCGAGAGCCAAACCTGGACCGGAGGGAGCGACATTTCTTCGCGCCTTTAAATATTCTAACGTTGATAAAGCGCTGATAATGCGAGCGCGCGAAGAGGGAGTTAAACTTCTTACGGTTTGACCCTCAATCGAGATTGTATCTATTGTCTTACGGGAGGGGGATCTAACAATTAAGGAAACGTTATCTTCTTACTCTTCCTGTGACAATCAATCATTCTGATTAACAAAGTAGAACTGAGAGTTGCTGTTTATATTACAAAGAGAATAATAGATTAGGGCTTCTCACACGCGCACAATAGAAGCGGAGATTTTTAGAACGGAGATTAGAAGTCATGTGGAAATTGCAACTCGACGCTCGTTATGTTCGCGAGGTCATCTCCAAAATGAGAAGTAAGTACGCGAGCTCTGAAGAATATTTTAACAAAGCAATCTCTCTGAGAAGAGAGAGAGGGGACACACGAGCGCCATTAGCGATGCAATCCCGTCGGCGCGCCGCCCGCATACTCGCGTGCATCCTTTTACCGCCTGAAGCAACAACATCCGCACGTGGCCGACACGTGGCACGCGAGTCGCGATTAATTAGGTCGAATTCGCATACGCCGAAATGCATCACACGCAGCAACGTTTCTCAATGATATCGCATCCGTGATCCGTGCACAAGGCTATATACTGATCGTTGTCAAATAACTTCATTATATGTATATAATATATATGTAGGTAATACACGTATATATACGTATATGTATACATATATATATATATACACATATATATATGTATAAAAAATATATATATGTATATACACCGCTTGTACGAAACATATCAACACCAACCAACAGACATTACATGTGTATACGTAACGTAGATATGTGGAAAGCATATAGTGTTACAGGCAATGTCCGAGTATACAGGCACTTTCAGAAAACCCAACAAACCAGCAGCTTGCAAGGTGGAAATGAAGAAATTAGGACAGAGAGAGAGAAGAGAAGAGAAAGAGGAGGAGGGAGAGAGATAGAGTAAGGAAAGAGAGAGAAAGAGAGAAGAGAAAGGGGGGAAAGAGACAGATAGAGTGAGGAAAGAGAGAGGAAGAGAGAAGAGAAAGGGGGGGGGGAGAGAGAGATAAAGTGAGGAGAAAGAGAGAAAGGGAGAGAGACAGCAGAGAGAAATAGAGATTGAGAGAAAGAGAATAAGACATAGACAGAAGTGTAAATCGATTCTCTGATAATTATGCAGCGGCAAACGGTGACGAAACAAAGAAACGATAAAAAAGAAAAGAAGCTCGCCAGAGACAAATAAATCGGTCAGATTGCATCGGTACTCTGTCGCAAGAGATGTAAGTAAACGTTTTCCAGCGTGATGGTGGTGGTGTGACAAAAAGGATGGCGGAAAAAAGGAAAGTCAACGATACCGAGTGTGCTTTGATGATATCGATAATATCGATTCATGCAAGTGAACAGATCGCGAATTATATCGCATTAAAGAGAAACGAAGAAGCGAATGAGAGAGTGCGTTTATGCGTATGTGTGTGTGTGCGTTTTTTTGTTTTTCTGCATGTACCTGTGTGTACGTGTATGCGCGCGTATCTACGTGTATGTAAACTATATATTTGTCGGGTGAAATGTGTGTATTTTTTGTACGCGCCCGCGCGCGGACGGATAGACGGAGTCGACGGAGAGCGCGGGCATTCTCGTGTTTGGGTATTCTCGGGTATTTGTCGAATCGGAAATCGAATTCCCCGGAAAGACACGCGGAACGGCTCGTCGATTCTCCTCGCCGTGCTCGTCGGAAATTCAAGTTGACGGCGGCCGTCGACCCAACTGGAACAACGGCTCGTCTTTATCGCGATTATCAGAGGCCCGGCCGCGGAAATGGGGACAAGTGCAACGAGGTGTTCCATCAAATTCAATCGCTTTTAGAGTCGCGGCGTTATTCTATCCGGGTGTTCTAAAAGCGCCGGGTCCTTCAGAGAAAGAGAGAAGACGATGTTTAATTCCTGTCAATTTCCTTCTATCCTTCCCGCTCCTCCTTCCCCGCACGACGCCTTCTCTCTCTGGCGATTCTCGCGTAACACTCGATAACGCGCGACTTCTCGTGACTAAACACCAGATCCTTCCGCGACGTAATGCGTCCTTGACGTCTGTAGTATACCACTATTTATGGTAGTTAGTATATATCAAATAGTACATCGTATATACACGGCTAAGGAAAATGGAAGAAAAATTGACACAAAAGAAGAAAACCGAGAAAAATATTTTAATGAACTTTTTCCACCGCGGTAGCGATGAGAAGTTTAAACAAAGCTCTTTTCCAACCATCTTGTTAAAACATAACGATGTGATACCTTTTTATTACGGTACCTTCGTACTTTCTTCCACCTTTCTTGCGCGTGTGTAAATTTTTGCTGAATATATATTAAGATTATTTCACCGACGACGTAGCTCGAGAAACTGGCTGTGACAGTACTTACCTCGAGAATCGATATTCGCTCTTTTTACAAAGTTAATGGCTCTGCGTGACTTCTGTGCGATTTGCACAGAGTCCACAGTTAATCGAGCCCGTACGAACGATCGATAAAAATTGTTATTTTTAATTGCGTCGCGTAATAAAAGAAACAGAAGATTTCGATTCCGGCCGCAACTCCCGTGGCGCATTTTTGGCCTTTCTTCGGCAACGCATTTCGAATAATTGAATATGGGTTTTCAGTTACTTCGCAGGCGATGTTAAATCCATGAACGAGAAAACCGTATGTGCCGTATGCGAGAACCGTCGAATCAAAGAGAACTGAGTTGCATTTCAATTATGCTCTCTACGGGATAAAAGAATCACCGCGCTTAACAGAAAACTTGTTTCCAATGTAATCCCGAGGGTCCTCTGTAGCTTCAAAGAATAATCTAAAAAATTTCTTTCGGGGTGTTGAATTAAATATCCGGTGTTCGTCGAAAAAAATTGTTCGAAGTTGCATAGACGGTATATGTATCCACAGAATTTTTTCGGAAAGAAAGACATTGAGAGACATTTAATTTCGCGATATTAATAGATATCCAGAAATCTGGACATTGCGGGACGTTTAGTATACGTGTCTAATAAACATCTGTGAAACCGGAACATTGGATACTTATCTTCGTACGGATAGTTTTCGAACAATTTACAAAGAACGCAAAATAAAACCAAAATTACAACAACTTTGCCGTATTCAGGCGTACGCGAAACGACACGATAGACTCGTATTATCTTAGAAGCATCGCGCATCGGCGCGTTTCCGTTTCGAGAGGACGAGACCTCCGAGTGTATCGCGGTAGGAACACACTATGAACGACGCACATTTACGGGCAATGAAATACCGCGGATTCTGATCGAGGAAATTAAGCCCGCATCAGACTACGGATTGGGATTGAGATTGGATTGAAATTTAATCAATCAGAATAAAAAAAAACTAATCTCAAGTTTAGTGAACTTTATTCTGATTGGTCAAATTTCAATCTAATCTCAATCCCAATCCATAGTCTGATACGGGCTTTTCGGCGCCTGCACTTGCCCTCGCAACTAGTAGCCACCACTAAGCCGCCAACTGTCGCGTCCGACAGTTCGTTCCGCTTTAACCGCGCGCAGCAACGGAAAGGGACGTGAGCTTCCGTTAATCGGTTCGGTTCGTTAACGTCTCGTGCAGAGCTCGCGGTCAATTAGATCCACGTGGGTAAGATATCCTCGTACCGCGAGGCAACTGGCGGTGGAATTAATCCGAGTCGTAATTTCGTCGCGCGGTCGCATCTCCGGGCTCTTTGAAGGACGTGGTCGTTCTATCTTCTTGAGCTGAAGGGCTCCTCAACGAACCGCTACAGATGTATCGGTTGCGAGACCCCGGTGAAGAAATGCTGCCACAACTCGCACTAAATCAGGAAAATCTGTTCTTCTTGTGAATATGAACTCTGTTGCGATTATTATTTCTACAATTACAAAGACTTAATTCCGTGATGTTTTAATCCACAGCAGCGTTTCCTCACCGGGTCAGGTAGAAATATTTCCGCTCTTGCGATGTTTCTTCCAGGAGATCTTCGGCTATTTGTATCTCGTGCTAACTACCGTGGAAAAGAAAGGAGAATGCGAGATACTATCGAGGCATACAGAGAGAGGGGGGAGGGTGACATTTTTTAGCTACATACGAAGAGGGGGGGGGGGGGGGAGAGCTTTCATGTTGCAACTACCAAAACAACGAAAGCAGCTCCGCAAAATTACGAGAGAGTCAAACGAGAAGCGTGAATCTTCGTACTCTGCTCGTGATACTCAGCCCGCATTCGAGATAATTAATTGCAACGGAAATGCGCATCGTGAGATATGAACTTCGTGGCATGACAGGTGATAATAACGTTAATTAATAATAGCAATACAAGGGCGAGAACAGAGTGATCGTACAGGGTAAAACGAAAATAAGCCGTTCGCGTTGAACACAATACAAGAATCCCCTTCGAAAAACAATTATCCGTACCAATATAGCAGAATTCTGGGATCTTAATATATTTCGCAAGCAAGGAAATACGCAATGCACAGTTAATGCAAGATTCGTTAACGTTTTTCTAAAAAAAAAGAAAATGTTAGAAAAACGTTTGCAAGGTCCAGCAGTTGATATTTCATTGTGCGACAATGATTACAACTCGCTCGCCTCACAACTTTAATTATCAGTTATTAAAATGTTAGCACATTTTTTTGCACGTTTACTTATTAATCACTGTCTCAGGGTACTCAGGGACCTTAGATACATTAAAGAATTGACAGTATGATCTTTCAGACCGGTCCACCAAAATTTCAAGCTCGAATAAAAATAAAGAGGGTACCTGACAGAAAGATTCATTCCCGAATTAACGTCGTTACACCGACTCCAAGGGTGGACAGACGAGTCGATTGTCTGTCCTGGACATCGACAACTAAAAAATGTCACTCGTCCGCTGGACCATCGCTAGAACACCGGGAAACCGTGGTGTCATCGTGCGTACGTATACGGTCGCCATTTGTACGAGGCCGCCATTGTTCACGGCGAATAATGAGGGGTGCTTTTTAACTCGATGCTGCCGAGGCAGTGATGTATAACCGTTGCGTTTCCAGGAGCGCGCCTCGTTACACGACAATGACGCATTACGGCTGAAGTTTTCGCGGAGTAGCGCGAGGATCGACCGTGAAATATAATGTCCGCGTCTCATTCAGAAATGCAAAAATGTTGAGTGCAAAGTGCTCGATATGTCTTCAGTCTTCTCGTCATCAAACACCATCGGTATGAGATTAAATCGCGGTCGTGACCAGGAGTCGCAACTCTGCACCGCAGCGAAGAAAGATTTCACGATCGTTTCGAGGCTAAAGGAAAAATACTTAACATGCAATCTTGTAAATGAGAAATTAGAATTTTACGCGAAATCGCCTTTACGCAAATTGTTTCTTATTGCGGTGCAAAGATACTTCTCTGCTAGTATTACCTATCTAACTGTCTCTTACCTTACGCGAAAAAATCGACGAGACACTTGCTTACACTTGTGATTAATGAAAAAAAATTTTGATAAACCGCGAATATTTTCCCCATGATTTTTCCGATGTGTGAACGAGCAATTAAAATATCCATTTTGTCAACGAGTATGATGCGTGCGTGCGTGTATGTACGTGTATAATATCTTTGTTACTGGCATTGTGCTGCTTAACATGTATAAATATATAGGTATGAAGCGAAGGGAAGAACGAAGGGAAAGATAGCGTATGTGTGAGTATACATAATGTGTAGAAAGATATATAATATAATATGAATATATATATATAGATGTGTAAAAAAATATATATATATATCTTCGATATATATGTATATAAATACGCAATTCGAAGATATCAAAAAATAATATGCGAAGCGGCAGCCGTGGAAACGTAGGAAAGGAAACCAAAGACGTTGCGGCAGAACAAACAAACGTCGTTCGTCAGGGTTAGCGGCCTGGCTTTGTCCTTATTCCTCATTATTCGTTATTAATACACGCGAATCATTACGACGATGGGTAAATATCTCATAAGACTCGAAATACGATCGACCTCCTCGTTACGTTGTAAGATCGGGTAAGCTCAGAATCATTCATGCTTTCATGTGCTAAAACTTTCATTTGCGCAGTAAGAGTAAAAGATGAGAGAAAAACGAAGCGAGATTGGTATTTAAATTTAATATTTTTGCTTAACAAATTTTATAAATTTAACATATTGCTGTAATTTCTTAGTTCATCGTTCAATGAAAAAAGAATACAGGAAAATAAATGCATTTACTTCTCATATACAATTACGAATGTCGCCTTTAAAAAAAATGTCGATGGTGAGCTAAGCTCTATTCAGTACACAAATTTTTCACAAGGCACACGCCCTTAATCTATACCGATCTATTAAACCAAATTCTCACGTCAGTTGCAACGAGTGCTTCATTCCTTCTCAGTATACGGTTCTCCAAGCATCGGATGTTGAACGGTTGAAAATTTGTTCTCTTAACGTCGGTTGATAATTTGTTCTCTTCCTGGACGGGTGTATAAACCGGAGTTTACTGGCGAAGAAGCCACGAGTCAGCGGCGGGTTGGCGGTTTTCCTCCGGAAATCCAATTGTAACGCAACACACACAACCGGGAGAGGTATAAAATTCGATCTCGGACAGCAAATTTCTATATTATCCGTAACATTCTAAGTTTAATGACTACTTACAGCCACTGAAAAGCAATTATCTGGTATACTTGAAAAAAGCGTTTCAACGAGAGATGAATAAATGCAAGGAATACGTTATTGGTTTGAATGAGAAACCTGAGATCAATAATTTGCGGCAATTCATTATATACACCGTTATATACAAGTAAATGACGTTTCTTTGGAATGAATGGGATATAAATTTTTTTCTATGATATCAAAATAACAACACGTTACTGAAAATTTTGAAACTATCGCGACTCCCCTTCTGCCTTGCCTGCAAACTAGGTGGCGAAAAGAGGCGAAGGACATTTTCTTAGCTTCGAACGGAATCGTTTGAACGTGACAAGTGAACGAAAGTGCGGTGTATCGCTTACTCGAGGATCGTTCGAGCAGCCAATGAGGCTTCAGGTTTCCCTGGTCTTGAGTATTCTGAATTTCCGCATTCTTCCTTTCCTCTTTCCTCAAGCGTCTTTGCGCGCAGCTCCGTAGCTAAAGCTTTTATGCAAATCGCCGTTAGCCTTTTGCCGGAAAGTGTTTGCCTTCGCGCCTGCGATGTCGCTACGAGGCTGGTAATTGTTGTCCCAACAATTTAACACAAAGCTCCCCTGTTTAACCGAACTATTATCGCTGGTATATCGCGCGGAGAACAAGGATAATTAGCGAATTTTATTTCGAGGTGTAATGCATACCGGAGGTAAATGCACCGTGAAAACTGCGACGCTGGTTACGGGCGTTACGCGCGTGTAAAGCTGTCTCACCTGGTCCGCGAAAGTATACAGAGTGCTCCGTAACGTAAGTGCCCCGCAGGCGGAACCTAGGCTCAAAGCGGCTCTATCTCAGGCAGGATTTAATTCAGCGACGTGATTGCGAGCGTAACGAGAGCTTTGAAAATTATGGATATTTGCTAATCAGCAATGCATCTTAACGAGATAAACATTTGCTTGCAGTCTTATTTAAAAATAAGCAAAAACAAGATGTTGGAACCCGAGATATTTTAAAAGTACTGGGAAACAAACGCAAAATGTGGCAATAAAATTTAAGACATGAATATCTTGCGTAAAATAATTATAAAACGCAGGCATCGGAAAATATGTGCGAAAAACACAATTTCGACACGTACAATCCACGTAATTCCATTGATTATTTATATTTAGGTAGAAGCTTTCTAAAGCTTGTTGATCTCAATTTTTGATCACGTTGTGTATGACGTAAAATCGTTCGGAACAATCACATGTTGCTACGACAAAAGACAAACATTTTCGGAGCACTCTGTGTGTGTTCGATACATAAGAACGTACGGAGATACGCGTGTGTCAGATGCATTGCCCACGCGTGATGAGACATTCTCAGGTATTCCACAGTTGTCCTTTTACGGTCTGTGACTGTTCGCATATGCCGTCGGGCGCGCACGTGTTCGTGTCGTGACGTGTCGTCGGCGGTTTATTGGAAAATCAATTGCACGTAAGGTGAATTATTCGACTCGTTCGGCGAGACATGAGCCGCGCCGTTCGAGGGGAGAGAAACCAGAGGGGTCTCTCGAGAGGGTTTGCCGTCTTGTGCGTCGCGCCGATATTGAAACTGGGACGACCCGGTTGCATACTCTTCGCGAAGACTGACGCGCCGCGACATCGCGGAAAAGAGGCGGCTTGTCTGTTGATACAATGAGTCGCGAACATTGCTTGCATTTATAATCTCCGGGAAATGTGTGACAAAATTTATTTCGTATACCAGATGAGTTTGCTGTCTTTCGCGAGATAAAGGCCTGAGCAGAATGATTGACTTATAATTTTAAGACAATGTTTTATGCTTCAAATCTTTGTTTTTAGTAACGCACAATACTGTCTTGTGTCTCAAGTCTTAAACGTGTGTACGAAGTGTCAACGTTTGTAAGACTTGAAACACAAGACAATATTATGCGTTACTAAAAACAAAGATTTAAAGCATAAAACATTGTCTTAAGGTAGTTCTGTCGTTTTCCACTCTTCTTACGAATTTTTTGAAATTTTAATATGTTGTAGACGGAGTTAATATCTATCGATTACGAAAATTTCATTGACTTCTACCGTTCCGTTTTGAAGATATTCGTTTTAAAAGTTACAGAAATGTATATATGTCATGGTCAAAGCCCGAAACGCGGGAATTCCTAAGATTGACTGGTCAATTCTGCGGAACGACCAAGCGTCTTGGTCAAAGTCCGAAATAAGTTTTGCGTTTCGGCTTTTGACTGGATGTTTGTAGTCAATTCTAGGAATGACTAACATGGCTGGTCAAAGTTAGAATCTAAGAAAAATCACTTCGGACTTTGACTAGTCAATCCTAGGTGTGGCTTAATTCGGACTTTGACTGATTGGTAAATGTGCAGAATAGTGGCCTCCTCACCGATTTGGATGAAACTTACTAATATTGTGTATTTTGACGTGTTAAAAACAAATCCGCAAGAAAAAATTGTCGCTCTCAATTAGGAAAAAAGTTATAAAGTGTTAAAAATGACAGTTTTCAGGTTAGGAAATCTCTTAGACCGACGGTGTAGACGGGAACGCTGCGAGTAGGTCACGTGATAGCTGTATGTACTTTTCGACAACGGATTTTTTGTTTAAAATTTTACTTTATTGTTGCATTTTGGAAAATGTATTTTATTACTTATTATATTATTTTTTATTAAATAATTTATTCATTATTCTCTATTATGAGTTATTTAATTGCATTTCAACAGTTTAAGGTAATAGTTAAAGCAGACAACAGTTCGTGCTTTTGGTTAAAGCAGAGAATACTCTGTGAGAATAGTAAAAATACAGAGTATTCTCTGCTTTAACCAAAAGCACAAACTGTTGTCTGCTTTAACTATCACCTCAAACTGTTGAAATGCAATAAATAACTCATGATAGAGAATAATAAAAAGATTCGTTTTTAACACGTCAAGATACACAATATTAGTAAGTTTTAGCCAAATCGGTGAGGAGGCCAGTATTCTGCACATTTACCAATCAGTCAAAGTCCGAATTAAGTCACACCTAGGATTGACTAGTCAAAGTCCGAGGTGATTTTTCTTAGATTCTAACTTTGATCAGCAAGTTAGTCATTCCTAGGATTGACTACAAACATACCAGTCAAAAGCCGAAACGCAAAACTTATTTCGGGCTTTGACCAAGACGCTTGGTCGTTCCGCAGAATTGACCAGTCAATCCTAGGAATGCCCGCGTTTCAGGCTTTGACTATAACATATATATAGATATTATACCCTTTATGTAAATTCATATTATGTATCTCTGCTCCTGTAAAAATGTACGGTAAAAATAAATGAAATTTTTATGTTACACTTCTGTAACATTGAGAATTGCAATCACGGTTTTTTAACTTTTTTTTTAAGTTAATTTTTTTTCAATTTTTAAATAATTTATTTAAACAATATCAAGTATAAAAATGGGACAAAATTACGATTTTACGCTTTTTCTGGTCCCAATGATAACATGTTGTTTATGAATCATTTCTGAGACTAGCTTTACACTGTTTAATCATGAAAACAAAATTATACTATATATAGGCAACGGAAGAACTACCTTAAAATTATAAGTCAACCATTCTGCTCAGGCCCTAACGCTAAAAGAGCTGTTCAAAGCGCTCTATGCCTTCTGAAGGGAATTTGTTTAAAATCAGTTTTTATTTAAAGGATCTGTCATTTTTCTTCCTGAATAAGAGCTTACGCGATCCATTGAGAGCCAAATAAACGGTTCTCCTTGCTGTTACAAAAATTGCATTCGAGCGCATTTTGCAGTATCGCAGGAACTTTTTAATCAGAGACGTTCTCTCATATACGGTGAAGCAATATCAAAACACGGCGCTATTCTTACTCCGCAGTTTTACTCACCGATATTAAATTGTTTCAGATGTTAGAAGCGGTGCAGCGGAGAGAGAACGTCGTCGTTTTGAGTTGAGGAAGCAACTGCTCGCGACCGTCAAGGATAATCGTGAAACAGGTCGAGCGTGCTTCGACGATAACAGATACCGTCTCGCTTCTCTCTTTTGGGAAAGAGAGACGCGTAGGGAACGCGACACATATGCGGTCTTCCGGTTGCAAACATACCGTATCGTCGGCTTTACTTGTGAGGAGGCACGAGAAAGCCAGGCCAATTGAAGCCGGAGAGCTTCGCACGTGCTCGGTGCCAAGTTAAACAATTCTGTTTACGATGATAAGAACTCAAACATTCGGAAAATTCGATTTAAATCTGAAGTATCTAAACCGATAGATCAATCGGTCTGTGACAAGGGTGGGTATAAATGAGGGGAAATCGAAATTCGTTCGTTGAGTCATTCCCACCTATTTCAACTGATCCTTTACTTACGTAGTAACATAGTAAATCTTGCGATCCTACGCGTATGGATAGGTACTCTGATTTATCGTAAATCTGGAGCAGATCGCTAGAAATAATAAATCTTTTATCTATCTATATGTATCATGTAATAACGGCGTGTGAGAGTGGAGGGCGAATTGGATTTTAGATTGAACACTCGCGCATTGATTCACTCCTACACCGCCTTGCTCCGGTAACTTTCTCGATCGCCAGGAAGCGTAGTTACTTTAGCTCCAATCACTGTATTCCCTTTGAGCTACGAGTTTTTTTTTTTAGCTTTCATCCAACTTATCCTTCAATCTTGAATTATTCGATCAAATTAAGTTGTTTACGAAAGATTTCAGTGTGATATATCCAGCGATACCTTTGAATATTCTCAAATCTCATTTTTATTCATTGACGTTAAAAACGCCAAAAGATAAATTTGGATTTAAATGCTGTCTCTATCGCGTCATAATATGATTAATCAAACACGCCAAATGCCACAATAAAATTAAGTTGTCGAAATTCTTATGCATAATGCACGCGGTAAATACACATAATTAAAGGATCAATTAAGAATACGAAGGTGATACTGCAAGGATATATCTCTTCGGCACTTAACACGTTCGAAACTTTTCAGCATGGCGATGGGATCGTCTCGATGCGATCGGTGAGGCGGAAAATCGCGAAAATCGGAGTTATATCCCCGTCGTGGAGGAAATACGGGTACGCGTTTTTCCGCTCGGAGAACTCGAAGCGAAGTAAAGAAATAAAGCTATGCATCGTTTACGCACACACACACTCAGCCATTCACATCCGTGTCATTTCGTTCGCACAAGTTTCGCGTTCGCGAAGAGTTTCGCTCGGACTTTAAACGCGAAGCCGTTCGTTTCAGTCACGAGACGATTTCACGAGCTTCGTCCTGTTGCTGCAACGTGCTAATTCCCAACGTGAATCTTGTCGTAACTCGTAACGATGTATACACATAATTTGCATTGCGTGAGAGTTGCTCGTTACATGGTGGAAGAGAAAACTCGTTTCGCTCTTTTGACTCGCTTTTATAGCTTGTTTTTTGCCTAGCTTTCGCTGCTGATATCGAGACTTATTAAAAAAATACGATGTATATTAGACATCTCTTCTTTCTTAATTGCGTTTTACTCCTAAACAAGTTCCGAAGCTTTCTGTTTAATTAGGTCCCATTAAATTCTATCCTCCTTCGCAATCGCCAAGTTTCTCGAGTGAGACGCCGAGGACACTTTGTTAAATGTAACGTTGCGCGGTCGGAGGGAAAATCTCGGCGCTCGATATCGCGTGTTAAAGGTGACTGCGCATTCGCAACCGGCGCTAAGTTGAGATTCGTGTCTGCGACAGCAAAAGGTAAGTGGTATCCGAAATGACGGTGCGAATGGGGCTGAGGAGGGAACTCCGCGTTTTCGCGAGCGTATATAAATGGAGATGTGCGGGATAGTGTTGTGCGCCGACGGCGTGAGGGATTGTCGCGGCGCGCGTCGCGTCTCGCGGCGATGGAAGCGTGGGAAAGGCCGCCGGTATAAGCGAGAGACGCGGTGCATCTTGCCGTTTAGATTAGACATGGTAAAACGGGCCGCGAAGCGATGTCGGCACTCGCCCCGTGTGGGTAGACGCGGGGAAATGAGAAAATATGAACGCGTCCCTCCGTGTGCGCGCGAGCGATGCGGGGCGAAGCGTATTCCGGAGCTTCCCTTTTTTCCTTTTCAGACCTTCTCTTTTGAGAGGAGAACAGAGGAGTCGACGTACAGCTTCGCCGCTGCGCGTAAAATGCGCGTTCAATTTGTAAGAGAAATGGTAGTTTCTCACGCTGCCACCGCTCAGGAGATATACCTACGAAATATTATTGTCAGGCATTGTTTGATTAAACATGGTTTTGGCGCAATTATTTTATTTATTGACGAAAAACGAATTTCGGAAAAGACTGTAAAATTTATGTAAGTCACGGGACGATGTAATTCACACAAGTACAGAATGTAGTTCGAGTATTGATAAGAGATTTTTTTTGTTTCTTTATGACTCGCAAACGATACGGATTGTTCTGCAAGGAGGAATTATAAGCGAACACACGAGCGAATATATTTGCTAAAGTGAAAATGAAGGTATTCAAGAATAAGGACCTAATGTGCGGACGCAATCGACTGTACTTTCTTTGCAGTTTGCATTTTGCCCGCATTAAATTGCTGTCGTCGATGTCGATGCAGAGGTCCTCGATTTTCACGGGAGTCGACCATGCGTTTGATCACGGCGCTTTACGATGTCCTCGAGGTAAGTATAGTAATCGAATGACCGTGCGTGATAAAAGGATAACGCGCCATATACATATACGTTTCGAACGTGCTTTGCATCGAATTTGCTAATTAGCAAGCACTTTGCGAGCTCGCAGAGAACTTCATCATCGTGTCGGTTAGTGCGCGCGCGCGCGTTTCAGCTACTCGTGAAGTGCTCTCGTCGCTGAAGAAGAGTACACTTTGCCGCATAATGGCAGAGGGAATATCTAAACTTCTGCGAAAAAAAATGTCCCTCAGAAACGTGAATTTTCTTGCGCGCATGCGGCATCTGCGAGCTGCAAAATATATTCGCGTAAAATGTAATTTAACGTGGAAAAGAATTGAATAGCTACTTTGCAAGAAAACTACGAATTCTTTGACCAATTTTGCGTTGATTTTTTTAAATGAGAATTTATTTTAACGCCGCTCTCTTTCTCCTTTATTAGAATTACTTTGGAACGAAATTAAAACCATAAAATATTTGAAATTAAAATGAAGAGAGGCAATTTTCGTTATGTATTTGCCTTATCAGGTCTCATTTTTTAACTAACCGTCGATTTTTTGTAAAAGAAAAACAAACCTGCAATGTGCGAGACTCGTGAAAAATGCGCAAGACATTGAAACATTGCGTATTTTTTTTGACAAATAACAACAGCACGTTCGCTGATGTTGAATGAAAATTTAGAAAATAGCTTGAGAATCAGGATGTATATGTTGTGTAAAGCACGAGCGATGAGCTACAAAAAGATGTCGGAGGCAACGCTGTCTCGCGCGCTGTTACACGAGGGCGCATCGGATTTCTTGCCTAGCGACGAGTTCGACGTAACGACGCGGATGCAAAAGCGCGTCACGAAAATCGATGGACGCCAGTCCGAGCGCGTCGTTTTTCTTGTCTGCGGACGGCCGACAGATATTAATTCCCAGCAGCTGTCTTCTCCCGGCAATCCTGGTTCCTTCCTCTCTAGAAACCACGGAACTCGCTCTGACCTGCTGTTAATTAATTTTGCAAGTCGCCGACGCGCGGAAGGCTTTCGCGAGCGAGTGTCAACGTTGCTGAGGATGCGCGCGGCCAATTTTTTTCGACAGCTCTCGTACACGCCCCGTGTGGTCGGCGCGCCGCGCGAGGGTAAGGGTGCATTGCCGATCATACAGTCGCAACGTTGTCAACGGATCCGTAATGATAGAGGGCGATTGACGCGTTTTAATTTACTTCGATCAGCGCGGCTTGATAAAACCGTCAAGGCGTCACCCGTGCAAAATGGATGGCGGGCGCAAATACCGAAAAAAGAGAATGGACCGCGGGACGAGCGGAGGCGGGGGAGAACTACGAATTGACAGCTACGATCAGCTCTCGCGGTGGACGATGACATACGACTCTCAAATGAGCTTTTCGTGACTTGCACGTGATGAGATTCCGTTCGTGACGATCTACAAAGAACAATGTTTCTAGATTCAAAATTATATTAGAAAGCAAAAACGATGCTATGGAAGCTATAGTGTGATAGCACTCGGAAATATACTACAAATAATTAAATATTCGTATCTATATTTTACTTTCTTTTCTAGTATAGTTCTTACACGCGATGCTGGTAAAGCGAAAAATAAGATTATGGCGATAATAAATGATAAAGAGAACAAGCGCTCAGATTATAAAAATGCATGTCAGTAGAAATTGTCTCGTTTGAATGGTGTGAAGTAAAGGTTCCGCCGGTTTATAGCAAAGACAATGCCGATTTACTAAGGTATGCTGAATACAGCGTCGGACTTCTCCATTGCGATGCAAACTTATTCAATTAAAGCTGATCGGAGTTAGCGCGAGGGAATCTCCGAGCCCCACCGAGAAGGCAATAACTCTATATCCATTGTCTTTTTCTTCCTTTCTATCGTCGGATCGACTTTCGTTTTTGGCAATAACAACTAGGAAAGTACTTGGCTCTTTCTATATTTCTTGTCTATTCTTTCTATTTCTTGACTTCGAAGACGTCTCTCTCTTTTCGGCGGTCGCCCCTCGAATTTTTTTTATTCCTAGAAAACTTTGCAGATAGACATCTGGGTGTCTACTGTTACGACCGGACTTTCCCGATCTCGTAGAAATTTTATGACTTGTGAAAAGTTATGGCTGAAATGGCGATTGCCAATTGGCGAAAGATAATAGATATCTCGAGTGATTTGATACGCTTGTAACATAATAATATAATAATAGGTAATGGATACAATATTTTTACAAATTATATGTATAATAATAATTATAGATGTGTACAATTAAGAAAATATTTATTCCAAATACTAATCATGTTATGATGCTTTATTAATGATTTTTCAAACTAGCGTAGTAAATTCTCAATTGCATTCTCGACATTTGCATTAATTATCAAACTTGGAGACAAAACAGGAACAGAACGTTGGAATAAAAAAGTGCGTTATTTGTTTCTTTTCATCAAACTGCAAATCTCGGCAATTATTTCCAAGTTTCTTGCGAGTAGCGATAAACGATAAAATGATTGCTCCTCGAGATTACATATCTATCAGTGCTTCGAAACTGGAATTCGGCTCTATATCCACTGATACGGATCCGGATGGTCCGATTTCTCGAGGACTTTTGAAAGCCATGTTTCTACTCCTTTTCTCGTTTTTCCCCGCCGTCCCGATTTAAGAAACAAACGACTGCGTGGCGAATGTTTGTTTGTCCCGATACGCTCCTCGATAAAATAACTTTATGGAACAGAACTGACAACAGTGACAACAACGAGTCTTCTCTTCCACCGTCTCTCGAATATTTTCAATTCTTCTTTTCATACGGGAGAGCACATTCGTTTCAGCTGCAGGGCGCTACACTCATTTGCGATACCGTCATATGAGATCTTCGGGGAGGATTAAAGTGCTTGTTGCAATATCATAGAGTAGATAATGTGTATACTTGTCAACCGGAAATTCGCTCATAGTATTACATAAGTGAAAAATGACGAGTGTTTTAGAGAATTGCTGTTCGCTGTTCTGACATCTTAATATAAACAAACGGCGCGCCTCAGAATATTGCAGATTTGATATCGCAACACGATATAACTACATTTTCTTTTACGAGAGAGAGAAGAAATGATCGATTCATACGTATGAAAAATTTAGAAGGGATGGATTTGGTAGCTTTGGAGTACCCTGTATTTCTTTACCTCGTGATTCAATTTTTTAGAGGATTGGGAACCCTTCGTGAAAAATGCAGACATATAAGAGATATCCGCTTGTTAAATATTCACGCACGAAGCCTCCCCGAAGATCCGACTAAACTTTCACGGTCTCTATTCGTCAGAATTCATTCCAATCGCAGCAAACCGATAATATAACGGTCGGTTTAACACTCTGACATTCGCTCTGTGTAGAAACTCAGTTGTACCTAACAGGGGTATTGCGTCGGAGACCTGGGGCAGGGTCTCGGCGACGAGGTTCAGGAACACCGTCAGCGATAGCAAGATGGTCACTCCTGAAACAGTCGTAGCCCACCTGTGCTCAATGATCCGTTCACGTTTCGTCGCGTTCCGTTCGCGGACGGCGCGTCGACGAGCGCCTCCTCCTCGAGGAGGACGCGATCGTCGATCGACGGCCGTCCGTCCTTTCTCCCTGTCGATCGCGTCGGCGATTGTCGACGAAGAGAAATCGACCGGAGCTGAATCACGTCGAGCCAACAGTTTCCACCGATGAGAACGAGGATTTATCTCGGCAAATGCGATTCGGGCGCAATGGAAATCGCGCGCGGGCGAGGAAGGAAGAAAAAAAGAAGCTAGGAGGATATTTTCGACCTGTAGCAGTCGATTGTAACCCGGGGAAAGTTTCGCAACTGCGCCTCGCCTCGATGGAATTGTCGACGGAAATCTCACGGGAACAGTACCTCCTTGCCGTTTTATCGGCGATGTTTTCTCGATAATCTCGGAACAAACCGACCACTCTGCCGTCCCGAAGGGTTTCAGCTCCGTCCGAAATTCGTTCCGCCTCGCTTTGCTCGACCTCGAATCCGAGTCGGGATCGAGCGGTTACGGGTATCTCGTTAAAGATAAACAATCCACGGTGTGTACTTACAAGCTTACATGCAAATTCGCCTATACGCACACGAAAGAACGAATTGCAATGACGTGGCGTTGGCGTTTAAATGCTAATTGGTTGTTTTTGTGCCAGCTCGAGAATACACGATACATTTTCAGTTGCCTCAAGTAACTCTAATTAATCCGTATCTTTTTTAATTATGACTTTAGCTATAATAGAGTTAAGAAGAGAAATTAATTAAGATTACACATATATGGAATTAGTACAATTGGACAACATATTAAATAAAATGAATATGCCGCCATTAAACATAGCGATATTTGCACGACGGTATAAAGAATGTTGTTAAAAAGTTAATTCTCCACAATGTAGTTTTTTTTTGACGAGTTTTAACTCCATTGTCGTTTAAATGTTCTATCTAACCGACTTTTGATCAATTTGAGAGATAAAATACATTTAAATAGTCGTCTAATTTTTTAAAAGGATGGTTAAATAGCTTCAGATTGATAACAAAATTCATTTCTGTGTTTGCATTTTCACAATCTTGTTTTTGCAAAATCGCAAATATTGTTTTCTTTTCAGTTGACTTGATGGCATGACAAAATTGCCAAGTTACACGAATGAGTCACGGTACGAGAATGATAGCATTCAATCAATTTTTTATTTATCGACCAAATCGCGGGGGTTGGATGGACACTTCCGCTTCCAGGACGATCCGCACGAGTATGACCCGTGGGAGGATGGAATTTCGATTTAGCGAACTCCGACGCACTTGTATCCACGAACTCACGTGCCTCGGACGGTTTTGCCATCCGGCCAACATCGGGCTGGAACGTTCACCCTCGGAAAATTGTTCTCCATTGTATGAGAATGCGCGAATGCGCCATCCGATGTCCAACCCCTTCTCGAACGAGTTGCGACAACGCGACTACTTCTTTGAGTTTCAACTGTCGCGCGGCTGTGAAATCAAACTGCGAAAATCCGCTGCGAACTTGAAGGGCGGAGCATAGGTCGCGACTTGTTTCGACTTTTTTTATTGTTTGAACTTATAACAGGGGGTTTCGCAAAAGTTAAAGCGACGAAAATATAATTTTGGAAAATTTAGGTCAAACACTACAGAAGAAATATTTATGCTTGAAAGCTACGACAAACTGTAGCATTTTAAAGTGTATAATGTTAAAGAAATCAGAGATAAGACGATACAGCATAAAAATGTTAATTAAAATTGAAATTCCAAAGATTGTAAAGCGACAGAGATATATTCGTATAATAATTCGAAAACGAGAAGAGCCAGTAAGTACGTTTACATAAAACAGAGACCACTTGAGGAAGTTATTCATTGGCACTGACGTCAAGTTAAAAGGAAAACGCGGGAAAATATTCATTCGTACGTACTATGATGTAGGAGTGCCTCTCCTAGGATAGTGAGTTGGAATGCACTTTTCCTAAATTCGTAAACACGCCAGAAGCGCGTTAAAGCGTACACGCGCGTGGAAATGGAAGAGAAATATTTTTGGAAATATTTTCGAGCAATTTCATGGTTGAGGATATTGTACATATCTCAAGTGGCGATTGTGTCTGTGTCGGTGCAGAAACTCTTATTCATACGCGAGAATTTATTATATATCATATTCTCTGTAATACATATAGCAGTTTTTGCAAACATACATATTCCATTAAATAAAGCTTTAACTTTTCTTGGGGGCAGTTTTATGGTATGATATAGTGAATGAAATTTATTTCTCGGGAGAATTTGAAAATCGTCTCGAAAGGAAAGAGAAACCTACCATCGGCGAAATAATGTGGAAGAGATCTTCACGAGACGATTCATTGAAAAACTGAATCTATCGTGAAAAGTTAATTAAAACTCTGGGACATTAAAATTTCGAGCAACATTCATCCCTTCTTTAAAAAATGATTATCGTTACTATACCGTAGTAAAGTGAAATTGAGTCACGTGCTACATTAGCTTCTTTTCTTTTCGGTCACGATATCGTCATTAATTTCTTCGCGTTTCATCGAGAAAAGTTTTCGCCGAGGAGCAAATCGTTCGACGACGATGTCGTGACGTCGATGTGGAATTATTATAAGTCGAAGCACTATGAATTTACTTGGAGAGGTAATTTCTCAGACCAGGGCGAGATTCGAGTGTGGCAGAAAAATAAAAACGGGAAAGGCGGAAGAAAAACGTGAAGCTGTTTCAGCGCTTCTTCTTCCACCCTCACCGCCCCCGCTTTCGCCTCACTTTTGGAAAGAGGAATAAATTTGGTACCATTCTTTCTCTTTCTTCGTCTCCTCTTTCTTTCTTTCTTCTAATAAGATCGCATTTACTTAAACCTCTTTTTTTTCCGTCTCAACCGTCACGAAACTTTTTGTCATAATGTCGTATCGCTGGACGGGACGGCATTATTATAACTCGGCGGACTATGAATTTATTATGAGAGAGGTAATACCACCGTGGTAGACGTACGAAACTTTGACATCAAGAGGGAACGAAGATCGAAAACGAAAGAGAAGGCTGGGAGAAAGAACGAAAGGTCGCCCGACGTGAAATTTCGCCGGTGGCCGATTTTCTTCTGGCTCTCTTGGAATATGGGTGACTCGATACGACAGAGGCAGGGAGGATTCGAGGTGACGGTTATCGCCTAAGTTTTGCCGAAGTTTCCTACTGAGGGAAGAGAAAGAGAGAGCGAAGAAGTAAAAGCAAAGATGGAAAGGCAGCCGGTCGCATACTGCGAAGTGAAAAAAATTCCCACGTCCGAGACTCGAGACGTCTGGTGACATGTGGGGAGTAACTCATTGTCAGATAGCGATGTCTATCGATAACTCTCGTCGAATAATTCTCCGAAGTTAATCGCGAAGAATAACGTGGATATATTTGTTTTTGTCCTCTAAAATACTAAAATTTAATTGAGACTGTATATAGCTGCAGCTCACAAAAGTTTTAATAACGACACAAAAAGCGATAAAAAAAACTATAGGTATTTTACACAAGTCAGATAATTTTATTAAATTGTCGTAGAGAGACAGCGTAAACATAAAAATATCCTCTTTTATCGTATTTTTAAAATATTAACAACAGTTTTAATTTAACAATGCGATAAAAGCGATTACAGATATTTCAATATATCGGTATTTTAATATTCTAATATTATTTTAATATTGTTTAACATTTAATACTTTCAAATTGTGCAGCGAATATCATTTCATTCTTTTGTCCGTGTGATTATTTAATGTGATTAATAATGCATGATAAAATTAGCGAGAACGGAGTTTTTAATTCGAGGGGAAAGATATTGCGGAATTCGATAAAACACGCCGTATGTAGGCGGCAGGAATGTGCAACAACGAGTGTTATTGATACTAATTAATCGATTAATTAGTTTGTGCACGAGCAAGAGCGGTCATAATTAATGCAATCAGAAATCTCCACGAGTGTTATAATCTATCAAGTGTCTATTAGTTTCGCATGCGAATCTATTCAGCGTCGCTTCACGACGATTAGAATGGCACAGCGATTATCGATACGAAGCGAAATAACGCGTGGGCAATTAAAAATCATGCACTGTGATATACATCGCGCGCGGTAATTGCCAAATCGACGTACGAGCGACGCCATTTCCTTTTTGCGCGGAAACACCACATCATTGTTCCGATACCAATCTCGATTGAAATCGGCAGCGATAAATCTGCTAAACTAATCACCAGACGTCCCATTTTCATCGAACTTCCAAGCACTCTTTTTCAAGACAAAAGTTCGGCGCAATACTTTTTCTTTTTTAATCAGAACGTCTTCTTTCTCCTGTGATGTTCAATAAAAGTAATTTTGAATATCGACAGAATATCGTATTCGACATAGTTTGTAAATAAATTAATTTCCTCTATTATCTGCGTTATATTGAATTTTTCTAAGAAAATTTATAGAAATTTGTTACCAAAGCGACATGACAATATTACGAGAAATGTATTCTTTATTAATTGTGTCGTGATCCCGCGCTAAACTCTTACCACGCTCGCCGGAAATCTATCGAGCGTAGCTAAATCGACTTATCGACACCGTCGCATTAATCAAGGCATTAAACCTTGGCCGCGTTATACGCCGCTTCTGCGAGACGTTGTAAAATCGCATACCTCCTCTGCTGATTGGTTTCCCAACGCCGTTAGGCTTCACCGGAGTGCTCGTAAATGATTAAACTACGAGACTCTACATTATTCCGGCGATTAACGAACCAGCCGCCAATTAGGACCGATCGTTCGATGGCGTATTACGGAGTCGCTCGTTTTACCGCTTCCGTTAGACTATAGTCGGGGATCCATTATTCCGGATTCCGGGGATGAACAAGGCGTGCCGAAATCCAGCGCGATGAAAAACAGTAATGCGCGTCGTGCCCAAACGTGAGCCGGAAACCGAGCGGAGACTTTGCCGATCCCGGCCGTGCAATCGCGGTAGCCTGTGATCCCCGAGAGCTCCTTCCTATTAATTAAATTAGGGCGTCGCGACGCTTGTGGGATGGCACGTGGTGCGCTGGCACTGAAGTAGAACCGTAGAAAATAATCCAGAGCCGTTCTCGTGTAACCGGCTTACCGAATTATATCGTGCCGTCGACGTCGAGTCGAGTAATGGAAGATATCGCGTCTTCCTCAAAGCCGCGGGAGAATCTTTCGTATTCAGAAAGTGTGGATAAGCGCGGATAAAGTTTGTACTCATTGAATAATGTGAACGAACTAATTTGCGTTATAGCTGGGGTATCACATTCAAGTTTATGTTAATTAGGCTCATTCGTATTAATTACTTGTTCATTGCGATAATGATAAATTATTTTCAGAAAATAATTCGCCTCTCTAAAACGCCCGGATTGCATTTGTCCGTGATGACTAATGAGTTTAAGTTCTAAACTTTAAAGCATCCTGCTAGAGGGGATATTCTAGTCTGAAACGGGAAATAGGTTTTGGTTGTGCGGGGTTAAGCATACTGCAGATAATTCGGAATGTTTTCTGTAAACATGGGTCATCGATTCAAAACTGATCCTCCCGGGGAGAATCCTATTTGCATCTAATTAATCCTGTCTGAGATGTTTCCATGGAGATGTCACTGTTCACCCATTTTCAGCCATGAACGCGCACTCATTGACTATAGATAGCTACATATTGATTGTCACATCAATAGCTTCTATGATCATTCGCGATATCCAGCGATTGTCCATTGTTGCATCATTAGTCTGCTTGGCTGTCTAAGATGTCACGAATATATCCGCTATTCGAATAGCTCTTCAGTCATCATCAATCTAATTACCAAAATTACAATTTAACGCTTAAACAATAGAAAACGGCCAAAATTCGAGCAATAATGGTTCTTATTTAAAAATTATAAATGTTTACAATAGCATCGCAATACAATATTAATATTTACGTTTCGGCCTTACTTGGCCTTTTTCAGAACATGTCTGTAACAATTAAATAATAAAACCGACTCAATTCTCACTTGTAAAGTAAAAAACGATAGTCTCCAAGGTCCGTGGTCAACCATGAGTCAATGATTAAAAATATGATGATTACGTCGAAGCGAACGCCTGTTAAATCGAAACATCCCACGACTTCACGATGTTCTGTTCCCACAATCCTCGCCGTAACGCGCCCATGTGTGTCTAATTAATAATTTCCCGTAGTACATCCAACTTAGTGACCACTAACAGAAAAAGAGGAAACCACCCCCGTAAGTAACTGTGAAAGAGTTTAAAGATAAAAAGAGACTCACATAAGCCGCAGGTACAACGAAGAATGTTAGACATGTTCTGAGGAAGGCCAAGTAAGACCGAAACGTAAATATTAATATTGTATTGCGATGCTATTGTAAACATTTATAATTTTCAAATAAGAACCATTATTGCTCGAATTTTGGCCGTTTTCTATTGTTTAAGCGTTTTCTTCGATCGAGCGCAACTAATTATTTATATATTACAATTTAATTACCAAAATCACAATTTTGATCATTTTTTAACTAGAATAATAATCGATTTTATAAAAGGTTTTATAAATTTGATTTTATAAGTTCTCCTAAAAGATTATTAACAATGCGTCGACTCATTTATCTAACTAAATTTATTTTTCTACATTGTGGAAAATTAAACAACAGTTAATATAATATTGACGAACTGTCAAAGAGAGAAATCTATTTTTTGTATTTTGTTATGTATATTTATTGAAATATATCTGTTAAAATATTGACGCAATGAGAGAATTTTAACAAAAGTTTGAAGGGAAGCGTGGTTCCCAAGCTGGCTCGTATTCGTCTCCTAATTTTTAACTCGATACACCGTAACACCGACCGTGCTTCTTTCTAGCTCCTTCCGACTCGCTCTCACACACGCCCGATTTAAAGATACTTTAACGTTCGCGCCACGATCATTGACGACTCGAGATCGGCCCCGCGGCCGGGAAAAATCGGTCTTTTCTTTTTTCGCCACGCGCGACCGAGGATCTTCTTGGATCGAGCGGACTTACCTTACGCTTCCAGGCTGGAATGGAGGAAAGAAGGGGCGGAAAAGATATAAAAGATTTGATTATATGCACGTGGTGTACATATATAAGGCCCCGCAAGCTCTGTAGTCGCCCGTGAACGTGAGAAACACGCGACCTATAGCATCGTGTCTCTCGCTGGCGAGTCGAGAGACCCGCTCGCTCGAGTAAGTCAAAAGTCGTTAATTTCGGCGAGAGATTGGAAGGGAAAAGGTAGGACGCGTGCCACACACTACGAAGAATGAAACGAATTTCTCTCTCTCGAGTTTCTCCTAGTTCTCTAGTTTCTCCTGCGCGGAGTGGGAAAGAAATATATTAGGGTACGCGCAAAATAATGGTAGTGTCGATGCAAGGGACAATAATTGGATGACGCAATAATTCTTGCTGGAATAAGAGATGTGGGATATTATAGATCGAGATTACGAGTGGAAGATGGGAATCTAGAAATACCTTTGGTTTTCGGGCTAAAGTCGCATTTTAGTCATTGATATAAATAAACATTAGGTGGAATCCCTTTTCGATGAACATGTGCAGTCAGCAACAATCAGGTTGATCAATCAAACGACTGATTAAAGTTTTTTTTAATCGAAGTTTGATCTCGGACATACTATAGGTCGTGATTAAACGACCGATGTTTCGATTTTTCGGAACCCGTCGAGCGTTTCCTCAAGATCGTTTCTCGTTTCTCGTCTCTCTCAGCTCGTCGATCAAACCGCGGATGATCGAGCGATCTTCTTTACCGTCGCTTTCGACATGTGACAAGGATTCCGCAGAGTGTGGATTACGATACTTACCGAGATGTTTTTGGATTCGAGAGAGGATGGGCGCTTGGAAGGCGCGCTTAAAGAAATTGCTGACGTGTGGAAGACGCTTCTCGAGGGAGCTGAGCCTCGCGTCGCGTGAAAGCACGACGGATTAATAAATGTACGCGCCAATCGATCGATCGACCGACCGAACGATCGATCGCCGTCCTCGCAAGAGGAGGACCCGGGCGGCGCGGGCGTGCTGTCGATACAAAGTCGTCGCACCTGAGCATTACACGTACGCGCCGCTAATACGCGGTGTGGTCAGTGAGCAGCCGCTATCAGTAACCATGCAGCCACCAACGCCTACGAAAACGCTTCGAGTCGGACCGCAGATCGGATTGCAGGGAGACAATTAGCCGAACCGCTCTGAATCACAAGACGGGACGTGAACGAGCGATTTGCGATCCTACATCTAAATTACAAGACGAGACACAGTAGCAGCATATAGGATCCTGTAACTAAACTGCTAACTAACCCAAATGTGCAGTATCAATAAGAACGACTTGTTGTGTAATACCCTCTAATCTGAGACTTTCGTGCGATCGTCACTCTCCTATCTCATGCTACACGTCAAGACTCCTATCCTCTGGCTTGGCATTAATTTAATCGCGCTCTTGCGCAGGGATAAACGCGCATATTTGCAAAGTCGATCCCCCGGCAGAAACGTCGTCTGGGAAAGCGCGGAGTAAGCCGAACAAGCGAAATGGAGTTCGCCTGCCTGCGCGATTTTCCACGTTTATCTATATTCGTACAGGCACGAGGGAATCGATTATTCTGCGTCCCGATAACTTCGACGGAGAGAGGAGTAGATCTCTATTCTACCCTGAAATATTTCAAGGCGCGGGACTATCGAAGGTATTACGATTGTCAAATTGGAATAACTAACGAAGCGAATAATAAGACAACATGTCGAGAGACGATGTACATGTCGAAAGACGATCGAACGATATAAGCTTGGTAGCCGTTTAAGAAGAGCTTAACGACTTCTTTTACTGGCTAAACGATTGACAATCCTCGAAGAATCAAATATATTCATAAATTTGAGACTTAATTCGTAGCTTACGATATTTTTATATAGGCCAGTCAAGTTACGAATTATTTTAGGCTTAAATCGAATTTGAATTCGGAAGTTTAATTTTAGTGCCATTAGATAGTAAATGGCACTGATATAAACATATCAATTTTGTGCTTCGTCAACCCCGCTCGTTTTTGCAAAAAGAAATAAAAATCATAAAAAATTGACCCCTCTCCACGTTTTACTCGAAACGCTGCGAAAACCGTTCGAGATACAGCAAAATTGCACATAGACAATTGTGTAGAGAATTAAATTTCTTATAAAAAAGTTCCGGAGGGCATTTCTCTAAAATAAATAGCTTAGGCGTGAGTGGCGCCCGAAGTCGCGCGATCGGAAAGTGACGTCTCGGCGAATTCGCAAGTTGCTCCGGTTAGTTGTAAAATTAAATATCGATACTTCAGCATTGAATGAAAAATCTCCAAAAATTCAAGGCTTAACTAGATGAAATAGGGAAGCTATTTCTGGGTTAAAACATTTTTTTATCTAATAAATTCGAATTATTACAGTTATGTAAAAAGAAATTTTTTTTGTACAATATCGCAAATTTGATCAGTCATATCTCGGAAAGTATTAATCGGAGAATGACCAAAAACATTTCATTTTGTAGGTAATTTTATTCTCTAAATATTCGATCCGTTCATATTCCGCCGTAAGTGCAACCGTTTGCCTACTAACTTTGAATCAAGACAAACTTGTATCTTTGACAAAGATTTATAAGGTATTAACATTAGATATGCCTTAAAACGATTACGCAAGAGGAAGATCTGATAAATATTTTTAATTTTTTATAACTTTCTTTTTTTCAAGGCATATCTAATGTTAATAATAATAACAAATTATTCACCTCATAAATCTCTATCAAAGGTATAAGTTTATCTTGATTCAAAGTTAGCAGGCAAACGGTTGCACTTTCGGCGGAATATAAAACGATCGAATATTTAGAGAATAAAATTACCTACAAAATAAAATTTTTTTGGTCATCCTCCGATTAATACTTTCCGAGATATGACTGATCAAAGTTACGATATCGTACAAAAAAAAATTTTTTTTTACATAGCTGTAATAATTCGAATTTATCGATAAAAAAATGTTTTAACCCAGAAATAGTTCCCCTATTTCATCTAGTTAAGCCTTGAATTTTTGGCGATTTTTCATTCAATACTGAAGTATCGATATTGAATTTTACAACTAACCGGAGCAACTAGCGAATTCGCCGAGACGTCACTTTCCGATCGCGCGACTTCGGGCGCCACTCACGCCTAAGCTATTTATTTTAGAGAAATGCCCTCCGGGACTTTTTTATAGAAAATTTAATTCTCTACACAACTGTCTATGTGCAATTTTGCTGTATCTCGAACGGTCTTTGCAGCGTTTCGAGTAAAAGGTCGAGAGGGGCCAATTTTTTATGATGTTTACTTTTTTTGCAAAAACGAGCGGGGTTAACGAAGCACAAAATTGATATGTTTATATCAATGCCATTTACTATCGAATGGCACTGAAATTAAACTTCCGAATTCAAATTCGATTTGGAACCGTAAATTGACTGGCCTAATAGACATTTTCGTACACAAAACTATTTTGAATTATTAAAAAAGTCGTAATATTCATAGATCTCTATTTCAGACAGTTGTATTTACGACAGCATTTTATTTAACGTTAAAGCTAAATCATGTGGGGCAATAAGATGGAATGTTGTTTATGATTTAAAAGTTCGCGGATTTTATGTTTTATTGGATTCATGATGGAATTCATCACATTATTGCTACGGCGATGAAATTTCTGTTAATACTTTCAACAGCACTGGCAGGGGATTTGTCGAGAATATCGCTTTACGGTCGCATTGAATTTACATTAGACGAGTTCACTCGATAATGCACTGATAGATAATGCTCTGGGCGGCCAACATAAGACCTATATGCTTTCAGAATTAGGATGCGCATTGATACTGGTCTATTTTTGTGTTGTTCGGTAATCGATATCTGTGAAGTTTGCTTTTAAATACACAAAGAGAGAACTCGACTAATGTAATTTCAGACAAAATATATTTATATGGAGAATGTTGCATATACAGCTAAATTAATTTCATTAATAATTAGTATTAATTTAAAAAATACAACGAGATCTATTAATAGATATTCACAATTTGACTTTCCATCTTCGTTGATCAAACTTACAATTAGCCTAATAAAGATACAAATAAATAAATGTCTCAATAAAATTTAATAAAGTTCAATTTGATAACAAATTATTTATACTTTCATACCGTTTTAGTTATTGAATTTTGGTACAATTTTTAAGACAGGTATTATCCGGCTTTATTTATCAATAATGACGATAATCCTGCTGAGATATTCACAACTATTTGTGCGAAATGATTTTCTCAAAAATGTTTCATTCCGTTAGATTTCTCAATTGACTATTGCCCATCGATCAACGTGAGATTTATATGTACGCGACATGTCCGATATTTTGGAAACTTTTGATATCATCCGTTTTCGCTATACTACGTCGAATCTAGAGATGCAATATTGTTGGTCCCAGATACGTGATGGAAATTGAAACATCGCTCGCCGCGCGCCTTCTTCAGAATCGCGCCGAATAAATGAAACGCCCGAGCGATTCGCACAATACGGATACCTAACGCTTGGGTTAACGAAGATACATGAGTCGTAAAATCGCACTGCTGCAAGCACGCGCAACGATGACGACAAAAGTTTCCTATTTCGCATTAAAATTGCTCGGCGATAATATTCTAATTAGAAAGTTTCCCAACAGCCGCTAAATGGACAATTAATGGCGCGAAATATCGGTATATTGACGCTATACCGTAGCCTGCAATCGTTATACGCGCGCGGATGCCGTAAAGTTTTAATTAAACGTTTCGCGTATTTTAACGCGAGGCACCACGGAATATATAACTCACCCCCAAAAGCCAGTCTTATAGTTTTGTTCGAAAAAGTCCCAGCGGCGAGAACTTCATAATTTAGAGTGAAGGATGATGATTTGCCAGAAACTCAAAGGATATAACATTATACATAACGCGATACGAAGACAATTAATAAAAATATAAAAAGCAAACTCGTATCAATAAAAAGTATTTCTTAATAGATAAAAAGTAATAAAGATATATACTTTAACCCTTTTTTTGATTATTCAACTCGAATGTATTTTTTTATTTTTGTAAAGTGCTTTTCATAAGACTTTCCTGTATAAATTACACGTTTTTATATAACGTAGACCTTATTTTACTTCAACAAATTCTTCGACGAATTTGGGGTTTTTCTGAATTTTGATGACGAGAGCACCAAAATTAAAGCTAAAAATTTTCAGGATACTATATGTGCTCATCGCGACGAACAAAAGGACGTTTGTTGAATGCGGGCATTCTTTCGAGGCACGTTCGTTTGTCGCGCGTCGCATATTCTCTTCGAAACCCGAGGCACAGACTAGAAACAATTATGCGGCTGCACGTTGAGCGATTTCGAGGCGCTATAGCGTTGAAAACTGCAGCAATCTTAAAAATACATCGCCTTATTCGACGGCGTGAAGAGCGCGACCGTTAAAACTTGGTCTTCGAGATAAACATAACTTATGACGCGTACGTGCTATCATCGCCATATGAGCGCGATATCGGCATATCAGAAGGCGATAGGATATACGGCAGCCGTATGTATAGTAATACAGTAGCTGCCCTCGCACAATTGCTTTCGACGTAGCTGACGGGCTTCTTCCCTGCACTCGGCTGTTCGGCGTAGCAGCCCATGCACCGCTGCATAAATTTGCATCGTGCGCGGCGATAATCGGTCTCGAGATCCGCACAAAGCGGACCCGGGGTTCATCGACCGCATCAGCTTTCCGTCTATTTTGTTGTCACCGTTATATGGATTATCCTGTCGATATAAGCCGTGAACCGGGTCTGCGTACCGCTCCGGGCACGGACGAGATTGAAATTACGAAGTTGTCGCCCGTGGACCGATTTGACCAATGGTTAATGCTAAGGGCGGTTGACGCGAAGAACGAATTACTGAATTTTCCTTAGAGCTACGCTATAAAGAATATCGATTAAATTTAAAATAATAGTCACTGGAGAAAATAGTAAACTAATTATTCAGTTCACATAAAGAAGCTATTTATTGCTCATTTATACACGGGACAGCTCGATTACGATTAGGACTGGATGGCGCTAGAAAAATTTGTTTTAAGACGGTCGAATTACATATCAAGCGTTAAATACGATTACGATAATATGATTTTCAAATTGTCATCAAAAATTAGATATATGCGATTAGAATCAAGATTTGGTTTAAAATAAAAAATGCGAAAATGAACATCAGAACCAATATATAACCGATATAACGTTATAAATATTAAATGTGTGATCAGAGGTACCATGATACGAATAAAATTACAAGTATTTAAAAATTTATCGCGATAATCATTGCATTCGAGAAATACGTTAGCGCAGCTCTTGATCTATCCGATCGATATCGTTTACGTTAGAATACGAGAAGAAATGAAATTCGCAGAGCAAAGAATTATTTTAAGAATTGCAAAAATACAAAGGAGGTGCAATAATTTCATGTCACTTATGTAAAATATGCAATTTCTCGGATCGTTGCCGTTGAAACATTGTCTCGCGGCTTACTTGTGACACGGATGTCGCAATTCCGCCGGTCTTCGAGCACTTAATGAAATTCGCGAGCTTTGTTCACTCATGCAATCGTATTCACGACAATCAACGATCAATATGAAGCGCAATAGCTGACTTTGAATTACTCGATGTGTTTTGAGTTTTCGATAATTTATAAGATTACACAAAGCTTTTCGTGATAATTTTAAACGTTTTAGCTTGCTTCGTATCCTCGTTCACGTATTTCGCCCTCGTCGCGCTTGACCGATCCCGATTTGCGAAAATGTCACTTTACAACAAACGTATATCGGCTGTGTTTCAGTTTACTTCCGGTGTACTGCGAATTTTCGTCGTTTCAATTGGTGCCGCGTTTTATCCGCGGTGTCGAACACAGAAACGTGTACGAAAGCGCATTTGCGAAACAACTGCGCGATTTCGCCGAAAAAAACTCGACACGAGAAGATATCGTTGGCTGTGCGCGGATGGACATCATATTTCGCGACCAGTGAGCATTAATCGTGCGGGACAGCCACCATAAAGAGAGCCACGGAGTTATCCATCTGTCCATTTCGGGGCAGTTACAGAATGCCTCTCATATGGCACGGACGGGCGATTCAAATGACGAAATCATCAATTGGGTAGAGAACGATTGAGATTGTCCGAGACATCGTCTTGATTTATTTCCACATTCCAGTTGGAAAATATCGTTATAGAGGATATTCTGGGATAAAATTTTCGTAAAAGAATATTTTACGGTTTACGTTAAATGAAAGATTTGCATAAATAAAAATGTGATATTATAATAAATAAATATTTTGTGCGACATTCATTTAAATATGTTTTAGAAATAAAATGTTTTGAATTAAGAAAATTCAAATTAGAAATATACTTATTGTTAGAGAAAGAAATAAAACTTTGAATTCATAATATGCATAACTATCTTTTTTTAAATATTCAAAATAATCTCACTATCTTTTGTTAAATTCCTGTCTTTTTAATTAGATGAAGAATAATTTTATTTTGAGTTTATGAAAATGCTCTTTAGTTCGTATATTTTCTATAATTTCTTTTGTAAGAAGAGATTCAAGATATGTTAATGCATTTTCCTATTAAATTTGAACGTCTTAATTATCCGTATTGTTAAATATTACAAACTTCAAGGATCATTGTTATTCCTTCAATAATAAATAATGAATTCGATTAAAGATGGAAAGTCAAAGTGGCCATTATATTACTAACGTTGATAGTCTTAGCAACCTTGCACTTTTCCGTGTTATCTCGACTATATGTACAATAATGCATCGAGCTGTCAGACGCGACTTTATGCGAGCAAGCATGTAATTAGCAGCCCACGCTGCCAAGTGCCTCGTGTTAAATTAATAATTTTATTCAAGCATCTCCGGTCGTGACTCGCGGAAGCAACTTGACTTCCGACCTGCGAAAAGCGCGACGAGAATTAATCAGTGGATTTCCAATTGTGATAATGGCGCAAATATTTTTACTGGACATGCCAGAAAATCTGTTGTTACTTCGTCAAAATTGTGGATTACTCGTCGAAATCATGCTTTTTATATGTGCAAGATTGCAATAAAAGAGTATCATGAATCATTAAGTGAAGAATTTGAAATATATATAACATTAGTCGTTAAATAAAGCTCGACTATTCTCGATCGCAATGCGTATCGAAAATCTTAGTAATAGCAAATAGCAATTAATATCGACATTACATGTCTTTTTATTAAAGATTCTTCCAAATCTCGTTTGACGCAAAGCGAAAGAATTAGCTAAGTGAGATCAAAGCGTTCACTGAACGCTAATTAGAAGCTAATTTCCTCGTGCCACTAGGTCTCACTAGTTAAAGAGTGGTAGAAATAATCTTGACGATTTCGACTTTCGGAAAATCGTTGACGATCATTTTTCTCTTTCTCTCTCTTTCCCTGTTGCTCTTTTCATGTACCAAATAAAGATTTTTGGCAACAAGATGTAATTCTCCACGACACTTTCGATCGTTGAAGGAAATGGAACAACGGTGGGACAGACGAATGGCCCTAAAAAGGATGGAAAAGGGCATTTTGCGGGGAACGAAATAGCATCTAAACGAATTTGCGTTTAGTGCCGCTCTCATGATGGTTTGTTTTAAGATGCATCGCACGGCGCATTTATCTCAGCCATGGACTTTAATTAAACTTTCTTTCCCTGAGGAAAGAAAATACATAATGAGAACGTTTCCCCTTGTGTACTGTGTATGCATATGTATGTATGCATATGTGTGTGTGTAGGGGATACTCTTTGTTTCCTCTTCTTCTTCCTCTCGTTGAACAATAGAAAGGACCAGCTTCTGGAAATCGATCGATTTTTTTCGCATCGCGCGTCGTCGATGTTTGTTGCAATGTGTTGCGTTAACTCTAATTAGGCTGAATGCGCTTAATTAAATTTTCCTTTTTGTTACAGCTCTAAATACATATCTGATATAAAATATATACATAATATAAAAAGAGATAAAAACATCAACTATATGTATAGAATTAAACCAAGTTAATTTAATCGAGTTTAAAGTTGAAATTAAGCAGATAAAAGTGTATCACTTGCAATACATTTTGAGATTTCTTGAGTAAACATTCCGAGACTCTCGAATTTTACGAATTCTAGATTTATATTCATTCGGATCTCATCTGTTCGCGATAATCTAGGACTACGTAGCTAACGCAATTAAATGCAAAAGGGCTTTAATTCAACCTATGTGTTGAGAGTATTTTGCATTATTAGAAATATACTTATGCGCTGCCGTTCAGTAGAAATAAATCCCTACAAGAGTTAATTCAACATAATTTCAACATGATCTCAACGGCTTCCATCGTTCGTGAGTTGATTATTATTTCTGATATTTTTCTTTTAAACTAAGTGAGCTGATCATCTTTATGTTACAGGATTATCAGGATTATACGTTTTGTTGCTGTTCGATAACTTTATCACGCTGTTTACGCAAGCATTATGAAAGATTGGTTTTATTTTCGCAAATATTACATTAAATTTGTAGTATTGTAATATAATTGGCTACTAATATCAAGCTTTTGTATATCATACAATGTTTCTCGTTAAGTCAGAGAATACAGTAACAAAAAATAATACGACAAATTACACCAAATTGAAGACTATTTTGTGATTTTTTGGGCGGTTAACACGCTGTTGATTGAGGGCGAATACTAAACAGGTTTATATTGGTGGACATTTGTATGCGTGTGTGTGGGACATTTAGATGCGGAAAACATATTACAACAGTATGTATATATGTGATTCTACGAAAAAAGATTTCAAAGCCTAGAATATTGTAAAAAAAGAAATTGGAAAACGAATTCACTGTACACGAATATTGCGTGGAAACAAATCATTCGGGACACGTCGCAGGAATTAAACGAACTAACTCGGTGCTGCAAGAATCAAAGATGTGAGTGTCTTCGTGTCTTGATCACGTGATTTACACATATAAACGTGATATCTCACTCGAGACTCGCTCTAAAGTCCCATTTAGCTCCGCTCGTAATTGTAGAAATTAATTTTACGATGATATACTACAGCGCTCTTGCGATCGTAAAACTAATTTGTCATCTATTTTATTAGCCCCTTCCGCTGACGTCGCGCGGGCGGAACATAGTTCAGCTCGTTTGTTCGGATTTTATTTCTGACGTTCACATCTTTACTGCTTGCTATTCCGACATAACGGTCACCATCGATGCAAGTATAAAAATAAAATTGTACATAAAGGTCCTAGGGAGCCTGTCCCGTGTTGTCGTTCGCGAATGAGCGTGTTGGCTGGGCGTGTAATTGTTTAACGGACAGGTCGTTTCCGGCGGCATTTTGTAAATATATTCGCGCCCGATATCACTTCATTTTATTTTACGACATTTCCGAACGATCCATTTAGGATCTTAATTGCGATAATCTTATAAATATTATGATACGCAGTCAATCCGCTTATGCCTCGAAGAAGCTTTTCCGACGGGAGATGACCCGGTTCTAGAATCTCACGACAAAGTACCTATCGTTCACTGTCTATATTAAACTCCGTTTAGATCGAACAATTCACTTAAACAATAATTGCAACGTTTTATATTTCTTATTTGTTCGCGACGCACTTTCGTTCTCTTACTCCGGGAGGAAAATACAAGGGAAATCTTAAGACAAAATAACAAAAGCGTAATCGCCTTTTCTCGTGACTTCGAATTTCTTGATAAAGAAACATTTTCTTTCCATTAAAATTTGGACCATCTGGGGCGAGCTTAAACGGAAAATTCAATTGGACGAGCTTAATGTGTTCTAACAGACTTCTAAGTCTGAACAGAGATCGGATGTTCTTTCGTATCACTCTCCGACGAGAAGGCGGATCTGTACCACTAAAATGCGATAAACCGGTGGTGGGATTTGGAAGCTTTTAGCGCTGATCCACGTGATCCTTCGCGACATTCTCGACGCTCTACACTAGTGCAACTTACACGCGCGGCATACAGTCCGCAATCGCCGTGACAAGAAGCCGTTTTCTTCGCATGATATGCGCCTGCAGAGGAGCAGTGCCCCGTCCCGTTGAAATAAAAACAGGATTGCGGATCGTAATCGCGGAACTTCAACAATCTCGTCACATAAATAATCTCGCGAAACAACGTAAAAGATTGATAACTCCAATTTTCCACTCGGTTTCCGGGGTAACTTTCAGAAATTACCTTATCTCGCGCAAAAATAATGCAATTACCTATAAATTAAGCGTGACCCTGGGCCACGCGGAAGAAATTAGGGACAGAATACGGGATAACAAGTCCTGGGAGGTAGGGCAGAGAATGGAGGGAGTTATCGACTCTCGGGAAACGTATAATCCTGACTCCCACAACGATCTTTTATTTTCCCCACCACGTTTCTGACTCGAGCTTGAATAGCCTGTTGGTGCGATAGGTCGCCCGAACACGCTAGCTCTTTCGAGAAGCAATCTAGCTGCCCTTTTCGGCGTGCCTGATTCGCGAGCTTGCCTTCGAGCGTTCATTACCCGAACGATAGGGCCGATCCACTTGCCATTCTAGACTACCTTTGTAATCCGTCGTCTTCGTTTTCCACCTTACTGTTTGGTTACTTCGTCGAGGTTTTCTAGGAATTGCGCAAAAAACAGGCGAAGGTACATTTACAGGGAGCGCCGTTATATCATCCAGTGAGCAATTAATTAAAGGTTTAAGTGGAATCTTTGTATAATGTTACTTTGAGATTATTAATAAATCACTTATTCTGAGCCGAGTACCTTCTTGACAGCAAATGGAAGAACAATTTAATGGTCTGTGCATTTATTCTGCCAGACATTTGTAAATAATTTATGGTATTTCATCGCTGGTAACATATATTGCCAATATGCGTAATGGTTAAATAAATATAGCCATCGTCAGGATGATATATCGCAGCGCGCCCTCCGCGTTTCACGGATATATACACATACGAATGTATGTACAGACACTGTAAAAACACGCTTGCCAGATGCGAGTTACCGTTGGTTGACAATCATAGGTACCTATTAAAGGGACAGCGTCCGAAGTCGTCGGCATGCTTTCTGCCACGAGGTTCAGGAAAACTGTCAGCGACAGCAGAATGGTCACTCCTGAACAGGTCCAAAAAATTAAACATCAACATTGCGTCGCAACGCGCGGGCTTAACGTGCTACCTTGGATCTCTAGGGCACCTAATAAGATTAGGTTTTAGGTCGCTGACGCCTGGGGGGAGATCGAGATAAAATTGTGTAAACAATCACTTTCAATTTCTCCGAGTGACGCAAGTCAGTTCGAATATGGTGTCCGAGGATCGCTCAGACCTCCGACTTTTCCTTGTCCGAAATTTCCTGAGTTTGTTTCAATTTCTGATTCGCACTCTCGTATCGTGATCTGCCGATTGATAGCGCCGATTTGTGAGTCCAGCTCGAACTGGAATGCGATTTACGGACTTCGCAAAATTACCGTAACATCTCCATATTTTCGCTCACGGAGAAGTACATAGTTTAAATGATGCGATTCTACCTATGCGACACAAAACTTTTACCAACTTTTCCAACAACTATTTATCGCATTCTCTACGCTATGTTGCATTTGTATATGGTTATTTAGAGAACAATGTCGTATGAAGAATTTGTTTTACACATAAATTCCTAACAGACTCGCTAGAATGTAACTATGTAACGAGAGAAAAATGACGAGAGAATCCGCTGCATCAATATAGAAGTAACTGGTTTGTCGATGAACCAGAACTCGCTGATTACAACGTGATATTAATGACGATGAGGGAATGTCGGGTATGATCCGATAGAATCCGTGCGATGACCGCGCGAATTACGCGACTCTGCGCAAACATTCGAGAAGACATGTCTGTGAGCTCGCTCGCATGATTAAGTGTGGACGACCGCGAACAATCGAATCCTGTTTATTCCATGTAGAATGTAGATTCTACTCGCCCCCGGCAGGATTTCCAAGGGTGGGATTAGCTCGCAAAGTTCGGAACGTGTAGCGGACGCAGCATGGAGATGCGCCGTACTGCGGAGGATCCGCAACGTTAGGCGACTTTGGTGAATCTGCCTAAGTCGTCGGCAACTCCATTACTGCGTAACAGCCTTCAAAGTGACCAGCAAAATTCGATTATCTTACTGCTCCTATCCAGAATTGGGAACTTCTGCGAGCGATTGACAACTCTTGTCCGCGTGAAACGGACGGTTCGACCGCAAACTGATTGGGTCGGGTGAAATTCGAATTGTCATATAAATTCATGGAGAACCGAATAATTCGATCAAGAACTCAGTATCATAAAATGCTAATTGAAGCGTTATTACTCTGTGCAGGGTATGGCATAGGAACAGAAGTATAAATGTAATGTTTATACTTTATGGGAAGTAACAATTTACACCTTTATACAATAATAAAGTTTTTCAGTGATCACATATTAGTTTGACAAAATATACAATATAATTATTAAAATAAATTAAGCAGAAATAGACATATAATTTTTGTGATCCTTGGAGATAATTCTCGTTGCAGAGTAAGTCAAGATATTACAAATTTAGCTATTAGGTATCATCAAAAAATTAGCCTTTCTATTTATATTTTATATATATTGACTGAATCAATTATTGCTTTTGTGTGTGTGTGCGTGTGTGTGTGTGTGTGAGAAAGAAAAACTTTAGTACTTTATTGCTAATTGCTATAGGATACCATTACGTATATAAAAAGACAACTAACTAAAGATAATCGGGCCCTATTACATTTTCGTTGATGACCTGCCCCTATTCACTCTGATAAGCACATGCGAGAAATCACGTAATATTCCTTGAACGAAACCAACAAACCATGATGTCGCGAGTTAACTCACCAAGTTCGGAGCATTACGATGGCTCTTGGAGCGCGAGGGGACTTGACAATGAGTCATTAAGCTTGATGCATGTATAGGTACGTCGTAATTAAGTTACATGAAACTCCGCTGTGAAGCATAGTGGACTCATTCTGCCAGTCGATGAATTATCGTCGCCATTAAATTGTCACTCGCAAATCAGAAAAAATAAAATATGCAATGTGTCCTCTGTGGTGCTTCCGGAACGAATTTCGCGATTCTTGCAATCGACGAAATTAACTGGAAACGCGCGCATCTGAGCCATGAGCAATCGACTAATACACAATTTATGTCAAATTACAGATATTATAACTAATTGGTTAAAAAAAAGTGGAAGTACCTAAAATAAAAAGAATTTCTTAAAAACCATTTCTTAAAGATTTGTTCAATTAGCTAAAAATGTAAAATTTATCAGGTCTGACGAAACATGAAATTTTACATGCTCTTCGCAATGTGAGTCGTGGAATCTTTTCTTTAATGATATTTAAAGTCGGCTGCACAATGCCGATTTTACCTTATGAGCGGAAAAATTGGAAGTAGTGAAAAGAATACCACAAATGAGCGCACTTCTTAAAAATATATCCAATTATTTAAAAACGCAAAATTTCTCGAAAGACTCGCGAGGCTGTAACATCAGCTTTTCAAAAATGTGTAGGTCGAGGAATTTTTTCTTCAATGATATCTAAAGTCGGAAGCAACTTCTTCTTTGTACTCTTCACTTGCACTTTAATTCGTTTAATGGCACGCTTAAGTGAAATACGATCGAATGAGAGCACCGTATTTCGATGAGATCGACGGACGTAAACCGCGACAAGGTGCGTCCGCGGTAGATGGCAAACCGCCAATAACATCGGGGGTTGTCGGTCAGCGGGGGAAGGCGCGGAGCTTGAGGAAGGCTGACCAATTAGTTCCTTGCTATTAGACCCGAGCGCTCGCTGGAATACCGGAACGCGTGCGCGATCGATACTTTTTCGAAACCATCCGAGAGATTTGTACGAGAAACGCTGATCGCACGAGCTGCTTTCGTGCGTCGCACATGACAGCTAGATTATTATTCCAGAGATATGGAAGTTTGCCGACAGAAAATATAAATATTCATAATAACAATTTTTTATAAGATGAAAGATTAATTTTCATATTCTCAAGTAAGAAAACATTTTCTGCAAACTTTTGATACCTCCGCTTCGCGCTGTCTAATAACTTCTTTTTATACTATGTAGCTGATCATTGTATAATTGGCATTGAAAAATTGTTTAGTTCTCAATTGTTTAGTTCTCCAAGGTTTCAGTTATTAAAATATTGAATTGTATTTTTTATTTATTATTATAGAATAAATGTTCCTTAATTTTGCCGTCGATTGACTTATTTCCTTTAAATGTGTCAGAGAAATATTTGTTAAATCAACTATTGCAAATCACGACCCTCGTATATTTATGCGAAATGATATGTAATGTTTGCGTATGTACAGCTTGTTCATGCGGATACTAGGAAAACAAGACTATGTGCCAAGATTTTTCTAGTCGATATATCTAGGAAAAACAATGATAAATTTCTGACATAACGAGTTAAAGTAGATTCGAGCGCTTCGTAGCTGGCACTGTACGACTATTTTTTTAAATAGTAGTTTAGTGTTGAATTTATGTATGTAGCGTATACTGCCTTTCGCATAAATATAAAGAATATCGAGGAACAGTCAATATAGATTTCTCCGGCGCGTTAAAAGAATTGTGGATATGACGTTTGATTAAATAATCACTAACTTTCCTAACTAACAATAAGTATCTATGTACATGCTTCCCGAGTACTTTTCTATTTCAGAATGGCATAGCATTTGCCCTTTAATTGCCACGTGGGCAGCTTCTGAAATTTGCCACACAACAACTTGTTTGCAACTCGCGTCCCGCCTAATCGCAATAAATCGCAAAGAGTGCAACTTTTCAGACTTTTCACTATAACTTCATTTCAGTTGATTTCCCATCCGAGTCTCTCGCGTAACAAGTGTTATAACCGCCGCGGGAATCGTGCAACCAGTCTTAATGGAATTTCATTCCTAGCGAAACGGTGCACGAAACGCTCACTTGTTCTCGAGTAAGATGACGCCTTTGGGGGATGCCAGGCATCTCTCGGCATTCATTCTTACCATCGCTATTCGATTTCGCAGGTAGACTACTGTTTTGTTTTATTTACTTATGGATTATTTGCAAATTTTTTCGACCTTGTATATATATATATATATACATTCATTGTACACTTTATTCTTAGTTCATTATACCATTTATATCATTTTATACAATTATCTGTTCTATCACTTTTGTATTTATATTTGTATATACATTTCTGTTTACTGTAAATTTTATCATGCTGTTTTTCAATACTATTTTAGAAAACTAAAAGTATGGTATAAAGTATACCTACATAATTGCGTACGCGTGTGTGTGTGTGTGCGCGCGCGCGTGTGTAATTTTCTTTTCTCTCCTCTTACACTTAATTCTGTTATATTCTTATGCCTATATAAAAGACGTCAGGTTTATTGGCAAGAGGGCAAGGCAGAACGGCTACATGGGCACTCACGTCGCACCCTTTGTCATGATAATGTTCAATCAAACACAGCCCTCAACAAGGGCGAGTTAGCAACGCAACGCACGCATTTCTCTCGCATTTATCCGGTTAATGAAATTCGAGAGCAGCCACAACGGAGCTCCTCCTGCCCCTTCGGAATTTATAGCGGCGTGATGTTATGTAAATTTCGTTTGCGCACATTTTTAAGCATAATCAAGTGTAGTTGACGCGATATTGTTGTTAAAAGAACCTACATTTCAGAGCGCTCAGAAGTGGTAGCGTAATCTGCAATATGATGCCGCTTGATATTTTTAATTGTCAGTTCAATGAAAAATCAAGTATCCTCCTAAGCACTACAAAACTTCAACGACTGTACATCATACAGATTTAAGATTAGATTACGTTAAAGTTTGATTATACAAATAAGATTCTTGTACTTATATTTTTGGATTTAGCCTCTCTCTTATAAGTTAACGGACGTCGCAGAACAGATTCGCGTAGGGTTTACATGTGGGAATTATTATCGATGTTCGGAAATTTGTAATGACCAGGGTGTATCGACATTCCCGAGATAAATGTCGACGTGAACCACCGAAAGTTCCAAAGTCCCTAATCCTCGTGTGATCCTCGCGAAGGAAAGTTCTGTCGGACGTTAGAGCGGATCCACACAAGATATCCTGGACTTCGCCAATGATTAATTACGGGATGGAGGAGATAGATGTCCAGAAACAGGAAAATGTGGTTTAGGGCGAGGAGAAATGAAACTTTTTGATAAATCGAATGTACACGGAAAAAATTTCTCGATAAAAAGTCATTCGAAGTACATTATAAATTATTATGTAAAGTACCTATGTTACAGATCTTTATACTTTTGGTGCACGCCAAATATACCTACAGATATTTTACAAATTATTTGGATTTTATATTGTCAGAAGATAATCCGAATGAATGTAGGTAGGTACATCAAATTTATGGTTTTAATTTATTAAAAATTTATGTCATAACATAATATGATCACTATTTATCGGCCAAACATTAGCAAGTGATCAATGATAAAGTTTTCCATTTGGACAAGAAAACGATCCCAAAGCATCATTTTCACGTTTCCGACTATTTTACTGAGTTGCTGGAATTTTTGATGAGAGAAGAACGAGTTTCTTGCGTTCTTAAGTGGCAGTAATATCTTACTTGGGTTTTAAAGCGCGCCCAACTGAACGTCAAAGAGAACGAATGACGTAAAGCAACAATGGCGAAAGGCTCGTCGAAGGACAAAAGGAAATCCAAAGACGTAGCGGAAACAATGGGACAGAGGTGAGGAAATAAGGAGAGTGCTATGAAAAGATACCGCAAGAGTTTCGGCTGCTCCGTCAGAAAACCCATCAGTAGATTGCACCCCTGCCGGTTTCACCCATCATAAGTCCCGTCTTTGCGACACCGGGATTTACTTCACCGGTTTCATAAAGCGACGCTTGACAGCTGTGGTTGAAATTGCCACTGATTTTCCAAGTAAAAATTTTGTAACTGGGTCGCGGACGTTGACGCTTTATTGGTCTCCCGAATGGTATAATATTGTCCATCGTGTTACGTGAGCTCTCACGCGGAATACTATTATACTTGTATTATACTAACAATAAGTACATTGCATTATGCATTCTGCAAAGTACCTTTGCGTTCTGCATTCTGCAAAGCACTTAGAATTAACGGTTTATTGTATTATAGACAACATTAAAATTAAAAGAATTAATGACCGTATTAAGGAAACAAGAAATACGTGTTTGCCCTCTTCGCGAAATTCAAGCGGATTATTTTCATGGAGTTAAAATTAAATCGCATAATATGTTTGAGCTTTTACGCATGATGTCATCTTATCGCGCAGCAAAGGGTAACGGTAATCACGATAATTTTCAAGACATACTCGCTCGTTTAATTCTCGTGGTAACATCGTTCGTATGAATTAGACTCTTGGGATGTTAAGTACCTACTGCAGAATACCTCGAATCGCATAAGGTAAGTTTGAGGAAATCTATATACATTTCTCTTCTGGGAATCGGAAAGTGCAAAATGGAGCCAAGACACCAGATTAGAATAATTCATAGAAAAAGTTCGTGAACGAGCGCCTTCAAAACTCAATTAATCTTAATTCTTCTTCCGTATTTTCCGAATAATTAAAAATGTGCGACTTTTTACAAATAAATATCAATTAAATTATTAAAATGCTGTTAAATGCGAATTTGTGTATTTTGTGGAATGTAATAGTTTTGATAATACATGTGCTGGATTTACATTCTAGTAAACAGTTGCTCAAAGAGTCTCTTTAGTTTAGTATCGATGGCGCAATTCTCTAAATTCCATAAAATGTCAGAACGGCACGCTCAAAATCGGCGGTTGTAGCGGTAAGAGCGTGCACCAAAGTTGAAAGTACCAGTCGGCATCGAAGAAGTTAAGCGTTCACTCTAATGACATCGTCACCGGAAATTGCGTCGGCGCGCACGTGAAGATAATCCCCGGCGGGATTAACGACAGCGGCTGCGTAGCGCAAAAGTTATCCGTGTTTTCTTTCTCGCTCACGATTTCTCATCTATTCAGCGCAGCGTACGGAAACTTTGCGAAAGAGTGCGACAGTACGTCAGGAGAATCCTTAATAAGGCAGCAAGTGCTATCGAATCCACCTAGATAAAGTCGACGCCGAGTTTCTTACTTTTTCGGTTTCACTTGGTTAACTTTGATGAGCTATTATTAAACACAGAAAAACGAAACTCTAGCGCCAGCTCTAAATTGAGGCCGGCGTGTAATTATTCTCGTTTAATTTTTACGATACTGACGCAACGAGCATTTGTGCAAAAACCGTTCTGAAACTCTGAAATTTAATTTCAACTTGATGAATGATAGCTGGTTTCTATAATAGAAGTATTTCATCGATTTATCCAATTGAATTACGCAGCTCGTGTTGAACTTTGTGCTATATAGATTGGTTTTAATTATCACATCAAAATTGGCAAGAAACATGAGATATTGTTAGTGTTTAGCAAATGATTAAGGATTAAGCAACGTTCGCACAATGCATGTGCATGGACGTGAAACGTATTTCGTCGTTGTAATATCCAGAAACTACCCTATGAAGTATGACACGTGATAATGAGGTACCTCGCATACAGCCGTTCTGCAATGCCAGGCTTTACTGTAACTTGCCATAGCCGACAACGTCAAGCACAAATTGCACGCACCAAAAGCTCGCCGAGCACTTGCGTTATGGTGTTTATTTAGTATGATTATTAGGTCGTGGTACGTCGTGGATAACGATTGACAATGCATCCAAGATTCGTTTGCATTCAGATATATTATATACGAATAGAAATGATGAAATAGAAGGAGAATGTTAGGAAAGAGTACTAGTAGGTGGCGCGCTTTCGAGGAAGACAGAAAAGAGCGAGATTTATTTACCGCGGATAGATAAACATATAACTCGCAGAGATTACAGCTTGCCTAACTTTCGTCCGGTATCTTTATAGATCGCGAAAGCGTGAAAACACACAATGCGCATGCGAATGTTATCCGTATTCACGTACGCACAACACACAACAACACTTTGTTTTTATATATTTTTATATACAGGATATGGTCGCATTAGCTTCTTGTCTCTTCCATCGACAGAATTGCCTATTTTTTTCCATCTACCCCAAAAATTACATGACGTTGAATAATAATATTGTCAATTTCTAACGCAACAACTGCGTTCATTACGGTGAATCTCATTCGATCGTATATTCAATGTTTTTTACTATATCGAGATCGCATTTGTGTGAAGAGGTATTAACGAATATTTGAATATATATGTTTAGCGTAGAATATCCGATTTTAATTTTAATGACAGTTGTTTTAACGACAAAATATGTACTGAATTTTTTTTCCATAGAAAAAGAAATATTGATCATCGTTCGATCACCATAGTTTATAATTATTATATATCTTTATAACTAACTAGTCTATAAAATTTATAAAAATACTTTACTGAGAAAATTTAGGTAGACAAGATTACATCATTTAATCACAAAGAGCATTCTACTTTCCATCGCTTACAGTTCAGGTAATATTAATGCCTCGACATTTCACTTAAAAGAAAATCTACTCCAAGTTGGTCAAAGAATTAATTAAGGCTAATGGTTCTGGAACATCTTGTATAATCTGCATCTCGATTGAACATCTCAGGGGAAGTCGGAAGTTTCAAATTTCTCTTCTTGCTTTACAATTTAATTTAAGTATAGCACAATTTAATCGAAATTCATTGATGTCACAATAAAGCCGAATGTAACAGCCAATAAAGTTTCGATCTTGAATCAACATATTTACACGCGGAACAATATCGATTCGGCATTTGGCTATATCTACGAGGGCTACAGTGCTGAGAGGAAATATTTTCGCGGTATATTTTGCGAGCTACCGAAAATAATGCGCGACGGAAAGAGTGCGCTGTGTCCAGTTCGTCTCTGACGCCATAACACCATAACGTTTGTCGAGAACAGCCTCGAGCATCGGTTTCGACATCGATTCTGGGTTGTCGTTTTTCCGAGGCACTACAGGGAAATTTCACAATTCAATTCCCACGAACGGCGAACGAGAAAGTCATTTCTCAAAACCGGCCACGGTTACACGAAATGACTTGTCGAAGATGAGATTGTCATTCGCAATACTTTTTCGACATCAAGAGAAAGTAATATAATAAGAATGCATGCCAATGCACTCCTTTGTGTAACGATACATCGCATTTGACAATTAAATTGCAGCTAAAGTACAAGAGCTCGATGTTTATGTTTACGTAACACGTTTCTGGTATTAGGGGCAGTTCTAGATGATTTGGGGCCTCCGAGGAAAAATTAATGGAAAAATATAGCATCCCTGCACAGAGATATCGCCCGGTAATTACCACAGCTTTTGGAAGTTCTCTTAAATATGACAGATGGGAGAACGGCCGAGAGAACTTTGACACGAATCTCGTAATGGATCCATCATAATTACAGAGGTGCATTTCCGGCTAATACCACGTGAAAAATAACGGAAGGCCACCGCGAAACAAGGGTAGTATTAACGGTAAGTGAGGAAGTATCGAGAGCGTATCGTGAATTGACAATTCGGACTGCGAGTCACTACACAGTCACGTACGCCGACGGATGGGTACATATACATATGACAGATGGGTATATATGCCATACATTGTGAAACCAGTTTGAAATCGGAGTCAATACATTGGCGAAACGGCTCTCTAATGTCCCGCTTTGATATCTCGCCCGATTTTATCAAGCCCGTCGATTGCTTCGGACACAAGACGAGAATTATATACACACCCGTTCTGGGGCGTGTTTGGAAAGCCTGATTGAAAGCAGAGTCGCACGAGACAATCAACAAAAAAAAAAAGGGGGAAAAAAAATAATCGACCACTGACGGAGGATTCATGAGACATGGAAAAGTTAATAGGAATAAAAAAAATTGATTGGTGGAAACGATCAGAATGTTACGGTCCTCAGCTTTATGGTGAAATCCGGCGGTGCGCCGTTCACTATTCCCACGCAATCTTAGGAAAATCGCGCGAAGTACCCCGCGGGGAGAAGTCCCATTATCTCTGACACATCAAAAACTTGGACGAGAAAAGACGGCGACTTTTCCCGATGCGCTATCGAGAGCCGGAGATTGGATCTGCCACGGTGCGTCATGAATATTCACGAGGGCGCGGATGTCATTTTATGCAGTTCATTCGGCGTTTTGGTGTAAGGTGAGCCAGCGATTGCTGCTGGTTATTCGTGTGTTAAGCCTGAATAATTGAAGGGCCCGGTATTATCGGTGCCCGATCGACTATTCGATTCTCGATTGATATGACCACCTCGAATTATGAATTCTTCGACTCTCCATGAACCAATAACTTGTCACTCCCGATTGATTTAACACTTCAACGTCAACGTGGACATTTTGTTGAAATGGAGATGTCCCGCAGATGCGAGCGTGTTTGGACAGAGGAATACGTCAAAACTCGTCGATACCATCGCATCGGCCAGTTCGAGTATAGCGCTCATCGTGAAGGCTCGATGGAGGAAACGCGCACGTAATATTTCACATAGTCTACCATCGTTGCAGGACCAAAGGAGTCGTTCGAGAGAGGCTTATTCCGCGGAGCCCCTAAAATATGCATCACCGACGGCGTTTACATGTCGAGATACGCGGTGCGCTATGTAACATGCAGCGCGCCCTTACAGGCTAACGCGATGTACTGGTTGCCCGACGTATCCAAAATTCAAATCACGCGGCACTCTTCCTCGAACGACTCTTCGTAAATGTAAACGTGGACGTATAAGCCCGTGAGAGACGTCGAGGGTACCCATAGACATTGCGATTTTACGAGGCAACGTGGCGACCGCACTGGCGTCTGGTGCGCAAGAAACGCACGTGCACCAAACATATCGACACGTAATAAGATGACATTACCCACGTGAGAAATAGATATTACAGCGAGGGATATCGATTTCGACTGATTGTAAAATATGTAGTTGTTTCGAAGCTATTGTTCCTAGTCTGCGACGAGATTTCTCAACGTCCTATTTATCACAATTAAATCGAGATCAGAAGATGATTTAATTATTCATCTAAATATACCAGGATATATTCTAAATTGTTGAAAGCAGAAGTCGAAATTGATTATAAAGCTATACGAGGGATAACAGTCTCCTATTTCTCCAGCAATATAACGCGACAATAAAACTCCTATTGATGGCTAAGTGTAATTGCAAAGGTATGTTCGACTAATCGATACGCGAGTGAAAGTGCACGCGCACCGTCGTCGGTGATAAATATAACGGAAACGAGAGCTTTCGAGACATCGAGAGCCCCGCTAAACGATTTTAACGACAGCAGCCGGAAAAGTGTGCGTGTGATCCGTGAGAGGAAAAAGAAATGGAGTCTCGCTGTATAGATCGCCGTTACACGAGTGTCGCCCGACGAAAACGTTGCGCGACGTCGTTTGGTCGTCCGTGATCGAAGTAGAGTCGATCTTGACTACTTTCCTTCCGTCGTCAAAACGAAACAAACGTAGGACAGTCAGCAGTGGCGCCGAGAGTATAAAGTATCAACGGAAAGTATACTTACAGAAAAGTAAAGACGTATAACACGTGTGTGTAGATATGTAATATATGCAACGTATATCATCATATATATTGTATAATATTATTAACGAGATGACTCTCTCCACCATTCATTAATAAAATATCACTCGCTAATTGGAGACACAATTTGAAAGTTGAGCTAGAAGAATTTTTATAAGTAAAAATTTACGATAAATGTATAAACTATGACCCACTAATGAATTAATTTCAAAGTTTTCAACTTTATAATATAATAAAATATCTTCCATCCGTTAGAAAGTAACTTACTGTTCAACTTAGTAAAAAATTAAGGTCTTAAGAAATGAGAAAATTTACATGTGACGTTGTCATACTTTATCTGACCATTTTATGAACTTCTATTTTAAGCTAAATATATACTATGTATATATTACATATCGTATAAACAGTAATAATTCCAACGAATTAACCGAAAAGAAAGGAAGGGGTGTGTCTGGCTGGTGTGCAGGCAGGCATGCTACGAGTTACGTTACCTAGGGTGAGCTTCTCGCCGGAATCGGGCGGCAGGGTGAAGCCCAATAGGGCCATGCTCGATATCAGCACGCAGGGCACGATCAGGTTGAAAAAGTAGTAGAGGGTCCTCCTGCGTATCTGTATCGTGAATGTGACGTCGACGTACGGCTCCGGGCAGCATTGATACATTATCGTGTTCTTCTTCCCCGGCATACCTGGAAAAAGTGCCAGCACCGATGTACACGTCGACATATTTGCCCGAAAGACTAAATACGACACGGATATTTCAACACGGCGGAATAATCGTTCGCCCTTCGGTTGCATTCCTCGATTACATTCCGAACGACCATCCCTCATTCTCTTTTTTTCTCTATTCTTACTCGCTATATATTTTAATTCTATTTTCTTTTAAATAACGTTCTTCTGCTGAGAACATGATAAAGCGCTTGCCTATTCACTTATCAGTATCTCACTATCTCTATAATATCTTCTTATTATTACTGCCTTTTGTCTTCTTTACTTTTTGCTACTATATCTGTATCGTGTGTCTTGAGAAGACTAAAATCCCAAGACATAAAGTGGGGTCTATCTATCATCCATCCATCTGTTTTATCGCGAGGCTACGTGAACTCGTGAGAGAGCCGTAAATGCCGTCGAGTCATGGCGGCACCTTGTGCCGAAAGATTCGTGCGAGCGAGTCACGTCGTATTACTTCTCGTAGCAATTTTTCTACGGTTACTTCTCGTGGGCTTGCCTTAAACTACCTTAGGATTACGGCACGTTCCGTAAGAAACGAAAAGATCTCGCGGAGTCGCGAATTTCCGCTTTCGTTCCAGCCCGTTGCGACGAGTTAAGCTACTGGTGAACAAGCGGCTACGATATATGCGCGTCGCGATAAAGCAGAACTTGCCGTCCTCGCGAACTTTAAATACGATGCACCTGCTGGCGCATTCTCTCAAGACGAGAGGAAAATCTACTAAAGGCTAAAAGCAACCCCTCTTGACCGTAACCGTTCGATACTTTTCGAAGATGGAGGGTTTCTTAATAGCTCCCGATCGGACGGGCTCTCGAATCGATCTCGAACATCGCGATATCCGATATCGGATACTCACTTGTTGCTGGCTCGTTCTTCAGGACTTTTTCTTTGTATTTCGGCACATGGACCATGCTCGATGCATCCGCCTCGAGATAATTAACGTGTCTCCGCAAACACGGCTTTACTTGGGCGACACTCTTAATTACACGCGCCACATCGGTGTGCCGATAGATGTGTCGACCACTAACACACATCGAGTGTATCGTTTTGTCGGTCGGAGCAGGTCGAAGGCATCGAGCTGGTGTTTTATTTTTTGGTATCGCAATTGAGCACACTTTGTCTCTGCCACCTCTTAAATAGCCGAAGCTTAATATCGATTAGCTTCAATTCAACTTTTTCTTTCATTCACCTCCTTTAATTTGCAAAAAGATTATTTTATTGATTTTCATTAAATTTATTAACAAAATTACTAACAGAAATGTAAACATATACATATATGTATCAATGTAAATATTTTAATTTTATAGAGCACAATATTGCTTTTCATATTTTTGTTTTTTATATCTCTCTTGCAGTTTCGTTCCAAAAGAATGCGCCCTTCTTTCAAGGGATTTCTTCTTTATATGGATATGTTCAGGATTTTTTTCAAGATGCTAGACCGAGGCTATCATAGATTCCATCTCCCTTTGCAGTTTCGTCGTGTCAACAGTCCCGAATCCACTTCGAGAAAACCGTCGTACACGAGAATAGCACTTTTCGATACGCGAGCTCGAGGAATGTAGTCGTAAAAGAACATGGACCAATAAGTGAGGGGGTAGGAAAAAGAAGGAATACAAGAAGAATACGAGGAATAGCGCCATGTGCGAAAGAATACCGCCGTAAAGTTATACGCCATTGCGGCATCGCCGAGCCACGGAGACCTCATAAAATCTTTCGATTTCTATTTAGTCGTGACATCGATCGCGACTTCGCACGAAACGAGAAGCTCCAGGATACCACGTTGCAGCATCTGCGAACATGACGGAAAGCCGAGGGAGAAGAGAAGGGAGGAGTAGTTGCGGTTTCTTAACGGCTTCCATCAGCATTCCTTCACACACCAATGACGCTGTTTCGTATCACCAGCGAAATTTGCGTTCCAGAATCCAGTCGAGAAGCTGGAACGAATCACGATGACAGAGATTTTCTTTTGCGATACACCCTTTTCTTTTATGAAAGCCGGTATTTGCTGCATAAGGTGGCTCTAAAAAGGATGATAGGAAGTGTACAAACTGAGTTAAAAAAGATTTTTTTCGTAGTATAAGAAAAGCAAAAAAAAATATAAAGCAGAATAATTCAAGACAAGAGGGAGTGTTATTCGACTTTTTAAATAATTATACTGACGGAGTTGAGATGAATAAATACATTTGTACTTGGGAATATTCAATAGACCAACTGCACTAAGAGACAGTGTGTGTGTTGTAACTCGAATTGTGTATTCGTATCATCGCTCAACACAAAGTTGGGAGCGGAGAACGGGCTTGTCGTTAGTTACAAGTATTAGTCTCGTAAACGAAGGATCGCTCTTGGAAAGTAACGATTTGAGGACCTGAGCCTGCGTTGTGTATGTTAGTAAGTACAATTGTGTTGAATAAATACATACCCCGATTGCGTACGTGTAGCGCAATCGCGATAAAACGCGGATGAAAGATTAAATTCAGCTGTTAAAGATATGACTGCGTAATTACTGTTCGAAAATAGAATCGTTGAATTCCATAATAGCTCCTTGCGATATATTATTGCATTCTATTCGTAATTCCATCCCCATTCTATACTTTTACAACGTACACGCTGTACAAACAGATTCGCAAATTGCGACGGATTAACGTAGGTGCATTACCAATGTGCATGTGTGCCAAGAACAGACGAGGATGAAGCCTGGACGCGAAACGGCGAGAGAGAGAATTTAAATTATGTTAAACTGACTTCTTTCTTCTCTTCCACCTTTACTATTCATTTTTTCTCCGAAATAATAACTTTATTGAAGTGCAAGTAAAATGAAGAATGAGAATTGTTATACATAGAAACGAAAATATAGAGAGCTCAAGAAATGAGGTAGCAACAATAATACTACTTCTAAGCCTAGACCTTTAAACAATTAAAATAACAGTAAAGAAATATTATTATATAATATTATATGTATGTGCGGAGATATATGATTTAACATTAAGAAAATATAAAGAAAGTATAATTTAGAAATATTATTAAGCTATCTAAAATCCAAGCTTGGACCGTATGGCTCTTTCCTATATTGATTGTATATCTTAACGGTCTTAATATATATTAGTTAAAGAAAATAATTTTAATAATAATAATTTTTAATAGTAATTAAATTGTATGCTTTTTGTTTCACAATTAGCACTTCTCGGCCATTGAAACAACACGTCGGCCGAATTCTTTTAAAATTTTGTTCGTTTCGATAAAGCAATTTTTTTGAGAGACAAAGTGTAAAAAAAAATCGTCGATATCTTAAGTTTTGCTAATACATATATATCAATTTTAAGTGGTATTGAGTGATAATAAATCAAAATTCTTAAAAATTTATTTTTATCCATATGCACTTTATACTACTTAATCCAGCGCTTTTCCGTATTATCATTGCAGAATCCATTCACATTGATGCGCATCGAGTCGATTCGAGATTTTATTCTTAGCTTTCAATAAGTACGTTCCCTTACGCACACAAACACACATACAAATACTCGTGCCAATACAGAGGCAGAGTCTGATTGGCCTGACAAGTCGTAAACTTGCTCAGTGAAACTCACCGATGAGGTACCATTCCCCGTTCATGATGAAATCGGATAAGTCACCACCCTCCTCTGAGTTGAGTACCAGATCGAGCTACCAAGGTCAAAGTTTGATTAAGATGGGCACGTATCTACACGATGGGGACATTTCGTTTAGGTAACTCGAAGCCAAACGTGCGCATGCAGCTACGAATTCCGCTCGCGGCTATATCTACGTCTACTACACGTCTACGAAATGGTGCATCCGCAAACCGACGTTACGTGATAAGGCGTGCAACCGGGAGAATCCGTTCGGCCGTGGGACGGTGCGAAGAAGAGACGGTGATTTCTCTCTCGTGAAGCAGGGCACTGTGCGCGCCTGGAAAAACGCGTTCGTGCGGCCGACAGGCGGAAAACTGGCTCTTCACCGTCGCTGAAAATTGCTTTCCGCGATCCGTGGTCAAGAAGTCCTCATCTCCGATGGAGGTTCGCAACTTGCTCGGCTTCGCCGCGAAAGCGTAGCAATCACATAGCCGCTCTACGCGAAACTTAATCGTCGCGAATATTTGATAAGGCAACGTATATATTAAGTACCACTTCTGCGAAACTCGGAGGAACGGAAATTGGTTGACTTTAGCTTTCGAAGAGCTTTAAGCTATTATATATTCCGTGATACAGGACTTTCAAAGATTCAAAAAATTTTTCCGAGAGTTTGATATACCTAAGTTTCCTATCTTCGACAAGTTTAAAGTGCTATAAACGAGATATTAATCTGAGAGCTTTGCGAAAAGTAAAGTCAATAACCTTCATATTTCTATCCATATATATTTTCGTACGATAAAATATTAGTTTTAAGAACAACTTCGTTTATGTAGATGATTTTGCGCTCGATTACTCCGTACAGATATTTTAATTAAAGTCCGATAAAAAATTGACCAAAAAATTTCACAGCTTGCTACTTCTTTACGCTGTAATCATATTAAAGTAATTAAAAGAAGTCTCGAACAAAAGATCTTCCTGTCGCTTCTATCTCCGCTCCTACCTGAACAGAAGATTGGAGGACGGGAAATAAAGTGACGATGCCGGAGATACCTTGAAAAGATTTTCCAGTTTCTTTTAAGTCCCGTGCCGCTCGTTGGGTATCTGTTGCTCTTTGATCTGGAGCCAAATAGGATATGGTTTACCTGGTTCCCATGGGCCATCGAAGGTTCCGAAGAAGCTCTTTTTTGATGGATAGAATCACCCTGGGCGATTCATTATTTAATCATTTACAGAAGCACGTGGAGATCAATGCAAATCATATAAATCAAATGTAATAATTTTATGCGAATTCATAAATACTTTGATATTTTCGTATAAAAGTTTTACAAACGCCTTTTCGTTCCAAGCTCTCTCGCGATATTGCCAAACGTTATTCCTTGATGTTATTATTCGTAAAGACGTTATTTTCCAATATTCCTGGGCACAATGACGGTAAAACGAATTCGATAAGACTTCAATAGTTCTTGATGCACTTCGTACATCTTCGAGAGGTACCTCGCCTTTTTCTGAATATACGCAAAGATCCGCGTCGCGTTCGACCTTTCGTACCGAGAAAATTGTAAGGAGGTCCCCGGCAATCACATTTGCAGTTCGACCGTCGGTTACGTCGCGTTTATTTTCTCGTTCTCGAGAAGATTCCGTATCCGGTTTATCGTTGACTTGCCCAGATTCGTTCATTCTCTCGCCATCGTCCTCTCTCTTTCCCGTCCAAATTGATCCCTTCTCCGATCATCCTCCGTAATAATTCCGACAAGCAAGTGCTGCTTGTCGGAACCTGTTATACAGCAGGTGCTTTTATCGTGAAATTTGTAGCGAAAATTACGACGGATACCTACACCGGGGCTCGTAAAGTTAGCCCCTCATAATTCATCGCGACACATATATTTTGCTTCACAGCTTAGTTCGGCCTTTACTCACGGAGCGGCTACACGTGGTATACTGCGCCAACGCGATGCATCGGGAATGGACGTCTCGAGATGTAAATGCGCTGGCTGCGGCCCGGCGCCGCAACCCCTTAACTAATTAAATTCAATCTTCATATATAACGCCTCTTATCCGACAGGCTTAATCAGGCCGATGACGTTAAGAAGCGGCCCCGCAGGATCCGCTTCTTGTACGTGTAATCAAGCGCCTCGTCTAATAATCATAACCTCGGATGATTACGTTCGGGAACGAGCCGCTTTTCGCTATCGACCGCAAATCCCACCTGTAAAATCTGAAATCGTAATCGGTATAATTGTGGACCAGTTCGATTTTCCACACACGTGAACAAATGTGCCTTATGACACCGTGTTTCCACCGATTTGAATAAACGTCATTATTATCCTCGTATATATAGATACGTAATATTGAAATACGAACCCATCCAAATTATACCGGCTTCAATTTGTACTGTAAATTGATGCATGCATGCATGCAAACATTAATCTGTAATCAATTAGAAATGATGTTAGTTTTTACATCATCTCGATGCTTTTCGATTGCAACGTAAACGATAATTAAACAAACGCTCTTCGGTATCTTTAGAGGTGTACTGATTGAAGACTCGATCTCTGATCGAGAGACCGTTCTCTTAATTCACGAAACTCTCCGAAATATCGACACTGCACAATCGCGCCAGCGGTCGTTAGCTTGGAGAGCTCTTTCAACGGGCAAGAGTTACTCGCGTGCTTCTGAAGATACACGATTTTACGAAGTCAGACCACGCGAAAAAAATGTGACGGCAGTGGACTTGATGCAGAGGAAGGAACGTCACGGTCGAAGTACAGTTGCGTTCGTGTTTCGCGGCGTACAATCGCGACTACGTTTAAAGCCGATTCAAACGATGAGCGCGACTGACCATGCTCCTTATTTAACGAATTTACACGAATTCACATCCAAACGTTCACACATGTATACACGTACAGACGTACACGAACGCGTATGTTTTCTCTGTGATCGGGGGATCGGAACTGCGAGTTGTAACTATTCGGCAAGTTCGATTCTCGATACTTCGGGTATAAAGAGCGCGTCTTACTATATGGAAGTTATTTTCGCACGCCGTATATACGGCACCGAAATTTGAACTCGCCAAAATTACTCCGGTTTCAATCCCTGTTTTGTAGTTTACTGATGCGCGAACACGTTCACATGGACACGTGACATGGAAGGACAGGGAAAATCTGCGTGTGAGCGTTGGATATCACCTACGCACCGTAAAGAAAGCATGCAAGCTACGTCGCGTTACGACACGAAACGGCCATTAATTTCTGTACATATATATACACACACATGACATGCGACACACACGCTGTACAGACATATCAATCAATACGGTTGATGTTGATTCGTTGAGTGACGGAGGGCGAAATGGATCGAACAAAGTTCGGGTGTATTACGACATATAGACGACATAAGTCTTCACAAGTTTGGCACAAAATTACAGATATACAATTTATATGTCATATATGGGGGGAGAGTAGTCGATATGAGTCGAGGGGGGGCAAGGAGAGACAACGTTTATATTTCGACAGAGTAATTGGTGGAAATGCGCTCGGACTGCATTTCGATGTGGGGGCGCAGTGCAACCTGCAGCGACGGCGACGGGCGACGGCGATGCAGCAGCACGTAATCGGGAGGTCGAAAACGGACTACGCACTTCAGCACCTATCCCCATCGGGTCACGATGGATCACAGCGCTCGTAAATTTCGCCGCGTGCATGCGTGCGAAAACGTGTATCGGATGTTCTCGCGCGTTACGCCGTTGTCGAGAATTTCACTGTTCGGCTCGATTGGGATCGGGTGTTTAATAGCCGCATTTAAATTGATTCCTGTCTAGCTTTTAACGAGCCCTACAAACGCGTTTCGAAATTCATCGAAATGAAATCACCGTTGCGCCCTTGATAAGAGAAAATATTTGCGCGGTGATTCCTCACGACGGGGAAGAAAAAAAGGGAAAAGGATCCTCGTTGCGTGCGATTGAATTGTTCCGGTCGATAAAGCTCGGTTCCTCGACGAGGCCGCGATTTAACGAGCGAGACTTCCGAATGTTTTCCAACATTTCGAATTCACCGGGGAGGACCGAAGTGAACTCGCACGAGAACGCGCAAACGAGCTCGGTATTGATCACCGAATCTCGGCCGATCGTTCCGCTCGTAAATACCGAATTCGCGATATCGTATTCCGCGGGTGCGCGCACATATGCACGCGCACGTGCGTACGCAGTTTGTGCTTTCCGCAGTTGGACGGGAGAGTCGTTTCTGCGTGATATTGAACGAGGTAAGGGCCAACCAACATACGGCCCGTCGCGTCGTTCGATTCCTCGTGTAGGGCGTGTGATCGATACGCGGCACCGCTGAAATATGCAACGAAAGCCTCTCTCTCTCTTTCCTCATTTCCACGAAAATTTTCAGCCGCGTGAAATCCGAGAACGAAGATGAAACGTCACTTTCCGACGTAGAACCTGTAAATCGCGACGTCTACCGATACTTTACGCCGTTTTCTCGATTCTTTCGGTGATATTCGACGCGAGATATCCATAAAACATTTCCCCCGCGTATAAAATAACGCGCGACGCATCATAAAGTTACAATGTTATACACGCGCGTTCAGCTGACTGGGGCACTTTTTTTCACGTGAAATCGCGACGTTGAGTTAAAATTAAAGAAAAAAAGAAAGAGAAAAAAATTCCATCGCTGTCGCCGCATGCTGCACTGTGAAAGAAGGGCGGCGGTAATGACACCGCCCCGACATTGCGATGTATTTTTATGGGCGTGGGAAGTTGGGGGTTTTACGATTCTTTACGATCTACAATTCTCGTCCGACACGCAAATGTGGGAGGAGGAAATCGCCCGCCTCGGCGCGTCTTGTTATCTCAGGTTCTTCAACGAGTCCTCGCCGATCGCGCGAGGGCGCGCCTTATCGTCGAGTCCTGCGCTCGCATGACAATCGATTTGCGGATAACGAGCGCGCGACCCTACGATTTCGCGATTCTACGATTGATAATCAATTGTCTCGGAACGAGACGCCGATGCCTTGAGCCGAGACAGCGCGAGCGAGCCGTGTGCGGGCAATTTCCCTCGAGCAACTGGGATGTCCAACTTCTCGTCGAGTAACACTTAAGGGCTAATAAGAGGAACGCAGTTTAATGTATTCATCGAGAGAGGTCGGTACATCTTTTTCTTTTTCTTTCTCGTTTCGGCACGTGGTCTTACATGAGTGCCCCAGCTCGCACGCACCGCACGTTTCACGTAGCAGATTTCATTACAGCTTGAACTGTAATTCGTGATCGAGTGCGCCGAGGGGCACGCAAGTAAGAGCGCATCCGAACAATTAACGCGTTCGCTTCGCGCCTATGAGTCGCGTATGATCACTTTCGTCTCCCTTAAATCGAGGTCTGCCTCTTAGTGGCAAGTGCCGTCATTGATTTTTCGAAATTTCGTCGTTATCGTTGTCCAGTGTCCTATTGTATTAATTATGTATCTCCCGTTGTCGCTGCAAGTGGAAGTTTGCACATAAAATTGAGTGTACTGTAATTACGCTCGAGTTTTTATTTCGCTATTATAATCATCTTATCGTCCTCAGATCAGAATGGCATATATTACGCATTCTGCAATAAAATTGAATCTGCCTCGTGTAAAGTTATCGCGAGTGCGGTTTAACGCGAGTTGAAAATACGTGCGATCGATTCTTGGTGTCATTCTCTGCCAATGATACCTAGACAAACAAATCGAAACCGTTCGTGGTGCCGATCAATACCAGCTGCTCAAAATAAATGTCCGCAACTCGTGTCCTGTTGATTTACTAACCTCCGGGTTTCAATTCGAGCTAGGCGGTCGAGAGAAACGTATTTCGCTGCAGTCAAATGGGCCCGATTGCGGCCGTCCGTCTTGTCTCGACGAGGAATAAATTCCGACAGGGAATCTCGCGGCAGCCGTGGGGGCGGCCGCTCAAGGATGCGATTCTGACGGATCGACGACTGCAAGGGTACGCGACAAGAACGAAGGAGAACTCGCGGGAAACACGAGACGCAACGCGGAGGGGAAGAAGGAACCGGAGCAGCTGCTTCAGGGAGAAGTGTCGTTGCACACCGCGATACAGCAGGAACACACGTGCAACAGGTGAAAGGCAGGTATCGAGCACCTCGTTTATTTCCCGACATCTAGTCTCGCCCGGGCGGAGAAAAATTTTATTGTCGCCCTACCCCCGCAAAACTGCGCGTCGCGCGTCACGACTCGATTAGAAATTTAAAAAATGGCACCCGCCGCGCCAGGTGATTCGCGGAATGGAATTTTTCGGCTTTGTGCGCTCATATCTCGATTTTTCGTTCCGTTTTGCTTCGTCGGTTGACTACTTTGTCAGGTATTTCCCGGGCGTACGTTTAATTATGCCTATGTGCGAACGAGAAGATTGTCATTATCATCAGCACGCGGAGAACACGTTGGTAAACTTTCGCGATTCCTATCCGAACACTGCCCAATTAAGAATAATTTCTCTATAGTGCACATAGGGATGGAATCTCTCTCGCTTTAAGCGAGACTTTGCGACGATTTTCCTTGCTGCGCGGCAAATAGCTTTGAGTGCACTTGCGCATTTGCATTCTCTCCATCTTGTTCTTTGAATAGGGTCGCATTTGCAATTTTCTTTGCCCTTTGAATTTTCGAGAATGAGCTGGGGTCACGACGAGCGGCTAAATTGCCGTGGAAAGATCGTTTGTTGAAGCGTATTTCACCAGGAGAATGAATGTGGGTGATACGAAAGGGAACGGCGGTGAATGAAAATCTGCGAGATTGTTCGCAGTCTATCATTCGCGAATGCAAGTGGCATGAGAAACATGCGCCTTGTGTCGCTTGGCAACAAGAAACCGTCATGTGGCACAACCACCGCGCGTATGTATATACGTATACGTGTACGTGTAGCATAAACCGCAAGCCGCCGATCAGCATACGCGCGAATATTTATTGACGTGTTATGCGCTTAGGATAGATTAGACACGCGCGAGTTCGTAATTTACGAGGCGCGTGCAAATCCGGTTAGCTCTGGTAATCAAACGTATACCTAAACGCACTGCGCTACTTCGTTTCTTCCCCTTGTAAAACGTGAAATAGAGGCCCATTAGCGAAAATTACGGTTTTAATTTTACGGCTTAACGTTGCACGCACGTTCGACTTGCCTGCGGATTCAATTTGTCGGTCTTCACGTAATTAATGAACGTACGTCAATCTCCATGTTATTTACGCACGATTCGAATTGATGCAAAATTATTGCGGCAACCACGATATCGCTCTTCCGATATGTACATAATGTATGCTATGAAAACGATATACGGCGCTGGGAATATTTGTGTATTCAGTTCAGGGCTCTTTCGCGCCAGCTCATCCTGGCCGACGTAATCAACACGCAATTAGTATGTTCTATACAGTAAATAATATCGATGAATGAGATTAGATGTTTCTAAGCAATTTGTCATTTCCACTTGCAAGACTCCGAGAACGTGTTTGGGAAACGTCATTGGAATCATTAATTCGCTATCTCGAGGAGATCGATCCTTTTGAAGGATCGCCACGAATCAAGATAACGATAACGACAAGAATCTCTTCATAAGATGAGGGCACGCTGATATGCGCGAAGCGAACGCGAACTTAGCCTAAGCTTTGTTCACAGCGAGTACTCATTCTTTGGAGATTCTCCGTTATAATTTTTTATTCGTTATAGAGCATATTCTTTCATTTTTCTGATCAATCGATTCGATCCGTGTCCCTCCACGAACTGCTATTATTTAACGATAGCGTTGCTATAGTAGGTGTTATGCGTGTTGCCTCCATGTAAATCGAAACAAGACAAAGATAAATGCCAAAGTTTCTTTTAAATTAGACTTTCCTCGTGCGCGGAACTTTTTCTTTATAATAAAATTCGCTGTTTCGGCTATGCGTTAAGAATAAATCTTTTCTTCCGTAACAAGGTCGCTATTAAATATCGTGTAAACCAAACTCAAAGCAGCCTTATGATATTGTTATTAAGATCACGGAACTCTGTGGAAAGTATCTCCAGCAAATTGTAATCTGTGTTGACGATCTATCGAGTAGTTTGAGTTGAAGTTTGGCTGACTATCGGTAGGTCGGATGTATTATTCGCAGGTGTGAACTTCGACCAGATATTCAATTAATTCTACCGCGTTTGTCCCATTTCCCTCCGTAATTCTCTTTAGATGTGCGTGCGTGTGTGTATTTCATACGCGATCGCGTGTATACGGCATATCTTGATCCGCACAGTTGGCGGTTCATTGATTTGTATTATAGATGACCAATCTGCCGTGAAACAGAGGCTAAGGATATACTCGGTTTACGAGTAACAGTTCGCCGACAATAATCTAACGTTGGCTCACGATTTCTCTATTCCATCTTCCATATTGCCATGGGAAATTACGACCTGCTTATCAACGGAATCTTATAATAGTTATAAATTGCGAGTTATTAAAATTACTCGCTTACTCGCAAGTTAAAATTTTGCTGATAATTCTTCAAAGAATTTGACTTCAAATTGAATACATTCGTAGATGTTTGAAAAACTTTTCGGTCGAGTCGATAACAATTGTAATCATCGTAATCTGTAATTACGAAATCCTGGGAATTATATTTATGATCCTGTTGATGACTACGTGACGTACTATTGTACATTTTAATAGATAATAAAGAAAATTTTCGGCAACACGCCGTATGTTACTGCGAATTGCCAGTTAAAGAAAAGGCCAACGGATCGAAGCGTCTCAGGGGTGGTTGGCACGAGGATCGATCGAGAATTAGCTCTCGTGGGTGTCGGATTGAAGCGCGCGTGCGACCAGGACGGAGAATCTCAAGAATGGGGACTCGCCTGTCGCTGGCACGGAGACGTCACTCAGCTATCGACTCCACGGAAGGTAGAAAGTTTAGTCTGGACTCACTAGTGGATCGGCGTATCATAGATTGTAAATGATTTGACCCTTGGGCGATAGCCAAAACGCGCGTGTTCGCGTCGGCGGACCGCCGAGGAGGAATTGCTCTCGAGGAGGAAAGATGAGAAACAAAAAGCAGAATGAAGAAAGCTGGATTGTAGAAAAAGAGAGGGAAGGGAGAAAAAAGAGAAAGAAGGAGGCGCGGAGAGAGAGGGAGGTAGGGAGAGAGAGAAAGAGGAAGAGGGGGGGAGAGAGAGAGAGAGGGTCGGGAGGAGTCCTCGCAAATTGTTCATAAACGAAATGGCCGGAAGCGTCGGCGATGACGAAGCGACCAGAAAATTGCATGGAACGGGAGCGTCGTCGTCAGTTATCCCGCCGAATAAACGCGAGCGAGGCGTCTCTCTTTCTCTCTCTCTCTCTCTCACCTCGGATAAATCGACTCGAGAGGAAAGTGATCCTTGGCTGCTGCTGCTGCTGGCGCGATTACGTAAAGTGGTGCGTAGTCGCGGATTACGCGCGAGCACTTCCGTAATCCGCCATCGACACGAGTAAGAGGGGCATTAATTTCTCCTCCTTTGATCGTTTTTCGCAATCGACGTAATTCTTTGATCGGTACAGTGCAGCCTTCGCGTTATAGATTTTGATAATTGGCATCATTTTACGTAATGTTTAATATCGCGGAATTGAACAAGTAATGATTAAAACGCTTTTATATGCGTACTTCTTGGATGTAAAAATTATATTAGACGAGACCTGTCGTGTCACCGATTATTTGATTAAGCGTTGAATCAATTAACATTTTCTTAGAGCGCAGAAGGCGTTGGCTTCTGTCAATGGTGGCAGATTTCACTCATTATTCGACTGCATTTGACAATTTGATTGAGAGAATAATGTTACACGTTCTGTCGAGTCAGTGATACAGGTCGATATATGATCGGACATTGATCTCTTTATCCTCGCATTAAAAAAGATATAAGAAGCAATACTTCTACGTGAAAAATCAGCGTGTAAGAATTTAGAATGGATCACTCGATATACATAATACTTACAAACGGTAAATAAAATGTCTTCTCTTTAATGGTTCAACGCTTGAAAAAATCTAAATTTAATGCTCGAAGGAGCTCTATTATTTCTCGATATATACTCGCAACATTCCTTAATTAACGTTTGTCAACAAGCTACTGAATACTCGAGTACTATCCAGCTTCGAATCGAACTAATTCCGAAGCAGCGGAATACACAACGCGAAGTGCACAACAGGCTCACCTTCCTCTAGCTACGAGTTATCGTCGTGACAAGATATGCACGTCATGCGCAGCAAAGAGATCACCGTTACATGCACGAAAAATTGTTGAAGCGGTATTAGGTGGGAAATAGAAAGATAGTCCGAGAGATATTGAATAGATGTGAAGCGTATACATACAGGCATGCGTTGTAAAAATAAAAAAAAAAATATATGAATGGACGGGAAACTTAACTTGGAACTCAGGAAATCGAGAAGGATTCAGGAAGAGCCAGGAGGACAATTATTCGAAAAAGAAAGTCGGCGATGGATATCGGTGCGGAGTCGATAGTAGAACGGCGTGGACATGTGCTCCATGCAAAATTGTTTCCCAGCTCAGACATAATCACGTGGTCCCTGCTTTGACTGGTCGATGTATATGTGTGTGAAGCATGTATAAGTATAGTTTGAGTCAGTTGTGTATTCGCGGTCGTCCTAACACCTTTCTATGTCTGCAGTACCGTCTCTTTTTCGCGCGGGGAAACGCGAAGGGTAATCTGTGTTTTTTGCATATATAAGTCCCGAAACCATCATATGTTGTCTTTTCCGTCGTTTTCCCTATTTCTCCACTCTTTTTTTTTTGTCGTTTCACTCTTTCCTCATTCTTTTCCCGCTTCTTATTGCTTTACTTCCGCACTCCTCGTCGTATATACCTATGTATGTATGTATATATGTATATATATATATATAGCGAAAGCTCTCGTTTGATACTCGAAGAAAAAGCCCGTGAAAGCAAAGTAACACCGGCAAGCGACATCAGCCCATCATAGCACCCTCCTCTACGTAGGAAGGTTAAATGTATATGTCGACACCATTATATAAGATTCAACATAGCTATAGCCAATTAGTGTGCTCAGATTGCGCTCGTGATGTGGTTGCAAAATCTTGGTTATTTTGACTGTGTTTATCAGACAAAGTCGTCCCAGCACTCCGAAAGAAGATTCCCAATTAATTCGATTCAGCGCGCCATTAGAATAAATCGCTCGAAAAAAAAGAGAAAATAGATCAAATTAAGCGTGTCGATGAAAAGTCGATTTAACACCGCGCGGCCCAGTTGCGAAATGCGGACAGGCATCGCACAAAAAATCAAAATTTTATTGTCACGAATAAAACGCGCGCGAACGAATTTCCGTCGGAAACAGTAAATGTTTATGCCCGCCTCGTAAAACAGTCTCTGCGGCATAGAGACCACGCCCGTCCATTAACTGTGTGTTGAGTTGTTTCTGCGAGTTGAATAAATAAATTTGTTTATCACAGAACAAAACTAAATTTTTATGCGCGGACGTAGAGTAGACAACGTGATTCCTCGTTTATATTTGATCAGTTTTTGCGAGTACGCTCGGACGGTTTTTTGTCACCGTGTCAAAATAGGAAAATGTCTAAATCCGATTTAATAAAATAAATAGGTCCGCGCGCGAATAGCGAAGCAATAAGCAACGTATGTGTATGCAAGTGTAAATGGATGATCATGGCGATGCTATTACAGAGCATGGTGAAGTTGCTGTGAAGCTAAAATGAGCGTGAAGTTAAAATGGACTGAACTTAATGGCGAATGTAATTTAGAAGGAGGAGTCCCCGTTGGACTGCGGGCGATTTTAATGGCGGACAAAGTGCTTTGGGCGCAAAGCGCTGGCGTTGTCTACGGGAAAGTATGCTTTTGTCCGAAATAATTTTAAAGATTTAAAGAACCGCATAATAATACTTCGGCCGAGTGATCGATTTTAACGGCGGACAGATGTGCGCCGTCACATCTCGCGCGACGACGTCCTCGTTATTAAAGGCAACCATCGATCGGAAAATCGTTCCCGTCCTATGAACGTTTTATGAAGAGCCGCTAATAATACTCCGGTCCGGCCGGTACGATCAACGGTGATTCGAAAGACATTGATCCCTCATTAAGATTCCATTATTATCGAGTTTGCCTTTCGGTCGGTTACAAAGTTCGATGAACTGATACGCAAGCACTTTACAGTCAATTTATTATATGTGATATGACGACAACGAAACACCGAAGAGAAAGAGGTACAAAAGTGGACAGATTATTTATTATTTAAGCGCGAAATTTATCGGAGAACTGATTTTACCTCCGAACGTGCAAATCGTGTTAAGTTCGATCGTTTCTTAAAGAGTCCGCGCGACATGATCGTTGCACGTAAAAATACAGCGCTTGAAATCTCTACGTATTCAAAGATATTTATTATTTAATATTAAAAAAAACTTGTATGGAAATTTGCATACAAAAATCAATTCGTTAATACGACTCTTGAGATATACAATATAATATTTAATATTTTAGTCTGTCAAACTAGTTGAACTACAAACTAAAGACAAATGATTGATTTGTGAATATCTAAATTTCAAACGCTGAAATGTGTCTGAAATATGTATGTACCACGGCAAATTCTGTCTGTGCCATGATTAAGAGGTACAGATGGGTGTTACGCGAAATGACACGAGGAACTTCACACGCATTTAGACAAATAATGACCAAATTTATTGCCCCCGGCTGGAAATCGATGAGACCGGGACCGCGTTACGGAAGTACGGAGATTATTTATTGCCCGTGAGATAGCCCCGTCTGAAAAGCAATGGTAGTTTTTTAGTCTTATCGACGTCGGCCGTATTAAAGCGAGGAAAACAAAGAAGAATGACGGAGTGTTATAAATTTATCGGCAGTGACAGCGAGGAAATAGTTTGACGCGCAATTTATAAGAATGCTAAAGCATGCTCCTTATTTATCATCAAAGCGTGCAACAAAGCCGCCACGTGCGGTTAATGATTTTGATATTATTAAAATCAATAACGCCGATGAATCGAGAAATTGTCACAAAATACAATATAAGCACAAAAGAGCGTAAAAATTACGTATAATTTTTATAACTTTAAATTTCAATATTTTGCGGTAATGTATTTATTTAATTGTATAAAACTATAAATAAAAATATTCAAACAAATAAAAAAATATATGCGTGTGTATGTACGTATAATGATTAATTTAGTTTCGATTTGGCCGATTTTGCTTCGACAAAAAATATTTCTTTTAAATGACGGTAATAACGCTAACAATGGATTTTAGTAGCGATTTGTTAAAAATTTTATGCACGTGTGTGTGTGTGTGTGTGTGTATGTGTGGGTGAGACACTTGTTGTTCTCATTCTATCTGGTCGCGATAAGTGCATTATCCGTTAGCGAACATTCGCTGAGCTTTACGATGCGGTGGCAATGTTTTACGGTGCATCAGCAGCAAACGGAAAATCACGATTTGTCATTTTCAGTTACTTTATGGGCCAGCACTACCAATCGTCGCATGATTCGCCAGCATCGCGATAAATCGTTATCATAAAGCATGATTCTTTCTCGCTCGCAAATCGTGAAATATGTCGCAATAAAGATATCGGACAGTCCATGTTAAATTTTCGTGTGCACATATGTCTTTTCGCAAATCAGGAGACATAAAATTTCTTATATGAGACATCCTGTCGTGAAAGGATATTAATACATGTAATTTTTCTTCACATCATTAAGCGACTCTTAAAATTAGAATATGTCAGAAATTAATTATGCATCGCGCTTGAATCAATATTTCTGAAAGCTATAAGACAATTTTTAAACTAATTGTAAGATATTGTGACTTCATGCATCATTATCGAACAAGGCATTAAGGATGTTCGTGACAAAAGAAAGTTTTACCAAAATCTAAAAATTTCATAGATTCTATTATTACGTCTGAGTACCTGTGTAAAATTTTAGCACAATTCTCTTATTGGTTTAAAAAAAATTTTTTATTTGCATTGATTTTATCATATCTAGGATTCGAGTACACTTGTTACTTATAAATATAAGTATCTACGTGTTCCATTTAAAAAATCAAGTGTAAAAAGTATAAAAAATTTGTAAAAATATAAAAAATAGTTTTAAAAATATTCAAAAAATAAATATAAAAAATATTATTCAAAAAGTATGAAAAACAAATAAAAAATTAAGTTAGGTTAATTTTTTTGTTGCGTAACAGCGAATGTAGTTAGAGATCTTTTAATTTAGCAGAACTCGCTATCTCCCGCCAGTTTGACGTTCAAGTTTACAAGTTAAGAATTATTAACAAGTGTACTCGAGTTCTATTTTTTGATTAATTTAATTTTCTGAAAAAAGTTTCTCGCAAATTTAACCGTTTTTTGATGTCGTCGACAATGACATCCGTTTCGAATCCGTCATTTTTTATTTTGTAAAATTAACTTTTGTTTCGTAATTAGTGATACCAAAATCTGCACATTACATATTTTTTTTTAACTTTTTTTTACAGAACCACTTGTATCGCAATAGAGAAGAATTTGAAGAATTGTTAGATATTACCCTCAAAACTGCCTAACGCCCAATGGGAGATAACAAAAAAAACAAATTATTATTTTAATGTTTGTGTGCCGAGTTTCAAAAAATCGAGTAGAATCATTAATACTGTTTTAAGTATGTGTAAAGTCGTGTATTTGTGTAAAACTAAAAAATACAACAAATAAAAAAATTAATTTGAGCTAAAAGTAATGACAAATTTTTCGTACTTTGACATGAGAAACAACTATACAAAATTAGAGAAAAATAGACGTTCCTTGAGGTTTACTAATTATTATTAATGTTTTAATGAATCTCGTATTTAGAGCCGTCTGATTCATGATGACACTCCCTCAATATCGTAAATATAAATCTTATTTCCGTGAATCTGTAAAATGATGCTGATGATGATTTTTAGTCGTATTTTAAGAGTATTAAAAGTAATTATCTAATTATTATTAATATTTAATTATTATTGATATTTAAGAATAGTTATAAGCAACTTAGTTTTTCTCTGATGAAGGAAAAAAGTAGGGAGGACAAAGATTGTATTTATTTTAATGCGACCAATAAGTGTCCAAATGTTTCCAAAACTTTGTAGCTCTAAGAAGGGCTGTTGTGTAGTCCTGAAAAGTTGTGTTGCTCTAAAAAAAAGCGTTTAATTTAATAAGTGTTCGAAATGAACACCGCCCGCTTCGATAAAAGCCTCTACACGGAGAATAATACTCTCTCTAGTGCGTAGCACATTGCGTTCCGTCTATCTCTTCCACCACTACCATTACCTTGGCATCCTCCGTGAGGCGGGTGAGTACACAGTTTCCTTCAGATGGCCCCATAGGGAAAAATCTAACGGCGTCAAGTCGGGTGATCTGTTAATGCATAACATTATTTACATACGTCATATTTTCTTTTTTGCTTTTTTTAAATTATGTATTTTAATTGTGCATGATTTGTACCGTGCGGG